>CP099849.1:3642585-4242585 GCA_030062745.1 Capitulum mitella | reverse complement strand
ACTGCTATTACGAATTCGGATTCGGTCATGACGCCTTTTACCCTAATGCACGGGAATGAAGGGTCAGTCCTCAGCACTCAGCAATCGCATTTTCACATACGCAACAATTTCGTAGTTTAATTATTTTTGGAACCAAACGACTAGCCTGATCCATGGATTGGCCAAAAATCACCTTTTCTGCGAAAAAAGCAATTCAAGGCCAAATGGATTCATTTGTAACGACACGCACACCATACCAGGTTGAACAAAAACCAGCACGACATTTATATATATTGCAGAAGCATCTACCTCGCTGCAGATCGACAAATTATCTTAGAACTTGCCCCACTTATGGGTTGCTTCTTGGAAGCAGATCCACACAAGTCGCACAATGAAAGATGGAGGTCGCAGATGTCATGACGTAAACATGTTGACCGTAATGTGAGGCTCAAGGAATCAGTCATTAAACCAATACCGCCTGTTGAAGTCAGTCGGTCCTGTTGCAAAGTTTGCATGAAATCGGAGCAAATAAAAACAAGCCACCAGTCACCAGTATTGAGGATTTAAACATGTTATCATTCTAACCCTACGCCTATGAACATTTACAAGGCTCTGCAAGTAAACCCATCAATTAGGGTTTTGGGTTTGTCTTTTCAGAGAGGCTCATGTTGCCTCTATGACTAGGAATCAGTCAATCTATTATCTCCAACGATCTTGCCCACTAGCACAAACCTTCATTTCCTAATTTTAGTGGACGAACCGTCTTCGATTAGAAGAAACGCTAGTTCACATGAGTAGGTTGAGTCGGTGAGCAGCATCTTGTAAAAAACATTCGTTCTGATGTATCCGGGCCCCTCAAATTCGGCCTCAAAATTTTCAGGGTTGGCCGACTATGCTGGTGGAAAGCCCACAACACATCCATGATATCCCGAGAAGCTTTAAGTCTGCTAAATGTGAAGCCGCGAAATGTGGAGTTAAATCTCTCCCTTATGTTGGCAACAGGCTTGAGTCTCGCAGCATGTGTCGTGGAGGACTCGTCCAATCCTACTACTAATGTGAGGCTCAAACCTTTGGAGTGCCTCGTAGAATCAAACTTCCCTGTTCAAGCAGCCAAAGGGCATCACATCAGTGAAGTGGTTTGTGGCTTGGGTTGAGAGTGGTATCAGAGTGGTTTGTTTCCGCTCTCAGGAACGTGTAAATCTCATCAGAGTTGTCAACAGAGTGCCGGCAAATGACGACGGATTCAGACGGCGCACTTCGGTGGCCAGGTTAACTGAAGCTGTCAAATCGTCAGCCTGGCTTGACTATGACTATGACTATAAACCATGCTCGCCTGGTGACAGGAGGGACGGTAGCGTGAGTCTGGGCAATAACGACATTTCGCCGTCCCCTAGACCACGGGTGTGGAAGGCGACGGCTCAGAACGACCCTGGCAGTCGAGAGCGTTAATAAATAGCTGACAGCCACCGTCACCACCAGGGTGTCGGAAAGCTGAATAGATCAATCAAGAATTTTGTTGCGAACGCGTTTCTCGGGGAAGATCACAGACTGGGGGCAAATCAAGGCGTGCATTGCATTTACGAGGGCAGTGAACGGATCCATGAAAGCAGAGATGTAACCAGAAGAGGGGGCATGGAGCCACGGCCCCTGAGTCAAGCGGTCTACACTAGATATATGGCGATTTCGCAGAAATACGCAATAAAGATCATACATATGTTGCAAAAGGAAACATTATATGTTTTGCTGTGAGTTGAACATCAGGTAAATTACCAAAAAAAAATGCTTTTCCTATAAATTTCATCGTATGACAGTGGTATATGACATGATTTGACATTTGTCTCCCCTGAGGAAAATCCTGGCTACGTGTCTGGACGAAAGAGGTTCATGTCTCAGTAGATTTTATGATATTCCGCAGAAAAGGCAGAGTTTGTCGTCCGGGGGAAACAGATAGACAGCACTGTCGTTATTTTCGGAAAAAATCAAAGCAATTGCGGATAAGGCTCCAAAAAGGAAGCCATGTGGATGCTCAAAATTGTCTGGCATCTAAGTCTCTCCAAGAAAATCCCGATTTTTTCTTTATTTTATCACTTGCTTCCGGTTTGCAGACAGCCAGTATCATTTGCATTGTTTTTTTTTTAATATCAAAACGACTTACAGACATTGCTTAAAGAAGCAGGAGGGACGACATAAACATGTCTTTCATTTTTTTGGTCCGTAGCGCTGATCGTAAGGCATAATGCATGGGTACTTTCAAGAATGTCCCATTGAAAAATCTCTCGCCCTCCCCACTTTCTGCACGTTTTTGCCTCACCCCTAAGCTTTTGTTTACAGATGGTAATCTGCAGTTATTACGTGTGGGTGTCTCTAAAATCAAAACGGGTAATTGTTCTTTACATACGCGGTGCATCCGCCTAATCTTCCTATTATTAAATTTATATGAAACATTATACTTTGCAAAAATGGCCATTGCTGGCGATTTTTAGACCATCCAGTAGCCCTAAAGATTAACAAGCAGCCATACGACAACAAATGTGGTGCATCTTCCGGGGTTATCGAACAAGATAGGACTTAAAATATCATTAAGAAGAGGGAAGAGGGTGTGACGTAGGATGATAAAGGACACATATGACTGAGAATCTATTTATGTTATATACATAATGGTGGGACGGAAGTAGGATATAACACTGAGCCGACAGATCTGCCAATATGCGGTTATGCTACAGGCCAATGTTAGGGGATGGGTTGTGCTTGAACTACGCAGCGCATCACGAACGCCCGTTTGCAATTTACACACAGTGAAATAGCTGTGGGTCATCTACAAATTATTAGGCCAGTTTTCGCTCTGCAGTGCAGGCTTTCCGTAAGGGTGACGCTATACCTATATCTCTTGTGTGCATGGGCAGTGGACGCCTCCAATAGTCTCAAAATTGAACATTATACCTATGGACAACGTAAGATAAAAGGACTTAGAAGCTGGATGAGCACTCTGAACAATTTTAGAAAGCTGGAATAATAATAAAAAAAAATAATGGGTTATCGGAAAATCATAAAACAAAGATGATCATTTAGTCTTGTCTGTTGGTTTGTTCTGTCAAATAGCGACATAATACATTGTGTTCTGTATGGATATCACAATGGCATTAGAACTGCAGCCAACTTGTGCATTCCACTTTTCACTTTGAAGTCCATAATGATTAGTCTGTCCAGCAGCAGTCTTGTTTCACTTTAGATGTTATAATTTAAGGATGTAGAACTGAACTGGATATGCAAAATGCAGAAGCTTGGCCAACCATGGTGTTAAATAACTATCAAAATGATAACTCTGTGCCATGCTTCGAATAAAGTTTGCAGCTGGAATATTTGCTTCTCTAGCAGCAGGCTTGCAATGAGCTATTCAATTTTTCCGAGAAATAAGGTCTATGCCCAGCGATTTCCGATTCGAAAATCGGAGAATCTTGCAAAGTCGGAATTCGGATACCGATAATCCACCGGCCAGCGGCCTTGAATGGTTTCCCAGAAGTCGGTGGGGTAATCGAGCTGTCTCCGTACGTCCATGGCGCGTGCCTGGATTGCGGGAACGTCTCGGGAATACTCGTTTATTCTGCTGTTCACAGGGTGCACCGTCGTGGCGCGACTGTCACCCAATCTGGGATTATCGCCTGCCGGCGGCCAATATGGCGTCCCCACGCCAGCCGGTCGCCTATCTTGTGTGCAGATGCCAGCTGCAAGTTACTCTTATCTGCAAAAGTCATTTGGCATTGTTTGATTAAAGCCCAATCTGGACGGGCCATCGGGGTCTGCAAATACGCCTCAGATAGGCTGGCGCGGGTACACGGTGGCCCGGTTGGCGTGCTGAGTTAGAGGGGAGAGGAGCACGG
This sequence comes from Capitulum mitella, assembly GCA_030062745.1. Classification (NCBI taxonomy): domain Eukaryota; kingdom Metazoa; phylum Arthropoda; class Thecostraca; order Pollicipedomorpha; family Pollicipedidae; genus Capitulum; species Capitulum mitella. Next base: position 4,238,728 of record CP099849.1, on the reverse strand, counting down.
ACAGATGGGAGATGGGAGAGAATGGTAGGGAATACGACGCATGGCCGCAGCCATGGTCAGAAAATTGGAACTAGATCGACAGAATCGCCTTTTTGAGAGTTTGTGGGATCTCCTAGCATTGCTTCGGCACATGAGTGTTTCTGTTCCCCCGTCCGATGCCAACGCCATCAAGGACGGAGTTCGCTTTCAGACGACTTTGGGCAAAGGGATCCTTCATGCGTTCCGACGTAATTGCTTCGCCACTAGACTACAGTTTAAGAAAACTATATTTACGCCATCGAACTGGTCATTGTTGATTTCTTGGTTTGACGAAACAGCATGAGTTGTTAGTCAGCCAAACATGTTTCCCCATGTGATGTTTCAGTATATGAAGTGGTTTGACAGCTCCACTAGTACATGCATCAAAATCTGCGTAACGGCATCGTGCGGTTATGGTTCAGAGGCATAACTAGTTGATATTCATGGTGACATCATTTTATCAGCAACTCGGCACTGTATGTCGACCGGACAGGATCCCGATGGAATGCAGGTTATCCCCATGTTGTACTTAGCCCTCGCTGACCTGGGCGGGTCATTGGGTCATCTCGGAAAGATCCCTCCGGAGCAAAGCGGTGCCCAGATGTCGCAACACGTCCCTGGTCAGCTTAGAATCCGACGTAAAACGAACGGTGCAAAACCTGCATTCCATCGGGACCCCGGTACATGTCTGATGTTAATGTTTTCAGGTCAGATGTCGGCCACCTCGCTCAAGGCAAGTATTGAAACCACGGAAAGGCTAAGATACGTCACGGCAACAAGTAACTCTGTATGTCTTTGCTTGCAAATGGATTTTAGTGAAAACACAATGAACAAAACTTTGACTGCATAGTCCAAAAATGGGTGTAGGTAGATGGTCTAATAACGCACTGCTGTTTAATACGTTGTGTATTTTTCATTATTTTCGATCCATTTTCACCGAAACGAAACATTTTCACCAAAACTGCGCCTATCCCACGTCTCCTTGAGTTAAGAAATTGGCTCACATTTCACGAGATGCAAAAGCCAAGTGGAATGCATCCAGCAACAGGCTTTGCTTATTGGAGACAAAACAGTTCAGTCGTGGCAGTTTCTAGGAAGCATGAATAAAATGCGCAGCATAAATAAAATACGAGTTCAACCAATTACACGAATCATGCGGACGTCTTGCAACGATCTATACTCCCGCTGACGTGTATTGATCCTCCGCGATCTCAACGACAGTTCATAGTAAATAGCTTTAGGCACTAATTATAAATCACCATCGGAGCATAGAAGAACGTGCACAAGGTTTCCTAACTTCGTCAGTCCGAGCCCTTTAACCGCAACATTACGATGTCAAATGTCTGTCTCTGAACCTTCGCCGGGCCGGGCAGTTCATCAGAACCCACGTTGTCTTAATGAATAAACTAAGAGGCCACTTCAGGTCATTGGTCTAGGATAGCTCAAGTAGGACCATGTTCCAAGAAATAAATGAGCGTAACACTTTTTGAAAAGCAACCATTGTCGTGAAATTTGCCACATTGCTAGAACATGACAATTTAAACAATGCTGCTATCTCAAATTTGTCAGACATGTTCAGGTACTGACCTTATGCCAGCTAAACTTTTAGCTTTTTTACGTTTGCTTCTGAGATTGTGGACCTGATTCTGAGGTTTTAAAACTTGAATGAACATCCTTGTGCTTATCACGCCCTTCGCACACGTAATTTCACCTCTAGACTTGTTGTCTGGGATATGTCACGTTTGCACCAAATTTTCAGACCCGCAACCGAGTACGACTCATCGGCTTACAATGTTGGAATGCACGATAATCATATGTGCTTCGGAAGAATTAATGCATGGCAAGAACTGACTTGCCAAGGTGGTCTAATCCCGTTTGACCCACGCCGATCTGATCTGACCTTTTGAAATATTATGCTTGTTTTTAATGCGAGCACACTTTGCACGGACAGCAGTGAAAAGAGCTACACGCACGCCGTCTGTCTATACTGTTTGTGCTGTCTCAGTTCCTTCTTTGGTCCCCAAAACTACACACTTGCCGTCACACAAAGAACTTCCCACCAAATGTTCAAGCTTTTACCCTGCGCCGTGCCCGCCATGCGATGTTTGTGTGGCTTGCGTGAAAAGCAGTTGAGGGATAACCTTCATGATGTAGAAGCAATGTTACATGAATCGATGTTTTGGATTTTATGCTGTATCGCGTCTGATCAATGGTGATGCGCTACAAACATCAGATACGCCCGACGTATGGGCGTGAATACCGTGACTTAGGTTGAATTCCCCTGAACTTAATAGTTTATATGAATAACAGACAAATTTGGAGCGCATTCTATTCAAGCAAAATTATTACGCATGGAGAAAAACACGATTCCTGCCCTTACAAAAAGATCAGTTTCTCCCTTTATTTCCAGCTTTGTTTAAAATGGTCAGATGTGACTTCAAGTGTTTCTTTTCTTGTCATTGATTCACCATGAAAACCGACCCTACTACAATGCTGTACCTAGAATGGCCTTATTTGACCTTGAGATCACTGTCCTTATCTTACTGTGATACATACATCGGTATTCTGGGCAATACAATGATGTGTTATAAAGGCAGGTTTAAATTCTTCCCGTCATAGTCTTGACGTTTTGCTGACTCTAACACTAACTCCATAGAACAGATACAAAGGTGCTCTTCGGAGCAGTGCTGCTTGTGTTCTCCACTTGTATGGAAGACAGGGTGTTAATGACTCAAATCCGGAAGATATTTGTGAGGTACGCACTGTATCTCACATGCGAGGCCTCATTTTTTCCTGCCCGTCATAGGCAATGCTGTTGACCTGATCTAAGGTCAGAACTTGACGTTTGACCTTTGAGGACAATGCGACGAGTCAGATAATTTACGTTTCATTGTCCTGATTTTTGAGTTATCATTGAAAAACCACTGGGGGTCACACTGACGCTCCAGCACTTAACGCTTTAAAACAAGTTAACGGAAAGCTTCAGGATGCCCTGAGATGGCGCGAAACTTCCAGCAGCTGAAAACGAGTGAAGGCATCTTTGTCTTTTGCTTCCTGGACATCGCTGGAGGAAAACAGCGCGCAGCCGGAAGCATGCAAAGGAAGAGGACTCCAGATTCAATCCTCTGAATCCCGGGACATTATGCGTACTCAGTATTTCTCCATAGTAAGCGTCTGAGGAAAGGAGCCGTACAAGAGTACACAGGCGTCAGTTCACGCCCTCAGCTCCAGTGCTTTCGGTATCACGTGATCATGATTGGTGTCACCTGATGGTAAGGAGCGCTCCACGCCGTTGGCAATCCACGAAATCCTACGGGGTTGAGCGGGAAGATAACTGGCTCAACGACATCAATGCAACCTGATCTCGCAGCGAAGCGGCTCGACAGTTAGCAGGTTTGTCGTTATCACAAGTCCATCAGAAGTAATTCCAAGCATTTTAGGACGTTTCCTACAGAGGCTTTATGACGCAGTCCGTTGACTGTTTATGGAGGAACCCTTAGGAATAACTGCCTTGGGATTCAGGGTCTTATCCCCCTAATCCAAACGTCTTATGAATTCGGCGTATACAACGGATTTGGCAGATGTAAGATGATGTAAAGTAAGATGAAACGCAGTCGATTCAATGGATTGCCGTTCCATGCGCATCTAACAAACAGATTCCCTGACTTTATCGCGCCATGTGCGGGACGCCTCCGCAAGGTCGTCGCCCGCGGCGGTCGCCTCCGTCCGGTCCCTGATCGTCGACGCCGTCTCTGCGGCCGCGCTCCCGTCGGCGCGAGGCGGTGCCGTCGCGGGCGCGTCTCGAGGCGGCGGCTCGGATGTCCGGCGGCAGTTGTCCTGTTCCCAGCTGGCCGGTCCATCAGGCGGGCAGCTCGAGTGTCCGCCTGGCATTACCGGAGCCCGTGCACACAGACGTCGAGTCCGTGTCGCCAGCTCGACACACACTCACGCGGCCGGCGCGAGGGGCGGTGAGGGGCGGCCGGGAGAAAGAGGTAAGGAGCAGAGGGAAGTGGTTAATGAGTACGCCATCCGAAGAGGCTGCAGATGTGCCTAAATGCATTGGCAGATGAGCGCATAGGTACTCAGTTACCCAAACATCCAAAAACAAGTACGAATAAAGGACATGATAACACTAAGCCACTGGTGGTTACAAACAACATATGCTACATGGGCCGTTAGTAATAGCTTCAAGAGCGTAGGAGTGTCCAAAAAATGGGGCGGGGGCCAAGGCGTTTCTCCCATAGGGTTGATGCCAAATTTCCAAAAGAGCGTAGGGGGCATGCCCATTCTCCTATTTCTACGACTGAGAATAACTTCATTTACTGGCTGATAAACATACAGAGAGAAAAGGAAACAGAAAAGTCAGATGGAGAACCAACAGGAAATAAACTGACATCATTAAGAAATGTACCCAAGATTTCCTTGTGCAGGATGGAGTTTTTTGTTTGTTTTACTTTACAAGTACATCTAGCTGCTCAATCGAGTAATTTTACACCTCACGATCACCGAATGGTTGCATTGATTATTACGAGCCAGCACGTAGGTCGATTGGGTCGCGGCGTGGCCTGTCCGCCGGGTTACGCTTTTCCGTTTGCGCCGCGCTCACTTAAAAACAGCAGGCGAATTCCTCATGGCAGATTTATCAAAAGAGCTGTGGAGTTTTTAAGCTCCTGAATGGACGACAAATTATGCCGGCGTCGTTGAAGAAGGAGTTGTTTCATTTGTTCATGAAACAAATAAATTGACTTCGTGCAAGGCTGCAGGCAAAGTGAGTCTTAAAGAAACCACCAGAAGAAAACTGAATGGTCGACCCAGCCCTGCCAGACCTTTATGCTTTTTGGAAGGCAATGATTTCGTAGCTACAAGCCACCGAACCATAAAGTTTTCACTGCAAGAAAGCCTAACTCTTTAAATGTCTTTGTCATTCTCAGTGCACTTGCAAACACTTTCTTCCACACAGCTATTTATATTTATGGAAGTAATATTTTCGGTCATAGGCCTTATTTTCTGCGGGAGGTTCTTCACCGCTCGGTGGCAGCAAACATCATCGGCGTGCATGGCGTTCAAACTCTCGGCTTCTCGGATGCAAATTGCGGAAGTGGACTAATAAATTTCCCTTTTTACTTCGAAACGAGCAAAGGAAAAGAAATGTGTCCAACAGTGTTCAACAACACACTTCCAAATTTAGAAAGAAATGTAGCAGCTCCCGCTTGTATTGCTCCCTACAAAGCATATCACTGGTGGTAATTGTGAGATGCCATGGGATGATCGATAGTAATGAACACTTACTCCGTACAACCGTTTCCGCAACCGTCATGTTATCTTTAGTGTATATCACTTTTGCTTCCAAATGGAGCACCAAGATGACTCCGCAAAAATGGTGGTTTACTGAACTTTTTTATGCATTTCTGAACCATGTGAATAGCGTGCCTAAATCCCGAACCACTCAGGGTATTTCCAACTTATAAGAACAGGCATACAGGCAAATAAACACCCAGACACACGAACAGATACGCTGCCACACCCGAAGGAGAAGTCTGGAACGCGGGCAGACAGACAAGTGGCAGCAGATACGAGCGGCACAGACCTGCGGCTGCTCTACGACGAGAGCCGTCCTGGACTCCGCTGCTGCGCGGCTGCGCGCTGACAGTACGGTGCCTGCACTGCCGGCCGCTCAAGGGCTCTTTTCATCATTACCGTGATACAGACCGAGTATCGTCGCCCCGCAACCACAGTAATATGTATCTTACCCACCAGTGCTTCCGTTGGAAAACGCGTACACACACACACACACACACAACACAAACAGAGAGAGAGAGGGGGGGGGAGAGAGACGAGGTTCTTACACTCGAGGCTCCAGGGACCAGACGCTGATGCCATGCTCGACTGCTATACTGTGCCGTGATATGAGAAAAGACCAACGTGACTCCCCTTTCTTTACCCTGCCGTGTGATGCGAGAAGACCAATGTGACGCCGGCTTCCTTCACCGTACCGCATGGTGGAAGGGAACGGTGCTGTGATGTCCTCTTAAGCAGAGTTTATTCACGTGCTGTCTTAAGGTAACATTACGAATCTCGATGCGTTATGACGTCTCTGCAGTGTCTGGTAGCGTCATCGCTATAAGTGCTGATGCCGCCGGGTCGTCCCGCACAGCTGGTCGGCATCGGTTTGCTGCAGCAGAGGCAGTCCTGGCAGGGATTGGGCTTGTCTTTAAATGCGTACTCAATTTCCAGTTCTTGTTTAGTCCGATCTTTAGATGCGTGCTGCGGCTGTCAAGTTCTGTCATGTATGCAAGTTCGTGTTGTTCGTCATTTTTCCAGCCACCAGCCGGCGACATGTTTATGAATCTTACCCGCGTTAAAAAAATATATAATCTCTCTCGATTCTAATGAGAGGTCTTTTGTTGCTTAACCGTGCCGCTCCGCAAGAACCTCCGTTGGACAGCCTGCGCGCGTTCAGTACGGACCCATCCGGCAGTTCACCAGACCCCGCCCGGTCTGGCAGCGGCCTCCAGCCGCGGCCGTGTTGAAGACGCGGAGCCCTGCCCGGGCGGATGGGCGGCGCTGCCCGCTCCACTGGGCCGCGCCGCGCGCTAATGAACAGCGCAGGTCGGCCCTTCAGTTCGACCGGCCCCGATCCGCGCCATTATTAAAATCCGCGCCGAATCAATACGGCGTGGCATTTGACGAATAATTGCCTTTGTGTCGGAGCGATGAGACCCGGAAACCCGACGGCCGACTACAACACTTTGCGGAAATGTTCCGAGTCAGGATCGATGGATGTCGGTGGCGGCCGGCGGAGGCGGTGGGGGGGGGGAGCCGGACCAGACAATCTCGGCGCTGGTGGCCGCCAACCGTCGGCGCCGCCGCTGAAGAAATCGCGGCCTGACGTCCGGCCGGGGGCAGACGGTATCCAGCCGGAGGCAGACGGTATCCACCTAATGCCCCTCGCCCGGCGCTCCAGGCTGGACATCGGGCCGGATGGGCGTCAGAGGTCTAATTTTAGACGCCGTGCAGGTGCTGTTTTAGTGAGGCCTCGCACCGACCACAGGGCGATTTGGACCAGATCTATCCGGGCTTAGATCCTGCAGCGGCCTTAATTTAGCTACTTCACGAGGGTTCTGTAAGCCTGTGGTCTGGCGGCGCCTTGACCTTTCCGTCAAGATCTATGGATCTTTAGTCCGGACGACTCCGTCCGTATTTAGCTGCGTTTGATAAAAACTCCAGCTACATTCACTGATCACGAGAAACGTATTTTACGGCGACAATATGACCGTGGCCCATAGCCAGTTGCTAAAATTACGTTTTGGTTTGTATGTTGCCCCGAAGTAAGTGCCGCCAAGTATCCAGTGTTCTCATGACTTATGGCCAGCATAATATGCTTGAAGCACAAAGCGGGAACAGAACATGACACAGTGACGGAAAGTCTAGTCTCAGAAGTCACCATTTCAGTTCTAAAGGCCATGACCGTAAAGGCCAGAGGCATCTCATGGCGGATGGCAGCACAGAGCATGCTCAGCCAGCTCGAGAGACAGCAGCATGGAGAGCTTTCCCTCCGCCGCTGGGGAAACCTCAGCCGACCGAAACAGCAGCCGGGGGCGTCTGGCCGCGGCGCCGCAGTTGACACAGCGCGCGGCGCCAGGCGCCGGCACCGACGTCCCCCCCCCCGGCCGAGAGTGGCCCAGAAAGATGGCGGCTTGTTTTCGGCCGAGCGGGCCGCTTTGATTTGTGGCCGGCGCCGCCAAGCCACCACTTTATGTCTCGTCGTATCGTGGCTAACCGTACTCGGGACAGTCGTAAAGGGCGACTGTAACCGCTGGGCTTGCCTGCCCGCTGAGTGGGGAACATAACCCGGAAATTGGTTATCATCACGGGCGCCGTTCGTCTTATTTATAACGTTTGGCCACTAAGGAGCTAAGGTTCAGCAGCAATAGTCACTGCGGTAATCGTCACTGAGTTTAAATTTCCTTTATACATTTTGACATCACTTGCATTTTCATCTCCTGATAGTGCCTTTGAGGCCAGATACGCTCATCTTAATGTAATCTTCTGGCAATCTTTGCACAGCTTCTCGCAGTCTTCATGCAGTGCTCAACGGTAATCTTGGTACAATACTGCCTCAAGCCGTTGAAACGCTCTAGATCATATCTTGAACAGGCTGAACTGCCAACATTTTTATTCGGGCCAAACTGCCTCTTGAACAGATGTAAGTGTACTTGAACTTGAACTTTAACAGCAAAGCGATTGAGGAATCAAAGAGGCAAAGCGTTGAATTAAGGCTACATCATAACCAGTTGCTTGATATATGACCGAAGACAGCCAAATACGTTGCCCCTGCCACCTAAGTAGTCCAAATCAGTGTGAGCCGCCGTGCTAGTCATACTATACATTTATCAACACCCACGAAAAAGCACAAAATGTTAGAACACAAAAACACGGAAAAGTTAGACAAAAGTGCGTGGTGTTGAATATCCATAATTTTTTCGCTGATTTAAACAGTGCATGACTCCAGCCTGGAAAACTTCATTTATTGTTGTTGTTTTAAGAAATCTACGTTGCAATTACACTCTCTTCCAAACCCCGCATGTAGTGTTCATGTTACCGATATTATGAAAAAGAAAATCCCATTTTCCTCTATGGCGCTGGGTTTGAGAAGCGGATTCTCTTTGTCAAAAAAAACATAACTGTTTCCTCATTTCCTCGCACAAGCCCCGATGTTGTATCGTCCTCCTTCCATGGAAAACTCACAAAAGCCGGCTCCGCTTTCGTCCGTTCAATACGCGAAACTATTTTCGCCTTCTTCCGTCCGACTGTGCCCATTCGGCGGGCGGGGATTTCCGCCACTCGGCGTACACTGACCGTCTGACCGAGCCCGTTACGAGGTCGTCCGCCGGCCGGGTCGGTTCCGTATTTCATCGGGCGCGGTCTCGGACGTCGGCTGGACCTCGGCCGCCGGAGCTCGCCTCGCGACGGCCCCGAGGACAACGTTCGGACTTCTGTCCGGCCAGACACAGTGCCGAGCGCAATATCTCAAGAGATCTCCTAACTGCATCCCGTGCTTGTGCGGACAGGCCTCGATATGCCCTGATCCCTGGTCTGGCCGGCGGCTTGGCGATTCCGGCGCGTTCGGCACACGGCCGACGGTGGCCAGCGCCCAATGTTCTAGAACCTTCTTTGCAGGGTGTCACGAGGTAGTTACAGCATGTCACGCGAGGCAAGAGCGAGACAAAAAGGTCCTTCCCAACATTAACCCTATTTCCGGCAGGGGAGGGCGGAATCCGCCCCCCCTCGGGTTTTTTGCTTGCCAATTCCAGGCTTTTTGACGCAGCTTCACGAAACTTGGTGACTTTTCCTAGCTATTCCTTCTACGCGCCGTGACAAAATTTCGAAATTCTATTTTGCTCAGGGGCGGAGCCAGGCAACGTTTTTGGGAGGCACCTCAGGTCATTTTTGGCCATGTTGAGGGTAAAAGGAAAATGTCTGCCAAAAACAGAGTTTTTAAGATAGAACTTAAAACTTTATATGAATATTTAGCTAAATAGTTGGGCAATGTGCATATGTAATTTTGTGATCTGAGGTCACTTTACAAGGTCAGGTCAAGGTCAAAAGTCAAAATTTGTTTTTTCGCAATAATTTCGGCGCCGTTTTTTCAAATGCCAAACCCGGAATATATATGACGTAGAAAGATGCCCTCTACTTGTGTACCAAGTTTCAGCTTGATATCAGGTCAGGTCACGGAGCTATGACCTAAAATGTCAGTGCACGTACCCTATATCGCAAAAGCCAAAAAATGAATTTTTTGGAATAGAGTAAATTTAATCGATTAAAAACGTTTACAGATAATATTGAATGCACACGACATCATTCCAGGTGACCCCAAGGTCACTGGAGGTCATTTAAGGTCAAAGGTCAGAAGTTGACCTGAGAAACGTGTGACCATGACAGTTCCCCCTTTTTTATGTCCCTGGCACCGCCTATGCTAACATTATACAAACATTGTAATGCGATTTGTACTTCTTTAGCATAACATGACTAGCAGAAGCTAAAAAAGTGTTTTGGCCTCTTTTGTTCATTCCGTTATTGGAAAACTAATCCCCCTATTTTTGAAACCCTGTGAACGCCCATGAATTTTCTCAAAATTTCAAATTTGCATAACCATGGTAAAAGCCCTATCCATAATCTCTCGATTCATGCCAGTTTCATCGAAATCGGTCCATAAACAAGGGAGTTATAAGAAGTCAAAAAGTACCCCCCATTTTGATATTTTTGCCCCCCTGTATCCACAAATTTCAAAATTTTGAAAATTTCTTTTTATAAAAATGTAGTTCACGTCACGGCAAATCGATTGCCGTTTGTTGCGATGAAATCGGATAAGTAGTTCTCGAGATCTCGGGGGGGGGCCGAATCCGTCCCCCCTGCCGGGAATCGGCCATACCGTCTAGCCCTCCGGGAATAGGGTTAAATAAATGCATGGCCTACTCGCGACAATGCACACAAGAGCGTGAGTGTGACCATGTAGCATTGACTTTATTTGGTTCGATTTTCGCCCAAACGCTACGCGGTGTAAAAAACTACATGCACCAGAAAATAGGAACGTATTGTAACTTTGCCACTCATGACTCAAGCATTGCTACCATAAACGTCGAGCAGAAATTAACTGGCACTTGCTTTCATAACGATTCTTTCGCCGGAGAACACGCAAAAGCCAAAGTGGAGCAAGAACGTCTCTGAGTTTGCCTGTTGTGATCAATCAACATTTCACATAGCCTTCGTATGTTCCAGACATTCCTAACGGCGCTGTCGGCTGTCCTGTCCTGTTCTTCATTCGAGTGACATCCGATGGCCGCTCCGGACTCCCGACCATTGACATTCTTCAGACTGCAACCGACCGCAGCCAACCATTCGGATACTCGCCGTCTTTTTGGAAAGCGTTGTACGAATACGTTCCCGTCTTTCTGTAAAGCGTTATGCGTTGCCAAGTCCAAAAAACGTACAGTTATCCGTGGAAACTAATTGCGATGACTTCATTTATACCTTACATTAAACCCGGGCACGACCGTCGGTCGGCGACGATCACGCCCGACTGGGGGAAGGGTGGTTGGCCGCCCCCAGACGATAAAAAGAATCACATCGTTGGAAAACCTGTGACGAGTAGAGCTCGAAACTGGTCTCATTTGCAGTTTCAGATAATATGTAAGCAATTTACGTCCCACATATGTTTTCTCATAGCCGACTGCATGAGACCGAGAAACGGCCTGAATCTCAAGGGTTGTGACTAATAACGCCTGTGACTAATAACGCATAGGTAAAGACACCAGCGCACAAGGAAAGGTCCGCAGATGCCGATACACGTCTAATTTCTCAGATTTGTTCCATATATACGCCGAAACGTTGAGCTAAACACACGGCAATTTTCACGCCGGCTGTTGGCGGGCGCCGCAGCCGTACGCAGTAACAAAATTAACGGGGACTAATTTTAGCGTTCCTTTATTTTTGCGACATCAGCCTATCCAAGCAAATTTTATTGATCTTAGTGGCTCTTGCGGTGGTTTCTCTTGCTTAAATTTTGGAAAAATTCATTAGGTAGCAATGTACACAACTGGCGGAGCTTTATTCGCGAAGCCTGTTTATTTCGAAGATGAGCAGTTTTTTAATTTTTTTTAGGTTCTTGGCATTACTTAAGCCTGTGCAAGCCAGTTCTGCCATTTTCTATCCATTCTGAGTAATTCATCGCCGATTTTGACGGTGGTGCATTTTGGCTCACAACAGTTATTCGTGACCTGACCTCAAAGTGGTCAAAGTCGTAAAGTGGCTAAAACCTCTTCGTAAACCCAGTCTTAAACCCGTGACGTGAAAATTTCGATGAAAATTGAATACGAAGCTTAATTGAATGGTGACCGATTTCATGGGATTAAAACATGGCGATAGTTTGTAGGGAAACACAGATTTGTTTTGCCAAAAATAACTAGCTATTCTTTACATCTGACGATCGCCTACAAATGAAAAATAGGCTTGTTCTTCCGGGGTAACTTCCAGTGTGTCAAAATACCTCGTTTTTACCTCAAAAATTGTAAGGCCGTTTATCCACGCATTATGACAAAGCATGTTATGGATGCGTGAATAACAGTTACATTGACTTATAGTTTGGTAACAAAGCTAGGAACAAATGTTCATCACTTCTTTTGATTATAAAGGCAGTCTAACTACCTCCAGAATCAGACATCTGTTGCAAAAATATAGGTTCGAACAGTGGTCTGCTGCACAGTATTTCAATGTCTCAGATTGTTTTTATTCTATATTATTATTCGCAACCAGAAGATTTGGTCTCGTAAATATAAATCTCATTATGCGCCAATTTCCACCCAAAAAAAAAAACGATTTCTTACGCTGCCTGTGGAATTTAGAACTCTGAACGTAGCCAAAGGGCGAGCTGCCAACTCCAAGGGCGCATTTCTTCTAGACGAGGCGCAGGAGATGGGGACATTTTGTTTGGTGTAGCTGCGTTGTGTTAGGTCTTAGATATTTAACATTTCAGGAAGTAGAAAAGTGTTGCACCAGGCTGGTGTTAATATAGTCATAAGAGCATTTGTTCTCCTGAACAAGCAGACGTTCAGTGGCTATCGGCTACAGCGACAAGGCTGCCATCTATTATCAGGTAATCTGGAGTGTTGCCGTTCTAATCCATCATCACGAGGCAGAGAACTTAACGCTGATTTTTCAAAGCATCTATTCAAAACAAAGGACAGAATCATCCAAGTTGGCTCTCTGGGATCCCTGCCTGGCACGAAGTCCCTTGTTTGACCTGTAGCTGTCTGGCACGCCCGTTGCCTCGGTTTTGGTTCAACCGATAGACACGGACAACTTTTTGGGGTTCCCAGAGATGTCAGCGGAATGATACGGAAGTTATAAAGATGTCAGCTGGCGTCGACGAACTGTTGAGATGTTCAGTTGACCTAAGAGGAAATTTTTAGTCCAGTAATACCGGCTATACGTTAACTGACTAAGTCAAAGAACGCAATGTCTAACAGAAATTTTATGTTGCCTGTAGCTTCTCCTGGTTCAAGCCAGAGTTCTGACGGCTGACAATGATATTGACTGATGCCTGAGGAAACATCTCATCTGTCACCTAAGGGTATCTGGTAGCTTTATGGCACATCATATGCTATGTTTAGAGTCCAACAGTTTGAGGGAACATAAGATATGTTGTTTCAGGGCATATGCCTTCATCACGAGACATCAAATATGTCAGGTACTGAATACGACATAAAACATGTACTGGATACAGGTATGTAGAGAACATAACAACTTGAAAAATGTCGGCCGAGAGCATCAAATTTTGACTAGACGTCGGATATGTCGGTCCGAAATCTTACACCTTGGGGACGCATCCGAAGTTCCGGCTGACGGAGTATAGGAGACGCCACGGATTTCGGCTGACGTTGAGACATTATGAGGAGACACTACGGATGTCGGCAGAGAGCTCTGACCACTTGAGGACGTAGGAGAGGTGGAAGCCAACGGACGTCGATGGTTTCTCAGTGCAGTCAGTGAGCGAGCAGCACAAGGACCCGCTTTCAGTCAGCTCCTGTCCGTGTTCGCCCCTTGGACGGCGGAGGATCGCCAGTGTCGGACGGACAGCGGAGGATCGCCAGTGTCGGACGGACAACGGAGAACCACCAGTGTCAGACGGACGGCGGAGGACCTCCGGTGTCGGACGGACGGCGGAAGACCTCCGGTGTCGGACGGACGGCGGAGGACCCCCAGTGTCGAACGGACGGCGGAGGACCACTGCTGCAGAACAGAAGCAGACAGCAGCTCCCGGTAATTGCGCATCTCATGGCCAGCGGCAGCCTAGCCGGCAGCCATTTTCATTTCCAGCGGCGGGGGAAAAAGCGGCGTGCGGCCGCCTCCAGCGCGGACCGCGAGACGCTGGCCGCCGGCCACTTGGCACCGGTCCGGCCAGGCCTTTTAATTTGTTCAACTGCGTCGCGGGCGACGCTGGCGGGCGGCGGCGGCGGCGGCGGCCCGCTCGGCGGTTACGGCCTCGGCGCTGTTTGAGCGAGATTACCGCGCTGGCCGGCCGATACGAGACTGGCTGTCGGCGCGGCACGGAGCACCCGCCGCCGCAGCTGGCTGGGAGCTGAGAACGGAACGGAACGGGGCGTCGCAGAAGCAACTGCAGTTCAGCCGAGCGCTGCAGTTATCTGGTCTCTTTGGTGCTGCCTAAAAATGTGGGTACCTCAGGCCATCTGACTTTACATGACAGCAGATGAGCAATGCAGAAGTGACATACTCAATCCCTTAAATCTACTCTGTAGATAAAATCACGAACAACGCAAAGACAAACATACTATGTTATATAATCTCTCTCTCTTCCTTTTTCTCTTTCTTTCTCTCTCTCTTTCTCTCTCTCTCTTTCTCTCTCTCTCTCTCTCTCTTCTCTCTCTCTCTCTCTCTCTCTCTCTCTCTCTCTCTCTCTCTCTCTCTCTCTCCCTCTCTCTCTCCCTTTCTCTCTCTCTCTCTAGTGCTCTTGACACTGTCTGTCTATAAAACCTGAGATATTCTTATGGGAACACGGCGCATGCATAACAGACTCTTGGTCCACCAAGACCTAGGGAAACTCACAGGCCTCCTGTCTGAGCTCTGCGGTCTGAAACAAGCGCCCAACCACATTGTGGCTGGCTGCAGGAGGCCAGCGAGCCGCCATCTGCCCTTTCGCACACGGCTTGACTTAGGATTGGCAACAGGCACCCGGTGGACAGGAAACTCAACTTCAGCCAGCATTTTCGCAGATTGTACTGCCTCAATAAAGCCGGCACGTGCGCCTTCCTGGAGCTCCTAACAGTGGAGTGCTACATAGGACTAGCGTTGTGGCTGGGCTGCTGGGATCCTTTTTGAGTTCGTATTGATCCTGGCTGTCCCCGTCGCCCTGAAGCTCGGCACAGCGTTTCAACGTCAGGAAGGGTAGACATGAAAGTTTGCTTATCAGCTACTGGACGTAATAAAAATATGACCGATACTTTTTTGTCAACACTTAGTAACGATCCCGTTAATTTTGACATCAATAAAGACTCCTTTCATGATGCCGTTCTAAACATCGTTTTATTGCGAGGTTAAATCCTTACAAAAAGATAAATTTCATTTGATTTCAGGGCATCTTTATGTATATGATAACGCGTTTGATGGAGTTCTAAGACGTTTGTGAAATTTTATGCGTCATACTACGCATGTCTAACGCGCTATTGACAATGACATATGACTTAACGTCATTGACTGGGGGAGAGCAAATATCATCCCCAAGTGATCTCGGAAATGTGTCAGGGGAAATACTTGCCTACTTCAGTCACTGGTG
The DNA here is from genome assembly GCA_030062745.1 of Capitulum mitella. Taxonomy (NCBI): domain Eukaryota; kingdom Metazoa; phylum Arthropoda; class Thecostraca; order Pollicipedomorpha; family Pollicipedidae; genus Capitulum; species Capitulum mitella. The sequence goes on along the minus strand of CP099849.1, from coordinate 4,223,358 downwards.
GGTTAACCCGGCATCTACTGGGAGTCAGACAGGGCACCGCGTTGGTTTTGCGTGTATAACTTCTGAACCGTGAAAGCCTGCGCAACTTAACTTTTAGTATCTATTCATGAACCAATCTGACATATTTTGACATCAAAACCATTTCCGTGCTGGGTCAGGTCATAGAGATATGATGCCATACGTGAACCCTTGCATGCATGTTTTCGCCGCTTCTAGCGGTGGCGCGAGCTTGCTTTATTCTTTTGAAAATATTCGTGACCATAATGCATGAATTATTTGGCTTTGCATAGAACACGGTCCTCAAAAGGATATCCAACCATGACACACCAATGTTAGAGGTCATGCTATGTCACGTGCATGATGCATATTGGACTGATTTGCATTGTGAGTGGAGAAATCGTTGTCGCTGAGCTTCCCCGTCGTTCAAGCCAGACAAGCAAATCTAGATGCGCCTCTTCAAGGTTCAAAAAATACTCGAGAGGTCATATCAGGGAACGTCATGGGCAGACGCCAAAACAAAATGGAATGTAGCATTGTCTGTGAAAGGTCGTTTAGCAGCAGCAGAGAGCAATTATGATTACTGGTCAGAAAAAGAAAAATGACTATCTGTCCTGACCTGGCTTCACCCGGACCCGATAAAGCGTGAACAAAGCAGAGTTAATTAACACGAGATGTCATTTTAGTTCTGTGTCTGACGACGGGGAACCCAGCGAGTAATTACCGCTGGTTGTCAGGAAGAGCAAGAAGAGCAACCTTGTTGAACGTGAACTAGACTGCCCTTGATTGACTGAAACGTCAATGATTGACTGAAACGTCAACCATTATTTTAGGGTTATGTTACTGTTCTCGATTTTTTACAAATTTAAACCACTACTGTTATATATATGTACACATGAAACACATGTACACTGCTATATATATGTACAATGCAAAACTGATCATCAGAAAGTTCCACTTTCGTCCTGTTTGTCACGTGGATAGAACGGCCGTGAGTGAGTATCGATCTTTGACCAGTATTTCCCATGGCCAACGCTGACCTTGACCCAACATTTTTGACATTTTAGCATGCTTCTGACACAGAAAATTGTTACCCTTTGTTTCATATCAAGCTGAAGGCTCTAAGCCCAGTATTACCAATGATGTGATATACGAACTGGTGTCAGTTTTTCCAGCGTCGTGTTATGCGTTTTGCGTGACCTGTGACGCCATCAGTCAAGTGACCAGGGCTAACATAGTAATACCAATTGGTGGTAGTCCGATCCAGATCCGCCAGTTCGGTCCTAAAATAACAGGGGGTGCCCTTTTTGACATCCCTAGGCGGTCGTGGGTTCAAAAACACGCCGGGTGGTGCAGAGTTAAACGCAATAGTTACGGTTTAAAATTTGCAAAAAGGGAGTGCTAAGATTACAGTAAGATAGCGATTTTATATATAACCACTATTTTAGTGTTATGTTACTGTTCTCGATTTTTTACAAATTTAAACCACTACTGTTATATATATGTACACACACTTGTATATATATGTATATGTATATATATATATATATATATATATATATATATATATATATATATATATATGGGAAGTTTCCTTAAATTAAAAGACTATATTGAATTTCATGTTTCTTCTCAGTGTCTTCTAGTTTCCGTATCAAGTCTCTGTCGGCGTTTCGTAGGTGGTAAATGACGTTTCCGAAGTTCATAATATCCTATTTCTTTAAAATTAGCTTTATTACTGACGTTTCGGATTATCTGAATCCATGTGTTCAAAGTGAGCAACGTTTCCCCAGTATGACATTTGAATAATTATGGAACGTTACCACATGCCTCGCACATTTTTGCACTGCCAGTTCGGTGATGGTTTATGTGAGTGATGTTCGTATTTGGAGCTTAGGCACAAGAGCTCCAAGATGATACATGACTTCACTTGTTTGTTCACGCACCTAACCGGCACCCTGACGTGGACGGCCAGATGATGTACGGGGGGGGGGTTCGATTCCTCCCTTTATCCACCCTATCCGATGAATGGTCAACACCATTCATCGGGCAAAAATGAGACTAATATCATCGGAAAGCTCGCCATGAAAAGTCCGAAAAACGCCTCATCTTATTGGAAATGCTGAAAAGTAATACAATTTTTCGCCTACATATGCAAAAATAGGAGTTTTTAAGAGGAGCTCGAGCTCCGTCCCCTAATAAAGCTAGAGCAGTGCTGAGCATGCCAACAAAAAACTCATGCACATTACGGCGACGTAACTTGTAACATGCTTATAGTCATTATATAACAGTCGTATAGTCATAGATTGCATCAGGTGACCTGATATAATGCTATTTTTCATTTCGCTGTATTTGTGAGGTTATTAGGCGTCGCTGGCGAGTTGTTGTCCATGTGTACTTCCAAAACGATAGGAATGGCTTCTATGAACATTTTACAAATACCAGCAGACTAGAACGCCAATGACCCGACGTGCCCTGACCTAATCGGGTGCCCTGACCCAATATTCAGCCGTTTTCTTCGCTTCATTTCGTGTTTTGTCGAGGATTAATAATAGTGCAAACAAAAGGGCAAGGAATACATTTGCAATGGAACGCTTCGGGTTCCACGACCTTGACCAATATGGTGCTATATGAGGTCGATCGTATTACTTGAACCTGACTGACATGACCTGATGCCTGGGTTTCATCTTATCATGCCCAGATCTACCAATGACTCATGAAATAAGCCAGAGAGATAAAGCTGGGCATTTGGATATCAAGTCAGCTGCTATCACGATGGCCTTACATGACCTCAGGTGGCCTAACATCATTTCATTACTTAGAATCGTCTTGATGCAATTTTGGATTGCAAAATCGACTTAAATGCTACATTTACCTCAGGGAGGTAAATGTAGCAGTCAAGTCAAGTCAAGTCAAGTCAAGGAGTCAAAACGGAGTTTTAGACTCCTTTCTGCTAGCTGAACCCAAATGTGACCTGACCTCATCTCGTGATTCTTCGCGTAGGTCAACACCATTCGTCGTGTTTAGTGACTCCTTCGGTTCAGGAATGCATTTCAGGCAACAGCAAGTCGACGAAACGGTTCAAAACCGTTAGAAATTGGGTGATAGGGCTTAAACTGAGCTGTCCTCAGGTCACTGAACTTGACTTTGACAAGAAACCCGAGATAGCATAATTCGTACGAATGCCTTTAACTACTATCCCTGAAAGTATTAGTTCGGTCAATCGCATGGCGTGGTTTGTAGGAGACTGAAAGAAATCGGGGACTGACCTCTTTTACGCCACCTAGATCGGTGACCTGAGATGATCGGAAGTTGGAAATTCGACAGGACATGCACAAAGGGTGTAAAAAAACGCACTTAAAATTTCAGGACGCTGCGTGCGCTGTTTTTTTTGTCTACCGTAAAAAGTCTTTAGGGGGAGGAGGTCAAATCTCCCCGTTTCGGCGTGGGTTAAGAGCAGTTTTTTTTTGTCCTAAATGAGGAGTGCTTCGACGATTTAAAGTCTTGTTTTGTCTATGGTTCTTTTAAGTCTTGCTGTGTTTTGTATCACGCCCGCGTGTATTATTTTGCAAAAATTTGCCTGGAAAAAGTGCTGGTTGTGTGTTTCTTCCTGCAAGTGCATTGTCAGGTGAGATCGTGAGAGGGTAGGGTTATCATACCAATGTAGTCATACCAATGTTATCATACCATTGTTGTTATCATACCAATGTACTAATGTTCCCTACCTGTTCTTCCTACGTACTATCCCAAATTTTCATAACTTTGCTGTACTTAGGGCGGAGCCAGGTCACGCTTTTGGAAAGCATTTGATGTAAGTTTTGGCACTATGGAAGGTAAAAGACCAATGGCTACCAGAAATGGAGTTTTTAAAATATAAGTCAAAAACTGATATGAATGTATAGGTAAGTAAATGGGCAAACATACACAGATATTTTCGTTAATCTGAGGCGATTTCACTAAGGTCAAGGTGAGAAGCTCAATCTGGTCTTGCGTGAATATTTTAGACGCCAATTTTTAAAATTCAAGATCCGGAATATGTTTCTGACTTTGCACAGCGCTATCTACTTGCGTTTCAAGTCTCTGGCTGATATCACGTTGGGTCGCAGAGCTATGACCAAAAATGTCGATGCACGCACCCTATATCACGATAGCCAGTCTGGAATTATTGTGTAGAAATAAGAGTCATTGTATAGAAATATAGTAAATTGAAATTATTGGAAACGTTTTCAAACACCATTAACTCTCATGCCATTTGAGGTCATTTAAGGCCAAAAGCCGTAAGTTGGCCTGATCAGCATGTGACCATGACAGTCCTTCTTTCCATGTCCCTGGACGCCGTCCATGCCAACATTATGCAAAAAAGGCAATACGATTTGTATTTATTAAGTATTACATGAAAAGTAAAAAGCAAAAAGATGTTTTAGGCTTTTTCGTTTATTCAGTTTTCCAAAACAAATATTCTTCCCATTTTCGAAATGTTGTAAACGTTCCAGTGACGAAGTCCCATTATTTACGTCCATAGTCATGCCAGTTGCGTCAAAATCATTCCATTAACAGCGGGGTTATAACAAGTCAAAAAGATCCCCATTTTGATTTTTTTGCCCCATGTAGACCCCTCTCGAGATTTTCACACTTCTTTTCATAAAATTTTGCGTTTCGTCATGGCAGATCGATTGTCTTTTGTTGCGAAGAAATAGGACGGCTAATTCTCGAGATCTCGGGGGGAGAACAAGTAAGTCCCCATACGGGAATGCGCCCTTGCGCTGTGAGTATGGGAATGGGATTAAAGCGCATTAAGTGTTAGCACAGTAACGTAAACAGTTAGGTTGCAAAACATAATGAGATGGCGCAATAATGAAACACAAACAAAAAATAAACACAAACAACCGATCAGGACATTTGCACATCCAGCGCCGCTGCGGATCCCAATAACGGGGCTTGTTGCGCCGCAGGCATCGTTCGCCTGTGTCGCCGGTGACGTCGCGTCTTCCCGCGGCACTCCATCGACCGCAAGACGAGAGGCTTCCCGCCAGCTCGTCTCCCCGCTCAAACCATAATGGAGGATTGCGCCCGGGGGCATGCTTCCGAGCTCCGGGCCTGACGGGACGCCGCGTGCAGAGCTTACTGAAACTGGAAAAAAACTGGCCAGCCGCCGCTGGTCGGGCGCCGCGTCGGCCGCAGCCGCGGGACGGTGAAGGCTAGCCCGACGTTCGTACCATACGAGATGATTTTCGACTGTGTTAGTGGATGTCACATGATGTATTACCTGACGATGGAGACTTTACTTAGTTACGTTGTTGGGTTTTAAGGCGTCCCCCGACCTACTGGCCATTATGCGCCGCCTGTAAACTCCGTGAGAGTTTCGTTACTGAACAGTGTGTATAATGAGTTTCGAGACAGGGTTAGTGTTCCATTTAACGATACAGTGGGAAAGCGAAGTGAACACAAGTGATCATTTCAACCTGAGACTGCTCGTATGCAGACTAAATTTAGAAACCGGTTGGAAGACCGGTATGTGTGGCGCCATTATGAGGCAGAGGCAAAACGCGCGGGGACCAGGTAAAGAGGATCGTCGCCTCGGGAACTACAAGTGACATTGAACGTTCCTTAACGAGTTACGCTAAGATTTAAGTTAGTTGTTTGCTAAGGTGCCGGAGCGTGCCTTACTCCTCACGAAAAACACCGAAGGGTCTTTATCGTGCGGGCAGTCTCATTAAAGAGGCCATCGCCCACACCGCCTCTCGCGCCGGCTGAACGTTCACCCTATCGCGCCGGGTTTGACGGAAGAGAGGGATGGGTGAAAGAGATGGAAAGAGTTATTGTTACAGTGGTGGTGCTATGCTGGAATTCTCCTACTATGAGTGTCGTTCAGATACCTGAATAACACTCCCGAAAGGTGTGGTTGCCGGTTTCCCAGGAGGATGCTCATGGTGAGCTGGATCTCCCTTTGGTGGCAGGAGGCCCTGATGGGTCGCCTTTGTCCGCGAAAGTCCCTACATTCTGGCAGGAGATGGCCAATGCTAAGTGTTCCAGTTGTTGCTTTGTAGTGTTTGATAAGAGTTGTCCTGAATGATTGATTTATACGACCCGTGCTAAGTCTGCTGAGGACGACTTCTTGACGTCGGCATTTTTATTTGATGTGTGCAGGCGCCAAATGCGGCTTTCGTGGCGGTTTTGTGTCCAAACCCTGGCTTGCTCTTGGCGGATGTGGTGCTGAACGACTGCATTGCAGTCGTCCAGCGAGAATTTCATGTCGAAGCAAATGTTCAGATTTAATGGTTGTTTTGCAATCTGGTCTGCTTACTCGTCCCCTTTCACGTTTGTGTGTCCCGGAATCCAAACGAATGAAATGATACTTTCGTCAGGGGACAGGTGCTGCTGCGTATGATGTAGTGTGATGGGTCGGTCGTGTTGCTGATAGTTTGAAGTACTAATTTCAAGCCGGAGCAGACAACTAAGTTAACCATGTTGTGCCTGATTGCCAGGCGAGTGGCTGCCTGGATGGCCGTGGGTTCTGCTGTGAAGATGGATGTTCTGTCTGGGAGGCGGTTGCCAAGCTTAAAGCTGGGCGACGTGAGTCAGAATCGGACTTTGTCGTGGGTTTTGGACCCGTCCATGTATATGAATGGCTTATGGATGCTGAATGTGAAGTACTCGTTGAACCTGGCGTGGGCTTCTGTTTGAGTTATGTCTGCTTTGCTTCCTATGAGTAGATATTCATCGGTGGGTGGCGGCTGGATCCAGAATAGCCTGAGGAGAGGTCTAGGTGCAGGTGGGTGGTACACCAAACGGAAGATCTGCCTGGGCCGTACTCATTTGGACGCGGAATGGTGGGCGTTTCTGAACGACTCTTTCTAGTTTGTCATGCTTGAAGCAGAGCTGTGCCTGGTGGTGTTCAGTGGTTTGGACTGCTATGCAGTACCTGCAGAGTTGCTGATTTCTCGTCTGTAGTATCGGAATGTCCGCGGCAGCGAGGAGACTGGTGATGGACGTGTCCCTGAGGCTCCTGTGGCTGCTCTGGTGCTGTTGGTTCTGTATGTTTTCTAGTTGTTACGATAGGGATGGTGAGATGGTGTTACTACGACGTTGTTGTATTTGAGGAATGGCCTGGTAGTGGCTTTGTAAAGCATGAGCAGTGTATGGCGGTCACCTCCCCAGTCTGCTCCAAACAGGGAACGGATAACGTTAATGCGCTTCGCAAATCATTTGGTGACAGCTTTAATCTGTGGATGAAATGTGAGTTTGTCATCCAGATGAATACCAATAAGTTTGAAGCTCTCGACCTGTATGGCAGCTTTACCTTCTACGCGGAAATTGAGCCTGGATATTTCTCGAGAGCGGGTGTATGCGATTATTGCGGACTTTTCAGCGGACTGGGAGAAGCCCCATGTTTTGCATGGCGTTGGAATGTGGTCTAGACTTATGTGCAATGTTTTCGACTTTAAAAATGCAGCGTTGAGTAGCCGAAATGGCAACGTCGTCCGCAAACAGAAAGTAGTGTAATGCTTTGCAGGTGAAGTTCTAAAACATGTCGTTGGTCGTGATATGGAATAGTGTCAGGCGAAATAGCACTTCATTGTGGCAAACCCTGGTTCTGTGCTACATAATGCTAGAGATGCTGTTGCCACATCCGTTCCAAAGAAACTTCAGTAAAAAGGGTCCTAGGTGTCCGCGTAGACTTAGTTCGTATGGTCTGTGTGCGAGTCCGGACTTGCGTATTCGTTCAAATGAGGCCATGATGTCTAAGTACGTGGCTTTTGTGGTGTGGCTGTAGTTGAGGCCGGGTTTGGTATCGTGTGCGATGAGAATGAGGTTGACTGTGATGGACTTGTATCTTCTTAAGCCGCATTGATGCCCGTCGAGCAGGTTTTTCCTGCATTGACCATGCGTTTAACGAGCACATGGTCGACGACTCCTGCCGACTTTCTTGGCACAGCCAGTAAGTGAAATTTGCCTGTAGCCTTCGGTTGAGTGTAGTCCTTGTTTGGTTATGCTAATGCAATGATGATGCTCTTTCACCGATTTCATGGGGAAGAGTCATTGAGAAACAGGTCGTTAATGGCCGCCAGAAGGTACGTTAATGAGACTTTGCCAAGATGCCTGAAAAACTGGTAGTGTATGCCGCCCGACCCAACTGACGTGTTGCGACGGTGGAGGCCAAATACAGCAGGAGCTGACTGCTGACGCCTTACTTGAATGTTCCAGTAAAGACATCACAGCTTTTCCTACGTCTGTTTTCATGCAGTCAGTCTATAAATCCCTTCAATCGACTATCGATTACCGGTAATGAAAGCTCACGATTATACCGACTGAAATCGGGAGAAATCCTTTATAATGCACCGCAATTTATAACCCGAGCTACATATGGATGTTTAGGCTCAGTACACCCACACACATTTTGATGTTACAAGTACAGCATGTCCGCCAGCATATTCGGAAATAAGTGAAAATATAGTCAATATGAAACGTCGCACTGACATCCAGTACCTCATACATCTACACGTCAGAGATAACAGCAATCATTTCCACAGTACAGAGAACACTGCTTTAACCAGCCCTTTTCCAGTGCCCATAGTGGTAGAGCACATTCCCGTTTGGAGTCTATAAAGTCTAAATATATATATATAGAGAGAGAGAGAGAGAGAGAGTCCACAAATATATCTTATTCCACCCCCATCCCTAGATCTAGAGAGTTTCGCGTCTGATTTCTGCTCAACAAACGACAATCAATTTGCCGTGACGTAAAATACATTTTTTATATTGAGACGTTTTGCAAATCTTGACAGGACGTATTGGGTGGCAGAAAAAAGAAAGGGGGTAATTTTCGGCTTGTAATAACTATGATAATTATAAAACGGTTTTGATGCAACTGATATGAATCGAGACCTAATCGATGGAAGTTTCCCCACTGGAAGAAACTTTCGTTATTTTGGAAAAAATTCATAAACGTTCACATTGCTTTAAAAATTGAGGAGTATTCTCTCGGCTGAATTAGAATAAGAGCTGAAAATGTACTTCAAGCTTTTGCTAGTTATTTGATACTTAGAAGTAAAAATCTTCCTACATTCCTTGTATAATGTTGGCATAGACACCGCTAGGAGCATGGAAAAGGGAACTGCCGTAGTCACATGTTTGTGCGGCCAGCGTATGGCCTTTGACATTAAATGACGTCAGATGACCTCAGCGTGACGTGGAATGGTCTTTAGGTCATTTCATAGTGTTTGAAAACGTTTCCAATCATTTGAATTCACTATATTTCTTAAAGTCCTGTTTGTGGCCGTTGTGACATAAAGTACGCGCGCGGACATTTTGTCATAGCTCCGCGATCCGACCTGAGACTGCCTGAAATTCTGCCTTGAGAAACTCTATTTCTGGCAGCAATTTTCCTTTAATCTACAAAAGTCCCGAAAATGGCCTGAGGCGCCTACCAAAAATTTTGCCCGACTCAGAAAGTCATGCAAATTAGGCATAATACGTGGGACAAAAAGGTCGGAAAAGTCACGACCTGAGAATGGCGAGCTAAAAATCGGAGGGGGCTTCTGAAACCCCATAGTGGAAGAGGGTTGACATTAGAATTAACGTTCCTGACATTTACTGTTAAAAGAAATTACTAGCAGGCCTCTATGAACGAACACGCATTTTGTTAAATTATGCGTATAAATCAAGGCTGCGCAAACAAATGAATTGGTTCCCAGGAGACGACCGCATGTTGTAAAGAGCATACATTTGTAATATACGCAAACGGTTTGAAGAATACAATTCACTGTTGCATTTATATAAGAGATAAATACTGCTCGTCGTATTTATATCAAGAGTAATATACTTTACACTCTCTACCGTACGCATTTGTTGCTTTTTAAATTTTGCGTGTTTTATTGTTTAAATTTCATGCTTGTGCTTTATTCATGTTTTCAAATTTCACATCTATGCTTCCTGAGTTTTCAAAGTGGAGGAGGGTTATTTATGTCCATGGTCATCATAACGTTAAGTAACTTCATTAGATCTTTCCGGAATTTGTTTGTATTCGATGTGCCAAAAATCAGACATGAACTAGCTTCTGGTACGGTGTGTCGAATAATCACATTACTTTTCACATTTTTATTATTACTTTTTATTACAATTACTTAACATACAACAATTACATCGAAATGCATTCCTGAGCTCTTGCCAGGACAGGGTGTGAGAGTGAGGAGGCGGTCAGTGTAGCCCTTTATGTTTTTCGCAAGTTGCCCAGAAACAAATACTTTAATCGACCTTAAACTGGAACCTTTTGAGTATTTTCGGAAAATGTAAAGTCAGAATCTCAAAAGATCATTGATCTCTGATTACGCTTTTAGGGAATGTCATGTCATGATGCAGAATATTTCACGTTCCTTAGTTTTACACGATCTTATGTACTGGTGCCACACATAGCGTTATTAACTTCTTGCTGGTTGTTTTCGACTTTTTATTTACCTCAGAGTTATCAGGAGGTAAACAGAGGTGTTCATAGTCCTCCATATTCGTCAGAAGTCGATCTCGGCCACTCAACAGAGTTCTTTAGGCTACGTCCCATGAGATCTAATGGAAACCTCAATTCCTTGTTATTGCCTGATTTGAGGTCATCTGTTTCACATCTGCACGACCTAAATGAGGCAGAGTGGCTTTCATCATGCAACCCAACGACTTAGTTGCACGATCGATTTTGTTTCGTTGCCCAATCACGTCAGGTTTAGAAGTGCTTCGGGTCATACCGAACCCATTATGCTGTAAAAGTGACCAAATGGCGACGAGGGTTTGCTCGAAAATGTTACTTTGAAGCATCCAAAAAACAAGCATTACAAGACCGGGTACCAAAAATCTTCCCCCTCAAAAAAGACAAACGGACACAAAAGGCAAGCAACGTCATGACAGGATACTGACCCAAAATAAAATACCTGAACTAAATATAACCCTATTTTCATGCATGTCGCGCTCCCCCCCCCCACCGCATCTTCCGATGGTTCCTCCGGCTCCGAAGCCAAACTTTCCGCGTGATCGGGCTGAAAGCTGATGGCATTCCCTCTGTACCGCGTTTTACACAATATGTCACGATATCGCTGACCTGCAGGAACAAAAGCAGCTCCAGAAAACATTTCATTTCTGGGGAGGCATATCAGCCCGTATTGTGGCTCGTCCAGATAATGGCTCGCTCCTTTACACATCACTATGATGCTACTGCGGGAAATTTATACTTGCCCATTCAGATCGTCTACAAGGTGTCCCAAGACCGACAACGGTGAATACAGGGAACATCATGAGGAGTAATGCAAGGTCACGTGTCAGCGGGTTCTGCGCGCAAACAACAAGACAGGGCTTGATAATTATTACCTGCTTTTAAATGCCGTAGCATTAAAGGACACATTTGGTAGACAGAGCATACATAAGAAAAGAGGGCGAAGCCAGTTGGAGAGTGGGGAGTCTTCGACTTTTATCTACATGTACCAATGGCTTATATATTACTGATGTCAACATGAGTACCAGTGACATCAATGGAAAGTGTATACAAGAAATCTCATACATGCATTGACAGGGACGGACTCGGGGAAAAGAAAGAAGGGAAATAGCAAAATAAAAACAGCGGTTGCTTTTATCATTACATCACTGACAGTGTTTCAGTTGACTTTAACCATTTCTTATTTCGGTCACGCCATTTATGTGTCTGACAGACTGTATCTGCCGTCTTTGGTAACGAACATTATTGCGGAGTACTAAAATTGAACAGTACGGAACACATATCGCGGAACAGGGTTGAAATTGAATACATCAATGAGGTCATGCAAATGGGGCTAAAGTGAGCAAAAAAATAACCTCCAAATTGGTATCTGGTTGCCTGTCATGTTCTTTACTGTCTGTCACACCTTTAACCCTATTCCCGGCAGGGGAGTCTGAACTAAACCCCTCCAGTTTTTTGCTTGGCAATTCCAGGCTTTTTAACGCAGCTCCACGAAACTTGGTCACTTTTCCTGGCTATTCTTTCTACGCTCCATGACAAAATTTCCAAATTCTGTCTTGCTTAGGGACGGAGCCAGGCAACGTTTTTGGGAGGCACCTCAGGCCATTTTTGGCCATGTTGAGGGTAAAAGAAAAATGTCTGCCAAAAACAGGGTTTTTAAGATAGAACTTAAAACTTTATATGGGTGTATAGCTAAATGGTTCGGCAATGCGCAGATGTAATTTTCTTTATCTGAGGTCACTTTACAAGGTCAAGTCAAGGTCAAAGCCAAAATGTGATTTTTCTTCATAATTTCGGCGCCGTTTTTTCAAATGCCAAACCCGGAACACATTTGACGTAGAAAGGTACACTCTACTTGTGTATAAAGTTTCAGCTTTATATCAGGTCAGGTCACGGAGTTATGACCTAGAATGTGTCAGTGCGCGTACCCTATATCGCAATAGCCATAAAATGATTTTTTCAAATAGAATGAATTCAAATGATTGAAAACGTTTGCAGATAATATGAAATGCACACGAGATCATTCCAAGTGACCCCAAGGTCACTGGAGGTCATTTAATGTCAAAGGTCACAAGTTAATCTGAAGAACGTGTGACCATGGCAGTTTCCCCTTTTTCATGTCCCTGGCACCGCCTATGGTAACATTATTCAAACATTGTGATGCGATTTGTACTTCTTCAGCATAACATGACTAGCAGAAGCCAAAAAAAGTGTTTTTGCCTCTTTTGTTCGTTTAGTTGTTGGAAAACTAATCTTCCTATTTTTGAAACCCTGTGAACGTCCGTGAATTTTCTCAAAGTTTCAGATTTATGTACCCATGGTAAACATGGTAAAAGCCCTATTCATAATCTCTCGATTCATGCCAGTTTCATTGAAATCGGTAGATAAACAACGGAGTTATAAGAAGTCCAAAAATGCCCCCATTTTGATATTTTTGCCCCCCTGTGTCCACAAATTTCAAAATTTTGAAAATTGCTTTTTGTAAAAATGTAGTTTATGTCATTGCAACTCGATTGCCATTTGTTGCGATGAAATCGGATGAGTAGTTCTCGAGATCTCAGGGGGGGGGGCCGAATCCGCACCCCCCTGCCAGGAATCGACCATACCGTCTAGTCCTCCGGGAATAGGGTTAATCCACCATTCTTCCCTCCTAAGATGTAAAATATAAAGAAAGTTGATATCAGAGTCAAAGTAATCTGAACACTATGCAATAGACGACGCGAATCGGCGGTTTGTCCCTTTCGAGATCCCTTGAATGCGCCACGAAGGCCTGTGTTACTTTTGTACATATGCGCGATTACTTCAGTTCAGTTTTCGTTTAAGTCGCCTTTTGCCGAAAACCGTCAAGCACTTCGGCGGCTCTCGGGCGGGGTGCGCGCCGGCACGCCCGTCTGGACTTCCCGCGTGATCCTCCGCAGTAAAACACGGCCAGTCAGCGCGGCGGCTCTCGCGTCACCGCACAGCCGCGCGCGGCGCCCTCTCGCGCCACGAGGTCGGAAGCGGCGCCGCCGCAGCGCGGTCCTGTCAGGGGGCGGACGACAGGAGCCGCTCGGCCGCCTGCCAGGGGGCGCCTCGCTCATCCTGGCCAGATCGGCGGCACGCTGACGCTCATAACTCAGCGGCGCCGGCCTTCCGGGGGTGTATATTACGTGTTACTGCCGATACGAGCCAGGCGGCAATTTATGGCGACCTGGCGGGCGCACGCCGGACGCGGCGCGCGCGCCAGCCGCCCGCCCGGCCGACTTGGCTTCGGACCGGCGACGCTGCTGAGACGGCTGGCGGCCGGAGCGGCGGGTTTCAGGCGGCGCCGCTGGCAATAGAAAGCTGGGCCGGAAAACATAGTAAACGGTTATGAAAAGAGGGGGACGGGAACGAGTGCGGAATGTGTTTGAGGGGAAAGTTTAACCTACCTGAGAAAGATTGCGTGGGCGTAGTACGGCATTGCAAACAATCCAGCTTTGCTAAGAAAGGATTTGAAACTTGTTATAAACCAACTAGTAATGGCTGCTTGCAATTAGCTACTTACATCCGATTCATGTATATGAAAAGCACTAAACGGGACTGTCATGCACTTATCACTGTACGTGTCACTGTTTGTATAACGATCATTCATCACTGTATGGCTGTGATACATGGGAAAGTTAAGATGGTAAAGGACGCGCAATAAATAAAACAGTCTGCGTGCTTGCCAATTGTGTTTCGTCCTGGTGCGTAGCCTAACCGTTCAGCCGAGTAAAAACAATGCCGCCATCTGTTGCAGATGAAGAGTCATGAAACCGAAATAAATCAGTTAACGCTTGATAATCGAAGTCGTCCATTTCAACGCAGGCTTCCGGAGGGGCTTTTCTCCTCCAATGTGACATAATCCAAATCCAGTTGATGGCGGTGTCGAATGCCTGCGTTATTGGGCAATCAATACCAGTCTCCGGCCCTCCTACGTCTCTCGGTGGCGCCTGTGCGCCACCAATCGCCGCGCAGGAAAACAGGGCCATATTTCTCAGCTGCTTCGCAGCGGGGACACTTCGTTTCAAAACAAGCGGCTGCTTTCCTTACGTCGACGGCGAAATCTCCAAGCTCGACGGCGTCACGCCTAAAATCATTAAGTGCTCCCATAATTAGAGACCGCGTGTAGCAGTTTGTAGGGACAGCATTTAGAAATGGGAGTCCCTTCTGAAGAAACAAAGTATTCGGTTCTGTAACAGGGAGATCTATTTACAGCCATATTCATGTCAGTGTGAAACTCGTCCTGGCAAAACCAGCTTGCTGTTGGCAGTCCGCTGAGGCTACATCAATTCCAAAACACACATGACTACCGCTACTGGAACAAAACAGCTCTCATTCCTCATCGTGGGCCCATTTTTCACGGCGCTGCCAAACGGACCGTAATGGTGCAATCCACTACCAGAGCCGGAGCGCGGCCGAGGGACAGCGCTGCCCGCGCGCCCTTCGGCGGCCAGCGCCGCCATCCCGGCAACGGCCGCCGGCGCCGACCGCCGCCGGCGATCTGAGCGGACGTCGCGGCGGCGGTGGCGGCGTGTCCGGCGCGGGCGCGGCCATCAGCGCGCGGCCGGCGAGGCGCCGTTTGATGGATCCGTGAAACCGGAGCGGCCGCGGCCGGCGGCGCGCGGCCCGCGCCGGCCCGGCCCAATTAGCCGAGCCCTTTAGAGCGGCGCCTAATGGTCGACAAATATTTGCGGCCCAATGGGCGGCGGATAAAATGGCCGCCCGGCTGGTCAGCGGAGAAGCGGCCGCGGCCGGCAGCGCCCTCCCGGGGTCGGCAGCTGGTCGCGACGCCACGGGGTCAGCACCGGGCCACATCGGCTGAAAACAAATTGCTTGTGACGATTCAACTGTCGCTGGGTCGGAGTGGATCATGAGAACCACCTACGATTCCCTGAGGATAACCCAAAAACAAAAGAAGTGCTGTCACAAAACCTGGAGTACCTTTTCTTGCACCTTTTGTATTGTACCTTTCTTTCTTACCGTTTTTTCCCATAAACTTTTCGCATTTTTTTTTACACTCAGTTTCATCCTACGTCACTGACCAAGAACAGGTCAAGTAGGACAATGCTCAGAATAGTAAAGTAGCACAACTTTTCGTGAAATGTATCTATAACACGAAACTTTCGACAATGACAGCACTTGACAGATGCAACAATTGTGCTTTCTCAGTATTCTCTCGGAAACGTCCAGATGACTGACCTTGGGCTTATCGTGGTTCTGGTTAGGAGGTTAGTGAGTTAGGGGCCAAGTGAGCTCACTTGGCTCTAGTGCCTTAATCCCATTTGACCCAAAACTGACCTGATTTGAACTTTTGAAATAGGCTCCTTTTTTAAATCCAACACACTTTGCATGACGGCATGTGATAAAAATTATGGCTATGTCTTTTTTCTGTGCAGTCTGTACTGCCTACAGCCTTCCTCTTTTCGGTCGAGAAAAAAATCCTTGCCACCGCGAAAATAATTTTCCACTAAATTTTAACGAGACGCATTGCGGCGGTGCACCCCTCCAGATGTCTAAGCGACTTGCGTGGAGAAAAATGATTTGCGAACGGGTTTCATGATAAAGAATGGATATTACATGAACCGATGTTTTAGAGTTTATGCTGTGTCGTGGCTCAACAATGATAAAGCGGCAAATGCTGCAACAGACATCAGAAATGTCCCACACATATAGACGTCAGCACTCTAATCTAGATTAATCTTGTCTGACTTAAATATGATTGCTGCAAGCTTCATATACCTATCAGACACTTTTCCTGTGTATTCAAGCCACAACACGTCCTTCAGCTATCCATATATACAGAAAAACGCTGCTCCTGCCATTAGAAAACAAGGAAATTTTCCTCCATTTTCAGTTTTGTCTTCAGTGGCCAAATTAAAACCTCAAAGACCCTTTGCTGCATCAATAGGTAAATCAGGCCTTTTATTTATTATTAACCCCCTTTCAGAAATGTACGGCATGTGATCAGCAAATTTGTCGCCCAGAAATGTCAATAGTAAAGCTGTCTTAAGATAACATCAAGCGACCTTAATATTACCATGATTGGACAGATCTTGACGTTTTCTTCTATTTTCGCCAAGGGCTTTCCAACGGTCCGTTTTTGTGTTGTCCGTTGGACTTATAGTTCTGCGTTTTCCGTGGGACTTTTAGTTCTCGAGATGATGGGGAGGGGGAGGGTGTGGCATCCCTCCCCTCAGCCTCACAGCCGGAAAGGGTGAATTCGGGAGCCAGCTAGGTGAGGGATAAGATTTTCTGCGCTGGAACTTACCAAAGGCGCGTTGTCTTAAGTGACTACTTATATTAATAGCAAATTATTTGCAGTTTCACCCAACTGCCACCCAAACCATATCGGTAGCCGAAGCTGAAATGGGACAGCTGATCATTCATGTTATGAGGTACACCTGGTGGAAAATTTCTTGCGATGGTAGCTTGTTGGTCCGACCACCCAATGCGTTCATGTCAAGCATCATAAATCACCAGACATCCTACAACCAGCCAAGTCCTCTATCAATGGATTGTGTTCCAAATTCGCTGCTTCGCGGTTACGACGTGAAAGACCTTATGGGACAGCCAATTAAACTGAATAATCATCAAGTCACCGTTTTCATGTGATAAATGACGTTTGATGTCGATTCCTCGACGGCAAGTGAAGACCATTATCCAAGAAAGCGGGACGGTGCTACAAAGTTCCAGAACGTCATTGTTCAAACCGAGCCTTTTCCAAACATATTCCAGTCGCTGGATTACCACAAGCGGGTTTTCAGCACTCTACAGAACAGGATTACTAATAGAAACATATACCGGAGTTTCACGAGCAGCATGACTTTAAACACGGCATTGACTAGGGCATTTCACCACCTTCCATTGAGTGTGTGTGGGGGGGAGGCCGTTTAACACTCCCTTGTCTCTCTCGAGAAGCAACTGTCCGATTCGCCTGAAACAAACGGCAATCGATAGCGCCGAATCTTGTGGTCCCGAGACATATGTATTTCTTACTTTTGGGTCATTGATGACGTCATGGTCTGGTCAAACACAAGAAAAAGTGGCCATTTTTTACTGCTCCAGAATCATCTTATCACAATTATGTGACTTCCACACACAACGGGGCTGAAATTGGCGTTACGATATGTTCCTGGAACTTTAATCTCATATTCTAAATGTCCCCTGACCCGAGATCATAAAAGGTCAAAGTCACGGGTTGGGCAGAATCCGACCTCCATGATAGCGTGTGATGTAATACATGTCTTCTGGCTTATCTGACAAAGAGATTCCAAAAATTACGTTCCAAGAGAGCCTTAGGCACCAAAAAAAAAACTCGGAATGACCCCAATTATCTTGCAATGAAACATTGCGACATTTTGCAGTTCCACACTTGGAGTATCACGAGCACGCTAATGACCTCCGTCTGACATCTCTGGATGACCCTACTATTAAGTTTGTCCAACGTTGCACATTTCCACGGAGTGTGAGACAGCATCACAAAGGCCGATATCTCCACATTGGTCATCCAAAACGTCAAACGAACGCCACAGATTTACCTGTTAAGCTGCAATCTGCATAAAACCCCCAAAGGCCAAATTACCCAAACATGTTACCCACTGTTACAAGATACTGCTGTGTAAGCTGAACATACAGTTAGTTGCGAGAAAAATCGATAATATATCTGTCCGTAACCAAAAATAAATATGTTCAGCTTCTTTTCTAAAATGTGTGTTTAATGGACCCGGAAAATTGACATTACTTATTTCACCTAGGGAGGATAACCTAGCTCAATGTCAGAGGTGCTCGACATTAAACTCTCAGGTCATGCTGATGTGCATTGCGAAAGACAGTCCCCATTTATTGCAAATGCGCCGACAATACGGCGCCGAACAAAAGTTAAACGTCGAACTTCAAAACATGGCTTTTATTATGACGCCATTAAGACGCGATATAAGATGACCTTGTTTCCAAAATTTTGTCCCTGTGTGCATAAGTGATGTAAGAAAGCGTGCGGAAAGTTTCTGGGCGCTGTGTTCATTCGTTTTGGAGATGTCTAAGAAATGTGCGGGGGGGGGGCGTTAAACGCCTCCCCTAGTCGACGGCGGTTTAAGTGAGTTGTTATTGCGAAATAGATACTCGTGGTTTGCGCCAAAACATCGCACCAGGTACTTCGAACCCAGATTCGAAGTTGGCATTGAGCCTCAGATGAAGCTAACAAATCAGTTCTGTTTAGCCCTCTGTTAAGGTTCGGTCTCAGGTTGACCTAAAATCAAACTTCAACTTCGGACTAATCGGCGCTATTCATATAGCTCTGGTGCATAGTCAGACTAAGGTTTGAAGTCACAGCGCATTGGTCGGGTAACACCTAACCCTGGATCGCACTATGAACCAAGAAAAATCGAGGTTTAAATTCCAATGAGCCATGCTGTTCATGAGCCATCGTGCTGGGTTTGATCTCAGATCGGTCTCAGATCGAACTTCAGTTTCGACTATTTGGCACTGCTCATGTAACTCGAGGGAGAGATGGGAGGGAAAGAATCTACAGTTCAAACAAAGCTCAAGCAAACCGCAGCTTTGTGTCCACTTCTGACTTTGGTGACGTCATCGTTACTAAAGAGCACAGTCAGAGCACATTTCGATACTTCAGTTTTAAGCAGCTCCAATTTATTGCCTTTCGCGCACTACTATCTCAGCCTGTTCTGTTGCGCCTAACGTTAGGCAGTCTCTTGCGTGTAGCTTTACGTAAGATTGCTTCAGACCGGAAGACTGCACAGCTGACAGCAATTTATTACGAAGAGATACTGACATCTTTCAACATATATGTACAATGAAGGCAACAAAAAAAAACAACATGAACCATGCGACAGATCTATAGGAGCTGTTCAAGATGGCTGCAGAGCTATGACACAAAGACTGCAAATTATTTACCGAGTACGAGTATTCCATGACCTTTCCAATGTTAAGGATTGTTAGGAAACCTTTGAGTCTATTCGGAGAGCATTGTTTTCCCCAAACGGAGCTTGCTTACACCAGGCGCGTTCGTCTTGGATGGATGTACTGGCAACTTGCCAACCCAACTGGAAAATTAACTACTTCCGGGACGAGTTTCCTCCGTTAGCTTAGAGAACAGACAGTTCATTCAATTCATCGCTGAGGAACAGTGTATGGAGTTTTTAAGCGCATGGTTAAGTCGTCTTTTAATAAGCCATCGTCGTGTAATACGTCTCTTTGCTTTTGAAAGACACCGAAAGAATTTTGCCCCATTTCTCATCAAAACTTGATTTGGCTCCTCCAAACGGAAAAAAACAATACCAAGAAGCAAGCAGGTGAACTGCCACCAAAAACGTGCTTTCCTCCATATCTCAGTGTCTCACTGCAGCGCAAGGGTTACCAAAACCAGAGCAGAACGCAGGATGATGTGATGCACTCGTAGCCGTCAGCTGATCCTTACCGCCGTCAGCAAAAGAAGGGCGAACATAGGTCCCGACTCCCGTGCCTCGTAAATGGAACCACCGCGTGAAAAGGGGTCCAGTACGAAAACACAAATCACTGAACCATACGTAGTTCACAACAATGTTAATGTTCTTCTCTCTGGCCGAGTTATACTGATGCTGTGTTTACGTTTCCATTATCATCATCAGTCGCTTTTGCATTTGTTATGCAAAAAGGACAGAGACTGAGATAGAAAATACTTTAACAAGTCGTACCGGAAACCGTTGAAGTAGCTAAGTGCTTCAACAGCAAAATCGAAGGGAGCTCAAGCCAAATAAATCAAAGTTCGACGTGTTTCATACAGTCAAGGTTAGAGGACTGACAGGTTTACAACCACGTCGACGAGGTCGACAGCCAGTCGATATAGGAAAAAATAGCCATCTATAAGCGCCCAAAAATATAGATTGATTGATTGATTGACGATTGATCACAGAAAAATGACGTCATCACCAAAACCAGTACAACATAAAACAATGAATAATAGTGGCGCATGGTAGCTGGCCGATCGGTAGCTGGCTGGGTATCGAAACCCCATCCGGTTCCAGTGGGTCCCAGGTCCAGTACATATAGCTGCGTTATATGTATCACTTCAGCACGGGCATTCATCATGCTACTGAAATAGAATAAATGCTTTGTTTGCGCCTCACGGTTGTTGCAATGTGTCATTGCTATGCCAACTGGTACGCGAAAATCATCCTTTAATCGTGGGAAAAATTATTGAATATATCTACGTCGTACATGCGCGATTTGACAGCCATTCGACTGTGCTGGCAAAGAAAAAGGAAATGGAATTATCAGTTAGTACTTTGTTGTAGTTTGCAAAGTCACCCGCAACCTCGATTTACTGAACGTGAGAGAGGCTGATGTCATCAATCATTTATACGTGCTTTTCGCAATGTTTCCAGCCTCTTTACTGCATTGATAAACCTCATAACGCTTCTGCTGTTGCCGATATATTCCTTTCCTTATGGAAGGTTGCTTCTGTTCTTCCACCCTATTTCGTCTTGTGTAGTCGCTGTTCCGTGATAGGGTCGTTTTGAGTCTGTGATAACAGCTAACGTGGCTGCTAGAACTGCATGTTGACGTTGTAAACCTGAGAAGCAAGCATTAGGCTTTTTTCCTGGATAGAAGGCATGGCTTTCAAAGTGTCAAAAGAGCTTGATTTCTTAACGCCCAGCAACTAACCCACCTGGCGCAAGGATGCTCAGGAGGTACGGGTCAGAGATATATTCTATGGGACCTTCAGCGGAGCACCTGTTAAATTCGCTCAGCTTAACTGAGGCCGCAAAGAAACGAACTGAACGAGCGTTGGAAGAGTTTAGCAAATGCTTCATGTTACCAAGATCAATGTTATCGCAGAGCCGCAGGCTTTTCAGAACCGTCATGAAATGCAGGCGAGCACACGGAGCTTTCATCGGTGCCTTATTCCTCTTGGCTGAAAAACGTGCTTTTGGAAGCACTAAGTCTGAGAAAATTCGAGACAGACTCATCTTAGGATTGCTGAATAAAGAGCTGGACAGAAAGGTCCAGATCCAGGCGCTGGAAACAGAGATAACACTTGCATAAAGTTCTTTTCATGCTGTGCAGTTGTGATTTGGCAGACAGAGTGAAGCAAGATGTCGAGAGTGTCCGAAAGGATGCCCGCAGCAGCAGCGGCTGCGTCCCAAACAGCATGAGCGGCACCAGCAGCATCAGCAGTACCAGCCACGTCCCCAGCTGGACCAGCAGCTCCCGTCCTGGCGTCGGCGCGCCGGCACTGGCCGGCACGTCCGAAACCGGCGCCGGCGCCCACCAGCCTGACAGCGTGCTCACAGCTCTCAGGCGGAGCTGGTCCGTCCAGCAGGCCGCCGGACCGTCAGCCAGCACGGCCGGCCGACACCCGCACCCGGTGCGAGGTCACACAGCGGATGGCGCCCGGGCCGGACGACCGGAGCGGCACGTGAACGGGGCGAGCGGGCCGGGAGCGCTGAGCGCACCTCGTCACGCGCGTCAGGCGGACGGCTGCTGTCTCCGACGAAAACTCACAGCGGAAAAGTTATTCATGATGCGTAACTTATCTTTGGTGTTCGTGATTTGGGATTCTTACGTGCGAAAACATCACCCGTGTCAATGCCTTCTCGGAGGGACATGTTCGGGTTTCTCCTGCTAGGTGCCGTTGGATAGCCAATGCCATCTAGCAATGCTTTGTTGCACTTGCGCTATAAATCTTCCTTATGACCGACGTCATATAGGGTACGCGCATGCACATTTTGGGTCATAGCTCTGCGACCCGGTCTGGCATCGACTTGAGACTTAAAACTCATGTAGAGGACGTTTTGCTGAGTCATATAGGATTTAGATTTGTTTATTAGCACAAAAATGCTGACATAAAACCAAATTTCGGTTACTAACCTTCACCGCTGACCTAATCTAAGGTCAACAAAAGTATTGTATAGCTGTCCAGTTATGCACCTATGCCGTCATGAAAGTTTCTGTTTCCACTAAAGAATGCCAGCCTCTGTCTTTTACCTTTAACAGTGCCAAAATGGCTTCAGGCACCTCCCCAAAAATGGCCTAGCTCCACTCCTGGGCAAAAATAAAGCTATGAAATGTTCGCACGAAAAGCTGCGAAATGAAATGTATGAAAAGCAAAATAAAGCCATGAAAATCTGACATAATACGCAGAAAGAACAGACAGCAAAATTGGTCAAGTCCCGCAAAACTGCTGAAAAGACTGGAAGTGGCGGTCAACGGAGCAAGGTTTGTAAGTCCCTCCTTCATTGTACACTACGCAAAGGCCGGGTTCTACGGGGTTCAAAGGAGCAGTCTGTCACGTGCAAGTAAACGTACCACTGGGAAAGGTATCTTTTAGCCTACGTAATGATTAAACAATAATTCTGTCTAGACAAAAGCTCTTTCGTACTCATAATCCAGTTAAAAAGCATACTTAATTGCCACCAAAAGTATTAACAGGAAAAGGGCCTTAGAGATAGTTATTAGGTGATACACTGACTTTCACGGAAGTACTCAAATGTGTGGAATCAGCCACCTCGTTCCTTAATGCGGCATGACCAGGCTTCCTAAACACGCACATTTTGAAAGCATTTTATGGTTATTAAAAACTGACTGCCGCAGATCCAGGACGTTAAGAACGGAGGGACACGGTGCCAAAATGGGGCGAGGAAAGCACGGAGTCTCATAATCTCAAAGTTTCCCGTGAAATAGCATTATTTCCAAAAATCTGTCGAAAGATGAACAACGGGACGCAGTACTGTCTCCCCTTTCATTCCCCCTTCCATTCCCAACCTGCTGGATATGTGCCGTATTCAGTCCATATTCAATGACGCTTGCGGCAGGGGTGGGGGTAGGGCCAAGATCAGATTGTGCCTCTTAGAATCGCAGGGAAAGGACATGACCCGTACAAGGACGGATCCAGACCATGTGCTGAGGGGATCTTCGTCCATATAACCTAATCTATTACTAAATGCTGATTTCTCCCCAGATTTCGACCGCTTTGCCTTGCAGTTCCCGAAAACTAGCATATATCTTTTTATGTTTCGAAACGTCCGAAAATTACACTATTTTATCCGAAAAGGGGGCCAAAAGACATGCGTCCCTTTTCTAACGAAAGAGGAGCCATGGTCGCGATGGCCCCCTCTGGATTCGTCAGTGTGTCCGTAGGGCCATTACTAAGGCCCACTTGCTGACTCAGTGTGGGGGACATTGGACAACTAATGTGTTTGTTGAGTTTTACTTTCTGCCACACAGGGTTAACAGTCCAGCCAAAGTACTTTTGAAAACAGCTTGTATCTACGTCCTTTTTAAAAACTATATGCATTGAACACAGTACCGTACACAGTCCAAGGCGGTTGGTGCGGCCCTCCCCCTAGGTTTTTTGCAGGTTGCCTCGGAAAGACTGTTTGGACCATTCTAAAACTTTGCATATAAATGCAACTTTTGTTACGAACTATCCGAAAATTTGGAATCGATGCCCTGTCGTCTTTCTCTATGTCTCTGTGCCGTCTATGATGTCTTTCTCGAGGACATGTCATGGAGAAATAATGTTAGGGCGACAGTCCACATTGAACAACAAACGTTTTAAGCCTTTTTTATACTCAGTCTTATTCAGCCTTAAATACGTGTGTCACGCATGTTGTTAATGACATACGCACTGTTGTCCTTCATTGGACCAAGGTTGCCTTAGGTGAAAATCAGGAGTGGTCATTGAGCTTCTTGAAATTTAGCGACCTTGAAGGGGTCATGATGCAATCGGGAACGGTGATTTGCGTAACAATAATGAGTCCGTAGTCATTGCCAGAAGTCGTTTTGGACCCCTTAAAAATGCGCTTCACGTCAAGTTTCGTATGATCCAATGAAAACCAGAATCCACCGACATGATCTCATTTGCAATGGACTGCAAGGTCGCCGTGTGACTTAAAATGGTTAAATTGTCTATCATTGTACTGCTGAAAGGCTGAACTGCACGCTCGTTTTTGTTTCGTTAGTCCATCAGGTCAGGTTTGAAAAAAGGGAGGGTCATACCAGCCCCCTTCTGTACTGCCGAAGGTCAAGTAGCAAATACTGGCGAAGGTTAACATGCACACAGGGAAAAGGTGGGGCGCTTTTGTCCTACCCTCCCATTGCTGAAAATCCCGAGAACAGATCGGAGCTGGTCAGTCCTGCTTTGTGACATTTATGACAATTTTATAACTCGTCGGGTAACGCAAAGAAACCGGAAATCAGCCGGAAATTTTTGGAGTTTCAAGCATTTAGTCGAACAAACATAACGAAAATAGCGGTTGTCGCAGACAAATGAGAACTTTGCGAGAGGACAAGCGTTCTATGTAAGATTACCGTTTCAGCATTATCAGGCGACATCATTGGGGGATAACTGATGGATGTGCCAAGACAGAAGCCATAGTCAGTGAAGGTAAAGGTCAAGGTCAACCAACTTGTGGCCTGATCCAGATTTGCTTAGCAACATGCCGATTTGTATAAAATATGTGTTCAAAGATCGTAATTAAAAACACGTTTGTGTGCACTGATACGTTTATATATATATATATATATATATATATATATATTTATATATATATATAACCAATGATTAATCAATATATTGTACATATACCATTTTTACATTTTACAACAATTATAACGAAATAACTTGAACAGTTGACATAGAACTTTCTTTGGGCCAAAAGCTACATATAAGGTCATCTACACCTGTGACCTCCCTTCATTTCCTTTCATCTTGTGAAGGACAATGAACGCTAAAAATGACCAAATACACGGACGTTGGCCATCTTCGCGGAAAAAAACGCTAAATGATGCGTTTAGCACCTTTATTTACAATGAAGCTACACCGGTATCCCGTGTTGCTTTAAATCCCATCCGCAAAAATGGAAAATGACGTCATCGGTCAATGATTTGACATGATTTCAACCAGCATTATTCACGCAAGACATCAGATAGATGAAAACTGTCGTCACGTCTGAACGCTCTATCACTAGCCTTATTTCCGTTCCGTTCAAAAAACCGAACTGAATGGCCTGTGCGGGCCGAGAAAGTGAACAAAGTTGACATTGGCAACCTCATTTGACCTTAAAAATATTACCCTAGGGTCATGAAAATTACACGATGTGTAGCTATTTACGTCTCCTCTCTATCCCTAAAATTTTGTGTCTCTAGCTCTTTTCGTTTTTGAGATCCCAGGGGATGCACAAAAGTGCCCTCTTCCATTGCGCGTTAGCGCAAAACCCCCTTCCACCTCGTGTGTCATAACCCCAGACAAGACTAACCGTGAAGGAGAAATATACTCCTTGGGTATTTTGGACAGGTGGCAAAGTGAAGCCCCCAGTTTTTTAGAGCAAAAACATTTACGGTTTCATTTTCTTTTAACATGTTGAAAAGTGACCGCGCGCTAGTCGGCGACCGAGGATCATGCGTTATTTGAAACACATGTATAAATAAATGACTTACACGGCAACAAAAGTCTGGATTATAACTAGCTGGATGATACCAGCAGTGGTCGACCTAGTTGGTCCATCAGACGTGTGTTTTCACGACCTAGTGACAAACCACTGGAAAAACATATGTTTAATACGATTCCACGAGGCCATTTGGCATCGAAACGTGCAATATTACATTAAGTACGTTTCCGCGAAGCGATTTATAAACTGGCTTTACGCAGTCAACCAAAACGTCATTTAAAATGTACTTATGATGCCTAAGCGCACATCATGAGCGGCAGAACAGAACGACGCGCCCAGCCCAATCAGCTAATTCCAGCGCATTTTACGTGACATCCACAATCATTTTCCTTGTGTTTGTGCGGCATTTGGCGCCGCGCTTCAGTTGGCCATTTTCCCCCAACTCTGCGTCATAAGCAAACCGTACATATTTATCCCGGTCAGAAGTGTAACAAAGCACATCATAACGTAACATAATCAAATTCAGGAGGGATTTGCTGGCGCAGCAACTGGCACTAAATCTGTCCCAATTCTCATGGAAATCCATGAGAAGTTTTTTAAATCTAAGTAGGCATGTAAGCGAGTACACAAACATTCAGAAATGCAAATTAATGCAGCCTATGAGCAGACTTGTAAGTGATCCACTAAAAGGGAATCGATTCGATCCTGATCCACGGCCACAAAAGGTGATTTTGATTCCAATTCAAACTGGAAAACAGTGAACCGACTCGATTCTAATTCAAAGCTCATTTTAACCGGACAGAATCAGTTCGATTTAAAATCTGACAGACAGTTAAATGTAATAGAAAGTAACAAAAAAGTGCTTGTATTTTTGGCCATAAACTCCTCAGCCAAGCACTGGATCTTTGTATTATGCCAAAGCCTGCTAGAGATTACAGGATAGGTATTAGTCGGGAACAATGGTAAGGTGTGCCATATACCGCAGGACATTTTTGTGCATGGACAAAGAGCGCTGTGTCAAGTTCCAGCAATCACCCATAGTTGAAATATCTTATATCTTTTCCTGATTATAATTTAGTCACAGTTAAAGATGCGCAGAGTAGAATCTGAGCAGCAAGTTGTAAAAAGAAATGGACACTAGAGTAAGCTCTAACCATATAAACTTATGGCCTATGCATTCATCCAGAATGAAGAATGCATGAATGTTTATGGCAACTATGCAACAAATAGTTAGTTTTTCATCGCATTATGGCTGAAATTTTCGTTTCCTGTTTTCATCGAACTCTATTTTCAATACAGGGCTAAAATTACAGGGCCAAGGAAGGCAGGTAAACAAAAAAAAAAACACGGATGGGAGACGAAATATCCTCCTGATGTTTTCAAAGCGTCTCTCTCTCTCTCTGCCCTCGACAGTCATCAAAAGTCGTAACAAAACACGTGTTGCTTCTGTATCAACAGCTCAGAGCATCAAAATTGTTAAATATCTGTCTACCGACTTACTGGCATTAGACTTTGATTGATCTATAAATGCATAGAAAAATAACCTCTATCGACGCTCATCCGTACAACCCGTGAAACAAGACAGATTATCAGGCAGTGCAGCCTTCAGCCATCAGATCAGTTTTTCAGGCTCTGAAGAAATAACTGTTGAAGCAGGAGATAACATTAATCGTAGTCTGCAAGCCACAAACAAATCTACCTGGATTCAGTGATTGGATCACAAATTACGCTTATATGCATACGCAAAAACGACCGTCAAATGTTAACCACTAAGCAATGCCACGTTAACAGCGCATCAGCTACAAGCAAAGTGACTGTCATACAGGCGCATTCTGTCAAGCCTTATACAAAGTCGCAACTCCAGATTCACGTAGATCTGCTACAGGTTTTTTCACTGAGGACAAGACAAGCAAAATATTAGGCGGGGAGTTGTGGCACAAGCATTTGTTGTGTTTCGAAAATGTACATATTTTATGATGCAGTGAAGGAAATATTTCATTTTTCATTGTGACATACTAACCGGCATTGTCGTTTTCTGTTCTCGTTTAGCTCTATGCTAAGTGTTGATATGCACCATGGCTATTCTTGCAACAATGAAACCTAAATTGTCCCCTTTCATTACGTACTTAAAGCATGCATTCCGATGAATCAGCATTTGTGGATCGTTTCGGGGAATTGGTTCACAACAGTTTAGGTGAATCAATTCAAGTCTGATTTTCGAGCCGAAAGGTGATAAGATTCAGATTCTGATTCACAGTTATCGATATCACAGTTACTGATATCACAGTGAATCGATTCTGATTCTGAATCAAAGTTCTATGTGATCAAAAGTAAAAAAACTCGAAGTTACCTAAGAGTGAATCGATTCTGATTCTGAGTCGCGAAAAGAGGTGGTTAATTAGAATCGATTCCGATTTGATTCTGAATCGCTTACAAGCCTGTCTCTAGGACTGTCCAGTCGCCCCTTTTGCTCGTTCCATGACTCTGTCTGGACAAGCTCTCGTAAGCTGCTTCCTCTAGACATTAAACCAGTGGAAGCTTCGCCTTGACGATAGTTTGCTTACGTATCACAACCGACGGAAGTTTTGAATGAAATTATGCCAGACTTATGCCATCATACTTTAACTTTTCCGTCCCTAAATGTCTAAAAAAACCGGTGTGACGGAGAGGTAGTCCAGAATACGAAAAGTTCTGGAAATGATTCAGACCAAAGATCAACGTCGCAGAGTTCATATTACGGCGCAAAGAGTGCGAGGAAAAGTTCATTCAACGTCCGCATGGACTGGTAATATTGCGTTTTAAGGTCAGTAGGCCCATCACAGAAGAATCGTCTGAACAGCGAAAAGGAGCATACTAATGTGTGCTTAGGCAAACGTAGTTTATACATTGGGCGAGGCAGCACAGCAGTTCATGAGAGGCGCACGTTGTAATCGCCATAAACACCTGGTAAGACATTTATCTTTTACACTTAACTAGTCATGACAGATCAGGCGAGGAAACCAGGGGCCAAGTGTTGTGTGCCAGCCATTGTGTTCAATGTTATGCCAATCATTGTATTCCGAAAAAAGGCTGTGTTTCCCGATAAGCACGGTTTCGAAGACGAAATATGCAAAGACTTGTAAATCTTCGTACTGATGTTCATTCTGCTTATTTTGTCCCCAGGTTGTTCAGAACGTCGAACAACTGCGAAAGTAACTGTGACCCCGGAGACATTAACTTTTAGAAGGCCGATCAGCGGTTAAATCAGATAAGTCCGTGATATAGTAATATATATATATATATATATATATATATATATATATATATATATATATATATATAATATATACTTGAAGCTTCACTTTTATCGGCTGCAGCGTCAAACCTTGGCCTAGTTAGAACTTAACTGACCTCATCTAGGATACCTGAACCCTGATGTGCGTTTGCTTATTTCATGGGAAAACTCCTTACAAAATTGCGGTTTTATTGAAAAAAGCATTTATGGTCTTTAGCTGCTTTTGACAGTAAAATTTGTGAGTGATTCGCAGGGCACACAGCCGGAGATGACGAAACTTCACCACTCTTGGTGTAACCATTCAAATAACATTTGTGGAAAATATAAGAAAACAAGAGCGGTGGCAACTTTCCTCTGTCCTTCATTCATACCAACGATGACAGACAATCCGAAGAAGCGTCCATATTTTATTTAACTGTAAGAAAAACTATGAAGCAGAACATATGTAAAGCGAATGTGATCAACAAACCGACGCAAAACATTGACAGTTTAATTGGAGATTGATTAGAGAGGCCAATTACAGATTCAATAAATGCAATATCATCAATTTAAGCACCACACTGACAGCGACCGGTGACGAGGGCCGAGACCAACCTCGTCGCAAGGCGAAACAGCCCAACACCCGTGAACTGGTGCCCGGGCGAGAGCCGCAGCGCCGCACACGCGGCCGAACAGTCTAACTGATGGCCAGCCAGCGCGTATGGTGGGCGAGCGGTCAGACCAGCTCTGAGATAAATGGACCTGCGGGCGGACAGTCATTCAGCGGGCCCGCGGCCGGACACGCGGCCGGCAGAGCCTCAGATGGTGGCGAGGTGGCAGCCGTCTGACGGCCGGGCGGCCGGCGGACCCGACTGGCTTCCGGCCCGCCCACGGGAGCGCTGAACGGCCGCCGGACGCTCACTGCGCCGCGGTTGGAGAGAGGTCGGGCGGCAGGCCGGACAGACGCCGGACAGCCGGCCGGATAGGAGGGAGAACATCGGGCCCCGGACAGCATACGGGGCGCTGAGTCGGACAGCGATCCTGGCTGCGATACAGACAACGGGATGGACAACGCGCTGGACATCGGTCGGACAGCCGGCCGAACAGTGAGCCTCACATCGGTCGGACAGTCGGCCGTGCAGGACCGGACAGCGAGATGGATAGCGGCCGAACAGTGGGAGGACATAGGCAGGACAGCGGGTAGGACAGCGCACCGGACAACGGGCGGACTGCGCGCCGGACAGCGAGCGGACAGCGGGCAGACAGCGGACAGACAGGGGGCCAGAGAGGCGGCCAGGAGCCTGCGGTCCGGCGGGCTTCCCGTTCAATATTCAGAATAAGATCCGGCGCTGTTTGGTCTACAAACAGCGCCGGCAAACAGGCCAGGAAACCGAATACGTCGCTATGAGGCGTCGCCCTGTTTGACCGAGCCCCGCAAAAGGTCGCCGCCGACCAACGCAATTAGACGGCCGGCGCCGGCGGGCGGCGCAAGAGCGCGCCCACCTCGTCCGGCCCCCGTCAGCTCGTCGGCGGCGACGGAGCGGCCGGCCGGCGCGCGGCGTTCCGCTGCCCCGTCGAGTTCGACGCGCGAGGCAGGGCGGCGGCAATCCGGTGGCCGCCCGCCATGAGCTGATCTCGAGGCCAGCCACGTCCCGGCCCGGCGTCTGGCTGGCAGAGTGCCCCGGGGGCCCGGCGCCCGCTCGGCGCCCATCGAACGCCCTTTACCACTCTGTAAAACGGCCTCGAGACCGGTCGTCGGCGGCGTCGGCGCCGACGGCGGGAAGCGGCGGCTGGCGCCGGCTCGGTGCTCCGTGCCGATGTGCCGGGGCGCCGAGCTCCCGGCGGAAAGTCGCGGCAATCCGACCGCTCCTCTCAGTCCGCAGCCATTAATCTGTGGCCCCGACCCTGTCCCGCGCGGCTGTCGGGCGAATTTCTCTTGATTGCGCTCGGGTTTATCCCGTTTTATGTAAAGCGATCGTGTTTTGCATAATCAGGTCGTCCGTCGAGCCGCGTTTCTGGATGCATGATTGGTAAACTCAATTTCGTCATGCAACGCTATTTGACGATCTCATTTGCAGTGCCTGCGAGCCGTTATAGTTCAAACTTTGGACAAATTGCACTGGCAATGCGCAGCCCATTTCTTCTGTTCCCTCCTATAAGCTTGCTACAAGCTACATGCATCAACAAAACGCTGTTGAATGTTGCTTCCAGAAGATGTTGCTTGTTACGAATGCAGATTACAGCGGCAATCACAGCTTTTGTAGCCGAGCTCGGAACGCTACCTTGAGGTTATAAAAATCACCCTTGCTCGTCTCGTAATCAATGGTTTCGTTGCAATGAAAGTCCCCACCTACGTTTCTTTGTTTCAGGAACGTTTCGGGAAAAATTGTTAAGCTGAAACATTCTCTTTGAAGAGATCGATGAATGTTACCATAGTTGTGGAGAGACATTTGTGCAAGACTTCTGTGTGTTGTCACGCCTGCCGAATCTTACTGTCATACAAGGTAGGTTTGACATGTCATTTAGTTATGTGTGAAAAGCTTCCATTCAGTTGTTTTGTACGTCTGATGTCTTGGGAAACAAAAAAGGCTATGTTCAGGGCTAAAAACAGAGAAACTATGAATTTGTGACCAAAATAAAACTAATACTATCTCATCTTACATCTTGATGACGAGAATAAATGACAGAAGGCAGCTGTTCTTTGTTATGCCGTCTGAGAAAGAGTACGAGATGAAGACTAAAGGTGTTTGTAGGTACACCAAATTCAAATCAGATCCATCTGTGATTGCGTCTTTGGCCTTTCCACGACGTCATCAAGAGGGTTTTGCCCCAGCAATGATTAGGGTATTTCGCCACCTCCCATTGACGGGGGGCCGTTTAACCCCCTCCCCCGTCTATCTGGAGAACCAATCGTCCGATTCGGCTGATTCAAACGGCTATCGAAAGCGCCGAAACTTTCTTTGCTGTGTCAGTCGTAACTGACCTAACGTCATGCAAGGTCAAGGTCACAGGTAAGGTCAAATTCGACCTCCGTTGTAACGTGTCACGCGATACATGTTTCCTGGCCCATTTGACACGGATACTCTAAAAATGACGCTTTCAAAGAACCTTGAGCACGAAAAAATGCTTACAATGGCCTCAGTTATCATGATTATGCAACATTGCAACATTCTGTAGTTTCATACTCAAGCATGCTAGTGACCTACATCTGACATCTCTGGATGGCCCTCCAGGTCGATTTGTGCACGTTGCACATCCCCACGGAATGTTGCACATCATCGCAAAGGCCGATATCTCCACACCGGTCGTCCATAACATCAAACAGACGCCACCAGTTTACTTGCTAAGCTGATTGGTTGGTTGGTTATTGGAGCTTAGGGACGCACCGACTAGAGGGTCACTCGGCGCCCAACTTGCTAAGCTGAAATCTGCATAAGACCACCAAAGGACAAACTACGAAAGAAATATTGCAATGTGGCAAGAAAGTGCTGTGAGAGTTCTACATGCAGTTTCTTGCAATCAAAATCCATAATCTATCTAACCGTATGCAAAAACGTTTCTTCAATTCCTTTTCTAGCATATATTCTCACGGGATTCCTGAAATGAAAAATACATATTTGGCCTAGGGTGACCTAGCATTAGGTCACAGCAGCTTTATATTGAACGCTCAGGTCATGCTGGTGTTCAGGGCAAAGCCACAGCCACCATATATGGTAAAGACTCCGACAATACGGCGGTCAAGTAAACCTGAACGTCAAATCATAGAACATGGACGTTGTTATGACGTCATTAAGAGGTAACCTAAGATGACCCCATCTCCAAAAAAACTGTCAGTATGTGCAGAACTGGTGTTAGAAAAAGTACTGAAAGTTTCAGAACGCAGTGAAATGCGCCTGTGGACGTTAAACGACCCCCCCCCCCGTCAACGGTGGGTTAGCGGTCCAAGCGACAACCGTGTATATCGACATATCAGCGTGATATGTACCTTATCTGGCCACATAGGATTATGCCTGATTTAACAGAGCTCAAATGCATTAGATGTATGTAAATGGCCAGCCAAATGCAACAGCTTTTGTGAGAGGCTTGCAAAGCCGCAAGAGATGGTCCGTTTCACATACCGACAAAGATATTAGAGACCAATCCGTCTCTGGACATTTCGCATTTATTAGCTGGTGCCAGCCACATTTATCAGCACGGAAAAACGAGCTCCAAGATTTACGCCACGCCTACGTTGAGCAATGACAAGCGATGATCGGTGATTATTTACCGTTATGTTCTTCGGACTCTGTCCTTTTCCTCAGAATATTGGAGTTGACGGACTGAATGGATCCACACTGAATAACTCAATGACACGTTGAATAACTCCTCGGCCACTGGACCGATCCGGCTGACTCAATGTCAATCGATTGCCCTCGATGACATGACGCCAGATCTTATCTACTGGGGCCTCGAGCTTACACTGTAAGTCACAGGTCGCGTTGAAGATAAGACCGGTTTTGGGGGCGCCATTTCTCGCTTTCCATATCGGAAATTACAGACATCCTACAGTCGACATACTCCAACAGACACGCATAGGATGTCAATATACATCCATATGGGGAAGGCGGTGGCATAATTTAATTTACGTCATGCGGTATTAAGAGGTTAATTACATGTTAGTTTTCTTTAAGCTTCAAGAGGCGCATAAAACGCCTCAGACATCATCAAACCTAGCCAAGTGCCGCCAGGTAACCTCTGCACGACAAAGTCTTCAGCTGTCAGCTCGTTTTGCAATGTGTTATAACGACACCAAAGTTAGGAAAATAAAATCCGGCTACGACGTCGATAAACATTAATAAGCATAACAGCGGCGAGAAATGTAAAACATCGTTGCCTTTACGACGTCACTTTTCAGGCTTCCGCCGAGATATGTTAATATAGCATTACGACGAACCATAATGTACTCGAAAACAAAAGACACTCAGTCTTTGGTCAGATGGTCACATGCACAACGCAAAGCTCTCACGCTACATACCACAATGCACGTTTCATCATCTAAACGCGTCATGGTTGCATGACTATATGCTTCCTAGACGTGTTTCCATTAAGCAACATCTCTCTTATCCTGCATCATCAAATTGCTCACAGATCTAGGCGCAGTGGTCTTGTAATATATTTTCTTTTTCTAAGAACAATAACTGCTTTCTGCTCCTACTAAACGATTTTCCACACGGCTGTATTTCATTTTCTTTGAGAATCAGCCTATGATGTGACCTGACATGACCTCTCGTACACTGTAAACCTTGCTGAAAGGCGCATATACATTTATTTGTATGGTTTGAATGGTGGGGAAGGTCAGCGGCAGCCACTTCTATCACCCACTATGCAAATGTGTCCAATTGTCATCATGCATGTGACATAGGATGACCTATGATGTTGACGCACCATGGTTGTGTATCCTTTTGGGGACCGCGTCGTATGTAAATCCAAATAACCTATGCATTATAATCACCAATAACATAAAAAAACAAAGAATGTTCACGTCACCGCCCGAAGAGGCGGAAACATAGATGCAAGGGTTCACGTATGACGTCATATATCCATGACCTGACCAAGCTGGGGAATGGTTCTGATGTCAAAACATGTACCATTGATTGGTGAACAAGCACTGAAAGTTTTGGTTGGGCTAGCTCTTATGGTTCAGAAGTTATTCACGAAAAACCGAGGGGCTTGCCATATTTGACATCCCTCAGGCGGTGTCGAGTTAAAGTACTGCAAATGCATTAGAATGGATTTTCCTTTTTTTAACTCGCGCACGACCGTCAGTCCGTTTCAAACATGGGCGACTGGAGGGGGGCAGTTGGCCGCCCCCCCCTCTAATTCACGAACGGTTGGTCGCACGATAAACATAAGCATACCGTTGGAAAGCTTGTGACGAGTAGAACTCGAAACTGGTCTCATTTTTGGTTTTAGATAATACGTAAGCAATTTACACCCTATATCTGTTTTCTCATAGCCGACTGCATGAGACCGAGAAATGGCCTGATACTCAAGGGCTGTGACTAATAACGCATACATAGGTAAAGACACCAGCGCACGAGTAAAAGTCCGCGGATGCCGATACACGTCTAATTTCCCCAGATTTGCTCAATATATACGCCGGAACGTTGAATTAAAGACAAGGCAATTCTCCCGCCAGCTGTCGGTGTGCGCCGCTGCCGTATGAGGTACCAAATTGACGAGAACTGATTTTAGCATTCCTTTGTTTTCGGGAAAAAAGACGATCTATGTCAGTTTTATTGATCTTAGTGGTTCTTGTGATGGTTTTTCATGCTTAAACTTTGGAAACATTCAATAGTTACCAATCTACACAACTGGGGAAGCTTTATTCGCGAGATCCTGTTTATGTCCAAAATATGCTACTTTTTCAAATTTTTTGAGATTCCTGGTATTTCTTACGTTTGTGCAAGCTAGTTCTGCTCTTTTCTACCCATTCTGAGTAATTCATCGTTGATTCTCATGACGGTGGTACATTTTGGCCCGCTACCGTTATTCGTGACCTGACCTCAGGTCAATGGCTGGAAGTCATTGATACCTTGCCCAATGACGGTAACTAGATGTCTGCTTCACTCCACACTAAAAATATTATAAAATATTTCGTCAATTTACCAAAAAAAGCGGCGACGTGTCTTAAAAATGGGCTTATCCTTAGTTCAATGACCCGGTAAACTCCGAAAAATCTGATATAGCAGAGTTGTTGCATCTATCACGATCACTAGTCCCTGAATGTATTATTGAGATATCTTGTTTTGGGAAAAAGTGACAGGGAGTTAAACTTTTTTGGACATAGGTCCGATTGACCTGACTTAGGTCAGGCACCGAACCTGACCTGAGGTCAAAATTTTGACACGAGATGTAAAATGGATGGAGCAAAAGATGCGCAAAGTTTCGTGATTCTGTGTTTGTTGGTTCTCTCGCAATCCCAGAAAAACCTCAGGGGGGGGGCAGTCAGCTGCCTCCCCAGTCGGGGACGGGTTAACCGGAAACGTATTTTTAGTCTCTTCAGCATTAGTTGTTCACTATCATCTTCTTTTGATATTACAATGTGGCTGTATCACGATGGTTTTAGACCTATGGAGATACTTGTTGGTTTTAGAATGATTAGGAAATGATTTGTCCCCCCGGTCATAATCTTTTCGACATTCGCCGTGCATCTGCCTGGCAGATGGAATCAAGGCCTAAACGCATGTATAATAAACGTGTGTTTTGCGCAGACAGGCAAGAGTGTGAAATCATAAGTCATGACATTAATAACTGAGAACGAAGACAAAATTCGGATAAATATACAATAAACTACCTTTTGTATCCATAGCATTTTGAGTCTCTGACACGCAGAGACATCTGGCGGCTGAAATTTCACTTGAGCACCCTATCAACGTACCAAAAGGTACCGAAAATTTCATGAGCATTTTGGTGCCGGCGCGATGCGATGGAGATAGCATTCAGGCTTGTAACACCCTTCCCCCAGCAATTCGTGGATTATTTAGGGAATCTTCTACCTTAGTCAACGTTTCATAAATATGCATGCTTGTTTGGTCTGAAGATAGGCGCATTCTGCCCATGAACGCAAGCGTTAACTGATCTGCGCCGTCTCATGATTTTACCTTATAAACGTACACAGGACAAGGATCCAATAGGACAGAAGAAAAAACGCGAAAAATTGCTCTTCATCTCCGTAAGTGTAGAATTTTGAGACACGTTGTACGTTGCAGACTGGTTTCTTAGAACACAGGCTAGATCTTCGCCATTTCAGTCTTAAGCAAATGTGAAGGTGTAATGTTCCCCTTAACAAGCGCACTGGAAGCGGGCCTTTTTTACTGTCCCCACCTGTTCTTCTTGAAAATCTCGAGAATGGATCGGAGCTAGTTGCTGCTACTTTGTGACATTTATGGCATTTAAATAACTCGTCGATTGACACAGAAAAATCGAAAATCAGCCAGAAATTTTCCAAGGTTTCAAGCATTTGAAGTCAAGCAAACATAACGAAAATGACGGTTGTCGCTGACAAATAGAAACCTTGAGAAAGGACTAGCATTCTACCTTAGATCACCGCTTGGACAAAGGCGACGTTATTCGCGCATAAGTGACGGATGTACCAAGACCAAAGCCAGGGCCAATAAGGGTCAAGGTCATCAAAGGTCAAGATTAACTAGTTTGTGGCCCGGTCCAGATTTGCTTCGCAACATGTCAATTTGCATGAAATGTGCATTCAGAGACCTTAACCCTATTCCCGGGGGGCTAGACGGTATGGTCGATTCCCGGCAGGGGGGCGGATTCGGCACCCCCTTCGAGATCTCGAGAACTACATGTCCGATTTCATCGCAACAAACGGCAACAGATCTGCCGTGACGTGGGCTACATTTTTATAAAATAAATTTTCAAAATTTTGAAATTTGTGGATATAGGGGGGGCAAAAATGTCAAAATGGAGGGTACTTTTGGGCTTCTTATAACTCCGTTGTTTATGGACCGATTTCAATGAAACTGACATGAATCGAGAGCTTATGAATAGGGCTTTTACCATGGGTCCGCAAATCTGAAATTTTGAGAAAATCATGGGCGTTCACAGGGTTTCAAAAATGGGAGGATTAGTTTTCCAACAGCTGAATGAACAAAAGAGGCAAACACCCTTTTTTGGCTTCTACTAATCATGTTATACTAAAGAAGTACAAATCGCATTACATTGTTTGTATAATGTTAGCATAGGCGGTGCCAGGGACATGAAAAAGGGGAAACTGTCATGGTCCCACGTTTCTCAGATCAACTTGTGACCTTTGACCTTAAATGACCTCCAGTGACCTTGGGGTCACTTGGAATGATCTTGTGTGCATTTGATATTATCTGTAAACGTTTTCAATCATTTGAATTCACTCTATTTCAAAAAATTCATTTTATGGCTATTGCGATGTAGGGTACGCGCACTAACATTTTAGGTCATAGCTCCGTGACCCGACCTGATATCAAGCTGAAACTTGGTACACAAGTAGAAGGCATCCTTCTACGTCACGTATATTCCGGGTTTGTTATTTGAAAAAAACGGCGCCGAAATTATTGCAAAAAAACAAATTTTGAACTTTTGACCTTGACCTGACCTTGTAAAATAACCTCAGATAAAACAAAATTACATCTGCTTGTTTTCCAACTACTTTAGCTATACATTCATATAAAGTTTTAAGTTTGGTCTTTAAAACTCTATTTTTGGCAGACATCTTCCTTTTACCCTCAACATGGCCAAAAATGGCATGAGGTGCCTCCCAAAAACGTTGCCTGGCTCCACCCCTGAGCAAAATAGAATTTTGAAATTTTGTCACGGCACGTAGAAAGAATAGCTAGGAAAAGTCACCAGGTGTCGTGAAGCTGCGTTAAAAAGCCTGGAATTGGCAAGCAAAAAACCTGAGGGGGCGGATTCAGCCCCCCCTGCCGGGAATAGGGTTAATAAAAACAAGTGTGCACACACTGATACACTTACATATACCAGGGCCAGTGAGGGTCAAGGTCATCAAAGATCAAAGCCAAATATCTTGCGACCTGGCCCAGATTTGCTTTGCGACTTGCCGATTTGTATCAAATATGCATTAAAAGACCGAGATAAAAACACGTGTGCATACATATATACGCTTATATTTACCAGGGTCATTTCAGGTCAAGGTCATGAAAGATCAAAGGCAACTATTTTGTGACCTGGTCCAGATTTGCTTTGCAATATGTCGATTTGCGTGGAATATGCATTGAAAGACCCTGCTAAAAACACGTTTGGCACATTGATACTCATATGTATATACATATATACATGTGCATACATACATACATATAAACGCTGGAAGTGATCAGATGTACCAAATGTTGGCTACCTTCGCTGAAAATGCGCGAAGAAATGCATGCAGCGCCTTCATTTACACTCAAGCCATCCCGTGTTGCTCGAAATCTGATCTGCAAAAGATGAAAAAAATGACGCCATAGGCCAATAACCTGACGTGACCTCGGCCCGGAATCCTCAGTCAAGACGTCAGATGACTGAAAGTTGTCGCGTTCCACGTTTTAGCGCTCAAACAAACACTTTTTCCCGTTTCGTTCGAAAAGTTGTAATGAATGGCCTGTACGTGCCGAAAATGTGTCCTAAGTTGAATTTTTGGGCCTCATTTGGCCTTGAAGATATTGAGTAGGGTCATTAAAATCGCACACATGATAAGTCGTTATAGCCCCACCTGTCCATAAAATTTCATGTTTCTAGCTCTTTCCGTTTCTGAGATCGGAGGGGGCACTTTTGTGACTCTCTTTCCACTGCGCGTTAGCGCGAAACCCCTTTCCACTGCGCGAGTTAATGTAAGTGGGTATCATTGAGGTTTGCTGCAAGTATATCCAGACATTCAAGTTAAAAGTACATGTCATGGCGGAAAATTCCCTATAGTCGCTTCAGCATCTCGCATTCAATGACGACTGAATGGGGGCTGTATTTGGCCAGATTACCAAACAAAGCGCACGTGTTGAATCGCCAGCTGCATTTCCAGAACTGGCTGTCAATGTTTAAGTAAAAGGCACCTGCTTCTGCACGCAGGACACCGCTACACACATAACGCAAAATACATGGCAATCGCATCATGCATGAGGAACTCGTCAAGCGCAAATTTGAAGACATTTTGAGGGTTTTTGAGAACGAGGTAATGACCGCGCAAAGTGAACAATCTCGACCTTAAGAGCACCCCTGGGGCTTAGGATTCTTGCGTGCGATTTTATAGCCGGGCATAATAACCCTCAAGGCTATCCCGCTCCCAGGAAGACACCATTTGACGGTGGAAATCTCGCAGAGTGGTCGTATCCGGAAATTAATGGACGATTCGGTGTCCGGGAGCAGAGCGCAGCGCGCCGAATTATTACCGCAGCACGAAATTCGTCACCGAACGGCACGGGCGTTCTGAGTGGGTTCACGATTTTGATAAAAACGTATTCGAAATGCAGATCATGCGAAATTGCCTGATTTTATGTACCTGAAAATACGCTCAATGGCTAAATGCTTGTGCTTTCATCGCAACTATTTTGCAATATTTGTTGTACAGCGTAGTTAAGGTCACAACGGAAGGCCCATTGCTAGGTAATTTCATTCATTTTAGAGCTTTTAGTTGGACGTCCGTTGCAGAAAAAGGGGAAAATCTAACCCGCAGTGTCCTACTCGAATGCATTATTACACTCAGTTTTCGAAACACCAGAGGGTCGAATCGACCCTCTCTCGTTGGGTACTTCGGCAAAGTGGCCCGCAGAGGGTTAATGTAAGGGAACACGATAGTACTGAAATGGAACAAATTCATAGCCCTCACGCTGTGAATTGCAAGAATGGTTATTTTATTGGGGGTTGGCAAAGATTCAACAAAGTTTAAATATCACATCGAAATAAAGTAGGTCGCAAACCCAACTGTAAAAACGTACTCAAAAATTGCCTTCTTTCTTAAGACGCTTCCATGGAACCAGAATCATCCAGTAAAAGCGTTGGCACCTGAAACAAAACAGAAACATGAAAGTACTTCCAGCCACATAATGTGTTTCAGCTACATAATGCAGCCTTGCGTTACGTCATTGTTTGCGGTCGATAAGCCAAAGAAAAGTGTAAAATGGCATCCGGAGACTAAAGACATACGGTTCAACCCTCGCTCTCGTAGGGGTTTTTGCATAACGCAGGCGAATGAGAAGAGGGGGTATTGGTCCGACAACCCGGCCATTTGCACACCATGCGTCCCAGAACATCACGGAAAAACTGTTGCGCTTGACAAGATCTTGCGAATGATATTTCACTTTAAGGTTTTATGTCAACGGGCGGTCTTCCAGGTCGGACGAAAGGTCAAGAATTGGCAGAAATGGTTCTTTTTTTAATGTGGAAATAAATGAACGGCAAGGAACGAATGGTTATGAGCCGAAACGAATATCATTGGGTTCTTCAGTCAATTATGAGCCTATCTGTACTCCACATGGTCTCATTTCACCCATGCAGTTTAGCCCAGGTCATGTTAAGTCGGTCCTTGTCCAGCGGGGTCGTCGCTTTAAATGCGTTCTCAGAGTTACAGAAGTAGTTTTTGGTATGAAACAAGATAAGCTGAAGTCAAATGTAGCGTCTGAATTAACCAACACTTTTGTCAAACGACGTCTGAACGTCATCTTAGGTCATGCAGGTTTGTCTTAAGCCAGTCACCTAAAATAACCTTGAATTATTCAAAAATCATGACATGGATGCGCAAAATCGTTTTTAGCCGATATTCACCGCAATGTTTAATTTTAGGCATGGTTTGTCATTGCCGGCTAATCACCCGGTGACCGGCGCCGTTCCGCCCTTCGGAGCAAAAGTCAGACCTTCACTACATTGCACCCTTTTTTCATGAAATACAAGTTAAATTGAACCAAATTTGAAACACTCGATTATTAACAGCTCAAGCAACACCGCGATATAGACTGTTTGCGATATTTATTTCCCATCGTATTTCCAGGGCCAAAAAGCAATTCGTTTCCCGCCGTAGCTCATGAGCTCAGTTTGCACGTTCGATAATCTCGGCATTGAGAAAAGTCTACCAAATACATCTATAGTCTTTCAGACCATACGATTTTGAATCGATATATATATATATATATATATATATAACATGTACCGCTGTCAAACGGCCGCGTGGCGTGTGAAAACTGCTGACATTGTTCCCGCTATGACGTGATGGCTCATTACTATGGCAGCGTATCAGAAAAGATATTCGCACTGCAAGATGCGGAAAGGATGCCCAAGAGGACTCACAAATTTTAGGCAGATTAAACAAACCGCTGGAGGTCATCCTCGGATAACATTAGGGGGTTGCAAACACGCCCCCCCCCCCCATACGGACGAAAGTTTATGTAGAAACTCTTGCCTCACTGACCGTTTTTGATCCCGTCGAGTCAAATTCTTGTCTTCATACGTGATGAGACATCATAAGACTAAATCGCTTTCTTTGTCATCCATTACTAGCCAAGCAAGA
This sequence comes from Capitulum mitella, assembly GCA_030062745.1. Lineage (NCBI taxonomy): Eukaryota > Metazoa > Arthropoda > Thecostraca > Pollicipedomorpha > Pollicipedidae > Capitulum > Capitulum mitella. The sequence goes on along the minus strand of CP099849.1, from coordinate 4,181,221 downwards.
ACAAACGCCGTCTCTAAGTAAGCAACAAACAAAAATGGTCTTTTCTTTAGGGGACTAATTCCTACGCAAAAATGTCAACTTTTACACTACGATCATAATGATTTGATGGCGAGTTACGAATTTGTCTTCATACGCGGTGAGGCATCATGAGACTGAATTGCCTTGTTTGGCATCCTTTGTCAGCAAAGTAAGGATGAAGACTATCTCTTTATAATCATTGCGCAAGAATGACATTTATCTCTTCTCTAGAGGCGCAATTATACGCAAAAAGTCGACGTCTTCACAAGAAATTAACCAATGATGGCAATGTCAACGTAAATGCGATGGCATAAGACTCACAACATATTTTGCTGTCAAAAAGTCATCCCAGTGTTTGTTGTTCTCAGCCTAATTCGGGACATACCTGGAAAGGAAAACTGCTCGAATAAGATTTTTAACCACTCCGTCAGCCCTCTCCCACATCAAAGAAAGAGCCCGGTAATCAGAGGAATTCCCTGTCCGCCGCTGTGACAGCTACGGCAGGCGGCTGCTGCCGGGCGCGATAATTTAACGACGCTCGCACTATTAGAGCCAACAGCCAAACTTTGCCGCGCTTTTCTGAGCCTTTAACTGCGGGATGATCCACCGGCGGCGAAGTTGGCCCGTTTGCATGGCAATGGCCGGCGGTCCGCCGGCCGGGGCGGCGGGCCGGCCTCGGCGGGGTGACGGGCCCGGCCTGCGCCACGTTCGCCGCCCTCTGGAGGCGCGTCCGAGCCTTCGCCGCGTGGGGCCGAAGCCTTTCCGAGGCCGGCTGATTACCGTCGGTAAACATGTTTCCAGGTTGCATGCGCTGCCCTTCCGTGACCGAGCACAGTCAGGTGCCGCGCTGTAATGGAGGGGCCGCCATCCGCGGAGGCATATTGAAATCCTGCGCGAGCCGGGGCCGGACAGGCCCCGAGTCCCCGTGGCGTGCGAGTACCGCGTCCTAAACACGAAGAAGCCGCTCTGCGTGTGTAGGAGGGACTCTCTTGTTTGGGTTATAAATCCGTTTGCGTGGGTAGAACAAAGAAACTTAAGAGTAATAGCCCTTGAGGCTGATGGCTTTGGGAATACGCCCCACCTTTTTCATTGATCCATGCGGAGAAGCGCAACTTACCTGCCCCGCTTTTGGCTAAGATAGTGCGTGGTGTATTAACTCGTTGAATGTTTTAGCCGTACATAAGTGAAACCGATTAGGATCGTCGTATGTATGCGTTTATATATATATATACACATATATATATATATATATATATATATATATATATATATGTATATTTATTTATATAAGTGGAGAGAGAGAGAGAGGAATAATGAATCCATTTCAGCTTAATACTAATCATTTCGTAAAATGATGCAAAAATTTTTGAATTTCATTGATAAATCATTAAGCACTTGGGAGGACTGTCCAATAGAAAACTCCCTTACAAATGGACGGGAGTATCCGAAGCTTGACTCTCGCCCTTATGGGGTGCTGATGCATGTCTCCCTGGGTTTTCCGACGATAATTTCCGAACGGTCAGTTTGATCCATCTGTCATTGGTTGCAACCTTTGTAGCATCCTTTCCACATCTTATGGTGGAAAAGGTTTTCTTCTACGTTGCCATGGTAACGGGCTGTGACGTCATAGCCGGAACCATGTCAGCCGTTTTCGCGCGCCGACGTGACCGGTTTACAACGGTCTCAGTTTTGTCTCACTGTGCAACGGTTGGAGTGCACAAACGCAATAAAAAAATATGTCAATCGACTCCAAATTGTATACTCTATAAGTTTTTACATAGATTTAGTAGGCTTATGTTCACTGCCGGGTTTATCGGGGGTGTAAACTGAGGTCATGAGCTACGGCGAGAAACACGTTACTTTTAAATTGAGGAACGCGACAGGAAATAGGTATCGCAAACAACCTAAATATTGGGATCGATTGAGGTGTACGGAATCAAGTGATATAAATTTGGTGCAATTCATCTTTTATTTCTCCAAAAGAGGGCGCAGTGAAGCAAACGCCTCACTTGCTCCCATGGGCGGAGCGGTGACGGCCGCGAAGTGGTGGGCCTGTAATACCACGGCATGCCTAAAATTAGATTTTGTGTTGGATATGAACTCAGAAAAAGTTTTTAAGGCATCTAAGTTACGATTTTTGGCTAATCCGAGGTCACTCTAGGTCGCTAGCTTCAGATATCCTTGGGTGACCTAAGATGGTCTTGGGTGACCTAAAATGACCTTGATATGCTATTCGACAACAGTGTTTGTTAATTGGGATGCTACATTGGGCTTCAGCATCTGTTATTGTCTACAACAATGCTTTTACAGCTTCACGAACGTATTTAAGTCAACGACCTCGACTGACAAGGACTGATTTAGCATGACCTGGATGGTACCCCATGGGTAAAATAAAATCATTTGGGGTGCAGATAGACTCATAATTGATTGACGAGCACTATGATGTTTGTTTTCCCTCATGGTCACTTATTCTTTGTGTTGGTTTGCGCGTAAACTCAAAAAGCACCACTTCCTGCCAATTTTTTACCTTTGACCCGACCTGGAAGGTCATCCGTTGATCTGAGACCTCAAAAATGGACACCTGTCACGAGATTTTATCGCCAGCAACAGGACGTTTTTCCTGAGGCGCACGGTGTGGAAATTGCCGGGGGGATCGTACCAGTCCTCCCCTATACGTCCGCGTCATGCAGAAGGCTCTATACGAGCAAGGGTTAAGACGGTTATGAGCTAGCCACCACTCGGAAACAAGAGCAGGCGCCTAATATTGACATAATACGCCGGCTTGCGTGTTAGAAGTGACATGATTGTCCGGACAATCTTAGAAATAAACTCAAACGTTGAACGGTAGCCGCTTTCAAGGCACTTCGCAATCATCCATTTATTTCCAAATAAGATTTATGAACCACTTGGCTTTGTCGAGAGCGGCGAAATTCTCACTTGATCTGAATGCCTCCAACGCCATCATCTCCAGCGATTTGTGCCGACGAAACTCATTCGATATAAAGAAGCCAGAAACAGTTCTTGATGACATCAATGCGATATTGATGGAAATGGTATTTCCTGACTAGCAGGCTAGTAGACTAGACTAGACTACTACACTTAAATAGACTACTGGCGAGGTGCTTCTTCATCAACAGTGTCCAAAACTGGCTGCGCAGAAGAAAACCCGCCGTTACGGCAGGTGGCGGCAAAGCCTTCCGTCACGAGCATTCTCAGGCGTCATCCCGAGCCAGACAGTCCGCACTCTGACATCGCGACCAGCGCGCGGAATCAGCTGGCGAGCGGCTGCCGGAGGCCGTACCCGGGCCGCGGGCCGGCCTAATGGAAAACCCTGGTCGCCCGGCCGCCCTTTGTCCGGTCCGAACACGCCGCTGACGGCGCGCCGCGACCGCCGCCGCGCCGCACGCTTGAGCCGGCCGCCAGCCGTGCGACGCGCGACTCGACGACGCGTCGACTCGACGTCCCGACGGCGCCGGCGGGACGCTCGCGAGCACGGCCCGCCGCTCGCGGCTCGGACTCCGCTCCGCCGCGGCGGAAGTGGCGGGGAGGGGCGCGACTCGACGCGGTCTGGCGGCGCGCCCCGGCAGGATTAATGTCCGTGCATAGCTATGCAAATGTTGCCACTGTGGGCCGGCACCGAGGCGCCGATAATGCTTCTGTCCGCGGCTTGTCGCCGTGATAAACTGGCGGCTGCCGCGGCGGCGGCGCGTGCTGAGGAGGGTGATAAGTGCCTTGTCTCCGTTTCCCGGCCGGCATGGCCGGTTTAAACATGCAGTTTGCGAGCGCGAAAGCGCTAAAGAGCTTCGGTGGGCCGCTACTTGCATTCCTGCCGGTAGCTGATGCGCATATCTCTTGAGTTGCTGGCTCTCGGCGACGCCTCCTTGGAGATTTAGTTTTGCGTCTTACTGACAGAACTGACTAGGCTATTGAAAGGTCTCGCTGCGTTACACGCAATTCCCAACGCGCAGATATCCGAATGCCACCAACACACAGCTTGGGGAAGGTGATATGTAACAAAGCCATCAGCCCGTTAGGGCGCTCAGAAAAAAATCGTCTTCGGCACGTCGATATGAAGATTTAACAATGCCCCCAGAACGTCAGACGCATGGTTTCCATGTATCACAAGGCCATTGTTCATCAGGTCACGACCAACACGACTGTTTAGTGGTAGACTGAGCCATATGAACCGGCTGTCATTTTATGCCGAAACTAATACCGCTAAGATTGATACCTTACTGGAAAATCTACAACGTAACATATAAGTGGTAATTTTAGCATAAAGTTTTTGTTAGTTTTCCACAAGGTCTACTTACAAAAGTCATTAGACTTGCTTACTTGCAGTAGTTTGGTTCCTGTGACATTGTCATAACTGCCAAATGTTCACTTTCACGGCCCAGATATACAACATCGTAATGGAATAACGTACAAAGTCGTTGCTTACTGGTTAATATTTGTTTGGAATGCACAGTAACTGCGCCATCCCTGATGCCCATTCGAAGCACGCGGAAATTCATGCTGCGTGATGACAAGTGTTGACATCAATGCTGGAAAATCGCTCTGAACCTCCAAATGGTAGAGTTTCGAGTAAGAAGAATGTTCTAGATAGGCTCCTTTGACTACAGGCTACAATTTGACTTTATGAGTTCGAAACATGTGTTTAAGTTGGACATTCCCTTTAAGTCCGATTTGTAAGATATGAACATCGCATGTGCTTCAGCTATAACCTATGCATGTTTTTTTATTTTTTATTTTTTGCAAATTGCTGCCCGTGTGAGTAGGTGTGCCCTTCCTGTTTGCTTGCGACACATTGCAAACCTCACGTTGACATCATAAAATAAAAAAGCTAAAATACACAAGGATAATTCCATATCAAATCTCACAAAAAATGACTCTACCCCTTTCGATTTTGACGAAATTTTGCAAGCTCGTAGTACCTATCAAAATATGATCAGCCATACAGTTTTAGACTTGGATAATCTCTGAGGTCAAAGTTGCCGGTCATGAAAAGTCACCGACTTTTACAGGCATTGCGTGATTCAAATACCCATAATTCGGCGATAGACTATCACAGGAAGGTGTGATTAGCGTCATTCAAAAGAGAAATATTCTACATTTCATAATTAAGTTTATTTTTTGGTGACCTCGGGATGACCTTTGACCTGGCTAAGCCAGAAGGAGCGTTTTAACCATGTTCGCCCATCATAATCTTTACGAAGATGTCGCGGAATATGTCCTTAACCCTATTCCCGGAGGGCTAGATGGTATGGCCGATTCCCGGCAGGGGGGGCGGATTCGGCCCCCCCTGAGATCTCGAGAACTACTTATCCGATTTCATCGCAACAAACGGCAATCGATTTGCCGTGACGTGAACTACATTTTTATAACAAGAAATTTGCAAAATTTTGAAATTTGTGGATACAGGGGGGCAAAAATGTCAAAATGGGGGGTACTTTTTGACTTCTTATAACTCCGTTGTTTATGGACCGATTTCGATGAAACTGGCATCAATCGAGAGATTATAGATAGGGCTTTCACCATGGGTATGCAAAGTTGAAATTTTGAGAAAATTCATGGGCGTTCACAGGGTTTCAAAAATAGGGGGATTAGTTTTCCAATAACGGAATGAACAAAAGAGGCCAAAACACTTTATTAGCTTCTGCTAGTCATGTTATGCTAAAGAAGTACAAATCGCATTACAATGTTTGTATAATGTTAGCATAGGCGGTGCCAGGGACATAAAAAAGGGGGAACTGTCATAGTCACACGTTCTTCAGATCAACTTGTGACCTTTGACCTTAAATGACCTCTAGTGACCTTGGGTTCACCTGGAATGATGTCGTGTGCATTCAGTATTATCTTTAAACGTTTTTAATCGATTAAATTCACTCTATTCCAAAAAATTCATTTTTTGGCTTTTGCGATATAGGGTACGTGCACTGACATTTTAGGTCATAGCTCCGTGACCTGACCTGATATCAAGCTGAAACTTGGTACACAAGTAGAGGGCATCTTTTGACGTCATATGTATTCCGGGTTTGGCATTTGAAAAAACGGCGCCAAAATTATTGCAAAAAAACAAATTTTGACTTTTGACCTTGACCTGACCTTGTAAAGCAGTCTCAGACAAACAAAATTACATATGCACATTGCCCAACTATTTAGCTATATATTCATATAAAGTTTTAAGTTCTATCTTAAAAACTCTGTTTTTGGCAGACATTTTCCTTTTACCCTCAACATGGCCAAAAATGACCTGAGGTGCCTCCCAAAAACGTTGCCTGGCTCCGCCCCTGAGCAAAATAGAATTTCGAAATTTTGTCACAGCGCGTAGAAGGAATAGCTAGGAAAAGTCACCAGGTGTCGTGAAGCTGCGTTAAAAAGCCTGGAATTGGTAAGCAAAAAACCCGAGAGGGGGCGGATTCCGCCTCCCCCTGCCGGGAATAGGGTTAAGTGCTCGAATTCAGTGTTGCCAAGTAAGGCTTGAGAAATATGCCATGAGGCTATTTTACGAAGACTGATTGATTAAGTGCTTCTCGTTGTCCGATTGTGGTACAGTTTGGTGGGCACACACGTGCCTGTCACACATCAGCCTGGTTTGAAATTGCTTGACCAGGTCAAAGGTCATGACACCTCCCCCAAACGAACCCTACCATCCAATTTGCACATACCCGTTCTTCACATTTCCACGGAAGTGAGTCTTTCGTATGTTCTAAGTCCTTCAAGCTAACTCAGACAATCTTAGTCTAGCACTGGGGCCTTTTGGAAGTCAAACGAGGTCACTGGCCTCGATTGGTCTTGGATAGCCTGTTGGGCTTGCACCATTCATAGCCTTATTGGGGCACTGATTCCGAATTTCACCTGTATTGTTCACTTATCAGTGTTTTCACGTATCGAAGATTCCATTTTGTCATGCCCATTTGCCCGCCCCTAGTTGTTGGAACAGACAGAAATACAATGACAGCTTCGCAAAGACGAAGACGGAGTTGATTTTTGAGATACGTGTCAAAAAAAGACAGAAAATTAACTTTTTCCCGGAACATGGAATGAGCATAATGGCTCGACGCTTAAAAAATGAGAACGGAATTCGAAATCGGCGCCAAAAAAATCTATTAATGATCCGAGGTAAAAATAAGCAATTCAAGGTCACTGATGTCAGTGTCCTCATTCGACCTCCCAAGTGTCTCGATTCACGACGATTACCTCAGCTGGCTTTAAGGCCTAAAAACACCTGACAGACTCACTTTCGTGGAAATGTGAAGCAAGGGTATGTTGAACTTGGATGGTAGGGATCGACTGGTGGTGAGGTACCATGACCTTTGACCTCTTTGGTCAAGGCATTCAAAACTAGACTGAAATATAGCAGACACTCAGGACACTATGCGTAGGAAGTTGTAGAATAATCAGAAAAAGGACGAAATCAATCAATTTTCGTCAAGTAGCCTCGGAAATTTTTCTCGAGCACCACTAAATTCCAGATATCCCAAGAAGTTTCATTTCGTCAGAAATGTTTTTGCCATGCTTATTGTAGACACTTGGGGACATATTCCGCCACATTTCCGCGAAGATCACAGTGGGAAAACACGGTTAGAACCAAAAATGTTCCATGTGACCAAGTCAGCTCCAAGGTCATCCCGATGTCACCAAAAAATAGACATATTTATGAAAGCCGAAACATTTCTCTTTCGAATGGCGATAATCACACCTTCATGTGACAATGTTTTGCCGGCTTATGGGCATTTGAATGATACAATGTCCGTAAAAATCGGTGACCTTTAATGATCTGTAACTTTGACGTCAGAGTTCACCCAGAGGTAAAATGTTATGGCTCATTAACCTTCAATAAGTACTATGAGCGTACCAAAGTTCATCAAAATAGAAAGGAGTTGGGTCAGTTATTGTGCGATTTGTTGCGGAATGAGCCATAAGTGAGTTGCGACACTGCATGACATACTAATCAGAGCGAGGAAAGAGGAGCCGACATTAGGGATGCACCGGATCGGGATTTTTGTGATCCGGCCGGATGCCGGATATGCCGGAACGGGTGCTGGATATCCGGCCGGATATCCGGCCGGATACCGGTTATTATGTTTACATGTTTTTATTTGCCATTTCTATTGAAATAATGAAACCGAAAAGACTAAATAGAAAAGAAAAATGTGGGAAACTGAAAAAATTAGTAAAAAAATGCCTACAGCTTGTGAGTCCATATCTTCAAGGCCAAATGGGGTGGAAAAGGTCAACTTTGGACACTTTACCGGCCTGTACAGGCCATTCCGTACAATTTTTCGAACGAAACGGGGTGTTTGTTGGGCCGTTAAAACGTGGAATACGATAACTTCCATTCATTTGGCGTCTTGGCTGGGGATTTTGGGTCGAGGTCATGTCAGGTCAGTGACCTGTGACGTCATTTTTTCATCTTTTACAGATCAGATTTCGAACAACGCGGGACAGTTTGAGAGTAAATGAGGACGCGACATGTATCTTTTGGCGTATTTTCAGTGAAGGTAGCCAACATCGGTACATCTGGTTTCCAGATGTACCGCTTCATTTCCAGCGTTTATATTTCTGTATGTATGTATAGCTACGTATGCATATACATGTCAGTATCAATATACCAAACGTGTTTTAGAAGGGTCTTTGAATGCGTATTTCACACAAATCGATGTATTGCAAAACAAATCTGGACCAGGTCACAAAAACCTCCCCTTGACCTTTGATGACCTTGACCTGAAATGACTCTGGCATATATATATGCGTCTGCATGTGCGCACACGTGTCTTTATTAGGGTCTTTGAATGCATATTTCATACAAATCGATATGTCGCAGAACAAATCTGAGCAAGGTTACAAGATATTTGACCTTGGCCTTTAACGACCTTGACCTTCACTGACCTTGGAATATGTAAGCGTATTAGTGTGCGCACACGTGTTTTTATAAGGGCCTTCGAATGCATATTTCATACAAACTGACATCTTGCAAAGCAAATCTGGATCAGGTCACAAACCTTGACCTTTGATGCCGTTAACCCTTATTGACCCTGGCTGTGGCCTTGGTACGTCCATCACTTATGTCCGAATGACATTGCCTGACTGTGTTCAAGCAGCAGTCTTAAGTAGAACGCCAGTTCTTTCACAAGGTTCCCATTTGTCAGCGACAACCGTCGTTTTCGTGATGTTTGCCTGACTTCAAATGCTTGAAACTTCAAAATTTCTAACCGATTTCCAATTTTTCTACGCCATCCGACGAGTCATTTAATTGCCATAAATGTCACAAAGTAACAGCAACCAGCTCAGATGCGTTTTCGAGATATTCAAGAAGAGCAGGTGGGGGGCACAAAAAGACCCCCATTCCAGTGCGCGTGTTAAAAGACAGCTACAGCTGATTCGAGCTGTAAAAACAACGGGTGTCATAACGCGTTCCGGCTGGAAGGTTTGGAATCTCAGAAAGTACGTGACAAAAAAATATTGGTGGCAAACAAGGTTCGGTACCGAAAGAACAAGAGGTCACCTCAGGTCACCCAAAAACAAGAGGTCGCCCAAAAGACCCGCATCCGGAAACTGTCCCGCGGATCACATGAAATCGGAAAGAACGGGGCATTGCCATGGACGACGAAAGCTACTTAACTTACCACGAGAGGTATATGTCAGGAAACCTTGGGTACTCTGTTGGAGCACGTCCAGCAGAAGTCCAGCAAAAGTACAACTGAGGCCAGAGAGCAAGTTTCCCCGCAGTCTTTTCGTGTGGCCCGCCATCTCTCTCAGGGGTGTGACAAGGCCGGCTATCATGCCGGGTATGGGTAATGTTGATGGTAACATGTACCGTGAGAAGTGCGTAGGAGATGTGCTCATCCCATATTTGGATGAGTACTGTTTCGAGAGGGACATGTTGATCTGGCCAGACTTGGCCAGCGCTCATTATGCGAAGAAAACGCTCAAGTTGCTGGAAGAGGCCAGAGTGCCGTATGTAGTGCGTGACAGCAGTCCCCTGGGTGCACCAGGCGTGTCCTACCGAGGATATCTGGGGCAGCATTAAGCAGAGGATGTATCAGGGAGACTGGTACGTGACATCCAAAGTCGCCCTAAAGCACTGGATGAGCCAGGTGATCGCTGCTCTGGACCCAGAGATACCGCGTAAAATGCTGGTGCGCGTACCCAGGCGCGTGCGTGTTGCCGACAGATGAGAGGTGATGGAGATGATCCATTAAGCAAGAACTGACCGCAACGGTTATGACCACATTTCTGCAAAGTTTAATGTTCATACATTAATAAATGTGCTTACGGTATGACTTTAAATACTGTCTCATTTTCCAGTGCCCACAATTCATATTTTTCCCTAATGCATTTGTGTCAGAATTTGAGAAAGATAAGAAATATTTCGAAAAAAGGAAATCATAAGATAGGCTGCTGACCGCATGCTGGCTATTGTTTCACAGTTTTGAACTTGAGTCCCATTGTTGCAGGATATGTCCGAATCCCCCCGGACCAATACAGAAAAGAACTGGTTCCAAGGTCTCCAGACCGACTTGGAACTGCCAGTTACATCGACAATCTAACTCAACAAGCCACGTTTCACCTGAAACGGTTTTGGACGCAGACATTAGAGCAACGTCTTGATTGTACGCCGGGAGGTTAAATATCCGGCAGTATCCGGCCGGATCACAAAAATATCCGGCCGGATACCGGATACCGGATAATCTCTAATATCCGGCCGGATATCCGGCCGGACCGGATATCCGGTGCATCCCTAGCCGACATACTATCAAAATAAGCATAAACAACAATGATCGTACAGGATGTTCGGAAACCGATGACCTCTTTAGGCATGATTAATATAAAAACAGCGAATGCAGTGCTCGTGCTTTATTTGCGTATGCAGCCTCCCGTCTGTTTAATGTAAGCCCTCGTGCGATCCGGGATGCCGCACATAAGGTTGTCCAGCGTCTCCGAGCTAATGATGGACCAAGCCGCCTGGAGGTTTCTGGTCAGAGTGCCCTCCGACATCGGACGCGCCATCTTGTCCATCTTGTCCTGGACGATTGCCCTTAGGTTTTCGACTGGGGACAAGTGTGGGCTGTTGTCCGGCCACACGTCCTTCGCCCGGAACCGGGGAAGCTGGTTCGGCATCACTCTTGCGTTCCCTTGATCGATGAGCTGGAGCGCCATCCTGCCGGAAGATGGCCTGCGAGTTGTCGGGGAGGAGTCTGACCTTGTTTAGGGAGCCTGTTCCCTTCCTCCGCTGCATGGCAGGTGTCGCCGTCTTCTTCAGGACCTCCTCGACGTAGTGGCTGGCTGCGACGGTCTGGCCTCGGGGGATGATGTGCGGATCAGTCAGCCCGCGGCAGCTCATCATCTCCCACACCTGGATCTTCAGCGGCTGCCTGAAAGTCTCGGTGATGGGAACTTCAGAGCTGTGGCGCACCCAGACACGATCGTTCTGTCGGCTGGTCGGGTGGAAGAGCTCGAAAGGCGATTCCTCGGTGAAGAGGACACGCCTCCAGTCCTTGATGGTCAAGTTTTACCGCGCCTTGGCAAACTGCAGCTTCTTACGCTTAGACTCCGTCAGTCTTGGAGGGAAACGTAGCTTCAAAGACGTCAGGTGCATGCACTTCGTCATGTACCTGTGTACCGCCTTCCTGGAGACCGGCTGTCCCTTAGATGTCAGCCTCCGAGCCGGTTTTCTCGTCGACTGGCTCCTGTTGCGGCGGACCTCGACAGGACGCCTTTGGCCGCCCTGCGCGCCGAACTCTTTCTCCGGCGATCGGTGCTGTTCTCCAGCGGCTGTCCGGCTCTGCCGCGGGACAGCCAACGTCTGATGGTGCGAAAGGTGACGCCCAGCTCCTCGGCGGCCTGACCCTGGGTCACTCCGGTAGCCAGTCGATGACGACTGGCCTCTGACCATCCTGGACACCGCATTTACGTGCGCTGGGTACCTGTTTGGAACTGACTCCTGTCCCCTCCTCTTGGCACAGGCTAGGTCGCGCGGCAGGGTCACATGACCAGCCGACCCGTGATGAAGTCCTGAAGCTAGGTTTCGGCAAAATTCCATTCGTTTTGCGATGGCCCCGGGCAAATGAGGCCAGAGTAGAGCAAGGATATCAATTTTCGGACATCCTTTATGTTAAAAAGCTAGAAGCCAAGAAGCCATGGCTAGTGGCAGCCATCGCTGCCGCTAGACACTTTCACCAAACAAATAACGCATTATTAATCAATGGAAATTCGGACGGCATATTCCAGTCAAATTCGACCGTCTGGTCAAATCCAACGGTCAACAGTGAACTGCCCCAAGAATCCAGAGAAGACAGACAGCAACGCTGATGACGTGTTCCGGAGCCTCAGGACTAACAATAAGCGAGGATCAGAACAGAGCAGTAAATTCGCAAAAGAATCACACACCCCAATCCCCACACACACTAACACACACACGCTCACCCCCACCCACACGCGTGCGCACACACACGCGCGCGCGCGCCAACACATACATACGTGCATGCATGCATACACATATACCTACATGTGTATGCATGTAGGTATATGTGTATATAACACACGCATGCGCCCACACACAAAGCCAGGCAAGAAAGGCAGGCAATAGCAGGAGAGAACAGTGCACTGATGAAGTTTGTTTTTCGAATTAGCTCATCATCACCTAGGTTGTTTTGTATTTGGCAAAATAAATTCTTCCGATACTTTTTTAGTATTCATTCCTGTGTACAGCCTATTTGAATTGCTTGGGCGCAAGAGTTTAATGAGTTCCCTCAAAACCGACGTTTTTGATACGCATACGTTTCATCAACTGCGCTGCTTTGACTCTAATGTTAAGTTTGTTCGGTTCTGGAAACACTTAACCCTATTCCCGGCAGGGGGGGGCGGAATCCGCCCCCCCTCGGGTTTTTTGCTTGCCAATTCCAGGCTTTTTAACGCAGCTTCACGAAACTTGGTGACTTTTCCTAGCTATTCCTTCAACGCGCCGTGACAAAATTTCGAAATTCTATTTTGCTCAGGGGCGGAGCCAGGCAACGTTTTTGGGAGGCACCTCAGGTCATTTTTGGCCATGTTGAGGGTAAAAGGAAAATGTCTGCCAAAAACAGAGTTTTTAAGATAGAACTTAAAACTTTATATGAATATATAGCTAAATAGTTGGGCAATGTGCATATGTAATTTTGTTTATCTGAGGTCACTTTACAAGGTCAGGCCAAGGTCAAAAGTCAAAATTTGTTTTTTTGCAAAAATTTCGGCGCCGTTTTTTCAAATGCCAAACCCGGAAGATATATGACGTAGAACGGTGCCCTCTACTTGTGTACCAAGTTTCAGCTTGATATCAGGTCGGGTCACGGAGCTATGACCTAAAATGTCAGTGCACGTACCCTATATCGCAAAAGCCAAAAAATGATTTTTTTGGAATAGAGTGAATTTAATGGATTAAAAACGTTTACAGATAATATCGAATGCACACGACATCATTCCAGGTGACCCCAAGGTCACTAGAGGTCATTTAAGGTCAAAGGTCACAAGTTGATCTGAGAAACGTGTGACCATGACAGTTCCCCTTTTTTTATGTCCCTGGCACCGCCTGTGCTAACATTATACAAACATTGTAATGCGATTTGTACTTCTTTAGCATAACATGACTAGCAGAAGCTAAAAAAGTGTTTTGGCCTCTTTTGCTCATTCCGTTATTGGAAAACTAATCCCCCTATTTTTGAAACCCTGTGAACGCCCATGAATTTTCTCAAAACTTCAAATTTGCATACCCATGGTAAAAGCCCTATCCATAATCTCTCGATTGATGCCAGTTTCATCAAAATCGGTCCATAAACAACGGAGTTATAAGAAGTCAAAAAGTACCCCCCATTTTGACATTTTTGCCCCCCTGTATCCACAAATTTCAAAATTTTGAAAATTTCTTTTTATCAAAATGTAGTTCACGTCACGGCAAATCGATTGCCGTTTGTTGCGATGAAATCGGATAAGTAGTTCTCGAGATCTCAGGGGGGGGCCGAATCCGCCCCCCCTGCCGGGAATCGGCCATACCGTCTAGCCCTCCGGGAATAGGGTTAAACGAAAATGTTTTGCAACGAGAACATATCTGTACCATCGGTTGAAAGGGATTTTATCGTGAAAGCCCATTTGCACCTGTGTCTAAAATTAGAGCTGTAAACTAATGTTTGATCCGAATCTATCTTTTGCAACATCAAGCAGAGGACTGTGTAAGCCTTAACTTGCAGATAATTGTCTAAATTACTTAAATGGCATTTACTATCCTAATGTGCATGAAGAGCCATTGACATTATTATTACTGTTAAGTAGGGATGCACCGGATATCCGGTCCGGCCGGATATCCGGTCCGGCCGGATATCCGACCGGATATTAAGGATCATCCGGTATCCGGTGTCCGGCCGGATATTTTTGTGATCCGGCCGGATATTGCCGGATACTTAACCTCCCGGTTTACGATCAAGTCGTTACTCTAATGTTTGCGTCCAAAACCGTTTCAGGAGAAACGTGGCTTGTATTAGATTGTCGATGTACTCGTAATTGGCAGTTCCAGATCGATCTGGAGACCTTGGAACCAATACTTTTCTGTACTGGTTCGGGAGGGTTCGGACATATTTTGCAAGAATGGGACTTAAGTTCAGAGCTGTGAAACAATAGCCAGCATGCGGTCAGCATCCCATCTTATGATCTGCATCTTCCTTTTTCCAAATATTTCTTATCTTTCTCAAATTCTCTGACACAATGCATTAACAGAAAATATAACGTGCGGGCACAGGGAAATGAGACAGTGTTTAAAGTCATATTGCCAGCACATTTATTACTGTATGAACATTAAACTTTGCAGAAATGCAGTCATAGATGTTGCAGCCAGTTCTTGCCTAATGGGTCATCTACACCTCCTCTCATCTGTCGGCAACACGCAAGCGCCTGGGCAAGCGCACCAGCATTTTACGCGGTACCTGTGGGGCCAGAACATCGATCACCTGGTTCATCCAGCGCTTCAGGGCAGCTTTGGGTGTTGCGTACCAATTTCCCTGAAACATCCTGTGCTTAATGATGCCCCAGATGTCCTCAGTATCAGTACACATGGGACACATAGGGGGACTGCTGTCACGCACTCCATCGGCACTCTGGCCTCTTCCAGCAACTTGAGCGTTGTTTTCTTCGCATAATAAGCGCTGGCCAAGTTTGGCCAGACCAACATGTCCCTGTCGAAACAGTCCTCATCCAAATATGGGATGAGCACATCTCCTACACACTTCTCACGGTACACGTTGCCATCAACATTACCCGTGCTCGGCATGATAATCGGACTTGTCACACCCCTTGGAGAGATGGCGGGTCACACGAAAAAAGATTACGGGGAAACTTGCTCTCTTGCCTCAGCTGTACTTCTGCTGGACAGTCTCCACGTGCCCCAACAGGGTACCCAAAGTTTCCTGGCAAATGCCTCTCGTGATAGGTGAAGTAGCTTTCGTCGTCCACGGTGATGCCACATTCATTCCGATTTCACATGGTCCGCGCGACAGTTTCCGGATGCGGGTCTTTTGAGCGACCTCTTGTTTTTGGGTGACCTGGAGTGACCTCTTGCTCTTTCGGTACCGAACCTTGTTTGCCACCAATATTTTTCGTCACGTACGCTCTAGAGATTCCAAACCTTCCAGCCAGAACGCGTTATGACATTCGTTGTTTTTACAGCTCGAATGAGCTGCAGCTGTCTTTTAACACGCGCACTGGAAGGGCGTCTTTTTGTACCCCCCACCCATTTTTCTTGAATATCTCGAGAACGGATGAGAGCTGGTTGCTGTTACTTTGTGACATTCGTGGCAATTAAATAACTCGTCGAATGACGTAGAAAAATTGGAAATCGGCGGGAAATTTTTGAAGTTTCAAGTATTTGAAGTCAGGCAAACATAACGAAAACGACGGTTGTCGCTGACAAATGGGAACTTTGTGAAGGAACTAGCGTTCTGTTCAAGACTACCGTTTGAACACAGTTAAGCGATGTCATTCGGGCATAAGTGATGGACGTACCAAGACCACAGCCAGGGTTAATAATGGTAAAGGTTATCAAAGGTCAAGGCCAAATAGGTTGTGACCTGATCCGGATTTGCTTTGCAATATGTCAGTTTGTATGACATATGCATTCAAAGCCCCAATAAAAACACGTGTGCGCACACTGATACGTTTACATATGCCAAGGTCAGCGAATGTCAAGGTCGTTAAATGTCAGGGCCAAATATCTTGTAACCTGTCCCAGATTTGTTCTGCGACATGTCGATTTGTATGAAATATGCGTTCAAAGACCCTAATAAAGACACGTTTACGCACGTGAATACGCATACAAATATACCATAGTCGAAATCTGATCTGGAAAAGATGAAAAAAATGACGTCATAAATCAATGACCTGACATGACCTCGACCCAAACTCCCCAGTCAAGACGCCAAATAAATGGAAGTTGTATGCTACGTTTTAAAGGCCCAACAAACTTTCGAAAAGTTGTACGGAATGGCCTGTACGGGCCGAGAAAGTGTTCAAAGTTGGCGTTTTTACCGTTTTTGACCTTGAAGATATCGACCTAGAGTCATGAAAATTGCAAACAATGTAAATCGTTATAGCCCCACCTTGTCCATAGAATTTCATGTTTCTAGCTCTTTCTATTGCCGAGATCGGAGGGGACACTTTAAGATCCCCCCTTCCAGTGCGCGTCAGTGCGAAACCCCCTTGCACTGCGCGGGTTAATGCTCAATCTGTTGGTGATTGCCAACATGAGAAACGTTACCGCGACCCTAGAGGGTTGCCAGCGTTCTGTTTGCAGTCGCTCGTGGGTCCCAAAGGGTTCATGGTGCCTCCAGATAAATGATTTGGGCCGTTTCGGGTTTCACGGACAAGTCTCGCGACAGTCTCTCAGTCACCTTACTTTGATATTGCCTCCTGGCTGCAAATAAATTGAAATTCCTCACATATTTTCGCACAATTTTAAGGCCAACAGTGGTTAGCATGAATGAGCCAAATGCCAGTGATAAAACCTGTAATGCTTAAGAAATATCTATCGTTAAAAAGTTTTCATTTCTTCATTTCTTCGTACCCACCCGTTACTTCGAGAGGCATACTTTAATGATCGTGAAGAAGGCTTGTCAAGTTAAGTGTTCTAGTTCTACGAAGGCGCTGTAATGGTATTCGGCGTATTCTGAAGCCTTTGCCTATGGGTGCTCATGTTCCCCTGCGGTTTTCCAGAAGTGGTGATTTGTCCCCCTAATTTTAAGGTATCAAATAGGAAGTTCTCACTGGAGACACTATTTCTCGCACTTTGAAATCCAACAAAAGGACATTCAACCGTAAGTTGTCATGCAACGCCAAAAAGTTATTTCTACCCTTCGCCCTATATGTTCTTGGTGGACTGCAGCCAGCTTGTCCCCTCCCCATTTCTGAATCGTGGCTTCACCAATACCTTTGCCTGCAGTGGGAGATGGTGAGCTCCGCTATTATTGTTGTGTTCTTTGTTCATCTGTTCATTGATTACAGGGAAGCATAAGGAAACCTCACAGTGAGTTTATGCACTAGGGGATGACTCACAAACTGTCGACATTTTTCACTATTTTTCAGTTTCCCACATTTTCTTTTCTTTGTTCAGTCTTTTCGGTTCCATTCTTTCAATAGAAATAGTAAATAAAAACACGTAAATATGATATCCGGTATCCAGCCGGATATCCGGCACCCCGATCCGGCATATCCGGTATCCGGCCGGATCACAAAAACCCCGATCCGGTGCATCCCTACTGTTAAGTACAGAAGACACTGCACACCCATACCCATTCCTTTCTATACTTTACCAGCTGCTTAGATTGAGTTCTGCAACAGCCAAACCTTGTGCAAACATCGTCTTGAAGCGTTCCCTGTCGGATTTAACAAAGTGCGGGTGCTTGGATGAAGCTGGCGTGGCGGCGTGTCAACACATTTCGGCCGGTCGCCGTCCACCCGTGCGACTGCGTGTAGTCGCGTGTTGTCAATATGCCCCGGGGCGCTATCAGCCGCGCGCAGCACGCGGCCCTATCGGCGCCGCTGATTGGCCATTTAGAGCCACAATGGCCTGTGAAATGTGACGGACGAGCGTCTTGTCGAGTCGAGCCGGATTTCGGCCCGGCGCCGGACGAGGCCGGCTCCGGGCGGTTCGCCAGGCCCCGGGCGCGACGCACGCGGCGCCGCGCCCTTATCGCGCCGCAGGAGAGACGCGCCGGCGGTGGCGTGTGGATGCTTGCCGGTGAGGGACAGAGAAACGTGATGGGGTGGGGGTGGTGGTGAAATTCATAAGTTGATGCTGCTTTCCAACACTGATTTTGCTTTCCGATAAAAAATAAGATATTGCCAGTAGCGCGTCTTAAAATCGAAAGTATTCATATTACACTGGCCTTTCGCTATCGTACGTAATACAAATGCGTTCAAAGGCGAGAGTTCCGATTTTACTTCAAAACGCACTGAGGCCTTAGAAAATTGACAGTAACTTCAAATGGGCTTACAGAAGTTAAGACTGTCTCTTTTCGTCCCCTTCCTCCATTTTTTGTGTGTTCCGTTTATGCAAGTCTTCTCGTCAAAACATGGATAACGTATAAACAAAACATTCAATCTCGCGACTGAACAAATTCACTCCCCGACACAGTTTGGTTAAACATCCATAGACGGAGCAGGATATTGTTATGTTGCAAAAGCATAAGCTACGCACTGAGAGAGCTTTGCCGATGACGGAATAAGAGAGCATTCGAACGTGAACTGATTTTGAACTATGCTCCTCAGTTCAAAGATACTGTCCTTTCCCACCTCAGGTCCACCGTCACACAAACAACCTTCGTTTTGCTTTTTCTGCCGCTAATGACGTGATGAATGGCTCAGTGCGTGTTTTAATTGTGTAAACTTCCTAGTTTTTGGCTCCGGTACTCAATAGCCACGACATGTGTGTAATCACTGTGGACGTCCGCATGTCGTATAATACAGTACAATGTCATACAATGCCTGTAAAGATCCCCCTATTGGGATTATTTATACCATTCTTAACTTAGTCGTTTCTAGACATTACGCTTTAAGGTTATCAGGCAGATGGAGCATAATTTGTCGTTTATTTTGAGGGTCACGTTTTCAAAACCCTAGTTTATCCCGGCACCACCTGGAGGGATGTCAAATAGGGCAACCCATTCGGTTTTTCCTGAATAACTTCTGAACCGTTCCAGTCACCGCAATCAAATCTTCAGTACCGGCTCAACAGTAAATTTTACATGTTATGATATCAAAATCATCTTCATGCTAGGTCAGATCACGGGTATATGACGTCATAAGTCAACCCTTGCATGTTTGATTTTGCCTGTTCAGGCGGTGGCGCGAACATACTTCGTTTTCTTGATAATATTTGCTAGTATAATGCATGGATCATTTGGATTTGCATAGGAAACGGTCCCCAAAAGGGTATACAACCGTGACGCGCCAACATTAGAGATCATGCAAGGTGACATGCATGATGGTAATGGGACTGATTCGCATTGTGGTTGGTGGAAGCTGTTGCCGCTGACTTTCCTCATTTTTCAAGAGAGACAAGCAAATCAATGTGCGCTTCTTAGGAAAGTTCACCAAATGCATCGTGAGTTCATGTCATGTTAGATTACGTTATAGGTAGGTGTCAAACGAAATGAAATACAACTCTGGCCGTGGAAGATCGTTCAGTAGCAGCAGACAGTAATTACTGTTCACAGTCAGAAAAAGAAAAATGACTTTGTCCTGACCTGGCTTGACCCTGACCCACTAACGAGTAGGCAGATTATATTCAATTACCGCGATATGTCATTTCAATTCTGTACCTGGCGCAGTTAAGAATCACAGCGAGTTTACGTTTATTCTTTGTCAGGAAGAGTGATGCAACCTCATCTCACCCGACCTAGACTAACCTGGACCGGATGAAATGCAGACAATGCAAAACTTATCATAAGACAGTTTCGCTTTCATCCTTTCTGTCACGTAGATCAAAACGAGCGACGCGAAATGACCCTGGCAGTCGAGAGCATCGTTAAATAACACAATAACCAACCAAAACGGCTGCGAGTGAGTATCGATCTTTAGCATGTAAAGTAAGACCAGTATTTCGCCTGACCTAGGTCGACCTTGACCCGGGTTTTTTTTTAATTTTGGCATGCACTTGATGCAGAAGATCGGGTCTCGTTTGATACCCAACTGAATGCTCTAAGATCAGTGTTACCGACGATATGAGATACAAATCTATGTCAGTTTTCCCGACGTCGTGTTATGCGTTTTACGCGACCTGTGACGTCATCAGTCATGTGACCAGGGCTAACATAGTATTTTCTGAATCACAGGAGCCAGGGCTATCGATCTGCTATAGACCAGTTCAGATCCAGCGGTTAGATCCTGAGATAATAGGGGTGCTCTTTTTCACACCTCTCAGGCGGTCGCGGGTACAGAAACGCGCCAGGCGGTGCCGGGTTAAGGCAAAGGCAAAAGTGCATAGGAGTTTTTCAAAACATAGTTATTCTCTATGCTGTCATGCAGTATCAAATTAACACGCACGAAGATCAGAAACACACTGAAGTTAAGTGTACAGCAATAACTGTCAATCTGACGAAAAGGTAATAAAAAATCAAACGTGTTCACTGACACATTTATTCTTTCTTCTCCCCGATAATGAACACTTGAAATAAGAGGTTGGTTAGTTATCCTGAATGTAATGCTACAAATCACGATAACAAGAAATATTGGTTTCGAGTACTGATAACCAAGCCAGCGAACGCGTCTCAATAAACGTCAATGTCCAGCCTGGGCCTTTGAGAACGTGTCCTTCACGCCTTTCCCATACTTTGCAAGCGGTCCAAAACTTGTCAAAATTTGCGAACAGATACGCAAGAAAAGTACATCAGGAAACGTTTACTACAGGGACGCTATCGATTGGGTTATTACGCTGCAAGAACCAACGGGTTTTTGACAGGGAATCGGTAAGCCGCGCGTGTTTTATTCCAGTTAAAAGAGAAATATCAGATTGAGCGGTTGGCCCGGCCCGGTTCCGCTGTTGCTGTTTCTGTAGGCTAATAACGTTACAACCTCTGGGCAAAGAATCACTCAATTCTCACTACATGATAGCCCAATTCGTCGCACTTCATTCATTTGCACTAACACTGTGTTAGCTGGCAAGCTTTATCGACTGCATAACTATGTCCCGAGAGTAATTTGTTCCTTCTAGGCCAATTTTTCTCCAATTTCGCTAGTTCCGCACATTTTGGGCGAACCATGGGCGCACGTGACGTTTAATCTAACTATTCTTCGGGACATGACATACTTGAAGGGAATGGAAAATATCACTTTGTACCGAGTAATAAATAGACGGCAATGTGCTGAGGGTATTAAAAACATGTTTCCGCAAGGTCGAACGAAATGAAGAAGGGCCTGAACAAATGTCACTTTTTAACAGTTTCGGCTACGTTGCGGCTGTTACAAAGAAGACTCATGTTTCAGGATGACCTTGCGTCATTGCGTTGCCTTATAATTATATCTGTTAATAATGATATAATAACTGATATAATTATTGCCTTATAATTATTAGATCAGTGCCTTATATGCATGTCACCCTCCCAACGAGTTGGAATATTTTATACTCTCACAACCTTGTGGACTTTTACATCGATTCCATTCGCAGTTCGTATGAGCTATATATATAGCTCATGTAAGGCTATATATATCATGTAAGCTATATATATCATATATATATCATATAAGAGCTCGTATAAAACATGAGCAATTTATTACGTAAAAAAATAGATTAAGTCTCGGAAGTGTTTCATGGAAGAGTATATTTTACATTATTACATGCATACATATGATGTAGAAATATGCAAAACTGAAATAAGAAAGTGGTAGGTCAACAAGTAAAACAGCTATAGAAAAAAACTCTCCAAGACCTTCTCAGGTTTCTCCTCCGCGCCCGGCAAGTTTTAAGAAAGCAACCGTCATCAAGCTGAATATGAAATTCATAGCCTCTGGTTATGGCCTTGAACGCTCATCGTTTATGTGGAAGCGATAGTCACTGTACTGATAGACTGCACTGCCGCGCACCAGAGCCATGCGGTACAGCCTGCCAATCGTTTCGACTGGGCCAAAGTTGTCCTGGAAGTCGAGGGCGTGGGTGGACACTCGTTCGAAACGCAAAACGAATTCATCTGTAGGCTGTAGCCATAACATTTGGCTACTGAAGAGGAACACGAGAATAGCAAAATTCTCGCAACCTTTTTAGCTCAAAGTGCCAAAGTTATGCTGCCTACCATCTGCTTCCCGGGAAGCATAACTCCGAACACATTAAGAACAAGTTTCGAAATGCATCATGACAGTGTTATCGTGAACTGTATCAACATATATTTAAAACAGTCGCTACAAAAAAATCGAAACACGACTTCCGGTTGCGTTAACTTCTGAAAACTCGCCTGATTTCTTGAGTAACTACGACCCATATTGACCGCGCAGCAACCAGGACGGCCCACGGCTGAGAACCACTCCGTCCGGAGAGTCGGGTCCAACAGCTCTGGGACCCGACCTTCGGCCGGGAGCTCCGGCGCAGCGGGGCCGTTCGTGTCCGGCCGGCCGATGCCTCGGTCGCACTCGTGCCATCGCGCGGGCGATCTCCGTCCCGGGCACGGCCCGGGCGTGCTCGGCGGGCCGTAGTCGGGGCGTGCTCACGGCCCGCCGTGTCCGTTTGATCCCAGGTGAGCGGCTGAGCGCGAGCCGGCCGGCAGCGGCGACCGGGGGCCTGAGGGCTGAACCCCGCCACGGACGCCGCCCTCGGAAAACAAAGGAAATCAATGTTTTCCCCGGGGAGCTAATTATTTGGAACTAATGACCGTGGCCGCAACGGGAGATAAGTTATGGCGCTCACGCTGGCATCAAAATATCACGGCTGCCCACTGGCCTCCGGAAAGTGGTCGTTCGGCGGAAGAATGCTACGGCCACCCAGCCAAACGAGGCCCATGTCGCAGTATATCACGACGGTGGATCCAGGAATAGATTATTTCCGATCTCCGATGACAGAAGATAGGGAATGAATTTGAGCATATGATGCGAAATGGTGATGGCTGGAGGGCGGTTGAAACAGAAAGCGCAAAATAATCTCGCAAAATTCATTTAAACCCACATACGTACTCAAATGTTATCATCATGCAACTGAGGTGGTACTGCAAACAGCATGATGTAAACATGGATAGCTCCTACTTTATTTTTAGGTTTACACATGTTTCATCTTTGCACGGCATTCTTTCCTTCTACGAACGTTGGAGACTTTCTCCTTTTCTAAATTTAAGATATTTTGAACAAAACATTTCGGGTAGTATTCCATTATTGAAGAATCGCAATATGATATTAACATACTATTTAGCTTTCATAGTTTGCAGCTACGTGGAACTACGTACTTTGGAACCTAAGGTTTAACGAATTAGTAAAACGTAGGTATACAGCTAAAATATCACTTAGTTTTGAAAGTTAAGTACATTCCTAAAATATAATTATAAGTGATACATATTTGATTGAAAGCTTTCATGACGTTTCTTCTGCTACGAGACAGCCATCGAAATTCGCCAGGTTTGGGCAACCATCGGCGACAGCAGTGTTTCCTTTATACATATATAGCCTACACGTTAAAATTCCACTTCCACGCGGACATGTTTATCCCCACTCAGTGATATTTGTTCTGGTAGCACTGCAGCTTACATGTTTGTTAATGTGCTCCAGATCCTATAGCAACTTCCCAAAGGACCGTTGCTTCCTTTGGTTTTGTATTAGATTGGAAAAGCTTTACGGGCTGTGCTCTGCTGTTGGGCAAACTTGCGCCTTTATATATTCATCTGTTTTGCAGGAATACCTTTTTAGAATATTCAAGTGCCAGTGTTCTGCCGTAATGCATTTCGTCTTGGGCCACTCATCAATTGCCAAGTGGCTTGGAAGACCATAACGGACTTTTTTTGGTCTCGTAAGCATGGCAAATAACATACATGAGGTTAAGGGAAGCATGACTTCTTGGCTGGCATCATTTTCATAATAGTAGTTCAGTTAGTATATGACAATATGGAGCTCTTCTGATCATGTTTAAACTTTAATCGCCACATTAATGCTTGGTCGGCATTAAATAACTTTCGTCTTTCGGTTCTCCAAGCCCCTTTTTATGAAGGGATGCAGCAGCGCGACGAAAAGTACGGAGGAGCATTTGCCTAGGGCCGCCAATCTCGAGGGGGCGCCGATCTCCAGCAGGGGAGCATCTATTCAGAATTAAACTGGTAGCTGATACATATTTGGGGATTTCAAAGCACATACGTCGGTGCATTTTGGTATTTAGTTGTATTTAGACAAACATGAACGATGCTAAGGAAAGAGACGAGACGAGAAACTTTTTGTTTGTGTTCCTGCGACAATGTGACGTTCGATTTTAAAGTTTTGACGTCATTTTCTACTGCTTTGCTCGTTGATACTAGTTCCTTTTTAGTTCCTCCATTAGATGCATGCCGATTCGAATATTTTGTCACGGTACATTCAAAAATGGCGAGACTACAACCAGGCTACGAATTCGGGGTTTTCTGCACTCTTCTGCTCCCTGGTACGTCAGGGGGTTTCCGAAAATGACTGGGGGCCCGCATAGGACTTGATACTCTTCCTTTCCATTCAGTGTCGTAGGCATATTGTTAGCCCCCTGGAAATGGGGTTCTAGACCAGCCCAAACCCCTCAGATCTTCCGCCATGCTGGCTAGGATGCCTCAGATTTATGCCGGCGAGATTCCCTCCCGCCTCCCTACCCGTCTCAAAAGCACACAGGTTAAGGGCAAAATTCGCGTTTATTACATAAAAAACTTAACTGTGGGTGAATCAGCACCTAGTGTAGGAGATGCAAGTGGTGGTTTCGATTTCCGAGCACTTCGCCCGCGTGGTAGCACGACGTCCATACGTTCATCGTGTAACGATGAATGCCACTCACCACAGCCAAGCACGAATGAAAAAAACTCCAGTTCGTCTTTGCTTTCATCAATATAGTTCACTGATCCGACCGGCTCCCCTCACCCATTCCCGCACGCCGTGCTGCCGTCTCTACTCATCTACAGTTGGCACGAAACTAATGTATTATTTCCGGGAACGAATATGACGCTGCAGTCGTCGGCGTTCCAATTGGTCGCCCATTGGCGTCACGACGGGCCCATCTCTGTGAGGGATTTGCGAGCTACAGGCTGCGTGACAATGGATCTGTGCAAGGCCGTCTGGTTTGTAAAGGGCGCCGAACCTGTGAGGGCCTCATAATTCTCAGGGTTGAGAGAGGGGCGCCTGACCTGCAAAGGGCGCTAGCCTCGTAATACGTACCTGATCTGCCAGGGGCGCCAAGTCTTTGAAGGACTCATTTGACTATATCTGAAGGGTGCTTCATTTGTACTGGGGGCGGGGCGACGCAGCTAGCCTGTGTAGGGCGCCATGAGGGGATTTTGGTCTAGAAGAGGGGCCTGAGTCGGTGAGGGACAACTGATGGTGGAGATTTGGGGTTAAACGCGCTGAATGCATGATCACAACGGCGCCCGGAGCGGCGCGTGATCTGTAAGGTGGACGCCTTGTAAAACATGCTTGGTGGGCAAGGGGCGCCGAGTTCCTGAAGAGCTTCTGATCGGGACGGGGGCAGGGACGCCTAATTTGCCCGGGGCTCCGGGTATATGTAGGGTATATGACCTATTTGGAGGCGACTGATTTGTAAAGGGTGCCCTGTATGTAAGGGCACCTGATGGTGGTGGTTCTGGACTTAGGGGAGCTCCGACTGCTTGGTCATATGGCATCCAGAGGGGATCCTGATGTGTATGAGGGGGGGGGGGGGGCGCCTGGCCTGTACGGGGCGCCTACCTTGTAAGACGTGCATGTTCTGTACTAGGCACCAAGTCCCGTACGGGCGTCTGGTCTGTAGAGGATGTGCCAAATATGTGAGGGTTCCTGATCTGTACGGGACGCTTCGCTTGACAAGGGCACCGAGCCCTCGAAGAGTGCCATGCCTGATCTGCAGGGTGGAGGGACTGGCCTGTGAGGGGCGCTTGCCTTGTAGACGTGCCTGGTCTGCGAGGAATTCTTTAAATGTACCTCATCCGTAAAAGAAGTGGGGACACCTGGCCTGTATAGGGCACTGAACATGTGAGGGTTACCTGACCCGTCCAAGAACGCTTACCTGTAAGGGATGCCGTGTCACGAGGAGTGGTTGACCAAAACATTGGGATGGGCGCCTGGTGGCTGATGGTTGCTGAGGTCAAAAAAACCTTTCCCTAACAAAAAAGGAGCAAAAAACATAAAAATTCCTCGGATCTCCTTGTCTCTTTGAGGCTGTGTTAAAGATATTTTTTTAGTTTCCCTCAGAACCTTTTTTGCAGTGGCATAGAAGAGGCGCTTGCACCACAGGCCAAAAAGTGGAGGGATTAAGGTGGGTGAAAACATCTTGAAGCGGAAAAAAATCCGCAATAACTATTTACATCTGTACAATTACGATAGATATCAAACAGTTCCCACTGTCTTTTTACGGGTCGTTGTAATATAATGATTGAATATGCTATCGTTTTGGTGGAAGTTTTCGCCACAGGTCGCAGCACTTCTGAAAATGCGATCTCGTCAGTCACCTCAAAGGTCTGAAAAGCAATTTGTAAACGGCGACCAATTACTGTCTTCAAATGAAACGAAAATAAAACTATTACTGGATAACCGTTTTAAAATTTAACTCCATTCACATGAGCGGGAGATTTCAGCCTAGCAAACGCAGCAGCCGAGAACCCTTGAGTGTCTGTAGCTAAAGGCCCCTCTGACGCTGGAACGCCCATGAATACCGCCGTGTCAACTGCTCCAGTCGAGTCACGTACTCGACTCGATCCACTTTTGGGACGTTCACGGCGAAGAAGATATAATTTCAGACAATCGCTTGGAGAAAATCGAGGCTGTGGGATGCCCGGTGTCTCACGCTGACGCAATGCCCTTTCGCTCGGGGGGGGGGGCTGGAAGCCACGGCCTGAAGCAGTTCCGAGACTAGCGGGGAACAGCCGGCGCCGCAGTCGGGAAGCTCCAGATCAAAGGCTGCTCCGTCACATTGCACTGAAGCAGCCGCTCGTTAGCGGTGTTCATCCGATGGGAGAGGTCGCCAGAAACGCGTCGTGTGACGGATTCCGGTCACCCCAGTCGGACCGGCGGGGATACAGCGTGACGCGCCGAGGGTCGGCACAGTCCCGGCTTGGCACCGAATTCCGCCGGTCCCCCGCGGTCACGTGACCCTTCCCTCACCACCGGCACCACGACCCGCCGGGGTATCGACCCCAAACTGCAGGCTGTCCCACCGCGCGACGGCCACGGTGAGAACCGCTGTTTTCATTTCCGCCTTTGTTTTGTACAAATCTTCGGCGACGCTCAGAGATTCAGGGCCGATATAAATTGTCAGGACGATCGACCGGGCCACCCTGGCTCCGGGAAAACTTGCCGAGATACGCAGACTTCGCCTATCGCCGCCGTTTGAGGGCATTAGCATTATTGGCAAAGTTGCCACGGAAGCGGGGATTTCTGCTTCCATCCGCGACATTAAGTCAGCTCAAACCGAGCGAAAAACTTGGCAGGGTATATCCACCAGGAGTCACTGCTCCGATGACCGGAAATGCACTTCTACCGACCATATTAACTTCGCGCGCACGCCCATTCTGTTGGCAATGCGCCATTTTGAAAAGCATTTGGCCAGCGCAACTGAACGACCTTCTCAACTGAACCGGCATAAATACATCATCTTTTAAGGCAATTTAGCTTTTGCAACAAACCGTATCTTCGGCAAACGGATAAATACAGTATAAATGTAATTGTGATAAACTTACGACGTCTCTTAGGGCAAAACCTATGTAATAGGAAAATCTGTCAAAAGACCTTTCAGTACGCAGTGAGATGTCACAAACGCAATGCAGTATTCGAGGCTATTTTGTCCGCAAGAAGGAGGTAAGTTCGTCTGCATGCCTAAAAAACAGCTTTAGACGTGCTTAAAGTTAACCAAGTCAAACGCAAAGGTTTTGTTATCTTCTACATTATCGGCACAGCTCAGTCAACTAACATGGAAGCAAGCAGTGCTACCAGGGAAGACATCACCTGCGGCGAAAATCCTGGTTGAGAGCACAGAAAAAATGAAGAGAACGGTTTTGGTAACAAGCGTTCCCGATCACCACTCAGCTGACTTTCGGATACCTGATAATATGGAACAGAGGCAGTGCTCCTAGATCTGCTCCGACATTAAAGGCACCACATCCTATCAGTGGCTTAAGGTGCTGATTAATTCATGTCCAGTTGTTCTGAGCACAGGTTACGTTAGCGCAGCATTGTAACGTCGCGAGCTAAGGACCTAAATCTCGTATGAAAGAAACGCGTATTTTTGAGACTAAAAATTATCTGCAGCTGGTTTCTCAAGGAATACTCACAAGCGTCATTCGCCCTGTTCAGGTGTCCTCAGTTTGGGTCGCGCATTCATCCAGTTTCACTCGGGTGTCCCGAGTCATTTAACCTCAGACTTGTAGGTCCTCCCATCAAGCAGCCTGCTCATAGCGCTCCCGGTAGACGAAGAGCATCAGTCCAAGTTGAATTATGCTGAGGGCCAGCGCCCCACGTCGGAGAAAATGGTCCCGGCCGTCGCATGACCGCGGCCTGGCGCGAGATTTATCCCCGACAAATTGGGTGGAAGTGCAAATGATTCCCGAGCCGATATGCCGCCTTGCATTCCAATGCGGTCGATGACGGTGCGCGCCGCCGGCGGTCGCAGCGGAGTAGCGCCGATCGACCTTGTCACGCTGCCGGGGCGTTTTCAGCGGCGGCGGCGGCGGCCAGATGGGGATGTTTCTAGGTCGTTCTCCACACCCGACTGAGCGTGCCTCGTGCGCAGCAGGGACAACAAGCTGAAAACGTCTGCCGCGTTGTTTTGTTTTCTGTTGTCGGTCGGGAACACTGTGAAGTCATTTCCTTCTAACAGCTGGAAGCGTCTATGGCGAAGCTTGTGAGATAAACATGAGACCTAAGTTACCTCGGGTCTGGCGAACAGTCCGGTACTGTATGAGACTATTTTCTGATCACCATTTCAAGCCTGCCAATGACTTTGTGGGCCGACAGCAAATGTCCTAGACGAGGAGCGTCAACTCTGAAGACAACCGATGACATCCAGAGCGTCGGTCTCGACGATCCGCCGCGCAACGTTGCGTCTGGTCACGACTCGCTGGACGTCAACAGCGGCAGACCCGCGGACGGCCAATCGGGAGCAAAACTTTGTTTTGAACCACCAGCCTCGCCTGGTAGATCTGTCTTGAGTTGACATAACGTGGCCATTGTCAAACGCATGTGCGAAAGAAAAGGGGAGGGGACGGGGTCCGTGGCCCGCACTTTTTGGCAAATTTATCATAAGGTTTATGTATTTGTCATCGCGAAAAACTGTCGCCGCCGGGAAAAGTCTCCGGTGCCACCGAGACACAAAAACTGAGACAGAAGCCGAGATTTCGAAAACTTACACATTGGGGTTCTGAAGCCAAGTGAAGACGGAGTGACTGTAATGGACGCCGAAAGCTATTCCCCGTTCGACTGCTCAGACGTTCAGGCTAACAAAGGGTTCTTGACGGAGGATAAAGAGAACCCCGACCGCATCATACGGTATCTGAGAAATGAGAAGTACCTAAAAGAAAGGCATGGTTTGGGCAGCCATTTCAAAATCTGGAGTTATCAAGTGCTTTATGGCCTACAGGTCCGCCATGAACGGGGTTATATACAGGAAACAATGCTCACCTAGGCTGAAGGCGGCTTGTTGAAAAATATCACGGCGCTGATGACGTGATCTTCTAGCCCGACCTGGCTTCAGCGCGCTATGAAAAAACCCATACCAGATGAAATAAATAAACTGAAAATACGCGTCACTGCACGTGCAGACAGCCGACCGGCAGTCCCTCAGCTGAGGCCGATCGAGCGAGCACGTCTGGGCATTGCTTAAGGCCCAGGTGTATGAAGGCAGCTGAGAAACTGAAAATAACCACCAGCTCCGCGCCAGGATCCTCCTCAAATTGAAGACGCTCAAGCCGGAGGTGTACCAAAAGCTCATGGCGCACGTGAAGACCAATGCGCGCTGTGTGGCTGACGCTGGCCACCGCGAGCTGCTGCGCCTCTGAACATGGAAAACAAGGGTATGCTAATTCCATCAATGCGTTTTTGATACTTGCACGTAGTTCCTGCTCTGAAATAAATCCTTTGCAAGTTTGTGCAAATTTTTAGTCGTAGAACCTAAAATTTGCCAGCTTTGACATTCCACTGTGGCTATCAGATTGCCATAGATTTTATCAAAATAAATGAAAACTCGGCTTTGTCAAAAGAGATCGTCGTTCCAGTGAAGCGTAGTATTACAGATAGTTCAGCTTTTGGTAACGTGGCTGATCAATTACCTCTACCTTCAGGTCCCAGACAGCATCAAGAGATTAGTATACAAAAATAAGTTAGTGTAGCAGAACATCATCTTTTAAATTCCTCTCTCTCGTCTGAACCGTTTGACAACGAAACATTTTCCGTACATGTTGCCAAATCAGTTTGCATAGCAAGTAGGCCTTTTTCATGATAGCGTATTAGTACTTAGTAACTCATTATTCTTGGATGAAGTCCAATCTCGCTGTTTGGTCCATTTTCGTTTGGTGCGTCTTGGCGACTGCATTTATCGCGAAAAAATGGATAGCAATATCCCGCAAAATATTGCTTTCTCGTTTTGCTTCCTCAGTGATGTTAGATAATGCCAATATAAACATCTGTTCTGCGAGCAGTTTTGGCTTTTAGTATGATACCAGACATCGATTAATTATTCTCAAAGCATACGCAAATGACGAACCTCTGCGCATTCAGTTCACCGGGACTATAATCATTACTGAATATTTATGGAAGTGCAATGAGACCAACTTGTACTGTCAATTGATATTCTTAGATGCCGGCAATATTGCTTGTTGGTGTCTGGCCGCTGGCATTGCTTTGGAACTTGGACTTACAGATACTGTGCACTGGCTAACATAAGCCAGTTAGTACATTCCAGCTGCCCGACGCAGTGAGTCGAACTGTTCGAAGCAGCCCGGTGGACGGGCCTAGGAAAAAATCACACAGAGTAAATTCTCATTACAGAATACGAGCTGATGACATAACGGTGTACTTAATTTACCACTAGCCTCCCAACTCTCATAACGCTCACAAGCCAGGGCAGGCACTGGGTTGCAGTCCAAGAACGGGCACCTGTATTTGGTCCGAGCCTAAAAGGGTCAGCCGGTCACGGGGCGGCCGTATCGCGGCGTTGCACGGCGAGATAATGATCCTCCAGTACCATCTGGTTCGGCGCTTGGGGCAACATTACTCCATCTTTGGGATCACTTCTGTGTCGGGTTCAGTCTTCAGCAACAAGCTTGGCCTAACTTGGAACCTACTACCAACAATCAATTCACCACGTTTGGGCTAAATTTGTAAAGCAATTAAAAGTCCGCATGAAAGCCTGCATGAAGTGTTAGTACGACAGACCTTTCGACTAATTTGCCTTTGCAAAAACAACCGTTATGAAAATGTGTTGCAACATGTCACAGAGTGTGACAGTTGCATCCAACAGTGCTGTGAACTGCCGCTGTCGGACCGCAGTGTGCGCAGCTCGAGGCTAATCCCACCAGATGTCATCCAATACTTCGCGCTTCTTGGCATGGCGAGAAGTTCTTGCCATTTGGCCCTACCAGGCTCTGAATGTCAATAGACAACACGCTGCAACTGCAGGTAATCGCTTAGCAGATCTCTCCACAAGGCTCGGTAATCCGATTCGTAAAACGCTTCAGTCAGAAACCCGAGGACCATTGGCATCGCATCGCAATAGGATTTGGTACGTGCTGAGCGCCCAGAAACCGTTTCCGATGCCAATAACCATCTGAACTGAGTCGGGCAGGGCGTCTTTTACGACCACCTGCGGTCGAGACCGAAATGTCATCTGTCCACTCACGTGGGTGTCAGGAAACACCTTCCGGTGCGATAACGGTGAGTCCAATAGGACGATAAAAAGTAACCTGTCACACATCGACAAATGGGCACACAATAACAAGTTAGTGGAAAAGGACATCACTTTTTATTTTTGTTTTTTGCATTTTTAATGCGGTGTGGGACATTTGTCTGCTGACCATGAACATGACCCTCCCAGACCGATACGTTCTGGTGCGTGGTCCAAGGGAATCCAAGCTCCGTTTTTCTGAGGCTAGCCAAAAACGAAAAGACGAAGAGATACCAAATTTGACGTGCCTTTGTATACATTATTTTTACATCCTGCGTCAGTTTTTAAACTCAAGATCGCCCCAGGTCATTTACCTAGGATGGGCCACATGAAACCATTTTCAAAGAAATGAAAAATGGCATATCACCCTGTGAAATGTATCGATCGCCATGAAACTTGCCATATTGATAGAACATGACAATGGGAACAGTTCTGGTATCTCGTCTTTTTCAAAATTTGCAGGTCATTGATCTTAAATAAGCTGAACTTTCGGTCTTTTTTCATTTGGCATTGCCATTGTGGGACTAGTTCCGCGGTTTCGAAGCTTTGATACACATCCTGGTGCTTCCCATGTCATTCGTGCACGTAACTGTACTTCTTGTCCCGTGACCCTGGGTCAGGCCACGCTTTATACCGGATTTTTCAGACCTGCAACCGAGTACAATTCTTTGGTTTATAACCTTGGAATGTTTATCTGTAATCATATATGTTTCGGGATTGCTAATATACAATCAGGACTAATTTTCCAAGGGTGACCCAATCCCATTTGACCCACGCTGGCCTGATTTGATCTTTAGAAATATTATGCTTATTTTAAATGCAAACACAATTTGTACGGCCTCAAATGACAGAACGACACCCACGTCTTCCTTCTATAAAGTTTGCACTGCCCAAATAAAATTTGCTTTTCCTTCGGCAAAATATGAACCCTTGAGGTTGCTAAAATAACATTCCGTCAAATATCACGCTTATGCATTGCAACTGCACCCTCCGCCCGGCGTCTGTGCGACTTACGTGAAGAGAAATGCCTTGGGGCATCTGTTTTTTGATACAGAAGGAATATCACATGAGCCGAGATTGTAGGATTTTATACTATGTCGCGTCTGATCAAGTGAGATACCCCAGATGATATGACAGATGCCAGAAACTGCCGACTTATATACGCCAAAAGTTTGATTTAGGTTGCCCTTGTTTGCCCTTGATATGATAGCTGCGGACTTGGCATGTGTCGTTAACACATTTCTGGCACTATCTGACCAGTTCTTTTCCATGAGAAAAACGTGACTCTTGCTCTTACAAAAAAAATCTTTCATTCTCAGTCTCGTGTGAAACGGCCACGTTTAAGCTCGAGTGCTCTCCTACTGTACCAAATAAGTAAATCAGGCCTTCTTGTTACGTCTAACCTCTTCGCAGACACGCAAATGCAGACGCCTAAACGTAGACGACTTGATTATCACAGTTTTCCGCCCCAAAATGTGAAAAAAATTATTTGTCCTAAGATGACCTCCGGCGACCTCAATATTGACATGAACCGATTAAATGTTGGTGTTTTTTTTTCTAATTTTGACAAAGTCTTTCCAACCATGTTTCCACTTTTTGGAGGACTCATAATTCTCACGATTTCGGGAAGTTGTCATGCCCCTCCTCTGGCAAAAGTGTATCCGGAGGCCGGCCTGGCGATAGTTAATGAACACTCGCACAGATGGCTTGCCAAATACCTCGCGCTCAAGTGGAGGGCCAATCTGGCCCCCTAAGATTTAAAAAAAAAAAAACTAACGGGGGCTAGATCCACCAAAGCTGCAGTGCAGATGCAACCCTAAAGAAACTCTCTTGTGTTGAAGTTTGATGTATCTGGAGTGTGATCTTCATGGTCAAATGAGGTCAGTAAGGGTCAAAGTTGGTACGGCTCGCCGGACTTCAGCTTGTACTGCGGAAACTGTTCGTCACAGTGCCAAGAAGTATATGGAATTTTTGTTGGCCACACGATACTGCAACAGATGGGATATAATTTGAAATGCATATGTCATATACCTCGTTTTGTGGTATCTCGGGGTAAATTCTGGCGCTGAATTCGAATTTGGCACCCAATGCCCCACAATCCAAATTTCTGCCACCAAGGCCACCTAAGGGAGTCTGAGGTCAACCTGGGCCACAGTCGTAAAGTGACCTCGACAAAATGAAAATCGCGAAAATATACTCCACAGAGCTAACTGCGGCCATACGGCACAGTTTTAGCACTAGAACTTTAGCACTGACAAGTAAAAGCTTCATTGCGTCCTCCGACTTCTTCAGAATAGTAGGCGGGCATGGAATGCTAGACCGAAGGTAAAACCCATTTCACCCATTTGTTTTTTAACGCCTGTTTACCCCAACGTGTATCATACCCAGGTAATTTTTGGCGCTGCATTCGAGGTCAGCGTCAAAAAACACCCCAGGAAGCAAGCTGTTGCAGAAATAGGGGTACCAAGGTTACTAAGTTCATTTTATGTCAGCGACCTGAGATGACCGATAGAATCAGAAACATCAGAACCAATGGAATGTGCGTTAAGTTATCTCTGACATTGTTTTGTACCATTTTAGTTTTAAATTAGGCCCAGAACAATAAATTGATTGCGTTTCATTGTTTGGCCTCTACAGAAAACGGGTACGCGCGAACACATTTTTGGTCACTCCCCGTGTCATGATCTGATATCGACCTAAAACTTTGTTCACGGGTAGGAGACGAAATGTTCTTTTAATATGTTCCGACTTTGTGGCTGAAATGATCACAACGGAAGTTCTCTGTTTGGAAATAATTTTTGAACTTTGACCTCGACCTGACTTTCTGGCTTGACCTCATATCAATCCCTAAAAAGGTAAAGAGCGAGATTACCGGCTTACTACAAAAGAAGATACAAATGATGACATACTAGGAACTTGAACAGAAAACTGGCAATCAACAAACAAAAAACGCATGAAAATACGTTACGTAATTCAATACAGCGACGGTTATTAAGACATGGTAAAGAAAAGGACCATACATATGTCCTGAGCAATACTGTATCACATAAACACATGCACGGCCGTGTCACGGTCAGATACGAAGGGATCAGATCGATGCAGGGCACGCAATAGTATCTGTTATCTGCCTTCCGATTATTGTCCTTATAAAATGCCTTATATCCCTCACATTCCAAATGTGATCGATATCCACCTGTGGGTTTGAGAGAGTCCTTCGGACCACAGTTACTGGCTCAGGCAACAAAAACATCCCAGGAGTCGATCTGAGGTCAGGTCACTCGCTTGCGAACCTTTGTCTCATATAGCTACTGACAAATAACAAATCCGTTATTTCGCCGCATTGCTTATTTTTCATTTTGGCGACAAGTATCCACTGCTTTAGACGTAAATGCATTGCAAAATATGTTGAACCGAGAAAAGATATGTAGCCTCACATGACCGCCAGTTACAACTTTGGAATGTGATGTAAAAAGGATGAATATGCAAACTTAGATGATATCAGGAATGTGCATTCTTGAACGATACCAAGAAAATAAAATCTTCCAATCCAGACATTTCGCAAAAAAATGCACGAAGCGAAGCCGAGCACTAGAATTTTTGCGAAACGTCGAGATCGGAACATTCCGTTTTCCTGGTAGATTCTCTGAAGAATATTGCCCGAATGTTTGCTGAGCTTATTGAATTAATATGTATTATACATATGTACATGTATGTATTACACCATGGGTAAAATGGCGTGAGGTTCGCCAAATTCCAACTTGTTGGACTTTTTAATACAGGATTGAGACTTAGTTGATGATGCTGAAAAGTCGTCAAAAATACGTCGACAACTTTCAGAACTAACAGACGGTGAAAAAATAAAATGGTTTAACAAGCTGAAAAGGAGGCTGGAACGTAAATAAAGGAGGGAAGCAACAAGAATTGCCATCATCTGTTAATAGTTAACATCATTGTCTGTTGTGTTGGCCATGATGACATGGAAGCCTTACATACTGATGTGTTAAGATATGCCTATGTGTGTTGTATAGGCTTGCAAATCTGATATTGGCTTAATGTTAGGAGCGCAATTTTCCACCGATCTTTTGGGTTTAATTTGCTAACAGGATCCATGCTAAAATAGCTATTTACAGAAAAAATGATGGAAATGGAGACACGGGAACCCCATTGAGACTTACAGGCAACCGACAAAAAACAGCCAGTGCAAAGACTTCTGAATCCCATGATTACAAACGTTTACTGTATTAAACATACAGGAAAACAGCTACCGAAATTTCACGCCTTTATATATTTTTTTTCATTTCCGAGTTGTACTGAAAAAAAATAAGAAAAGAACTGCGGGGACTGGGATCCTCGTCCTCACCCCTGACTAGTGTTCTTGCCGCGGATATCTCCATCATCCTAAACTAAACGCGACTGTGGAAACACGATCAGGTGGTCACTGCGGCCGCTGAGCAGGAGATGCGGAAAAGGCATCAATTATAACGGAATATAAAAATATCCCCAGCTAGACATATCAGGATGCGATTTTGTCTCAGAGAACCTCTGTAGAGAGAGTGCCTCGTAACCGTAGAAAGTTCTTGAAGTTATGAATCGATCAGAACAGCCAGTGTTCATGTTACAGGCGGCAATGAGCAAGAATTGCAAAAAGGATTGCAAAAAAGTGGGATTTAATTTGCAACTGAAGACTTTTTTGGAAAAGGCCTTAATACCGCCTGCAATCCCTAAAAATAATATTTCACTCCAGGGCGGTAAATCTTGCAATCCAATTCCCGATTATCCCTGCGCATTATAAATGCCACTAGATCAAGTTCAAAGAACTTACCCATCCTCTGGTAAAATGCCATGATTTGGTGTCCAGTGGTTGCAATATAATAAGCATCGAACAATCGCCATGGCGGGGCCGGACCGAGCAGCTCAGTTTTATTTTTTCTCCTAGTTAAACTAAGGTTCTCTCGGCCTTCGGCCTCGCTCGAAATCTTTGCATCCAAAAACTGTTGATAAAACAAGCATCTCGGAGACACCTGTAGATACGAGTACTGCAGTGCAGCTTGTATCTTGTTTGAAAAAAAAAACAAAGAATGCACTTAGGTAAATGAAATATGAGCACAAAACAGCTGCAGATGTGCGAGATGAAATGCTAACGTGAAGCGTGCTTATGGAAATGAAAACTCGCGGACAAATTTCCCGATTGGTTGACTGGCTTCTTATATGCCAGACCAGTAGTTTTAAAATTTAGTTTAAATAGCTCCACAGGACTATTCCCCGTTTTTCTACATACCATACCAGACATTTTTTAAGTAAATAACTACCTCAGAATCTAATGCTCCCAATCCCCTATTTAATTTCTGCGCCAAATATGTCACAAAACGCCTTGTGGAACGCATGACGAGTGTGGCTTACTACGTTTTTCTGTTAATATGGTGGTACGTTTAAAAATATTGTCAGACGCACTTTTTGGCTTCCCGTTGTCCGCGTTAGTGCAGTACATAGGAACTCGGACCCATAACCGCAAGGTGCGGTTTTTGATCCAGCCGGTTTCTGGACGGTGACGCGTTTGGTGTGGATTGCACGGGACACTTGAGGCCAGGTGGCTGCCCGCGGTAACCAAAATCAACCAAAAGCATTTCACAATACAAATACCAATTTATCGGTCTGGCAATATTTTTGACTCGAGAAATTTCAGTTGCCGATGTCACGCATGTCCATGATATTGTTCGCTGTGATTATTAAATATATTTTTATATAAATTTGATCCAAATAATTACAAGGCTAACGAACACTCACACACGCTTGTGCACGCACGCACGCACGCAAGCACGCACGCACAAACGCGCACACACATATATGCTTATGTATATCGCGTGTACACCCAAGTTTATTCTAATATAAAGAAGGCTGTGTATGCCCAAAGCCCGGAAGCCTGCAAAACCTATTTTTGATTTCATTAAGTCGTTCAATAGCATGGTTTCCCCATAAATGCCTACATTGACGCGTCTACGTTTCTTGTAAACATTCTTCATACTTCACGAACTGTTGTTCATAGAAGACCTGAACCAAGTTTGTGACTGCCGAAGGACAAAATAATTTCATTCACTCCAGTTTACGATGCGATTTACTCACGGTCACAGCAAAATAACACTATCGCTCCCCATCCAAACCGGTCTCGACCGTTTTATCCGTCGTCACACGCCAGGTCACCGCAGCCGTCTGCGCGGCCGCCCGCGCTCCGTTAGCGCCCCGGCCTCCACTCGGCCGGCCCGAAGACAGCGCCCGGGGCGATGACGTGACCGGACCGCTCACTTCCGGAACAGTC
This sequence comes from Capitulum mitella, assembly GCA_030062745.1. Taxonomy (NCBI): domain Eukaryota; kingdom Metazoa; phylum Arthropoda; class Thecostraca; order Pollicipedomorpha; family Pollicipedidae; genus Capitulum; species Capitulum mitella. The sequence goes on along the minus strand of CP099849.1, from coordinate 4,142,810 downwards.
GGTGTCAATGGGGTGGCCGCGCCCACCCTCCGGCCTCTTATGATGAACGGCCGGCCGGTCGGCCTCCCGCCGTTCGCGGCCATTACGGTAAAATGGTTTCGCTGTTGTCGTTGAGTAGCCGGAGTGACCCGCGCCCGAGCGCCCGCCGAGCGGAGTGGCAGACGCCACTCGGCCGCTTAGCCGGCGGAGTGGAGCGCGCCGCTTCCGCTAACGAGCCGCGGTGGCGCGCACCGCCGGAGGTGGAATAACCTGAAGGGGTTGGCAGCGTCAAAACATGGGTCGGCCCGGTCTCACCACAGCCGCGTTCACATCGCATGCCCAGGTCGAATTTCTACATGAATATTCTCGATTTCTGTAATCGGCAATTCGAACTGCAACGAAAACTTGAGTCATGGAGTTAGTGTCTCATTGTACTCTGACAAGCCCGTTTCAAGGACCCCACAAAATGTGTTCGTTGTTTCATGCATATTGCTTAACACACTTCATAAGCTACCACCCTGCTGAAGTGGTATACGACAGTCGCATTCCATGTGGTCCTGCCACTGTAAACACCTTCCCTCCAGCTGCCTGCCTCCCCGCCTGGGAGGGCAAGGTCAGCCCTATCCAGTTAGTGCCGCACGCCAACGGCGGGACCGCCCAGCCGTGCGTACTCCAGGCTAGCGGGTTATGGAGCAATTCCACAGGTCCATAAAGCCACAGGATGGGTTTGACTGGCGGCAGACACCTGTTGCGGTCAGACTGCCGCGCCGGCCCGGCCCGAGCCGGCGTACTGGTCTGTTTCGGGAGGAGCCTAGCTAAGAAGAGCCCCCGGGCGGTGGCCGGCGAAGCCGCAGTCGCGGAGCGGGGACACGGCCGGCGGACGGGGCCGCGGCGACCGGCGGACTCGGTCCGACGAGCGCCAGAGGTCGCCGCGATCAATCGGAAGCGCCGCGGAAGCCGACATCGGCCGGCTTCTGCCGCCGCGGAGCCGGGCGGCCGGCCGGCCGGCAATCACTGGCCGCAGCAGACCTATCGGCCCGATGAGCCGCTGTTAATTTTCCGGCCGCCAGCCCGGCAAACAGCTATCACCGGCCGCCAATCGGGCCGCGGCCACGGGCGCGGCCAGCGGCGCCGGCTGCGGCGGCTCGGCCGCCGTCCGGGGGCTGGCCCGGCTCCGCCGGCCGCCGCCGCCGCCGCCGGTGGGCCGGCCGAGCCGTCGCAGCCGGCGGCGGCTGTAAATGGCGCTCGAGCCGTGCCCGCCCTGATGGGCCTCTCTGCGGGCCGGCCGGATGCGGCCCCGCCCTGGCGGCGCCCCTGGCTTCCTCTCCGGCGGACGGGTCGATGGCCGGGTGATAATTGTGGCCGGCGGGGGGGGGGGGGGCGGTCGCGACTCCCTGTCGCCGACGACGTCACATCTAGGCAGAGGGTCCCGAGGCAGAGGGAGGCGTGCAGCAGGTTCCTTGGCGTTCGTGGCGCCTTCACATCATGGCAGAGAGTTCTGAGACAAACAAGACACTGGGCACGTTATTTCACACTCCCATGTTGATGAAAACGATGGCAGCTGCATTCATACATCCTTTCCATTCTGTACCGTTTTAGACCTCAATCTTTGTCGTTGAAGTTATATCCCTCGCTGTCGCTCGATGACAACCGGATCATACCACCACATTTTCCTGTGGAAACTTTGCCGGCTCACGTAAAATGTAACAAAAGAAAAGGTTGTCAGAAATGCATGATCCGGAGTGGAGTTCATGTTCTTTAAAACAGCTTCCGCTCGGTATGTAATCCCAGCCCCACAATAGCTCCATTTAACAATTGGTTCAAGTCGGCAAAATGACACACTGGGTGTTATTTTGATTCCGGCCTGGTTAGGGTCGGAACACTTCTGCTGTACCCTCATGCTGCATGAGCCGTCGTGGCGCACCCCACGTTACGACCAGGGAGACATTCTGCAACATTTAATTGCGAAACCAAGGTCATACAATACAAGAGATAACCCAGCAACCCGAGCAATCGTTTCCTTTCACTTACACCAAGTGACAAGCTCAAAAATGGTTTTATTGATCAAGATACTACGACTGTGGACCCAGTAATGCTGTATTTTAAACAAGTTTCAGATTTTCGCCTGAATTATAACTAAAGTAACATAAATGTGGTAAAATAAATGTTACGTCGGCCACCGCTTCGCATAGGAACCGTTTGTAGCCTCGTTTGCTGCTCAAACAAGAACGCTATGTTCTGTGTTTTTAATCGTAATAGCTTGTTACCCCGGATTAAAAAGAGAGGTCAGCCGTGCCTTTCCTTTTCGTTCCTTTAACTTAAACTTAGTTTAGAGACCAAACGAACATAGTGAAAATAACGGTTGTCGCAGACATATTGGAACTTTGCGAAAGGACAAAAGCTCCATGTGAGAATGACATTTCAACATTACCAGCCGACATCACTCGGAGATAACTGAGGATGACAGATGGGTGTATCAAGACCAAAAGAAGGGCCAGTGAAGGTCAAGGTCATCAAAGGCCAAGGTCAGCAGATTTGTGACTTGATCCGTACTTGCTTTGCAATATGTCCCTTTGTTTGAATCGTCCTTTAGAAGAATCTAATAAAAACATGTTTGCGCTCACTGATACACTTAAATGATATGCACATTGATACGTTTATACATGTTTCTGTTCTACGTTAATTAAATCATGCAACTGGATTCATTATAACGAAATCACTTTCGTGCAAAGAGTTGACATCGAACATACTCTGGGTCAAAAACATCGTCCAAGGTTAATGACCCCACTTCACTCCATTTGACTGCGGATGTCAGTAAACGCTGAAAGTGACTAAATGTGCCGACCCTGGCTATCTCCACTGAAAATGCACTACATAATGCGTTTAGCGCCAATATTTACACTCAAGCTACGTCATCCGTATCGCATGGTACTCGAGGCTGCAAACTGCAAAAAATATAAATGAAAATACGGTGCAGGTCAATGACCTGGTATCACCTCGAACCGTAGCGTTCACTCAAGGCGTCAAATGAATGGAAACTGTCGCATTCCACGTTTTGACGCTCTAACACGTGCTCTTTTCCCGTTTCTTTTGAAAAACCGCATGGAGCGGCTTGTACGGGCCGAGAATGTCCAAAGCTGACCTTTAGAACCCCTTCTGGTCTTGGAGATATTGGCCTGGGATCATGAAAATTGCACACAATGAAATGTTTTATGGTCTAATCCTACCCTCCGAATTCCGTGCCTCTAATGCTTTCTATTTCTGAAATCGGAGGGGAGGACATAAACGTGCCTCCCTCCAGTGCGAGTTAGCGCAAAAACCGCTTCCACTATGCTTGTTAACTATAAATGTCAGTAAATAACATAAATAACTCATATGCCCTGAACACATTACTATCATTCTTATAAACACATCATCCTTTGAACAAACAAAGTTTAGAATAATTTGTTACAACAATGTTTTTGAATCGCATAGGAAAACCTACATGAAAACACATTGGTCCCACTGACCGTTGCACTAAGATCTGATAACAAGTTTATGCTTCCTTAACGGATCTCGTTTCGTAACCTGCCTTATTTCACGGGCGTAGAGATTGGCGCTAGTCCTTCACCAGATAGTCCTGCCTGGTTGTCATCTCGGGGACTTTGCGCCGTGAGCACATGGGCTAATCACGCGACGTCTTCCTTCACGGAAGTAATCGTATTTGCACAGGCGATGCCGAGTGTACTTTGGAGTGCCCGGCCACAGAACGTCAGGAGTTGTTATTGCATAATACCTTGTCATAAAAGACATTGCAATATTGTGCTGTATTTAAATAAAACTGCGTTACCAATCGATTAATATAACTTAAATGCCTAGTGCCGACAACACAACAGAACCTCAGTTATGAACGAAGAATGGGTGCACAATAGTGACAACTCGCGACCTTTCCACTTTTGGGCCACTGGACATCAAAAGATTGTTCTGTTTCAACGGTATTGCTTGACTTGCCTGCGTTCCAATGTAGAACAGGTATGTTGCTTATTTTTTCCTTATAAACGAGGTCTTTCAAAGACGTGAGTAAATATCCTACTCGCCATCCATATCCCATTTTCGGAAATACAATACCTGGCATTGATGCAACACAAAAGAATTTGCTTCTGAATTCGTCGGAGCATTGCATTCGCTTTGTAAATGCACCAGTGTTGATTTGGGCCTACACAATGTTTGTTTGGGCCCGCCCCCTCCTAATATTTCCTTCCGGTTTTAAAGGTAAATAAGTAATAGTAATGAAAAGGACGGCCGCAACAGATAAGAAATGACCAGAAAGTAAACAACAAAGTCTAAAGCAATGTATCTATCCTATCTAATTTATATATATATATATATGTGTGTGTGTGTGTGTGTGTGTGTGTGTGTGTGTGTGTGTACCATATTCATGGCGATAAATGCAATTCTTATTTGATGGAAGTAATAAAAAAAACTTACAAAGTTCCGTTGGTCAAAATAAAGTGGGCTAAATCCGTTGATAAACCCACATTTTGAGGGAGGTTAGGTTGTCGGGCCCTCGGCTCAGCCCCCAATCATTCAGAGAAAACGATACCTCTGTCGCAGGGTGTATCATGGATGCATTGTAGAAATATGCTTACCTGGGATCGGGGCTACGCAGATTGGGTAGAGAATTGTCTTGGGTGACAGCGGATAAGTTTGGTTTCCTAACACCCCCGTTCGACCTAATGCAGTTCTGACATAAGATTGTGATATGAACGGCCCATTCCAAGGCAGTCATATGCGCAGATTTACACCTGTAGAAATACTGTGGAGAGAGAATCCCAATAAAAGAACCATAGAATAATGACAAAAATGTAACGGGGGACGGCTTGGATGTTGCATGACTGCTAGATTTTTCCTCTGGTTTGTTCGTACCCTGAATGTGTATTCCTCTCATTTTCGTATCCTTCTTTTCCTTCTTTTTCGCTTCCTCTTCTTTTTCTTTTTCTTCTCCTTTTTCTTCTTTTTCTTCCCTTTTCTTCTTCATCTTCTCTCTCCCTCCCTCTCCTTCTCTCATCCTCTCTCTCTCCCGGCTGTGATTGGTTTAATGTTATTGTCATTTGGATCCTGGTCCAATGTGTTCGACTTTTCAGCGCTAGCACTTCACAAACATCGCCGACGCACTCTGCATGTTTTCCTTTTTGCACGCCTTCTTCTGGTAACCCATTCTTCCCGCCTCAGCCCCGCGCTGGGACGTTCCAACACGCGCTGTTCCTGAGACCTGGTGCTCTCCCACCCTCACACGGTTCAATGTAGCGCTGAGGGGGAGGGGGGCGAGCAGACGGAAGCGGCAGCCCCGCAGTCGGCGCCACTCCGGCCGGCAGACGTCTCTGGCCGTCCGCCGCCGGATTCCGCCCAATTTCACCCTCTTATGAGTCGGGACCCGAGAAAAATGAACCTTTGTAGTTTGTGCGGTGCCGTAATGCCGGTAATTCGTTACGGACGTCGGACTGAGGCGGTCACGGGCTGTATGCAAAGCTGTCCGGACCGGTGGCAGCCGGGTGGGATGAGGCCGAATTGGAACTGCTCGCGGGCTGTCGTTTCGGGACAGGCTGGTACATATGGGTGTTAAATACGTCTGATGGAGACAATTATTGGCCGTAACCTGCGTATCCGAGCGTAAATTGTCAGCCAGTTTATCCATAGTCTTATCCCACCATTTTTTGCAATCTAGATTAGTTTTGAAGAAAGTCATTTTTTAGTATGAGACTTGAGAACATATTTCTGCACTCCCTTTCGTTTTCCGATACGGCCTCGAAACATCATACGCAAACCTTAATTCGTCCACGTCTTGTGTCGTCACATGCTTAATTCTTGTGCAAACAATATCTAGTTCGTCGACTTTACAAGTTAAGGCTACAACGGTAAGAATTTCCAAGATTTATCCGCATGTGGCAGTCAAGGTCGTTTAACTTCTATCGTAGAGATTACCTATGTTGATTACACCCGTTATTAAATCCCGCTCGTTTTTTTCGCCAATGGGGAAGTCTCGATCATTGTCAGACACGCCATTTAAGTCCAACAAAGGTTATGCCATGGCACATCGTCCTTCATTCAAGGTTGTCATGGATCATTTCTCACTGGTGAGTGATTGGGCTCGATGAAGAACTTGTGCAACTCTGTAATTTAGACCTCAGAAATACTGAATACAGCATTCCTTGGAAGTGGTGATGAAATGTTTAAAATACGAAACGTTGCTCCATGGATTTTTATACCAGAAGCAAACACCTCAGAAAATGGAACTTGTCCGCCTTTCATTTTCAAAGTACTTTGATCATTCCCTCTTTATAATGATTAATAACAACCGATCCGAATGTGTTCTTTGTCTTCGGACTTTTTGTTTGCATTAACCCTATTCCCGGAGGGCTCGACGGTATGGTCGATTCCCGGCAGGGGGCGGCGGATTCGGCCCCCCCCCTGAGATCTCGAGAACTACTTGTCCGATTTCATCGCAACAAACGGCAATCGATTTGCCGTGACGTGAACTACATTTTTATAAAAAGAAATTTTCAAAATTTTGAAATTTGTGGATACAGGGGGGCAAAAATGTCAAAATGGGGGGTACTTTTGGACTTCTTATAACTCCGTTGTTTATGGACCGATTTCGATGAAACTGGCATCAATCGAGAGATTATTGATAGGGGTTTTCCCATGGCTCCGCAAATCTAAAATTTCAAAAAAATTCATGGGCGTTCACAGGAGGATTAGGATTAGGATAGATTAGGAGGATTAGTTTTCTAACAACTGAATGAAGAAAAAAGGCAGACATCCTTTTTGGCTTCTGCTAGTCATGTTGTACTAAAGAAGTACAAATCGCATTACAATGTTTGTATAATGTTAGCATAGGCGGTGCCAGGGACATGAAAAAGGGGAAACTGTCATGGTCACACGTTTCTCAGATCAACTTGTGACCTTTGACCTTAAATGACCTCCAGTGACCTTGGGGTCACTTGGAATGATCTCGTGTGCATTCAGTATTATCTGAAAACGTTTTCAATCATTTGAATTCACTCTATTTCAAAAATTTAATTTTATGGCTATTGCGATATAAGGTACGCGCACTGACATTTTAGGTCATAGCTCCCTGACCCGACCTGATATCAAGCCGAAACTTGATACACAAGTAGAGGGTACATTTCTACGTCATATATATTCCGGGTTTGGCATTTGAAAAAATGGTGCCGAAATTATTGCGAAAAAAGCAAATTTTTACTTTTGACCTTGACCTGACCTTGTAAAATGACCTCAGATAAACAAAATTACTTCTGCACATTTCCCAACTATTTAGCTAAACATCAAAGTTTTAAGTTCTAGCTTTAAAACTCTGTTTTTGGCAGACATTTTCCTTTTACCCTCAACATGGCCAAAAATGGCTTGAGGTACCTCCCAAAAACGTTGCCTGGCTCCGCCCCTGATCAGAATAGAATTTTGAAATTTTGTCACAGCACGTAGAAAGAATAGCTAGAAAAAGTCACCAAGTGTCGTGAAGCTGCGTTAAAAAGCCTGGAATTGGCAAGCAAAAAACCCGAGGGGGCGGCTTCCCCCTGCCGGGAATAGGGTTAAGGGTGTGATTAAAGTAGCCGGCGGTCTCTTTTCCATTCTGCTTTATTCTTCTCAGTACGCTTACAGACCTGGATATTCGGCGGAGGACGCCCTGGTTGACGCTGTGGAGTGAGTTACACGTCACACCGACGCAGAGAACATGGTTACCGTCATTTCCATTTACTTTATCAGAGCATTTGGCAGCTCTGACTACGGTTTCTTCCTGACAAAGCTGAAGTTATGTGGCATCGACTCGATGTAGCCCTACCAACTCTGCATACCTTTTTATTAGTTCCAAGATGCTGTATGAAAAGATATTCCCCGAAAATTGTTTTCGATCCACGATGTTTGAAAATGCTCCTTCGCTGATGTACCTGATTTGCACAGGTAAAGTATACAAAGATGGGCGCCAGAAATACAACCAAACGCTCGTTGTTTGACGTCGTATTATGTTGAGTTTACTTTTCATGACAGAATGTCAGTGTGCTCGGTCATTTTTCCCCTAAGCCTTGGGAAAAACTTGCCTTAAGACACGATTTTAAACATACGAAAACACGGATGGCTCCATGTCAAAGGAAGTATCGGCCGGTCTCGACTTAGACTAAAGGTGTAACCCACAACGCTGGGTCCTCGGTTTACCGTGGTCAAAATAACCAAGGGACCGTATTACTGCTAGTGCCGCATAAACTAAGAATAATATTTTCGTTTTCTCCGGGCATGTGGCGGCGACAAAGGCCCGATTACCGCGCTAGATTATTTTTCAAAGCGCGGCCGGTTGCGGAGGGCTGCTTCCGATTCGGAACTTTTCTCGCTGCGATGAGTAGATCCGGTGAGCCGGGGCTGAAGCAATTTAAGCTGTGTGCTCTTTGTAACAAATACACTCCTAAAGTACCTGCAGTTCTGCGGGGAACGGGAGGATGACACGATTTTAGTGATGCAGTTTTACAACTATCTCTTGCCAGTACGACGGTGTGGGCTATTGAGGATCGACCTTCACGAATGACTGTAAAACACTTGCCTGTCTTATTGAAATATTAAAAGGTGTATATGTATACCTAAATGTAGCATTTAAAGGCGCCGCCACTATATTTGAGTCGAGCATGCACATTGGTGGATTCTGTCGCAGCCCACTGCCAAATCCTGTCTTTTTTCGCGCTTTGCTCACGTTGTTTCACAATTTCAGAGGAAGTTAATGCAGGAATGCCGTTTTATTCGCTGGATGAACAAGGTGACAAGAGACAAAATGATGAGGGATAGAAAAAAATACTTTGTACGCCCAGTCTGAGATAGGGATGGGAAGGAGGTGCATGTGCTCTCTGTACACACGTAGATCTGAGCAGTCTTTGGTTGATTAGCCACTTCGAATCGACTGTGTAAACCGTGGCGGGACAAGAAAACCTACAGATGCTCTATAGAGACACAGTCAGGGATAGGGACACGCTCAGGGACAGAGACATCATGTCCCTAAGAGATGATGACTGGAGACACAATAAATAATTTTCTGGCCCCGCTTGGAGACATTCTCAAAGATCCGAAAATGTACAGAGGTAGCAGTCCCCAAGAGCATCTTGCTTGCTTTGTCGATCCAAAAAACCTTGGCTAAGTTCGTGGGACAGACGCTCTGCAAAATGTCGAATCGTGGGATGTCACACAGTGAGGTGCAGAAAATGTTTAGGAGTTTTTCACTACAACCAAATGTATCTGGCTGCACGATAATAGAAATCGGATATTCAACACAAATGGTATGTTCAATGGTTAAAAATGCTTTGGACAAAGATATCAATCTGCGACAACAGTGTCGACGTTCTCAAAATGTTGCGCTGTTCGCTTTTTCTGTTTATGGCGTCATATTTCATTTTCCAACGATGAAGGAAACTTCTTAACTGCTCTTCTCGGAGCAACGGCAAAAACATCCCGTGAAAAAGGGATGAAGATAATCGTATCGACTTCAGGGTTATGCGTAACGTTACAAGAAACGCATTTTATCGATGCGTTGGCTTTTCATTGAGTTCCCAGTTAAGAACATCATGGCAGTTAAATTTTGAGCCGCATGGAGCAACACATCTCAGTTAAAAAGCGTTGGCGCCCATTTGAATAAACTATGTTTATTTTTGCTGGTCAAACGTAAGAATAAAAATATAACCTTTTTCATTTGCCCAATGATAAACGCCTGAGTGTGCAATTTAATAATGCAGAATGCATCAAGATTATGTTTTATTCAAAGGGTCGGAGGCGTGCGAACAGGTGAGACAAACCGCAGTGGCAGGAAAACAACGTACATCTGTGTCGCTGAAGATCGCAAGTCGTATGTCGAAAAGTATTGTCTAGTTGAGTTTTGGGGCGCGTTGGTTTATGGGTTATGGCGTGAGAAAATGATTGGAGATGTACCAATGAGGCGCTTGGAGTTTACGTTCACCGTTCACTGGGTGCACCGTTCACGATGCACCGCGATCCGTTTTGTTTGGTCCTCCATCTATGTCATCCAGGACTGGCCCCGATAATATTTCGGAATGGTTCTGAGCTAGTAGCCTTTTCCAGGTCATCTTGTTGCATTTTGTCCATCGCGTTGCCACCTCGCGAAAAAGTTATTATAGTTTTTGAAAACGGTACGAGATTTCGGCTGGGTGAAGTGTTAAGCATAATAGATTCATGACAAGAGAAGTCGCGTGATTTTTCAAAGAAAAGGAGCTGACCTCTTACGACCTATTGCTGAACGAAGCGAAAGTATTGCATACTAAAATTGTTCAAAAATGTCATCCATGACCTGTGCTGTCACGCTGTACTTACCCAGCCTTTAAAGGCGTACGTGGTACTTCTTAAGCAACAGATAGCTGTAAAGCCAAGCTATAAGAGAAAAAATAAAAAAGTGTGTATCTGAACCTAGATTTGTCGAGATGAAGTGAATGGGGGACATTGAAATACACTTGACACCCCGAAATCCGTGTAACTCATGTTTGCATCTTCTCAATGCAAAGGACCTGCGAAAAAACGTTTAGCATAAGCTTCGTTCTTGATATCATTTAGAAAAGACTATCTTGGTGTGGCCACGTAGATGAAGTTGAAACATAGCGTATATCTTCCCTCAAACTTCGGGTATTTCCAGACGTTTGTTGGTAGCTAAACAGACTGCTCACCATTTGCAACATTGCAATCAATTCTATTCTTTTGATGCGTACATAACTTTCCAGTGTGGGAAAATAGGCTTTTCATGGTTTTTGCTAACACAGGCAGCAACATTTCGTCATATATCATCACAAGGCGACAACATAGTTGCCAAAGCCAAACAACGTCCTGCTATAAATAACGCGCAACGGTCGCTTGCGGTATGCCATGGTATCCACTTTGCTGACATTCAGGCCCACGGCCACTTGCTGCGCTGACATAGTATCCATACGCTCCATTTTACGGCCCCCGAAAGTAAGGCTTAGCACGAGAATGTGGGGATCAGGCGTATGTCACAGCGTTTGGCAATCGTCCCAAGCAAGCGGGGTGGCACGGCTTAAGCGTGTCGCCCGGAGACGCTTATTACACATTTCGCGCCGTTTATAACCAGAAATAATAACGCCGCTTGATCCGAGCGGTATTAGGCAGGCTAATGAAAGTGCTGATGAAATACAATGACACCTTAGTCCCGGCGACTACGAGGCTTGATGCCGCTGTGACGGCTGGATTCGCCCTGAGAAGTCCTGACCGCCGTCAGGCCGCCGCCAGCAGCCGCCGGGCACTGCAGGCAACGGAGCCTTCTTTGTGACCCAGGAACGCCCTCCAGTGGCCCAGTGGCGAGCTCAGTGGTGCTTCACTGCTCACTGCGGTATGACAAGCCTGTATGACACTGCATTTTACGCAATGCAAATCGATATATTGTCGGTGCATTCCGCCGCTTTTCGTGGCCGATTTGATGAATCAGAGTTTAATTTGTTGTAAAGAGAACAATTCAAAAGTTTGAGACGACAATACGAATAAGGCAATGTTTTGGGAAGAAAATAGTGATGTACGAATAAGTGCGGCACTTATAGTGAGAGGAAATATTAATGACGTGTAATTTGGGCCGACAAAGTTTGATAAACACTGTTTTCCCTTTCTTTTATTAATACCCAAAACCCCGGCAAACATGTCATTGTGTGTTTATATATCACGGTATGCACCCTTACGTGCCACATAACAAACAACTTGTTAAGGAGCAAAGAATATTCATAACTAACATGATAAGATTCTAATCGTAGGAAAGCCATTCAGCTAGTTTCGACGACAAAAAAATCTGAAGACCAGTGGTGGAAAAACAATGAAATAAAAATAAAGGCACTATACCGGTTCCGAGACTTTCATTTTTTTCACGCTAATGAAAATGTTTAGTGCCGCTCAATCCACAGTATGCAGGGAAATCTTTGCGTACATATCTTTTCTTACCCTTAGTTTGGGGTGTTAAGTGTATGCATTCACTGTTATCTGCTAAAATGCAGCATCGTAAAATAGCACGTTTGCTCGTTTGTCGGTGAAACTGTGTTGAAAACACTCTCAGTTACGTGGTACTTGTTCAGTTTTGTTTTTGTCTTTTTTATTTGCACGTCTTCAATACTCGAGCGTTAAAACTTACGTGAATGGCATAATATTTATCGCGATTTGATCACACTTCATATATTCGTCACGTATTGATCGCGTTTTCCTCGCTACAACCTACGGACGCTTGCGTGTTGTTAGCAAACTCTAGAAAAGTTTCCATCTGGCCAGCTCTTTCAGTTCGTTCTTGAACGCTTCCGTTCGGACAATTTAAACGGCTTCGAACACATCGGCCGCGTTCTGAACCACTTCCTTTCCACCGCGGCGTACAGTGGCCCCAATGGACGTCGTACTTTACGGAAAGAATGAGGCCTTCCTCCTGACTCACAGCCGGTCGGAGACATGTCATTTAAATTCACACCAGCCGTTTGTTCGGCCTTCCCTGCCTGTCGTTTGTGTGACAGGGTTTGCTGCGGCAAAATGGACAAGGCAGAGACCGGTCGCAAATGCTGAAAAAAGTCAAATGAAATGAAGTTTGGTTGTTTTTTTAACTATTAAATTGATACAACGGATATCGCGCGATACAAGCAGCCTCCTGGAAAGCGTGAGGTTTGTCCGAATCAGCCTTCAAAGATTGACGACGTAAACCATACTGAGCCCAGTCAAGTTATGGTGTCTGCATGAAAACCACATTCAGCGACATAAAAATACTTAAATTTAAGACAAGCAGATAACGAAGAAGCCGTGAAATACACAAAGAAAATACAAGATTACAGAAGTATGTATAAAACCATATAAATACATCCAATGAATCACTACATAAGGTTCATGACAATGCAAAAATGGAAGTTCAACTGAGTTATGATTTGCGTCATTGAAATTATTTGGTAGGACGACGTCGGCGACTGGGACCTGCTATATGCCGAGCCCAATACCTGATCGTGCAGCGCCAGGTCGGCGGCTGAACTGGCGAAAGTGCGGCGTGCCACCGAAGATGCGTCGCGGCCGTGCGGTGGTCCGAATGACGCTCCGTTGGCCGGTTTCCAGCTGACTCGCCGGCCAAATAGCCGGCGGCGGAATGACTCGCTGCCGCCCGGTCAGCGCGGCGAGATCGGTGCACTCCTCCGTCGGCCAATGGGATGTTCCCGTGATGACCAACGATAAAGAGATCAGATTTATACGCTTCTTTTCAGTTAAGTGTCCAGCGTTTCCTCCGTCTTTAGTGGACAGTTCATAGTGAAAAGATATCTGTTATTGCTTCATTTGGTATGCATCATTTTGATCCTAATGTTTTGCTTACGTTCTTCGGCATCATAGTCTAAGAATATGTATTTCTGCCAGCACCTGTCTCTACACTTAGGGACCTGAGACATGACGGCGTCAACGGTGTTAAATCTGGCAACTGAAGCGGGAGGTCACCATGTTGACCCGGTTCCGCCCCGGGGATGTCAAATAGGGCACCACCTCGGTTTTTCTTGAATAAGTTCTGAACCATCAGTCAATCCAACCAAATTTTCAGTACCTGCTCAGCAATCAGTTCTGCGCATTTTGATTTTGACATCAAAACCATTGCCGTGCTGGGTCAGGTCATGGAGATATGACGTCATTTGTGAAACCATTGCAGGTACGTTTTCGCCTCTTCGAGAGGTGGCGTAAGTTTGCTTTGCTTTGAAATTATTCGCGAATACAATGCGTGGATTATTTGGACTTACGTGAAACACGGTCCGTAAAAAGATATACAACCATGACACGTCAACGTAAGAGGTCATGCTAAGTCACATGTATGGTGAGTATTGGACTGATTTGCATCTTGGGTGGTGAAATGGTTGTTGCTGAGCTTCCCGGTCGTTGAAGCCAGACAAGCAAATCTAGATGCGCCTCTTAACAAGGTTCACAAAATACACGAGAGGTCATATCAGGTCACGTCATAGGTAGATATCGAAACGAAATGAAATGCAACATTATCTGTGGAGGATCGTTCGATAGCAGCAGAGAGCCATTATATAGCAGTAAGCAGAGGGCAGTCCTAGCCAGAAAAAGACAAATGACTATCTGTCATTACCTGGCTTTACCTTGACCCGACAAAGCGCGGACAGAGCAGATTTAATTATCGCGAGATGTCATTTCAGTTCTGTATTTGACGTAGTTAAAAATCCCAATAAGTAATTTTTGCTCGTCGTCAGGAAGTGTAATGCAACCTTATCTGACCTGACCTAGACTCACCCTGACTGGCTGAAAAGCAGGTAATGCAAAAATAATCATAAGAAGGTTCCCCTTCCGCCCTTTTTGAGACGTAGATCAAAACGGCTGCGAGTGAGTATCGACCTTCGACATGCAGAGAACGACCAATGTTTCACCTCACCTAGGTTGACCTTAATCCAACATTTTTGGCATGTTGGAATGCTTTTGATGCGGAAAGTGGCTGTCTTTCGTTTGATATCCAGTTGAAGGCTCTAAGACTAGTGTAGCAGATTTTCGTCTGCATGACAGTTGAACTAGTAGTAGTAGCAGTAGAAGTAGTAGGCATTTTTGACATTTTTGACATTTTTAACATTTTTGACACCCCTCAGGCGGTCGCGGGTGCAGAACCACGCCAGGCGGTGTTGGGTTAATTATCGAAGAGCAAGAGTTGGGTGCCAGAACCGTATATGCTAAAGGCTGCTGTGGTATAGGACCGTGGGGTTGAGGCATGAAATGAAATGCTACAAAGACAAAACAATGCAGTCTGACATGCAAGAACATGGTAATTTTCCGATGCCACGCCATCACCATTTCTCCCTCACCCCCGGTTTCTGTCTCTATATCTCGGATCACGGAACAAGCGAGAAGTGTGATAGCTGGTTAGCACAAGCCTATCATTGAGCTCAAAAACATAATCACTGTGTTTGCCACAGGCAGATGTAAAACAAATGGCCGGAAATTAAATCATGCTCGAAAACCAAACGCTAAATGGGAGTAGAGGTGTAAAAAGTCGCATATTCACTGTGTATAATGTGTAGCTCAAACGAAAAGCAATTCAGGGCCAAAATTATAGCACAGCAACGTTCGGCAAGTTGTTAGGCTATGCAGGACCATTCCATCTTTTTTTGTCCGCGAGTCAATGAAAACCAAAGGAAAAAACACACACCCAAAGGTTCGCTCTCCAAAAGCATGAAAATTCAGTGATACTGATCGGAATACGACAAAGTCATCACCAGAATACAAGCATAATGAATTGCATTTAGCAGCCACATCCCGTTTCGCGAAGCGCGAAGCGAAACATCAATGTTCTTTTGCGCTTCTGCCCAATGGTTTCTTGCGCGAACCGCCGTGAATCGCGAGCTCTTGTAGGGAATAGCAACTTTCTTATGATTACGTTTGATGCTTTTTTGGAGAGCAAACGAACTTAACTATTTTCACATCGGTTTGGCGGAACTTTTAAGGTTGGAATGGACGACCAAGACTCTCGACGTTGCCGTCATTACAACCGCTGCCTGAATAATATGCAAAATTGCGCGCAAAACAGGAACCTTGACAAATTTTGCGATTTGTTGTGCGTATCGAGCACACAGACAATGCCTGTTAAACAAAAGCCATCAGTCCACAAACATTTCTTACATTACCATGCTAAACCGGTTAAAACCATTAAGACAGGAAAAGCAATCTTACATGGCCAAGGAACTATCAAAGAGTTTTTGAGACCACTACTTGAAAGGCCGTGATTAAATATAAAAACATCAAGAAATAATATATTCTTGCTTCTTCAAAGGTAACGTTTTGCAAATGGTTATCACACGGAATAATACATTTATCCGCAAAACTGTCCCGGACTTTGGTGCCGCGGGCCATTTTTTATCCAATCCGATATATATAGGGATGTGTGTGTACATATATATGCGCAGATGTATGTAAATACAAGTCGGATATTAGCGCAAATATTGGTAACCATACCCGTTAAGGAGAGCTTAAGAAACAATTTGCCGGCGGAATGATGAAATCATGGTATTTTGGTGGGCTGTTTTTTTTTTAACGTACAAGGATTCAAGAATACGAAGATCTAAAGTTTTGCTTGATCTACCAGTGACAGTGGAATGGTCAATACTTACAAATAGTCACAAACTGTGGTATGATCTCTAATTAGTGAGGTATCTGGATGACATAGGATGAGACTTGTGCGGTCAGAACCATCTAAATGCTGCTGAATCCTAGGGGGGGAAATTACGAATGGTGGACCAAACGCAAGATGCCCAAAATGAGGCGCAAGAGAAATGGTAAACCAATGAGGATTGGCAGCATTTTTGTATTTTGTCCCTAATTTAAGACAATAGCCCTGTGGTGAAGGAACTGACCAAAATAATTTTTGGGTCGAGGTAAGGGTAGAAGGTGGTCAGCATCTTGGAGATATCAGCCTTCATTTGCCCAGAAAGTAGTCCGAAATAGGGAAGAACGAAATATTTGCCCAGTTTTTTTTTTTGAGCTGTGTGACCCACAACATGCGGACTGCATTTCAGATTTAAGAACAGCTTGAGGTTGAGTGAGTTGACTTGTTGGACTGGGTAGCCATTGCTGCTGAGAATACCCTCGAGAAAGTTACTTCCTTATGTAAAAACTGGTATGTTGAAGTTAGATGGAAAGCACGAAATACAGCCGGCTTGACCATACACGACTTATGTTACTGGGAGCAAAGCTTAAAAAACTGGCACCAGTGCCAGTAAAACTGGGCTTCAGGCATACAGAGGCCGATCGTTTGCCATCACCATTTTAATTCAGAGTGTCTAGAAAAGGAAGAGTCCCATCCTTCTTGTTCTCTTTTGTAAACGTGATATTGGGATGCTTGTCATTCAGGAAATGAAGGAACAAGCCAGCGTGGGACTGAGTGCGAAAGCGAAAAAAGCAATCGTTGACATACCGGCAATAAAAAAATATGTTGAAACTGCCGGAGACAGTTTTCAAGCCACATTATGGTATGCTTATACGTGAAAACATTGGCAAAGGTGTGGCCAAGCGACAGACCCATTCGAACACCCTGTTTCTGACGGCAAGTGAAAGCGTTGAAAAAAGGGAAATGATTCTTCATTGAGAGGTCCAGAAGCGGCCTAAAATATCCAACAGTGAGGTCCATATTCTCACTGCTGGTCCGAAACAAGGTGCCGAGGACAATATCTATCGCTTTATTTAATGGGATGCTAGCAAAGAGACTCTCGACATCGAAGTTGGCCATGAAAGAATTTGGTGGGATATCGAGGGAATTGATTTCAGTCGCAAAATGGTTGGAGCACGACCAACGCGACTGAGTACTCGTTGGTCGTCATGGCGTCGAGAACACGTGCAAGATATTTAGCCAGGAAGTAGGACGAAATGCTTCAAGAGAAGAAAATTTGGCACAATAGGCACAGCGCGCTTATGAATTTTGGGCAGTTCATACATAGAATCTCGGGAGTTCTACCGGAGACATGAAGAAACATGTAAACCTCCCTCCTGATCAACCCCAATCTCTTAAACTCTGTTGAGCTTGTCCTCAGCTTGTCGGGTAGTTTTGAGGATAGGGATGGACAAACGGCTGCACGTGGTGGGGTCATTAAGGATCGACATCATCTTATCAATGTATGAGGCGCTGTCAAGTATGGCGACACCCCTCATTTCACCGGGCTTAGAAACAATGATGGTCCTATCAGAGGAAAAATACTTAAGCACGGACATCTCATGCAAGGAAACAATGCGGGAGAACATTCCGCATGCTTGAAAGCCATTGTAACACTTCAGGCCAGCAGAGGACAGTTGCCGCTTAACCTCGTCAAAAGTAAACCTCTCGGGCAAATGCAGATCAACATGCAATAAGTTATTCTCTCAAAATGTAGGGGAAAGAGAACAAGTCAAGTTTCCGCACCGGAATCTTAAACTTCAGGTCGAACGCCAAAACTGTTTTTACAGGTCAGGTATTGGCTTATTGCAGAAGTTGAAAATGACTCATTCAGGGTCAATGAGCTGAAGTTGGTTGAAAATGCAAAGATGATGTAATTTCTTCTCATGGGTCTTCCTGGTCTTGTCAGTAAATGTATGCAGGACTTAACATACTTGTTGCTGGAACCAGTGGAACTCAAGGAAAGATCAGAACAAAGACAGTCCAAACCTTTTACCAGCAGAGATTCTATATCCACGGAACACTTAGCCTTAAACCTTCATTCTTCTTCTAGAAGTTCAGCTCGCCAAGTCTTTTATTGTTTTGACTGATATAAACGACTTCCGGTACAACTTGAATCGCATGGACCTTGGAAAGATGTCACATGTCTTACATATTTAAGAAAGTTAATGTTAAGCTAGAATTTTATCTTTGTCTTATGCAGGTCAACGGCCTGACGGATTTGACGAAGCATGAAGGTGCCGTGATTTCTGTTCACGACATCAAACAATGTCTTTCCTTCGAACTTCAGTACCAAGATAAGCTTGATAATAAAGACAACAATAGAAAAATGCATAAGACTGACGTATCAGAACAAGGGTACAATATTTACCTGGTCAAGGAAGCACGAAACATGTTTCAGTTATGAGACCAGCGAAGGGTGGTAAGCAGGCCTTGATAACCATGTCGAACCACCTAAAATTATTTGGTTTCAACTTCTGTTGGATATGTAACTCTGAAATATATATTCCAGCGTCGCTGAAATCTTCTTTATTGATTTCTTGATTTACGTATGCGCACGTTTCAACGTTTCGGCATCATGATATAACGTCATCTTTCGCAAGGTTCTTGCTCTTTACTTGAAATGTTCTGATGTCTGTCGTTTTGTAATCTATAGGCTAAATCACGATTAAATTACCACATGAGCTTCTATGTCTTTTATCTGACTTTTCAGAGATACCTTTTCATCCTCACAAATTAATAAACACTTAGTCCCTGTAAGGAATACTAAGGAGATTTATTTGACCGAAGAGAGAAAGAGAGGGAGAGAAAACCCCGGGCTGCTGATAAGAGGATCGCAATTTCGCCATTCGCACCACCATCACCAAAACCTACCAATCCGTCTATTCAGCAGACAAGACAACATTCGGCTGACCATCTTTTACAGAAGTCCCGAAGCGCCTGTTCTAATAATGAAATACAACCCTTCACAACATAGTTTGCTCGCGAAGGAAACCAATGCATCATACGAATTTGAATGCACGACCGGTTTCAAATGTGCATGCAAGCAAGACTGCATGCATACATCCAAATTTAAAGGCAAAAATGCAAAACTCCTGATTCCAAATATGTAATTAAGAAATTAATTCGTACGAAGCCTCACGGAACATACAATCCATAGCTACACAATAGCCAAATCGTGCAAATCATGGCTGTCACAGAATCATCAGCGAACAGTGACACCCTAGCCAATGGTGCTGGCTCCTGCATTAATCCATGCATTCAACAACAAGCTATGTTTAGTTTGATGCTCTCTTCGGAGATCCATCATGAGTCCTCGTGTCAATACTAGGCAAAGCCGCTCTGGTCCGTGTGATTGATTATTAATACCGACTAAGAATGTTCATGTCCGAGACGGTGTATCGGGCAGTAATGACCTGGTTTTGGCTATGACTATTTTCAGCTTTCTTTGTACTTCATTGTGACACTGCTCTGCTTCACACGTTTGCTTATTTCTTAGCATTTCTTGCCATTTCTTAGCAGTGAGTGCAGCGACTTGCTTTTTATTTTCTTTGGTGTTAACGTATACTTCTGTGCGTCGCTGGGCTGAGGGAGAGACACTCCTGGTTGCCTGATCTTGGATGATGGTTAGAAAAAACGGCGATTATGCGCGTTGGTCAGACGGTACCTACATTAATTACACTACCACGACCCTGGGTAGATCGATCACCATGTATATGCAAGATGGACGGACCTAAGAAACATCATAGGAACGTTTACCACGTCACCATTGCCAGGGAAACTTCTGTGAATCAAGCAACCATACTGACTCGAGGTCCCGAAGAACATAAATCACAAATACTGGAAGCTGTACACATCAGAGACTGCGATTCTCTTATCAGCAGGCAGGTCACCGCCCGGGATATTTTCCCTTTCTTTGATAGACCCCCGACTGAAGCCAGGATCTAAGGCTGTGTTCAGATATGTGTGGTCATGATTTTCGAAGGTCAACTGGAAATACTCGGAATTTTACGAAGGATATGTTTTCAGATAGTTTGCAGAGACAATGTTGAAATAATTTCGAGTAATTTCTATAAAAACCAACGGTAGCGATGATGTATACATATTATATGCATATATATATTATATATATAAAATATGATGTGACATAGCAGCATTCTACGGGCTGGTGCGGCAAGCGGGGCAGATGGGGGGTGCGGTAATACCTGTATAGTGATTTTAATCCTCGAACATAACTATCCAGCGCAGTGGACACTTTTTGCACGTCTGAATGGAAGTACACTGACACCAAGGGCGGAAACCCTGTGCTCGAAGCTGTCGGATGAATGTCGAGCACTGTCAGTTACAGAATACCCATAACCGCCCTTCCGGTTCCGAGCGCCGATCTGGTGCGCCAGCTCCACGCGGAGGTGACGCCGCAAAGGAAAACTGTGAAACTGGTGGGTCACAGGGGCGAAAGCGCCGGATAGAGCAGCGGACAGAGAGCGGAGCAGCCGACTTAGGGAGCAGCAGATAGATGAACGGACAGTGCAGGGAACGGGGAACGGCAGGGCGACGTGGCCGCTGACAGAGCAGTCAGAGTGAACAACCAGAGGAGCAGTTCGGCGACCGACAGGACAGAGCGACGAACGGCGTGGACCGAGAAGGCCAGCGCAGGAGCCGATGATCCAAGAACGGCAAGTGCAGGGCCGCGAGCGCGCCACACGGACTGAGCAGAGGCGAGGCCGCGGACAGAGCGGAGTCCAGCGGCACCGACAGACAGCAGTCGGCCGGCCTGGCAGAGGCGGCGGCGGCGCGGCGGCGGGGCGGTCGGCCGCCGGGCCGCGTTGCGCAGTGTCGGACCGTATCGACCAGCCGCGGCCGGCCGGCGACCGGCGCCGCCTCACACTCGGCCGCCGGGCGGGCTGGCGGCCGCACCGCCCGAGCCAGGCCAGTGAGGTGACCTCCGACCGCCGCTGACCCCGACCTGGTGAGTGGCGCCCGGCCGACGCCCGGCGGCGGCCGAACACGCCGCGAACCGCTGCCGGCCGCCGCCGGACGCACTCATTCCGTCTCAGGAGGAGTCAGGCCGGACTTTGACGTTCTGTTGTAAGTGTTGTCAGTGCTTCTGAGGGGATGTTGAGAAAGACTCACAGTTGAGAGGAATGCCATCCGCTGGAATTTCGCTGGAACTTAGGTAGAGGTACAGGTCTGTAAAATATAGAAGGTATAGAAGGTATACAAACTTGTAAAGAAACAAGCTGACTTAGTGCATATCGCTGGCACACGTCAAGACACGTATTTTCAGAACGAATTGAACGATGCATTATAAACGTAAATAATTTGCATTGTTATATCACGCAACGAGCGCAAAATGCGTTGGTTTTCCTTTGCAACGTCTGATGACTCTTAGACACTGCTTGCAGTCTGAATTGGCAGATTACCTCGATTCGTCTTATCGAACGCGCTCAGGCTAAACCGTATAGAGCTTTCTCCTTTCTTCCTTTAAAAACAGCATTGGTTTATTAACGAGAAATTCGGTGATTTGCTACAAGCGTCCTAGGCTCATAGTCAATTCGTAAAAATAATCAGGCTTGTTTTTTGTTGGAATAAGGTTGGATGATAACAGTAAACAAAGCCACGTCTTCCAAGGGCTATCCTAAGACTTGATCGTTTCACCGTTATGAATGGGTGCATAATGGATGCCGTGTATAATCGGTTGTATTTTGATCGTGTTACAATGCTGATAAGAATAAATAAAAAACTATTAAACATCTTGTGTAATGAGCTGCGAATGAAGTTCATAAATATGCATTAGCAAATGAGCTGCCATTCATTAGCATTCCTACAGCGCACGAGGTCGTTATTAAGGTGGATGGAGAAATGTTGCCATAAGTACATAAATACTTAATCAAGGCAGCATTGACCACGTTCCATATTAAGCCACGTTCCAAGACGGAGCTGATAGTTGATATTTTACATTGTTCATCATGGTTAAAAGACATCGAAATATGGAAGTCTGCTTGCAAAACATATCCTCATGATAAAAACTAAAACAAAAATGCCAACCCCTTTTATCAAAACCACTGTGAGAGCCCGCCAGCCCGCGAGAGGTTTGCTTGGCTGCGACCTGCCATATGCACTTTCCGGAGAAGCTTTTGCTCTGGTTGAGCTGAATGACGCGGCCATGCGGGACATTCGTTCCGGGCCGGCAGCAGCCTCTTCCAAACTCCGGAACGTGCCTGCACTGCCAACAGCCGGCCGGCGGCGGCGCCGACCCAAGCCAGACCGTTCCGACGTCGCCCACGTGATCGTCAGCGGCGCGACGGCTGACGTCGGCGGCCTCGCTCGTCCCTCGCCCGTCCCTGGACCCCGGGCGGCAGCGGCGCGCCCCGGGCGTCCAGCAGCGTCCCCGGCCGGCCCTCAGCGGAGCCGCGCGCTGCGGCGGAGCGGCGCGCCGCCCGCCGCCGGGTCAATCGTGTGACCGGACGGAGCGGTGCTTTGTCGGCGGCCACATGTCGCCGCCGGAAATGAAAGCGAAACAGATGCGCCGCGTGCTGCCGACGGCGGCCGGCCGCCGCCCACTGAAACTGAGCCGTTCGAGCTTTACGGCCGTTCGCTGCGGTCAGCTCGCTGCAGTGGATGTTAATCATGCCCACGTTAAATCTCAGATTTGGACGGCATTGTAATGTCTGAATTACAATAGCTGCAAGTGCAATTGCAGCTGGATGCAAGGAGGTGTGCACGGGGTGGGCCAAGGAGGTTTTATAACATGAAAACCTTGGTCTGTTATGAGGCACGCTCAAACTGCGCTGGCGATATGGTATTGAGACCAGGAGGACATGATTCTTGTATTCAAGCATTGCACGTTTAAAATGAATCTCAGTCTGTTCAGCAACTTTGTGGTTTGCTGTAGAATAGCTAGCAAAGGACGAGCGGGGATCTGTTTAGTATTTAAAATAGTTGCTCACATTTGTGGAAAAATCTCCGATTGTGTAAGTATATTAATACAAAGACGATCGCACTCAGCCATAAACAATATGTACATGTCAAAAAGCCTGTCTCAGTTCGGTAACATTCTGTCAGGCAATTTCATAAATGGATCAAATTTTGCAGTGACTTGCACAGTCTTAACAGCTGCTTGAGATCACAGCGGGCAAATTTACCTCAGAATATAACCATTTTGTCTATTACTGCACCACTTGCTGGAGGGGGAAGTCCCGTCTTTCTGTTGCCGCGTAACTCTGCAATCAAACGGCCCGGCGTCGTTAAATTTTCAGCGCCCGTTGGGACATCACCTGTGCACATTTCGGTTAAAACATGTTTGTCGAGGTCATCCAAGATTATGTCGGTATGACGTCATAAAGGTGATAAAGTTTTAGGATTTTGTGGTATTTCAAACTTGCCTGACCTTCATCAATGAAAAGGTCTTTCAAGATGGTTGATGATGTGCAGTCCGTGTTGTAATGTCATGGCGGATCAATGTAGACGACCTCTGACCTCACAAACGTGCACCATGGGCAGAATTATATGATCATGTTTCCGTGTTATTCGACTTTTAGTTTAATGCCATTGAATTACCTGTGACAGTCATTCTTAAGACACTTGGTGGAGTTAAATGGTGTTTATGATGCCTTATGCTCCATCTTACACATTTCAAAACTAACTTGTTATTGGCCTCTTAACTCTACCGCATGGTTTAAAATTAGCTGTTTACATCACACAGATGCCTATTGGCATCTCATGCATACCTTTTCACGTATTTCGGTCTTATGATGTCTGTAACATCCAATTTGCACGCAAAGACAGCGCTCCTCAAATGGGTCCAATACTGACCTTTGACATCCTATTACCCAAAATTCAATATAGCGGTAAAAATATGATGTAAGTGCCCGGAGCTACATAATCAAGGGCAACCGATTACCCTTTGGATCAGCCTAATCGGTCTTTTGGTTTTGGAGTTATTAATAGAAGATTATCTGAATCGCGGCCCAGGAAGTAGAACGTGCCGAATTGCTCCAGCATCTGCTGAGTTAAACGCCTCCATACTGCGAGTGGTAAGAAAAAAAGTTTCTTTCTCATGAAAAGTCCAATCAGTCTAAAGGAACAGAAACCCTCGTTTCTACGAGCCTCCTGGAAGGACGGTGTACCTAACTGAATCAGTGCGGTCTGTGTTGCCCGGCCAAAATGACCGCCTTTACCACGTGAACAGGTAAAACCGTCCGCCATTTGCATTTGGTTATCTTTGTGGTCACGCAGCAACGTACGGCGGCCGTGCTCCTTTTGGCACAGTGTTTACTGTAGTACCCGGTAACTGTAGAGCGTGTGCATACCACTACAACTGCATTATCAGGAGTGCGTGCGATTTATTGTGGTTTATAAAACGAAGTGCTTCACATATAAAACATAGTTTTGGTCTGAGATAGCAAAATTACAATCTTAAGTGTTAGAAGTAAATCTGTAACATGCTTGTGATGTCCCAAAATCCCCCACTTGCGTCAGACGCTTGGTGCACAGGTGGTGTTGACCGTTTCACCAAGGCTTTGGCGCCAATGACGGTACCACTTGCGTAAATAAATAAGTCGTTATTAAATCATTAGATGACACGTTTGACTTCTAAGGCGGCAAGCATGACATCCCGAGACATTTGCATAATTTCGAGGATAACAGTGTGCGGAGTCGGGTGAACTCTCTAACACAACCACTGGCTTGTGGTTGTGGTGACTGTGGTGGTGATAGCCGTATTGGTGGCTCTTGCGTGTTTCATAACATGCTGGAATCCGCATGGTGGTTAGAGTTGCAATGTAGCCTTCGTCTGTCACACTGAGTGGCAAGGACCTGCCGGGAATGGTATCCAGCAATGGGACCAGCGACCCACCGATTCGCCTCTTACCACCCGGCAACGGCACAGCCGTTGTTGCGCTTCCGTTCTTCCCATGACTGAATCGATGTGCAAGCGAAAGGCTGTGATGGCCTCAATGGTGACAGCATCCTGCCCTCGGTCAGCCGAGCCGGCTTCAGCGGCCCGCCAGGTCGACGACCTCAGAGCGCCGCCGAACCGGACCAGACCGGTGCTTCAGGACGGCTCGATAAACCGCCAAAAATAGCCAAAGTCCAGAGAGGCTCCAGCAGCGGGTGCGGCAGCCCCACCGATGTCTCGCCGGCTATTGGTGGCCGCTGGAGTTATCCCGAGACCTGAGCTGGGCGCAGCGTTGTCGGCGTGAGGTAGATCAGACGCGCTGCCGCGTCGCCGTCGCCGTCAGCGTCGCTCCTGCGGGGAGCCGCGCTCCGTCGGACCGCCGCTGTCCGCCGGCGCTGCGCCGCCGGCCCGGCCCGCTGACGCCGTCCCGCGACGGTGCCTGGCACGGCGCAGCCGACAGGCCCAACATGACCCAACCCGTCCGCCAGCGGGGTTATTGACTAGACAGGGCGGCGCCGGCGGCGGTGACCGCCGCCCCGGGCGCCGGTCACGTGATCGCCCCGGGCGGCCGTCACGCCGTCACGCCGGCACGCCGCGGCTGTTGCACGAAGCACGGGCGCCGGATGCGCGGGTTGGTCGGGGACAGACGGGGAAGGTTTGGAAGGTGGTGCTGGCCGCCAAACTGGTGGTGAATAATATGGAGAGAGGATGGATTATGTATTGATCATGTGTCTAGCCTGCTGCGATGAAATGGTTTGTCATTGTCACTGCCATTGCCATGTCATCATTAATTTCAAGCACATTTATACTTCTCGTTTGATGGCTGCAAATGTGCTCTTGACAGGAGGTCCGAAAAAAAAATGAAAATTTTACGCCGCATTCTAAATGGTGTCAGTGATGTTAATAAGTGAAACGGAGATCTATGATGCCCAGGCGTTAAAGCCCACGGGAAAACAATGCGAACTACATGTCATGGGATGTTCGGTCGAGTTATCTCTGTGTTTTCTCTTCTGTTAGTTTATCTTTCCCCGACTGATACGTTCAGTTAATTCTAGGGATTAAGAATTTCAGGATCTTGAATCAGACGTTTGCTGCCTATTATGTAACGCTTCAATAACTGAACAATTTTTAGCAGCCTCAAATGATTAATAGGCATGCCGTGAAACTTCATGGAAGTCATTTTTCTAGCAAGGGGGGCTGTCACTTGCATCCACTGCGAATTGGGGGGCACGCTGCAGTGCAGACAGACAGGCGTGCGGCACGGAGCTTAGCAGTCCCCCAATGCTTGACTTTACTGTGGCAGAGCTTCCGTCGGCAGCGTCACTGCATCGCTCGCTCTGAGAGGGCTTCGCTGTCGCCGACGACACGACCAGCAGAAGTGGCAGCCGCGTGCACAAGGCAGATAGCCGGCGCGGTTCGCACTTTTGGCAGTTATTGCTCTCGCCGTGAGATATGGTCTCATAAAACCGAGTTACTCATCACTGGAACCCTCTTTGTCAAAAATAATTAGACAATATTTCAGTCGCCGAAGTGTCGCTTGTCCTATCATTGGCTTATTGAGATTTATTGGCCAATTAGAGGAGGCTACAGCTAGACTTTAAGCAACGCACGGGCTTTCAGCTCTGTCTTGACTTCGATACACAACCTTGCCTCGCTAGGCGTAACTGCATGGGGTGAAGCTCGGTTGGGAAAAACCGACGTCACATGGATTGCCAAATCACATTCATACCATACAAGTGTCATCATCAACACACGGCAGGAACGGTCAAAGATCTTTGCTACAAAAAGTCACACACACTTGATGGTTTTAACAATAAACAAATTTTCATTCGGGTTTGCAAACATCCATAACCTTTGCTTCTCTCAAGACCAGTGCCTGAACAGAACAAGGCCTATCCTTGCCATTCGTTTGCTCTCTTACTGCAGTTCACGGTTGCTGGCTTCCCGAAGGACGAATTGTCTCCACATCACTGAAGGATGCGTCTCTCGACACGTTCATTACTGTAACCGTCCCGGTCTCTGGGGAACAGTTCCTCCGGACGAGAGCCAATTACCGGCCGTAGGCACAGCGTTGGCTGCACCGTAATGCCGATTTTATGGGGGCTATGATGAAAGGAGACGGCGGATTTCATGCCGCCCGTCAAGAAAGACTATCTAGATTCCAGGAACGTTCTCCACTCAGAAGCCCCTAAAAATGCCTCAGATTGGGCTCAATCCCGTGCAGGCGTTGTCTGCGCTGCCTGAAAGAGTTCACCAAAAGCCTGTCTTTTCACCAGTAACGCGGTCCCTAGGGCCCAGGACATGTCCCTTGGGGCGTGTGGGGATGGATTCGTCCGCCTCTCTGTTCAATTGAAGGTGTTTTTGTTACCGAATACGGAATCTGAAAAACCGAATTCACTTAATCTCACATGCAATATCTTGACGTTTCTTTACAAAAGGACGTCTTAATTAATTCCCAAAACTGTCTGCTGTGTCCGAATAGCACCTGCAATCTCGTGTATCTACCATTTCGAACATTTGTTTGGGGATGTGTGAGGGAAGATTTATGAATTACCTTTCAAAAGCCACTTGAGCGGCTACCAATCCCCTCTGTAACTAACACTATTCAAAACAATGCACAAAATCCGACCTCATATCTGAATTATCCATGGATGCATGAAGCCAAGAACCAATTAATTTTATCATGCACAACGCGCATTGAATGCATAAAAATGTTTTTATCAATGTCTGAAGAAATGTGGGCTGCACTTAAGGAAGGCGTCCTCCTCCACTAAACAAAAAAGGAAGTATAACACAGTACAACAAACCGTCGAAACCAGAAGCAAGACGGCTTCGAGATCGTAAATGCTGAATGAGTTCATATCCTTTTCCCTGCGATGCATTTCCGCAGTGAGAAAAAAAAATGCTAAATTTGACAGCCATCAAATGTCAGTGTTTTTCCTTCATTGCAGTTTGCCGAAGTTATTACCCTTTAGATTATTGTCCGCTTTGAACCAAAAGGTAGTCTACGCAGAGGCCACGAGTTTGGAATATCGCAGATAGAAAGGTGTTTCCAGTTCCGGAAACGACACAATACTGGCCTGCGCTGTGCAACGTGCCGATAAAAGTGGCTTGGCCGGAGGCGTCGCTGTTTTGGAACCAACCGGAGAAAAGTTTCAAAATGCTAAGAGCCGGATAGAGCAAGTTTTGAGATATATCTTGATGGCCTGTCACACGATGGAGTCGTGAACAACAAGATTACTCCTAAAACTTGATAAAAATGTCCGCCTTTCAAGATTCAACGAAATAGATCTTCAGGTTTTGCATCTGACTGAAGTATCTAGTCGCTCGCTCTCTCGCTCTCTTCCTCCGCTCTCTCTCTCTCTCTCTCTCTCTCTCTCTCTCTCTCTCTCATTTTTCTCTCCAGTTATATGGCCTTCCCCTCGTCATGGCTATGAATGCAAATTGGAGACATCATGTAAAGCATGCATTTCCAACGTCTTTGGATTGTAGTAATGTATTTTAAGTGCATGTAGGATGGTGAATACATCTCAAGTAGAGCTAAATCCCCTAAGCTCTTTAGTGGTTTTCGTATGCATGTACTCAAATTACTTCACATATGTTCCTCTTATCAAAGCTGGGCTTGTTTGCTTTCGTCTATGAATTGCTTTCCCGCACGTTTATTTGTAAATGGTTGCAAAAAATGAACCCTATGTATGCCGGGGACCGAGTCCGTCACTGGAAAGTTTTTTGTCGCTGTCAGAGCCAAGCTGTTTGCGTTATAGCATGCTAAACTTTGACCACTTTTCCTACGTTTCCTTTTTAATCGTCACATGAAAATCTCAACGACCTACATGGAACAGAAGTACTTACAAAAGGCAAATCTGGGAGGCATGTCGGGACATTTTGCGGTTGTTTCAAAAACGTGTTCGATCATTTAGCTGGAAGCCAATATTTAACAATACTATAATTCCACTCCGTGACCTTTCTCATAATCCACCGTCCACCTTGCTTAAAAATGTTTGGAGATTGGGAAGGGCGAATGCATGGAACATCGTAGGAGGTAACGCAGAGGCATGTGTAAGTGAATTCTATGGGTTGAAAGCAAACCATGGCTCGATAACTGATGTTATTTAGATGCCATAACACTGATACAAAGGATGAAGGCTGTAGTGCGAACCTAAATAATACTCAAGGGCGGAGCCAGGTGCAAGCATCCGGAAGGCTCAGCCTTCGATCCGCACGTATCGATCATTTACACGGCTGATTTCAACCAAATAGTAGCGTTATGAAAACACATTGCATGGGCAAGAGTGATCTCGGGAAGTGACCAGGAGACATTGGACGAATAAAAACAACGATTGAGTCTTATGAATACATCAGAGCCTCTATTACGTGACAATTCCTCCCTTTTCGGTTTCCTGGTCCGCCATACGTTTCTGTTACATTGTTACTATTGTCTACGCAAAGGTATTGAAATTGGCCTGGCCAGTCTGGCAAAATCAAGTAAAAAATAGCGCAAAGGTTTGTAGCCTCCTATGTTTGAAACGCTGAATCCGCCAATGCTCCCAAAAATTGCTCTCAAGCATGGCTTGAGACTAACTAAACACCGAAAAACTGATCTGAGAGTCGACGTAACTGTCTGCACTGTCGAATGCCAAAGGTTAAAATTGGACGTTAAACTAAGCTTTTGCTCCATTTATAGTCGTTTGATCCGCGCTGTGTACGGCAATGTCACATATGAGATTCACAGCCTCGTGGATTTTAAGCCAGCTACAGCACCAGCGGAGCGACGTCTGCTCTTTTATCGGAAGGAAAAGAGGAACTGAGGAGACCACTCCTCATCTCGCGTATTGAGGCATTGGGATGATGGCACTGCGAAGAACATCGCACCTGACAGCGTCACGTTTTCTTTCCCACGCTACAAGGAATTCTACCACCATAGGCTGTTCCGCCCTTCATTTTTGTCATGCGGTACAGTCTACGCGTGCAGGCAGCATACACTGCCATCTCCCGCGCGCAATACGTACTAATGGTTTTTTGGTGCGTGTTCAGGGCAGTGTTTGGCGTCCCGAGGCTGACGATAGTAACTTGTAGAGCACTAGAGTCCTTGGGGAAGTCAGCCGACTTGGCTATGAAAGAAGCAGATCAGTCCAGGCGGAGCTCTGAAAGAACTTGGTTTGTAGCCGACACAAGTCAGGCGATGCCAGTTTGCGCGACACACGTAGGATAAATACCATCTGGTCAGGTCCACTGGGAGGGAGAGCTAAAGCCAGCGATCTCCCGGGCTGGGACGTCATTGGATAAAGTCTTATCCTACTGTTCGGTTTAAACTGATTTTATGGTTTAGTCTGGAAGTGACCACTCTGTCTTCACAGGTACCAGGCCGGCAGAGACAGGTGTACTTTTGCCGCCAGTGAAAAAACCTCAGGTCAATGCCGGCTTAGGTGCGTTAACCAACGAATACCATTGCGCTGGACACGCTTCTAATTTAATGAACTATGTTTTTGCTTAAAGTGATTGTAAAATGAAAACGACTTGCCGTAATGTATACATGAAGTACGTCTACGCATCGGAAGTATATTTCATAAGGCTACTATTTGTTTTAATTAGCTTGTCCGTGAAAGCTCCGGTACGGTTATACATGCTGACGTGATACAATAGCGGAAAACAACGTGTTCGTGATAAAATGTTGCACTTTTTGAAACGTTTTGTCTCAGATTTAAGCGAGAGAAGAGAGACGTTAAACAGAGAAGAATAAAAAAGAGAATATAAAACATATCACAGACGGATCCGGGGAAGGGCAAAGTGGGCAACTGCCCACCCTTAGAAAAATTACGCGGGCAAAACCGTATTTTGGCCCCGCCCCAAATTTTATATTACTGCCCACATTAAAACCGCAAATACATTTTCGCTTTTCCCTACAACATCTCTTAAAACTGCAAGTTCCATTTTCCTTAGCAATGGTCAACGGTGCACACTGATGAGCTCTGGTTAAAAATAAGGCAGTGTTTCATAATATCGGTGTAGGTAGGCAGTTTTGCAAAATCAGTTTAGGGGCATGGGTCTCAGGGACGAATAAGTAAAGGTAGTTGTAAGGTGTAAACCAAAAGTGTTTTCCCTGGATCTGACTCTCTCTGTTCAAATGCAGGGGGAGGGTCTCCAGCTGAATGGAAACCATGCCTGCGTCATAAGGCTCACAAGAGTTGTAACAAAAAAAGGAAAGTTGCCAAGCTCACCTTGTTGTATTCAAGCTTATTAAATGTTATTATTTATCAAATTAAAAGGCATTCGGCTTTATTCGTGCCTATCTGCTAGACTACTGCTTGGTTATAGGCTTCAACATTGCTTAGATATTGTTTGGTTACTCGTCAGGATGAGACTGGAGAAGTGTATTCTGTCTTCAGCATGAAATGCACCAGCCACAAGGTGGGAGCGGCGAAAATAAGGTTGAATATCTGCAGAATGTCAGGGCAACGACTGAATGTTAGTTAATTGCTACATGCCACAGTTTGGGTATGTTCTTTTTTTGTTCTTCTGTCCACATACCATGGCAAACATGTCAGTGAGGTGTTTCAGGGGCAGCCCCAGTCTTGCCCCAAAGTGTTGTCCAGTTATTGGGTAACAGGCTGCCACACTAAGAGTGCCTTCTTTTCTTCAAAATATGATTTATAACTAGATTTAGCCCTCGCCAGGCATAGGCTTTTTTATTGACGCGTCAGATGAGGGGATAGATGAGACCCCCGCCGTTTCGCTCCTGATTGAGCTAGCGCCGAGAAACAAAAGCGAGCGTGTCGCCCGCTATAGAAACAAGCCAATGGTATCCGGTTTTAACCCGCGCACGACTGGCAGTCGGCGCCGACCACGCCCGTCTGGGGGGTCGACCGTCCCCCCTCTAGCTCACGAACGGTTGGTCGGGCGATAATAATAAACATACCGTTGGAATGCTCGTGACAAATAGAGCTCGAAACTGGCCTCATTTTTAGTTTTGGACAATATGTAAGTCATTTTCACCACAACCGACTCCATGAAACCAAAAAGCGGCCTGGATCTCAAGGGCTGTGATTAATTAAGTCCAATCAAAGGCACCAACAAACAGGTAAAAGTCCGCAGATGCCGCTAAGCGTCTAATTTTTCTGACGAACACGGCACGAAATTAACGGGGGGAGGAAACTATTTTTGGGGGAGGGGAGGGAAAGGGAACTAATTTCAGCGTTTTGTTTCGTAAACATAAGCTAGTTCATGCCATGCTTCTTGACCCTAGCGGTTTGTGTAATGGTTTCTCACGCTGAAATTTTGGAAAAATTCATTTGTTATCAATTTACATAACTGGCGGAGCTTTATTCGCGTGAGCCTATTTGTTTCCGAAATATACAATTTCTGAAATTTTTTGAACTTTTTGGTATTACTCGCAGCTGTGCGAGCCAGTTCCGTCATTATCTGCCCATTTTGAATAGTTCATCCCGGATTGTGACGGCGGTGTATTTTGGCTCATATCAGTTATTCGTGGCCTAACTTTATGTCGTTGTCTGGAAGCCATTGATACTTGGCCCATGGACGATAACTGGATGTCTGCATCACCTCACATCAGAAATGTTATAAGAAATTCCGTCAATTCCTGAAAAAAACGATGAAATGTCCCCAAAATGTGCCTGTCAAATAAGTGTCTTAGGTCGCTGACCCGGAAAATTCCGAAAAAATCTGAGATAGCGGTTTTGTTACACCTATCCCGATCTTTAATCCCTTGAAGCCGTAATATGATATATTTTCCGAAAACGTTGTAGGGCGCTAAGCATTTTTTGGCATAGGTCCGCTTAACTGAATTAAGTCCAAAAACTAACCAAGACTAACCTGACCTAGGTCAGACATCTGACTTGACCTGAGGTAAAAATTTTGAAGCAAGGTGTAGAAATGACTAGGCAAAAGATACGCAAAGTTTCGTGGCGCAGTGTTTGTACTTTTCGCTTGAAAGCTACATACCATAAGGCTTTACAGACACTAAATATAAAGAGTTAGGACTCCTCCTTAAACCTTAAAAATCTAATGGCACCCTTCATCGTTACTTTCGGCCAATGAAATAGGTCACGTCACGTCAAAGCCCACGACCGGCTGGAACGGTACGGGATCTAGACCCCTGTGACTCACGTGCAATGAACCCGGATATGTCAGAATGGTGCAAAACGTATGCCAAGTTCAAAAACAGCACTCAAAAATGCCTTAGCGTCCACCCGAGGTCAACATGGTCATCCGAGGCTTACCAAGGTCAATAATGGATGGCTTTTATATGAATAAAGGATGACATTTATTGACTGCGGGTAAAATATAGGGTATTTTGGGGCCTTGGTTTTGAATTGGCAACCATTTTGTACCACTCTGGTTTATCCAGTTCATTTCATATCTAAGGCCCAGGGTCACCCGAAGTCATCCGAGTCCAGTGACCTCGGCTAGTGGGGCCATTAGATTGAGTGGAACCCTTAGACGTGGTTCCTTTACAACTAGTTGCCTCTTTTGGTGTGTTTTGGCATGCCATGCCAAATGCATCTTTTGGTGTGCTTTGCTTCCGTAAACATTGGAATATGCCGACAAAAATACGAAATCTTATCGAGGTTAATCAAGGTCAGTTAAGGTCACTGGCCTGGCATGACCTTTGGACGTCACTATTTGAAATCATGCTGCGTTGTGTGATTGTGCTGTTGGTTGCTCAACCCGAAGAAACATCAGATGTGACGACCGCACCGGGTTACCATGAAAATGCTGCCATTTTCGCCCAAAACTGGTCTGTAGACCCTTGAAAATGACATCACATCTTAATGAAATGACCTAATATCAACAAACCTTTTTTGCTTAAAGACGCGCAATGGACGAAAACTTGCCTAAAATTACAGCGTCCTAGTCCCAGTATTTTGTGTTATCCTAAAAAAAATGACTGGGAGTGGCAACCATACCTCTCCCCTCGCCGGGTGAGAGTTAAGGTTAAGGTTAAGGTGAGGGTAAGCAAACTTGTCTTGCAGTCCTGTATGAAAATGATACAATAGCCCAAGACAAACCAAACTGCCCATTTATGAAATTTCTCATTCAAAATCCCAATAAGCCATCCCTATTTCGAATATTTCCTAACACTGCCCCCAAATGACACTTGTCAAAGCTTGCAATACTTTGCAGACTCGTTTGTTCTGGTACAAGTTTTTGCTTCGCAGTAATTCACCCAGGCACTTAGCCAGGATTTTCCTCCTCCTTTCCGGGGTACAATGTTAAATTCTGTCATATACCACCGGCATATGTCAGAATATATAGCAAGAAGCAACAATTTTGCGTAATTAAACTCATATTTATCGCACAGGAAAAGCATATAATGCTTGCTTGTGTGACCCATACATGATCACTGCTCCGCATTCATGCGAAACTGCTAAAAATCTAGTGTAGACCGCTTGGTTGGGGAGGCATGGCCCCATGCCCGTCTCCCCCGGCTATATGTATGAATTCACCAATGAAACGGATTTGCTTTCTTAAATATATAAATCAACTTTTGAAATGTATTTGCACGCATGTGACGTGTGCAATGTATGTATTGGTATGTATGCATACAAATGCATTTGTATGCATACAATGCATGCAAATGTATTTGCACGCATAAAAAGATGTGCCACAACACAAATGTTCAAACTGTGGTATTCGGTTTTGATAAATTTGCTGGTTTAGCCGTTATTCCCCATAGGTAAATGTAAGGGTAACCCCAAAGAAGCACTTACACACAAATTCTCATGGTTTTCGAGATCGCCGGAGGCAGATCTGCCCCTGCCCCTTTCCAGACACGGAATCGCACGTAGCGGTCAGCTGTACGGAATAGGGTTAGTCTGCTGGACATTTGGGTATCACATGTTCAGCACACGGCTTTACCCACTGCCCCATAGACACAGCGTGTTTTACATCAACCAGGTATGGTCCATCAGGGAGTTTGATGTGTTTTCAGGCTTGACCGTTGTAGGCTGAAGGGTACGTATGCCTTTTAGGTATCAGTTAGGAGGCAGGTTGGGCCAGGTTATGACACCTCTGAATAAATGATTTCAGGTTGCGACAAAATTACAGAATCGCAACATGGGATGGTTCAACGGAGAAATTGTATCCTTGACGTTGTGCGGATGTACACACATTACAACAATTGTAACAAGGTGGAGGAAGACAAACATTGGTGGTATTGTTTTTTATTGTTTAAGATCGATTCATCGCGTAAAACACCATTGCCACCATACTCAATTTCGAGAAGTGTTGGTGTGAAATCGACAATACCACAAGTACAAGAAAGCCCCAGCAATCATTTCATTCCCTGTGTTCAGAAATAAGTTTGGTTCAGGGGTGCATTCGAGCCAGTTGAACTACTTGGAACGATTAAGTTTTGGAAAGTGATGCAAATTTTGCATTTGGCGAGTCATGCTACTATTATTGATTGGAGGATAGGTTTATAAGTGACTGACAGAACGGAAAGTCAGGCCGGCATGGCCGTGTCGTAGCATTCCGTATTATAACGCACGAAAAACATTTCTCCGCGGTCCTGTCCTCCCGTATTATGTACTCCGAGCGTGGGGCTATCTGTTTTCAAGCGGTGGCTATTACTGTCCGAGTCAGGAAGGAAAACACGGGCACACATTTTAAACACTCACGTAGACATCGGTACGATTTGCAGCAAAAAATATATATAAATATCATTCAGTCCTTGTCTAGCAGTCCGCCACTTGGTGCACGAGTGAAACACTGCTTGTCTAATGTCTCAAGTCCAGCGGAAATGCGGCTGTACAAGATGGGAGCTCTGGAGCTAAAAGGCCTTTTCCCAGCTACAGTCCTAGATCGAGGAATGTGTAGCAGACTGGGCACCAGTAACTTGCAGGACGGCTCCTTGGGCTTCAGCGTCCCCGCGTTTTAGCACGTCATGTTAGGCGCAACGTACAGAACTCGGCTAACTGCCGAGGTTGGAGCCAACCAAGTCTCTCTCGCAGGTTGGATACATAACCAAATTTTCTACGGCCAAAAACTACTCTTGCTCCAAAGTTGACAATACTCTGGATTTTTTCAGAGTTCTTTTTCGTGTCATTACCTTATACCGAGAGGCAGCACCCGACCTGTCACAGAACTGGGGCTGTCACAAGAGTGGTAATGACACCGTCGGGTAGACTACGTCGCACATGCGCGAGGCCAGCTAGTGTACCCACGCAGCGGCGACTGATGAGAGCAACGTATGCATCCCCAGACAAAGTGCTGTCGTAGGGAAGTCCAAGATTTCTCACCTCATTGCATGGGACGACGGCGACGTCTCGGAAGATGTTTTGAAGTTGTTAAGGGTTGCACAAGTTTTAGCGGTTCCCAAAAGTGGTCAGTTGAGTTTTTGCCGCGTTGCCGTTGAGAGCGTTCGCGCAAGACCATTTGTCGAGAGATGCCGCCTCCATGCGTGAGATTAGTTCCGGAAGGTCACTCTTATTGTTACACACCACGACTTGTGTGTTGTCAGCGTGCTATGCGACCATCGGTCATTTAGAGAACACCGCCAATTCGTTCGCACAGACACTCAATAGCAATGACCACAGAGCTGAAGCAAAGGTGTCTATTGAAGTGAAACTTTATGATCGAGTGATGAGTCCAGGTTATAAGCAACAAGCTCTGTATAGTATGTACTCTGAACCCAAAGCCAGCTATGCGAACCATGCGGCTAACATGTCTAACAAAGGTAACGATGGCGTTATGCAATGCATTGTGTTGGATAATGTTACAGATACTGAAATGCATTGGGCTGAACATTCATTTCAACCTTGTTGAGTTCCTTCTGTACCTGAGGGTGATGCCGTAGCCACAAATTCGAACCTGTGTGCACCCAACACACTGACAAAGCGCGGGCCCGCACAGCCGCACTGAGATGGCATCGGCGGTACGTATCTGTGCGTAGTGGCAAACTTTGCTTCAATGAATTGCTAATCGGATATTTGTGACCAACGCGATGATTTCAAAGGACATTTTGTCGGGCAACTTCAAAAGTCGGTTCTGTCTGTCCCCGGTATGGTAGTGCAGGACCCTACAATGCGGCTGCAAGCTCCGTAGTATTTGCAATAAATGGAGTGAACGAGGAACCCATAGAAGCCCTCACGATACCGGACTAATTTTATATGTCAATCCAAAATAGCAGTTCCAGACATTTCATGTCGGTTTTATTAGGCATAAATGAAGTGGTTAGTTTAAAACTACACGCGCGGGTCAGGCTGCCAATTTTTAACATATTTTTGTGTAGTTTTTATAATGTTGCATAGCATGTCTAATCTGCTTGCATACTGGAGTTGGAAAAGTCCGCAAAAAGCCCACAAAACCCCGAAAGGTACCCAGCAAAGCCCGCAAAAAGCCTGGCGACCCTTTTCAGCCGTCGCTTTGTGCGCCTGGGAATTCAAAATTGGCAACTGAGATGGAAGCACCACATTTGACCTATTCGGGGGAACTCCATGGCATGTTACATTGGAATATCATTTGGTGTAGTAACGGGTCAAACTTGAACAATATGATGTGTAAATATAATGATGAAAAGACAGCAAAGTTCTGACTGTACTTTACAACATCCGGTAAATTTCCCCGTCGCACCCTCCCCCCATCCTACCCTAACTTGCCATTATCAAAAGGTGTCCATAGATCGAGTTGTGACAGTGCTATCTTCTTTCCAGGTCGCACGTAAATCCTGATCTCCTTGAATCCTGAGCGTTTCATGACATTCAAGTGGGAGAGCAAGGATAGAAAAAGGAGGGGGTTGACAGGTACTTCCGATCAGGAGTGGTCGGGAAAAACGCAAAGGTCTCTGCTCGACTTTTCTGGTGCTTCCTCATCTTACTCTGGTAGTTAGTCGTCAAACGCGAGCCCACCAGTTAACGAAGCATCAAAAGGCGAAGGACATGTGAAAGAGGCTGAGGCATCTCTCGCGGAGAAAGAGCTAATGAGTCCGACCAGATCATCGATCTAAAAATATTCCCTCCGGGATGCCCCGGGAAGCTGACCAAAATGTTATTGACAGGTTGGCGTGTTCGCAGTCGGATTTAGCTGATGCTGATCGCCGTTACGCTTTGAAGAACAGATAAGTGCCTACCTGCCGCGGGAACTTCCCGGCGTTACAATACATGATCGACAAAGTCCTTCGCTCGAGGAGATGCAATAAGGGACTCCTCGAGCAGTGCAAGTGGCTTGCCATTTCGCGGCGCGGAGAGCAAACCGAGACCTGGTGCTTCCCCTCTCTGTTGTTCGGTGTAAGTGAAGAGGGAGAATGACGTGGCAGCAGCGGCCAAGTGATGGGCAAGTTGGTCCATCGTCTGCCGAAGTATTTCAAGAGCCTGACGAAAGCTTAAGGCGATCTGAAACTCCGCAATGAATGTGGGCACCACAAAAACACCCGAGTGCGCGCCGAGCAGTTTTTGTCCAGATCAGGAACGGAAAAAAGCAAAGCTCGGTACAGGTCAATGCGGTCATGAAAAGCGAGGCACAACGGACCGAGTCTGTGGTTCCTTCAGTCGTGGAGACCGTTGAACTCGCAGTCCTGCAAAACTCTGCCCTCAGGGGCCACCGAGGTGATGGCGGGATCGATAGGTTAGGATGATGTTAGGTTCAGAATTAATGTAGGGGACAGATACATAGCGAAGCACCTTAGAATGGCCCCTGGGAACGCAATGTATAAATGAAAGATGATGCAGAACAAGAATTCGCAAGTGCACGGCGACATGGTGAAGGAATCCGTTATGCTTCGCTCTCACATGTCTCCCTTTTGGAGCATCAGTGCAGAAGAGACCACAGACCGCGCCAGCATGGAGCAAATGGCCATCAATGTTCGCTGTCTGGCCGAGACCAAGGACAGTGGCCTGGTCGTCAGGCAGGACGCTGTGGTCCTCTCGGACGTCCTCGGTGAAATGGATGTCGAGGCGAGAAGAGAATGGGTGGGGCTTACATCGCAGGCGCTGTGCAGAAACAAGTGCCAAACCTTCGTCTGGGGCCTCCTGTCGCTCAGTCCTAAGCTTCTATTTCTAGTGAGCGCATAGGAGTCGTGTCAGAAGGTCGCTCCAAAAGCGGATTACCTTCACGGCGCCTCCCACGGCGTCAGCTTGGCGGCACTGAACATGACGAAAGTACGGGGCATCGGAAATGCTCTCGGCATTCTCAAAGTTACTGTAGCATTTGTGACTGATGCCTAAGCGGTGTGAGACTTTGCGTGGCGCTCAGACTGAAGCTAGTCAGTTGCCACGAACTGCTGGAAATGTGTCCCATGAGATTCAAGGCGAGGTATACTGCAATCCAGAGGTTCGTGGAGCAGCTACCTGCCATCACCGCAGCCATCTAGAGGACTGAGTGACAAGATGACAGCGCAAGCTCTGGAGCTCCTCTGCATCTGGCAGGATTGCAGACATCGGAACTAATGCCCAGTCTCCGTGTTCTGCTGATACTGTCTGGCCTGCTACTGCCGCTGTGCAGAGCTCTGAAAAAGAGAGTCGCTGACCTGGTCGCATCCATGCAGCTCATCGACGGAGTCATGGGGGAGCTGAAAGAGCTCAGAGCTGATGACGCAGAATTCTCAAGGTCTTCTCGGAGGCAGAATATGGACGCGAACAGTCGTGGGTATGGGACCAAGCTGGCCGCGTGTCGCAGCTGGACGAAACATACACCGCGGCGAGCCATACCCTCTGGTTCGGAGGATGACGCGGTCAAAGGAACCAAGTGAATTTGTTTGGTCCAGCGTTGGACTACTTGCCAGGCTACCTCCGGACTCCCTTCAGTGAGCATCAAGGGACGTCCACGACGTTGAGCTTCCTGGTCGCCAGCCGTGTCACTGCTGCGAAGCGGCAAGACATGCTCCCTGCGTTGAGCAAGTATGGCCGTCTGAGCTCGGTGTCGGCGAGGCAGGCCGGGGCGGAGTTCATGGTCTGACGTGGTGTGTGGACGCGCACGCCGCCTGAATAGATGCCGAGAACAGTGATCGCATCTCTACAACGTTGTTCAGTGGACATCTTTCCGGGCTTGCCTGTTTTGTCTGTTCTGCTGAAGCTACGGACGGTCCTGCCCGTTTCAACAGCAGAGGCCGAGCGGACCTGACTCTCTCTACCATCTGGTTAACGGTGGCCGGAGATAGACTGGAGGCTCTTGTGCTAAGGCAAACGTGCAGCGGGAAGTTGCCCTCAAGTAAGAGGTGATTGATCGTTTCCTTCAGAGCGCCGAAAAGCGTGCTGTTCACAGCAAACTACCTCAGGTTAGTTCGCAATCGTTCCCATAAGCATTACAACTGGCACGGATTGCACGTTCCTACAGGCATTTATAGCAAAGTAAAACGATGCCATTAAAATGGCTGAAATGTTCTGTTCAACGGAAGCAACATTATCTCCGTTTCCTTCATGGCAGATTCCTGATTGGCTCCTCCGTGCACGTGTCGTAGTAGATACGTGCTGAAAATTTACATTCTGGAATGGCCTTGTCCTCTCGACATCCCAATGTACGGTGGCCGTTTTGTTTCATGCGAGTACAGGGTTCTGATAAACTTGGTTTCAACAAGCATATCAAAAATCCCAACCCCGCGGGGGTGATGTTTCATCATTGCCAAAATGATGTTTTTGGAAAGATAGCCGTTTAATTAAAACCGGCCATAGCTGTCAATAAACCCATTACGTAATGAAAATTGCGGAGACCCTCATTCTTGACGTGCTGGTTGCTGTCGCAGTATACGGGCGCGTGCTAGCCGGCCGTCTCGTCGGCGCGATTGCACACTGAGCCGACGCTGCACCGGTTTCTAGACGTTCGCCTCGCCGCCTGCTCCATCCTCTTTCCCGTGACTTCCCCGGCCGTCCTCCAGGGCCCTGCCGCTGCAGCGCCAGGGTCGTGGAGGGTGGCCAGTGAAGGGTACCCGGATGACATCGCGTTGCCATCCGCTGTCACTCAGGGCCAGTTCTCATACGACCCGTTGTCACCGAATCAAAACAACTTAAACCATGAACGTACGTTTTCATGTGTTTCCATTTTGTGCTTCTCCGGTTTTTCCATATCTCGCTTGAGAAGAGGCTATCACATCCTCGCCAGATGCCACGTACCTAGCACCTGGCGCATGCGTGTTGGCTGCACCGGTAAAGATACAGTCGGAGGGATTTTTGTGTCGTACGCTTTTAACACGGTCGCGCCAGAACACGTGATTTTCGTAAGTCGCCGGCTCACCACGTCAGGCTGGCCAAACAATGCAGCCCGTGGATATATGAATCGCTGCGGTAAAAAGTCGGTCTTCGGCCGCTTATTCCCTTCCCCCTACCCCCACACCGAACGGCTGGATCTGCCCCTTTAACATGTTATAGAACACTAGAGGCAATACTGAACATACCGATGACGACACTAACTGATACTGATAACAACAAAGCACGGCAACAAGATATCGTGATTTATTTACTTTTCTTTCATAACGTTAAGCGATCGCTTCCCTTTGTCCTAGTGCGTCCCACCGGTGCATTTGATGATGCTCTCCGCTGAAGCCAGCGCCCTTTCTTAGAAAGTTTACGGAGTGGATGTCACTCAGCGTCGGTCTTTTGTCTGCACGGCAAATCCGTACATTCTGGCTTGCTTTATTCAAATATGTCTCGCAGCACTGATGGCATAATTCATAAAAGCTATTTTCCAGTGTTTGCTCGAAACGCAGTCGCT
The DNA here is from genome assembly GCA_030062745.1 of Capitulum mitella. Lineage (NCBI taxonomy): Eukaryota > Metazoa > Arthropoda > Thecostraca > Pollicipedomorpha > Pollicipedidae > Capitulum > Capitulum mitella. Next base: position 4,101,084 of record CP099849.1, on the reverse strand, counting down.
GCTCTACAACGTCAAGGCCTGCGTATGTTTCATCCAGGCCCCAGATGCAAACAATGCCACCGTTGAAAGACTTCCCGGAGGTTGTTTTCGAAGGAAAACGGAGCGTTTTGCGGGGGACTGGCGACTTGGCATTACGACGGATGGGAAGACAAGGCTACATATCCCTTACTGCATCTTACGAAGAATATTGGTATTTGTTGTTTCTCCGTAGAAGCCGACGAGTCGTCCCTGGGGTTTGCAAACACCGAAGGTGAGTCACATTCCATGTGACAGAAGACGGAAACGGGACCTAACCAATGTGACAAAACATCGAGAAAAGCCCAGTTCATCAGAAAAAGGCACAAACGCACAAATGTGTTTGTGCGTTTGCTGTATCGAGTACGGTTTCATTCAGGCAAACAATACGGCAAGGTTCAAAAAATGTCATTTCTCAACAGCGACCGACGTCTTTTTTGTCCATTGCTCGGGGTTGCCAGAGACAGAAAACAGAAGAGTGCACATTACGGCAGCAGTGACAAAAGGCCTTTAGAGATCTGAATCATTTGGATCTGCAGTGATTCGTTAAATAATTATGACGCGATGATTCAGTTCACCAGCAACAAGGACGTCGACAGGTCCTTCACATGCGATATCGTAGAGTGCCAGGCGTTGTTTTTGGCCGGAACGCGGAACACATCGCCGGAGCTCTTTTAAACATACTACGACCGATCCTTCTTGGTAATACAGCCAAAACGGTCTGACATGCATTTTTAAAGTGGCAATTGTTCAGACTTCTGTCATCAAGACAATGTTCACGGCCAAATGGCATTGCTTTAATTTGTTTAGCTCAGGCCAATGACGTATGTAACAGAAAACCTAATATCTCACTATATGATGCCTGTTATGGTTTTAGTGACTTAGGACCTATGGCATTAATTGGCCGTTCTTAGTATAATTTTTCTTTGACAAAAAAAAAACGGAAAAAACGTTTCACGAAACTCAGCTTAAAAAATTCAAAGGCACTCGTTACACTCATCTTTGCCAACGTTGCAATTTCGGCGTGTTTCAATGTTCTTTTCTCAGATGTTCACATAACCAGACGTAATCCAAAGCCTTTAAAATGCCCTCTGTTACGATGGGATGTTTATGCTTTTCGCAGTGTTGGAACATGAAGCTTTTTTGGAGGAAATTTTTGTTTGCTCCCATTCTCTATATGGTTTGGATGACACGGCTTGATCTTACTTGACCTTGTAACCCTTAGGAAAACAAGGTGGGTGATTGAAAGCATACGCGTCCTTCCCAGAATTTGACGAGCTTTCGATCAAAGACCCTTTCATCCCTCAAGCCTCACTAATTCCTGAGACCATTGAGAGACTCTCGAGCACCCTCAGAACAGCAAAGGGGAAGTCAGACCCCGGTTGCGCGGACGAAACTGCACATCATTCGCACTCACGTCCAGGTGTCAGGAGCCGCCAGCGCGCCGCGCCAGCGCGGATCGACCGGCCGGCGCCCGCCGCCCCCTCGCGGTCCCCCGGCCCGGATCTGGGGGCCGGACGGTCACCGCCGGCCCGCATTACCACCAGCCCGGCCACCTATTACCGCAGCCCGATCAGACACGATCGGATGTTCTAATCAATAGGGTATCACGGCCCCCGGCGCTCTGCCTCCGCTCCCGGCCGCCGCCGCCGATCGCTCTCCCCGCCGCGGGGCCGGCGACGCGTCTGAGCGGCTGAAGGCGGCCGCCTCGAGCCGGCCGGCGGCTGGCGCGGCGGCCCCCGGCCATATCGGATCAGGGCACGGCCGATGGACGGCTGACAGCTTCGGAAGCAGCGCCGGGCTCTAGGGCGGCGCAGCGAATGGTTTCTCGGCAACGCAACCGGGAGTCAGAACAAGACTTTGAATAAGGGAAGAAACGGTATTGTAAAAAAGGCGAAACTTAAATGGGGTTTTCGCAACACATAAATCGTTTAAGAGGCCTGGTTTAGGCTGTTGATCAACATCACTTTGAAGTAATTAAAAAGGGCTGTTGTAGTGAAATCCTTCGGTTAGAAGGCGTGTTCCATTTTTAAACATGTGTTTTGAACTCTAAAAGCCAGCCTGTGGACCACATGTGGTTGTAATGCATTATAGTTCCGGATTTAAAGTGGCTCTCCCCGAATGCCACTGCATGATATTTCCGATCTCTGTCTAGCAGCGAACGGACAAAACCACTGTCAACTATGCACCAGTCATAAGAGATAATTACCGCTGCCTGACCATCTGTTTCCTAAACAAAACAGAATAATAAATCAAAAAAACAAAAGGTGCTACGTATTCTTGCTCCGTTACTGATGCTCGCATTTCACGCGTGGAAATACTGTATATTGTTAAGCACGTTTCCTGTCAGCCACACAATAGTTTTGGTTCCTTTGGCTCACACAAAAATTTGTCAGATCATGAAGAAAAAACACATGCCATGACGACTGCTGCCTCCGCTGTCATTGTTACGACTTTGGATATTCCACCTAAGCAATTTCATCTTGTTTTCCCTGGATTATGAGGATTAAACTGCCTGCTATCGATGACATCAGCACCGCAAATTATTCTCTGCATTGTTAGAGACAAGTGTAAAGTGGAATCACTGGTGTGGCCCTTACTGAGCTCGACAACGTTACTGCCTTATAAAACATCCATCGTATAGTTAGACGATGTTTAAAAGATCCGTTACCACAATAAGCCTCACGTCTCGTCGATCTGCTGAGATAAAAGCCGACATGTAGCTCATGACACTGGAAGGTCAGCTCCAGTGCAGGTACTCCGGAATGGCGTCTGTGTGGAGTTGGTCGGCCGCACGTGACAGACACATCTGTTCGCGATCCGGCCCCGGCCGGTCCGGACCGGCAGCCGATCGGCCGGCCGGCTGCGCCTCCTGCCGGCAGCCGCCAGCAGGGCTCGGCACGGCAGCGGCTGCCTGCAGGACTTATAAACCGATTACTGACGTGATCAGCTGACCTGGCTCGATCGCCAATTTGTCCTTTGTTTTTTGAGAGAACCCATAACTCTTGAACTGGTGGTAATGCATTGCTGACTTAAACTGTTTAACTGATAATTAAAAAGACGCACTTGAGGTGGTGGCGACCCCTCGGCTAGCACGCCCTAAATGTGCATAACATCTTAGCTTCTGAGGTTTGGCTGTAACAATTAGATGCCGTTACGCAGTGAGCACCAGTCAATTGCCGTTCGCATGATTGAAAAGTGTCATTATAGCATTTTCCGAGCTCATGTTCATACATATGTTTCCTTCGTGGTCATATCAACATGGATAATCGAAAGATTCTGGAACCTTTTTACACGCTGCTTTAGGGATAAAAACCCTGCGCAAAGTTGAAGTCACCACAAGAATATCTTCTAGGATCAATTAAAAGGAATGCTTTGTTTGAAAGTCTAGTTCTTTTAATCGCCTTGAAAAACAAATACCACAATCCTGGATCCTTACCATTCTCACCAACATGATCGTCAAGATCACATAAGGTAAACCACTATTTTGTACGTGAAATGCGTTGTTGTGAAGTTGAAAATTGGATGAATTTTCTGAAAATTCTTAATCAACGGGGTCAGGAGAAAGTCCCATTGATAAGTTTCCAATTCATGCCAATTGTGTTAAAAGTAGGTAGTAAACATCGAGTCATTACAAATCAAAAATACTTCCTTTGCGGCTTTTTTGCCCCTCTACACACAACTTAAACTATTTTTGAAACTTCCTCTCATAGGAATGTACTTTAAGTCATGGCGAATCAATTGTCATTCGTTGCAATCAAATCAGACGGGTAGTTATCGAGTTCTCAGGGGGACCAATAAGCCCCCCTTTATAAGGAGAGGCCTTTTAGTGTTATAGGTTTGGACATAGGGTTAACCCGCGTCCAACTGGCAGCTGAAGCCATGCGCGCCCGACGGGGAGCTTGTTGACACCACCTCTCGCCCTTCTCCCCCTCTAATTCTCGAAAGCATACCATTGGAAAGTTGTTAACAAGCAGAACTCGAATTTCGGGCCATTTCTCACCTTTTGGAGAAGTCAAGCCATTTACGTCCTTTACGTCTTTTCATAGCTCAATACATGGACCAGAGAAACGCCCTGGATCTCAAGGGCTGTTATTGATTAAGACGAAGTGAAGTTACCAACGGGTGGATAGATGTCCACAAATACCGATGCACGTCAAATTGTTTCTGTTGTTCAATTTTTGGGCGGGAACATAAAGTTAAAAATGTAGCGATTTTTACGCCAAAACGTCGCGGGCGCCGGCGCTGAAGACGAGGTGGAATCGAAAGGCACTTATTTTTGGCGCTTCTTTATTCTGATGAAATTGGCCTTCCCAGTTTGTTTCTTCATACTGGATGTTCGTGGTTTAGTTTTATTGTTTAATTTGTGAAAAATTCATTAACCACCAATATACATAAATGGGGGAGCAAGCAATTATATTAATTTGTATTCACGCAAGCCTGTTAACTTGCAAACTATATAATTTTTTAACTTTTTGAACTTATTGGTATCATTGGATCGTTTGATAGTAAATTCGGTCATTTTCTATCTCTCCCAGGTCACACGTCGTTGATTTTGAGGGCGGTGCATCTTCGCTCATACCAGTTATTGGTGACCTGACACCAGGTCAATGGTTGGAGGTCAGTGGCACTTTGCCAAACGACGATCATTGAAAGTCTCCATTACGTCATACCCGAAATGTGAGAACAAATTCGTGAATATGCAACAAAAAGGTATGTAATGGAAATGGGCTTGACCTTACATCAATGACCCGGACGTTTCCTAAAAATCTGAGACGGCAGATCTGTGGCACCTCTCAAGATCTCCAATCCTAGAAAGGTTGGCTTTGATATCTCGATTTTGTTACGGAAGGCCAAACTTTTTGAACACAGGTCCCCTTGACCTGACCTGGGTCGGAGACCCGACTCGACTGTGGTCAGAACTTTGGCCAAGATGCAAAAATAATCCAGAAAAGATGCGCGAAACTTTCGTGATGCTGCATTTGTTCGTTCTCTTGAAATCTGTGAAAAGCTCAAAAACCATAGGAATTGCCACACGCCGCCCCCTCCGTTAGTCGGAGCCGAGTAAACTGGGCTCCTCTGTCACGAGCGAACCTTAGCATCAGTTGATCAGCGTCAATGAAAAAAAATTGAACAGACGGAATTTTTTTTCGTTCTCAGTCTTACTAGTAACAACGAAAAGTAAATTAAAACTCGCAGTTGTTCCCAGCAGAGAGATTGATAGCTAATGTTCACCCAGATAGCCAAATAATGAAGTAAATGATGAGAGGGTTTATTCTCTGTAAGCCACCAGGAAGTTTTATTAAGCAATTCAGTGTGCATGTGCAGTATTAAAAAGCCGTTTCTGTCCATGTACGATACTTTCTTCAACCATATCGGTGTACGAATGGATATTTCTGGATTTCAGTAAGGAAGCTTTACTTCAGCTTCGAAGCTGCAAAGTTCCATTTAGTCATGAGGCAAATTAAATCTCTGTTTCGTTCTGCTGCACTTACGGGGAACTGCACTGCAATGCACTTTGTTTCTTCCGCTGCAACTCGCACACATTTCACCGTCGGGGTTCTCACAGAAACCGCTCGTTGCTGGCGCTAACAGTGGTCTCCGTCGCAGGGCGGAAGAGCTCCCGCGGCAGCGCCGGAGACCGCCGTCCCAGGTGGGTGCCGCTCCGGCGTGCCGACCTAATGGCGCGCCTTCCTCCCCCGGCCCGGACACGAACAGCGCCGCGGCCAACTTCCCCCGGCCACGCGACCCCGGCCCCGCCCCGCGTCGGCAGCTGGCCGGCCGAGGTTCCGACAGTCGGGCGGCGGCCGCGACGCTCGCAGGAGGCCGAGGGCGCGGTTCTGGAGGCGGCGGTGTACTCCGCGGTTGACCCGGCCCGGCGGGACCGTCCGCCGCGCCAGGCCGCCGGAGCGCCGTCGCCGCCGCTGTTCAGGGCGGTATGTTCGGGGCGTCCGTCCGGGTCGACTCGGCAGGCGTCCTCCCGGGAGCGGCGGAGCGGAACGCGCGGCCGCCGTGGCGCCGGCTCGCGCCGCGGCCTGTTGCCGACGCGCCACCACGGCGCCGCTCCTGCCCGAGCGCGGGCCGGTCCATCGCTGCCGACGACATCGATCATAACGCCGGCGGCCGGCGGCCCGGCCCTCCCTGGCCGGCCGGGCCCTCTGGATGGCCGAGCAATAAAGCGTGTCTCCGGGCGGACGGCCCCCACTCGCGGCGGCGGCCGCCGCCGCCGCTGATGACGGCAGCGTAACGATCGCCGCCGCGCCATTAGTGTCTCGCCGCCGCCGCAACTGCCTCGTTTTTGTCATCTCCGCATTGTTCATGGGTAATTGCCGCGCGGTGCGCGGATGTCTGCTGGCGCGCGACCAAAAACCGGGTCAGGTGCGGATTAACGGCGTCTCATAGACGGCGTGTCAACAGACGTCAGACCACGGCCCGAGAATCTGGACCTTTGCGCTGTGAAGACCGCCTGTGCTTAAATGACATCTGCACGCAGTTAAAATACTGACACGCGGAAGAACCTGAAAACCCACCGCCGGTTCAGAGCCATGAACCGTATTTGCGAAATGTATTGGCATTTGAAGTGATCAGATAATTGAATCCGGAAGACGATATTCCTATGAAGTTAACTATTTATATTTCTGACGCAATTCCCATGCAAAAAAAATCAGGAACTGTGGCTCATTTTGATAACCATGTTCTGCTAGCCTAATTTAACTTTTCCATCTTCATGCTATGAGAGATGATACTTTCACGGCCGGCCGGTTTTGTGCGACATGTTTTCATCAGATAACCTGACTGGCAGGGACCCAATGACTGTATGTGAGAGTAGATTTGGAGGAAGGTAAACTAATTTACATTGTAAAATATGTAAAAGCATTCAGTTATGGGACATTAATTGATCTGAGTCAGGGGATAAGTTATATATATATATATATATATATATATATATATATATATATATATCATGGGGCTTTTGACAGCCTGCTCGCGACGTCTGCTGCAGGCATGCATTGACTGGTTAAAATGCTCCCTGAAACAAATTTCATATGCATTCCTTCATGGGCCCTGTGACAGATAATTGCAACATACGTCGAATACCGTTAAATTTCAAAACGTTTTTCTTTGCTCGCCATCTGCAGTGCTTCAGTAGAATTGGAAAATAATACCATTGGAAAATAATACCATTGGGAAATAATACCGTCAACAGTGATACCAAACTACTCGAACAAAAATTTGTTTTACATGGAACGTTACCTCCTCCTCACTGAGCCGCTTAGCAATCTCAGATGGTGTTTTGCCAAAGCTGACGACTTTTTCTTTTTATTTCCAAAATCCATGGTCCCTAAACAAATTAATCATTCCTTTTTGCCCATCCCTACAAACGACCTTTCTTCAACATCGGCGGCCACGCCTTCCCCGAAGCTTATCTTCTTGTCTAAATGACCTCCTTCCACACCCCACTTTAACGAGATTTGGGGAAATCCAGTTAGTTTGGTCGCCAACGAAAATGAATTACGTGAGCTGCACACAAATCCTAACTCCATTACCTTGTTAGTTTCGAGTAATCCTTACCACGCTACCAACACCAAGGCTTACCATAACCGTATTACTCCATTCCACTTGAGATTGCTTTTTTCTCCTTCTTTCCCCCCTCTCTTTCTCCCTCCCTCCATCCCTTTTCCCCTCTTCTTTTCTCCCGCCCCTTCCTCTCCCCCTCTCCCTTCCTCTTTCACCCTCTCTCTCCCCCCTCCTCCCTCTCTCCCCGTCTCTTTCCTCATCTCTGCCTTTTCCTTACTCTCTGTTTGCTTACTTCTTCGACTAAATACCCGTTACCTCAGTCTCCTCTCTTCCTAACTAGGAAAAAAAAACGTCAAGCCGACCCGACACTAAGTTCCAAGTTTGTGGGCGCGGCCCGTAGAACACATATGTGAATGTCCCAGCTGCACACAAATCGAGTGGCCGTTTAGCGCCTCCCATAAATGAAACGGTCACAGTGAAATCTTCAGCAGCAGTGAAATCTGAGGACTGTGTTAATAGTGAAGTGAGTCGAGCGTACAGCCGCCCCTCACTGTCTGGACTGTCCTTATGAATCTGCTAACAGCAGAGTGTGGCTGACGTCTGGAGAAGGGTCGGCACGGCAGAGATCATGCTACTTAAGACTTCCGATGTTGAATAGGTCTGGTGGACTCGCTCATCGTCGCTTCAACCGACAGATTTTAAAATACACTGATGCATCACACGAAGATCTACGGATCAGCCTATCCCCATGTTTTCTTCCGGTGTGCCTCTCACGATTCTGAGAAAACGCTGCTCATGAAAGTTTTCCGTGATATGAGGACGCAGTGTTCAATGTCGATATATGCAACAGAAGTGGAACCCCGGAGACCGCAAGGAGAACTTTTCTGATCTTGTTGAGAGCTTGATCCCTGCAAAATTCGGAGCCAGCCGGGGAAATTGCAGGAACTCCGCGTCGTTTGCTATCGCCAAGACGTTTAGACGAATGTTCCGACAGATTTGGAGGAGATAAAAACGTCTTCCGGGGTCCGCGCCGAGGAATGGACGGCTTTTCCGGCCTGGCGGCACAGATCAGCTACGCTTGGCGCTGGCTCTGTCGCAATTTGCCGCGGTAATTCTCCATCAGGATGGTATCAAAATCAAAGATGTCCGCTGGTAGATTAGCGGCCGGGGAGCTGACGCTTGGAAAGTGGTGTCTCTGGAAAAAACGCATTGTCTGCGGCGCGGGAAATATTACAGGTTTCCTTGTATCTGGGTTACGATAAAGAAAAACTGTCTGAAAATGAACAGAGCTTCTCTTGACAGACAGAACATACTCTCTTGAAGTCCAACGACGGAAACGTGCTCTCTATCCTGGGATGGTGTTCCGCGTTCGAGCCGGGCAGTTAACGAAATATCATGCTGTCATCAGCATCCTACCCCCTTATATCCGCAGTCTGGAGTGAGAGGATGAATAGCTCGCAGTCATCGGGATAATGCAGCATCGCGAACGGCGGAACACAAGCTCCAGCTCCAGCCCCTCCCCACGCCGCCCGGCAATGGCCGGTCCCCAAATTAGCGGTTTTAATCAACCGGTGCCAAGCGCAGATTGTCCCGGAGTAATTACGGCCGGCCGTAGGCGGGAGGCGGCCGCAGCCGGCCGGCGCAAGGCAGACGCAACCGGTGCACTTACGGGGAATCAATACGCTGGTGCCGACATGGGCGCACTTGCTGTCAATGCGCCGTCGTACGCCCTCTGGCACGGCGCCGCGAACGGCGGCGACCGCGGCAGCTCGTTGGACCGAGCCGAAGAGAGCCGCTGCGTTTCGACATCGCCACGCGCGGCTGGGCGTGGCGATTCGACCCGCCGCCTCCGTTTTGTTTCGGGCAGCTGCGAAGCCGATGCCGGGAGACCTGTCGTGAAGCCGCCGGGAAATAGGCGAGCGACCGGAGGCGGCGGCCGGCCGCGAGACGAGCGTGGCCACGTCCGCGCCGACCGGACGCCCTGGGGCCCGGCGCCGCGCCCACACACAATGCCGCCCCACATAATGGCGCCGCCGCCGCCGCCGCCGCCGCGCCTAAGACAATATGAGCCTTTTTACTGCCGGTGGTAAAAACGGCAGCATTCCCCGTATCAGCGCGGCCGTCCGGCGGGACGTATTTCTGGCCAGGTCGCGGCGGCCGCGGCTCCGTCCGCCGCCGCCGCCGCCACCGCGCTGATACGTGCCGGTGTAATGCGGGTGCTCGGTTATTCATTCCACCGGCTGCCGGCCCGCGGCGCCGCGTCCGACGGCGGCGGCGACCGGCGATGATCCAGATTTGTGACAGCTTTGCCCGCTGCCCACGCCGTATTTACAAGTCAATGGCGTCGAAACTTTCCGCGCCGCGCCACGGGCTTAAAGTTTTTGCATAGAGGGCGTCCCCGCGGTGCCGTTAAAAAACAATGGTCTGTGAAGTTTCCTCCGGTGTCGCCGGCGGCGGTGTCGAAGTATTAGAGTTATTCGTCTGTTCGATGTCTGCTGCGGGCGCCTGGGATAGTTGTTATAGTTGGTATATAGTATAGATATATACTATATATATATATATATATATATATATATATATATATAGATATATATATAGATATATGTATAGATATATACTATATATATATATATATATATATATATATATATATATATATATATATATATAGTATAGATAGTTGGGATAGTTGATAGCCCCGCGCGACGTCCCGCACCTTCACGAGAGGGTGTTGCAGAATCGCAGGAAACTGTGAAAATAAAATGCATCTCTGCCTCGTCCACTGCGCCGCCGGAACGGCCAGGGTCACCCTCAGATGACGAACCGGCAAACGTCAGCCATTCAAGACAACTACGTCGCCGAGAAGCGCTATCTACGCCGGGAAACGAGCCATCCAGAAATCACTGCATCTCACTAGCCGTCCACCACTGAAGGCAGGACCATCCCCCTCAGGTGTCTCCGTAGGCCCCGTCTAACAAACGGCTCCCGCCGCAGCCTCACACGGCCTGGAGGGCCAGGGCCGGGGGCGGCAGCGACGGCCCGAAGACGGGTCGGCGGCGAGCTCGACCGGTCGCAGTCGACGGCGGCCGACCATCAGCGGGCCGCCCGCACTGATGGCACATCATCATTTGCAAGACGCGCCGCCGCCATTACGGCCATCCGCCGAGCGTTATCGGCCCGCCGGCGCCGCGCCAATAATCCACTCATAAATTCCCGGGTAATTCTCAATAACGCGTGGCGGCGCGCGGCGTCAGCGGCGGCGGCGGCGGCGGCGCTGTCCCATGCGGGCGGCGGCGGCGGCGGCGGGCCGGCCATCGATCCGGCCTGGCCGCCCGGCCAGACGCCAAATGGCTCTGTTTACCGCGCGCCGTGCCGCCGAATTGCCACCCTTGTCTGCTCGAGGAGTTGGCATTTGCCGGAATGTCGGCGCCGCTCAGCGCGGATGACGGGCCAACGAGCGGTTTTTGCTCGTTGCGGCCGGGGAGGCCGGCGCGGTCGGGTTCGGTCGTGGCTTTTGATTGTCTCGCGGGGCGGCGGAGCAACAGTCGCGTCTGATTTCGGCTTCCGGGAGAACGGCTATTGCGCTGCATCGGCGGTGTGCGCGTCGCCATCCACAAAGATAGCGGGGTAGAAAGCCTGCTTAAAGCAGGGCAGAGACAATATAGGGGGTTAGAGGGAAGAGAGAGTGTTAGAGGGAGTTTGAGGGACTGGGGCGAGCTAGAGAAAAAGCTGAAAAGGGACGAAGGGAGAAAGACGGAAAGGAAAGAGAAGGATGGGGATGGAAAGACGGAGAGAAGGAAAGAGCGGTACAGAAGACTGAAGCGGTATGAGTGCAGTAATTGCTGAGATGTTTTGCCACCCTACACTTGCAGACAGGGCGTCAGACGTACGCACTAAAACATCGGCAACCAACGGACCGGTTCGACCGATTCACATGGTAATCAACTGCCGTCGATGATGTCCTCTTCTTCCGAGGGTGTCATATTTTTGGGCTACAAGTCCATATCTGATGTTACAAGTGACGCCAAATGTACGTATATGAACGATTTGGGAGTGCGTTTTTGCTCACATTTTGAAGATTACGGGTATCCTGAGACAAAAACACGTAAAAAATGTATGTGAATGATGTTAATGCACGTTGATCCGGTGAAAACAGTGACAAGGACCAACCTAGGTCATGCGGCACTAAGATGTTTTATTCTTGGTCATAAAAAACATAAACGTCGTCCATCTCCGTTACATGCTTTTAAACACTCATGTTTTCACCAGCAAATTTTTAAAATGGGCAGTCACAACTGGCTTTATGACTTATATGAGTCCTGTAATGAAAAAATCCCTTCTGTATGAAACAGATTATATGAATGAAGTGCAAAGTGACCTTGTGTCAGATCCTGGTGCATGGACGTATATAGGGGGATACCTTCGGGCCGTGGCATCCCCGAGACGTCCAAGGCGTCCCTGTCGGGAAACCCGTTCACTGGGTAATAGGATATCCAGGCATCGAAGGGCGGCTGATGAGGCCTAATAATGTCCCGAGAATAAGAAGAAATGAAGCAACTCAACTCAGCTTAATGGTCACGAAGTCCAAGGGAGCCCCAATTCCGGACAGCCCCCTCCCCCCCTCCCTCATGCTCCGAGAGCCCAAAGACGCCCCTGAGGTCAGCCGATGACTAAAAGGTTGTCCTAAAGAACAAAGGCCGCCCAAACCCTGGCAAGCCCCGGAGGGGCTCCCCGACGGCTGAGCGTGGGCCCCTGTGGTCTGAAAATATGCTCCGAGGTTCAGATGAACAACCTGAAAAATAAAACAACGTACCAAACTCTCCCCTAGAGACCATTGAGACCATTCGGAAGCCCCTGTAGATTATGTCTCGAGGACTAGGAGGATGCCCTAAATAATGAAATGGCACCCAAACCAATGGAGGGGCGCCCCTGAGACCTGAAGATATATCCCGAGGGCTAGAAGGACGCCCTAAAGAGCAAAAGGGCGTTTCAGGTCCTGGATAGGCGCCCCGGGGACTCCAGAGGCCGTCCCTGGGGTCTGAAGATACGTCCCAAGAGCTAGGACGTTCTAAAAAAAATGGAAGGACGCCCCAAGCTCTGAAGGGGAGCCGCCGAAGACTCAAAGGACGACCCCGTGGTCTGAAAATATACTCCGAGGTGTAGATGAACAACCCAATAAATACGAGGACGCCTCAAACCACGGAGTGGCGCACCTGAGGACTCAAAGGACGCCCCTCTGGTCTGAAATTATGTTTCGAGGGCTAAAAGGACATCCGAAAGAGTCCCGTGTGGGCGTTCTAAAACTTGGAGGGGCGCCCCCGATGGCTCAAAGGGCGCACTTGACGTATAAAAACATGTCCCAAGGGTTAGAAGAACGCTCTCAGACAGAAGGGCGTCCAAATTCCCTGGAGGTTCGCACCTGAGGGTACCAATGGCGCCCCTGAGGTCAAAAATTGTGTCCCGATGGCTAGAAACGCCCTAAAGAAAGCAAAAAAGCACCCAAACTCTTCAGGGACGACACCGAGGGCTCAAAGGGTGTCCCTGTGGTCTGGAAATATTTCCGAGGCTTAGAAAAGCGCATCAGTGAACAGAAGGACGTCCGAGCCCTCAAAGGGCCGCCCCGGAGATCTGACAACGTCTCAAGGGCTGGAAGAACACACCGAAAATAAAAGGACGCCTCATATTCTGGAGAGGCGTCCCCAGGGACTCAAAGGGCGTCTCGGAGGTCTGAAAACGTCCCTAGGGCTATAAGGACGTCCTAAGCAATTAATAGGCACCCAAGGGCCCCATGGGGTCCTTGGGTGCCATGGGGCCCATGGGATGCCATTGGTGTTTTGAAAGGGCTCCCGTGGTGTTTGAAAAATATACACACCTTATCTTAAATTCCATTCAAGTTTCACGGGGTCCGTGCGGAATGTTTGAAGAACGATGGCAAGTTTCGTTCACGATTCATTTTTCACAGGTAAAAGCTTTTGCTGGCTTATTTTGTGGCAGCACTGTGATGGTGTCATTGGATTACCGACGATGAATGGTTAAAAGACCACTTAAATCTTTTTTTAAAAAACGCAGTGTAAAATGAGCAGAATTAGGAAACCTGAAACGCCTAGTATGGCAAAGGAAATCATATGCATGGAAGGCTGAAACTTCCGTCTGTGTGCTGTACTTGAGCGCCGTCGCAAACCACGCGCGTGCAACGATTCGCCCCCGTGTGTCACGCTCAGTCCTGGATTCCGACAGTTCCGTGGTAGAGATTCCGCCCCGTCGCCGCAGTATCACGTACCCTGGAGACTAAAAATGGCACCTGAGACATAATCTAATGACAGAAAATGTCCAGTTACCTGCCAGCCCAGGTGACACCCCTCACGATGTTTACTGGCGCCCCAAAAACTGGCGGCGCCTCCTAAAGCATGATGGTATTCCCCTTGGTCAATTTCTAAATCCTCCCCTATCCTAGTGGTACGCATTGACATGTCATGCCATTATAGCACACCGGTAAGACATGGTGTGGGACACATGACTAGCGAGGCCTGCTTCGCTGTTTTCCATTTGTATTTCCCTTTGTGTATTTCGCAATGCAAAAGGTATTCATCTACCTACGGGCTGTATCAAACCATATCAAGTGTTTTTCATCCGACAAATTGCAAGTTCAAAAGTCACGCCCTCAAATGATATTTTTTGTTGTCATTAATGAGCGGTTTGTTTGTGCGTTGTGAGTTAAGACGAACAGCCTCTCGGGCCCAGGCGACCGTGTCTTGATTTGAGCACTGTGTCTCGAGTGTCTCGACAGGCGTCGGTCAGTCATCTGATGATTGGTTCAAAAACGCCCGTGGAAAATACGCACAGGAGTTTAACTATTATTCCCTAACATAACATGAATCCAAGTACATAACGTTCGCAAAATTGGGCTATTTTCTGGCAATAACTTCATGACTCGGCGCCCAAAGGTCACGAAGTTATACGCCTCTTGAAAATGTTATGTCAGGGCCGGGCCGGACTGAGTAGTTATTATTATTATTACTTCTTTTTGCTAATTGAGGCAAGACGTGGCCTTCGATCTCGATCGTAAGACCACATGCTACAAGTCATCCTGAGCAACGATTGCATCAATACTGATTAAGCAAACTAAACAAAACGTCAAAATCGCAAAACATGATTGTCTTTGTGACGGTTTGCTGCACAGGCTTTGGAACGGCGAGGGCGAGCAGCTGTCTCCCACGTGTTTAAATTTAACATTAGCTTTACGAGGATACGCCTCCCCTCGTTTTTTATGCTCCTGTGCTCCTGCCATGCTAAACTGACATCGTATTATCTTTGCAAAAAAATGCTGCTTTAAAACGCGTGTAGTTGATGGCGGCGGACTGTTTCAAATTCGACGACATTGCACCGTTTCTCTTGTCTTTTTATGGACAGTTCATCCGAACGCTTTGTTGAGATGCTTTGGGGACCGAGCACGTGCTAAGCGGCCTCGTTGCATGGGCTCTGGACCTTACGTCCGGGCGCAATTCCAGGGTAACGGCGTAATTTAGAGGCGAAAGTTTAACATGCCGACATGAACAACACAGTCACGTAGTAGCCAGTGGCTCCCTCTAAAGTTTAGTTGCCAAGTGAACCGTGGGACAAATCGCGAGGGCCTAGGCAGCCACTGCCGCCGAGGTTGCGGAATAATACGCTAAAGAAAACGGTGGAGGCGACCGACGCCACCCTCCCCCTTCCTTCCAGCGAGCCGAGGGTTAAACTTCCTCAGCGTTGATTTGATTTGAATACATTTCATGGGTGAAGGCGTCTGAGCTGTACCGTTCTTGTCTTGGCATACATGACAAGAAATGGCAAATGGTTGTTTTAAAACATGGATCTGTTGGCAAAGATTGGCGACGACAAAGCAGATGCCAGGATTTCTGCTCTGAAGTCGAAATAGAATGTTTTTGCGCTCGACTCTTACCAATTTAAATCCCGGCTTTTTAAAGATGCTGGAAAAGTTGCATGTTTTCGACTAAGATTCTACCTACTTACCCTCTGTCATCTGGCATCCTTCGACGCCCTGGTTTGGCTCACTCTGTGTCAGCCTGGCTCCTGGAGGTGGAGCGTGCGTCGCCAAGGCATAAGAGTTTCATAAAACCACACCTTAACAAAGTTAGGGTGTGTAACTGTTAACTGTTTTGTAACACAGTTACAAAACAATGCACCGATATATCACTACTGATCCTGTGAGCACTTGAACTGAGTAGGACAAGTTTCCATGCGTGATAAGGCGGCTTAGAGATCAGAGTAAATGACGTGCAATCTAATTTATCTGTTCACCAAGGATCATGTTGCATAATCAGTTTGATTTTAACGGTCAGGCTCAACCAACGTAGCATTTACATACTGATCACGAGCCTCCTGAAGTCTGAATTCTTGAATTATGAGGTCGTCTTATCTATCACTGAGAAATGGTGTAGTGTTTTGTTGCAGACTGTGCAATCAGAGCTAACTTTTCCTGGACAGTCTCTCTCTCTCTCTCTCTTGCCAAGCGGTTGGTGTCCAGTTATCTTCAATCGCTTCACTGTCGTCGACCGCGCCCCATGGCCCCACAAAGCGTGACAGCTGGTCACCAACGGTCGGCTGCGCTGAGTGACTGTTGGCCAGCTGCGCGCTATGGTCTAGCAGCCCCAGATGAAACGCTGCGTCGGTTCTCGATCTGGTTAATTTGTCGGTCAGTGCTCCAGCGTGGCGATTGGCGCCCTCACCTTCAGCCGACACCACGGCAGGATTTGTTCGAACGATGGCTTCCGGCTCGTTCCAGAAGGATTGCTGCCCACGCTGGTTTCTAGGTCTTTCCAGAAGGCGTGGGAAGTCTCCTTTTCAACTTTGACCTTTGGTCTGAACGAACGCGGCTCTGACTTGGTGCTACGGGTGAGAAGCTTCGGTAAGATATTGCCAAATAACGTCGCTGATGTTGCTGAATGGCACTTCAGTTAGGTTAAAGGGACATGTAAGAAGCGCGTAACGTTCGATTCAGTTTGCTTGTTTGAAATGCAGGTGTGTCGAGCTTGTCAAGCCTCAACTGCTGCAGCCCCCCAAAAAACTTAAGAAAATGAAAATCAGCAGAAATGACTGTAAAACTTATAAATAACATATGCTGCAAAAATTACAGGTTCGATGGAAAGAGAGAAGTGCAACGTGCCACATCGTTTGACTGTCACAGGCAGCTGCATTCTTTCAACCCTGTTATTGAATGATGCATCTTATTGGAAACGGATATCTCGTCTACTTGTCACACACTATTCCTTTTCCTGTGATGATGTGTTCCGTGCGTCCAGATAATGTGTGACCTGATGTAATAATCTCTCCAGTTGGTTCCTTTACACCAAATAATTTGGCGTGCCTTTACTGTCAGATAATCATCTAGCTATTGCGCCGTCTCAAAGAACTATGGCGGATCCGGACGTTTTACATGGGATGAGGAGTTTCTCAGCTCGGCTAAGCTCATGAGTCAAGGATATCATGTTGGGATATCGCTTTGTCAGATAAAGGCAAATAAACAGGACGAAAGCATGTTATGCACGCATGCACGTCGAGGAAAAGTGTCGAAAAGACTGACTGGTGATACGGTGATAATGCGTCCCGAACGATGTGCTATGTGCTTCCAGTTACTTCCACTGTGAGACGACGCGAAAAGAAGGCTCAGGGCTAACCAGCCCCGCAGAACAATCGTTCACGATAACCATGATGGCCGCGTGTCAAAGTCTCGCCCCTCCTCTGAGCTGCAGCTCGGCGGGTAGCCCCGTTCCTCCTCTTCCTCCTCCCCGCCGCCGCCGCCGCCGCCGACGGCCACTCTAATGACCGTCCGTCGTCGGCGTCGTTAGACGGTCCGCGCGGGCTCGTCCATCATGATGCCGCTCTTGCCGCCGTCTGACGGGCGGTCAGTGGTCGCCACGCGCCTGGTCAGTGGCTGCCACGGACCGCCGTCACCGGTCAGCCGGCTCAGAGGGGAGCTGGCGGCCCCGGGCTGACTCCTCGGGCACTGGAGGTGCTGGGCAGCAGGATTGCTACCCGCACGACTCCTTTACAGATTGAGCAATTAGAGCTATAAATTGGGGTGTAAAAAATGTGATAGAGCCTCCTGTGCGTTTTTGTGGCTTTTGCGCTTGATGAAAAATAAACAAATATATGTCATTTATCTATATAAAAAAATGATGGCTGACAGCATTAAAGAAACCGTACAATCAACCAACCAGAGTCTCATCAGGACAGCAAAACAGGAGCAATTCTGCTCTATGCCGAATGGGAGCATAGCCTTCTCAAATGATGCTTGGCACATCGTACTGAACAGCTCCGGAGATTACACCGCGAGCAGGTAGCATTTCACCCCGAACCCTAGTACACCACATGAAATATCCCCCGGTGCCGTGGCAATATTTTCTCAGCACGCCATTAGCTCGAACGCATCGCCGCAGGTGCGCTATAAAGCGAAAATACAAACACGCCGCCCGCCAAAATTCAGCCGGCTACCTTGACCGTGTTTTCTCGGTAAATGTTCGCTGTTTTCTCGCGATGGATTGGTGCGGCACCGCCAGTTTCCTGCTTCGGTGCCAAGCGGACCCTCTGTAATAACGTCAGGTGCTAGCGGAAGAAAGGGAGGCCAGAATGAGGAAGTGTAAAGAAGAGGATATGCAGACGCCCAAAAACATACTTGACTGTCTCCCAACTTCCGTTTACGGGCCCGCAACCTGTCTCCTCACCTCAGGGAATTCTAGGAATATCTGATGAATTCAAAGGGTAACACATTCTTGGCATTCACAAAGCGCAACAAAGCAGGGCCGTTGTGGCTCATAGGTAGGTGTTATAGGTACCTAGGTACCTACCCATCTTTTACGCCTTTGTTTTAAGTCATAATCAGCTACCTACAACCAAAGAGCTATACGTAACAATGTCACTTGCCAAATGCCGATAACGGACATTTTTGTCTTCCTTTCAAAGCAACAGAGATATGAAAAGTAATTGTCGGTGTCAACCGAACCTAACTTCTCAACAACTGGTTACCCACCATTTCGTGACGTCCATGCCAGCCACCTTTCTCCAGTACGAGAACTGCCATTCTTCTGCAGAATACGGCTGGAACCATGGTTGTTGACTATCTTGGGTTCAGGGACGTCGATTTCTGTAAATGATTGGGGGGCCGAACCGAAAGCCCAACAACCTAACCTCTCCCCAAATGTGGGTTTCTCAACGGATTTAGTCCACTCTATTTTGACCAGCAGAAATTTGTAAATTTATTGTTACTACGAGTATTTATCGAGTAAAAAGTTGCATTTACCCTATATTTATAGGTATATATATATCAAGACAGAAGATAGGGAGATGGACAGATACATCGCTTTAGACTTTGTTTTTTCCGTTCTGCCTGTCTGTTGTCTATAGCGGCCTTTCTTTTTGTTGTTATTAATCATGTCCCTTTAAAACCGTCAGAAAATATTGGAGGGACCCCAACCAACATTGGAGGGGCCCAAATGAACATTGGGTGGGCCAGGGCCATCTCAAAAGAACACAAGTCGACACCATTGCTTGAGATCACTTTTTGCAGTGATGAATATGGAATCCTGAGCTCACAAGCCTGGTCTTCACAGTTCACTTCATGGTCACAAGTCCAATGCGAGACTAAGAAAACCTGATCTTCATCAACAATGTATATACACGCGCGGGCAGGCAGTTGTCTTCTATATCTCAATGGACTCTCACAATGGTTTCAACTTCCCGGCAACACCTACTACGTAGTGACGAACACCCTCCCATTAATGTTGTTTAAGCAAGGCTCTATATACCAGGTACAGTCATCCGGTCATTTGACCGTTCCGTGACGTAGGCGCGTAACGTCACCGGTATTCACAGACGTAAACCATCATTGCACCTAGTGATAAAAAGCAACTGAAATGTCATCGTATTTTCTGAACGGAGAGAGATGATATGATTTATTAATGACTATAGGATGGGATATACCGTGCTTGACACAAAGGCCAAGCGCCCTTTCCGCCAAACTTTTACCGTTTACCCTGTATAGCGCGTCAAATGGCGCCATGCAGATCCTTAGCGATTTGCCATTTCCATTGATGTTATTTTCTCAAACTCCGTACGCGATCTAAGAACCTTATTCTGTGATTTGCACAGCACCCTACTAAACATATCTTTTGGAAAGTCTTGAAGACCTGACCTAACCCGACAGTTTCCAGACCATTTGGGACCATGAAGAACTATGAACCAGCAGTCTTCCTATCGTTTGCTGTACAGGTAGCCATGGAGCAAAGCTCTTATCTTGCTTCCTTATGCTGGTAATTCTTAGGTAGGATTTGCTTCGACCGCAAGCTGATACAGGTACGGACTGGTTATACATGTGTTCTAGTGTTTTTGTAGTATATCTATGTTGCAGTGTTTTTATGGCACCTGAGTTCCGGCCTTGAGCCGTACCGCCGTCTATTTTATTTGCCCCGCAAGTGTCCATCGGAGGGCGCGCAAACTAGGTGAAGCCATGTCTTGGTACATGTCTTGGAGCAGTAGGGTTAGAACGACGTGAAGAACCTTGAATGGAGCAGCCATGAAACACTACCGACTAAGGTAAAGTCTAGTTTGAATGCTGCGCCAAGAACTGCTCCAGAACTGTCTAGGAATGTGATGTCATTGGTATGTATCTCCATGATCGATAAAGTGATGACACCCACCCTGTGTTTAAGGATCTGTGCATTGTGAACCAGAGATAAGGGACGCATGAGACACTATTCTGATGCCATCTATGATATTTTTATGCTTTTTGCGCAGTTATATGCAAAATTAAGACAAAAAACATTAACTTTCCCGAATGATTTTAGTGAAGAACTTTATCTCACTTTTCAGCTCAACTTGTTCAACAAAGCATTTTTTCTTGTATTAACGTCATAGGCGTAACATTACTGACTCCGGAAAAGTTGGTTCCGGGTGCAGAACCGGTATGGGTGAAAATCCGGTCGAAAACAATTGAAAGTCGCCCATTCGGCACTCAAGCCTCTTGTAGCTCCTGCTACTGCTCTGCTACTCTGCTCTGCTACTCCGAGTGTCTCCGGCCCTGTCTCCGCCCACGTCTCCCCGCCAAGGCGAGACATCCTTACACGACGACGGAATGTGGTCGGCGGTTGGGCCCGGCGGAACGTTGCGTCCTGTCGTTAGCCAAAGGATGGCGGCTATGACCATGACTGCGGGAGGAAACAACACTCTCATGTGTCCCCTTGGACTTTCTGCGGAGCCCCAGAATGACCCCAGCTCGTGTTGCCATGGAAGCAAGCTCTTGGACCTCTGAGAATAGTGGAAAAAAGACTTCTAAAAGCAAAAGGAAATGTGATTTATGTGTAACGAAGCAGGCGATTCCTTGGGTAATTAGGCGTTAATTCTTAACTGAATTTGGCAGAAATGATAAAAATGATATTGGCAATCATAACGGAACAGAAGTTCAACATGAAGGTCTGGAGAGCAGCAGATTGGTTGTAATGAGGTTGTAATGGCGGAAAATATTTGACATAGTTAGTAATAAAACTAATGCACTATTCTGTGTGATGAAAAAATAATAATGATTGATACCAAGCATATAAGTTGAAGGATTAAATGAGACACACGACAAAGCAAACCTAATAACTGACCCAAAATTGTTCCATAAGGGCGAAAAGACAATCAGAGGCCACTGGTAAATAATATCGTTAATATTTTGACTCCCAGAGAAAGCTTAATGATATAAGGTCGGCCAGGCCTTCCGCCATTGAAATCTTCACCACTTTTTCGTACACTAACTCTGACGCTTTTATGCCCCCATCACGAACATTGTGCCGTAAACAGCCTGATCAAGCGCACGATTGATTCGTGACACACCTGCACACTCCAATCAAGTCGATCAATGAGCTGCGCTCGAATCCTCCCCGTCCATATGGCCTTCTCATTCAGCCCTGCCGGCCATACATTCTCAATCAGACCCCAAACGTGGCCGGGCCGGGCCGGGTCAGCGCTCGAGTGACCTCTGCTCCACTAACGGCGCGGCCGCCGCGCCGGGCGCCGGCCGCCCGGCAATGGCATCGTGCATCACACGTGTCAAACTGTGTATCGACTCCGGCACGCCGTTAGCTCGAAAGGCTCTATTATGGCCGACCCCTGGTCCGTGGTCGACAATGAAGCGCCCGTTTTTGCGTCCGCCGCTGGCCGCGGCAGGTCGATACGTCCAGTCACGCAGATAGCCTGATAAGATACCGGTGAGTTATTGCAGGTCGTGACGCCCACGTCGTGTAATCTGTGGCAAATCGGCAACGTTCTCCGGCGGTGACCGGCCCGGGCTCGTTTCGGTACTCTGCGGTGAGCCAAGTGCTCATCTCTGTTGAAAGCGCTGAGCCTCAGCAATGTCAAGCGAGGATTTTTTGTGTATTTGGGGGCTTTTACGGTGCGTTCTCATCTGGCCGGCTGAACCATGCAAGCACGTCGGTAAAAAACGTAAAAGTTGTATTTTCAGTCCAAAATATTTTGTTTGCTTTCGTAGATGGAAAAAAATGCGGTGGGCGCTTTCGAGTGATACATGATCACCATCACCGACATCATGATGGTAACTGGATTTCCTCAAGCCACCATTCATTCTGTGTGTTTTATGCGACGTAAATGCACATTTTTTGTCTAACTGGAGGAAGCGTGCTTGACAGAACCTTCAGTCCCCTGACTGTTCATTCCGAAAAACCAATGAAAAGATCTGGAGCTTCAGCTGAATTACCATGTTCCACTCAACACCCGTCGCATTGCCAAAATACAGAGTCCTCGCATGCGGAAGAACTGACTGAGCGGCGGGCGTGCCTGAGTGCATGCCGCGAAAAAGAAAACTGGCTTCGAAAAGGCTTGATTTGTTTTCAGGAATTCTGTATCTGAACGTGGTGGAATATTGGCTGCCATTTCTGTACGAAGTTCAAACTAAGACATCTGTGATAGTTTCCATATAACTTCGTCATTTTAGCGTCTCAGATTTGTCTCTGGCAATTTTCTCAGTGCCTTGTAAAAACAAGCTTCACGTATCACAAAGGAGTCTGTTTCATAATTCTAGGAAGAATCTGAAATTATTTTCCGAGAGACGGCTTAATGAATGCTTTGTTTCGGCAACTCTGAACTGTCACAGTGAACTGTCACATGCACTTGTGGTGGTGGCCGAGGGAAACTAAATGAAACTAAATGCCCCAGAAATTTAGGCAGCATAATACCAGGCATACAAATGGTGAAGCCGAGTTGCCAAGTTGCGTCCTTCATTTTTCACAGATTCTCAAAGGTCGGATCTTTTGGGAGATCCAAGCTTGCCATCCGACTACTGCATATCAGGAGAAGCGGTTTTCCTTACCTTTGCCCACGAGTTCCTGACGTCAAGATTTTGGACGCACGGCATTGTTGAATGCTTAGATTCATCGCTTCGCTTTAATCGGTTGCTCAGCCCAAAAAACGAAGCTGGCTCGGCTCTCCTTTGTATTCCACGCCATCGCTTGCACTGTTCCCGTTGAATGCTACGTTGTTTGATAGGCCTTTCTTAATGATGATGGGCCTCACTAATAGTTCGATGAGGTGGCTTTCCTGCTGGCCCTATAAATAAGTCAGAATTATTGTTATCGAGGTGGGTTAGCATGCAACGAACGCAATACTTATCGGTTTTTTTGCATGAAAATGCGCCTGGATAAAAACAATTTGAAAAATCCAGTCTGAAGCTCCATAACAATGCATACCAACCTATCGTATATAGCCTCTACAAAAGCGATTACCAATGAGACCATTCTTAATGCCATTTGATATACATACTTGACCACGCGCGGGAGAAATGAAGCCAAGGGGCTTCAGCTCCTCTCCCCAACTTTTTCTGAAATTTAACATTAACCCTATGGCACTGACTGGAAAGAACTGACCCGAAATGCTTCTCGGGCCCCCGACTGAAGAGGAGTTTCCGTGCCCCTGTGCTGGGCGCTGCTTTAAGTAAACTGGAACCAAACCCGCGTCTGTTTTAGCAGTAAAGCAGCGAACTTTCTGCCACACCGTCGTCAAGCGTCGTTTGTCTGAAATAAGTAGCCGATGGATCTTTTTGACCGAACAGACATCTGCCAATCAGAGCCGCCTCGGGAGCAAACGAATTCATTGTTTGGCAAATTCACGCGCCGTCGCTTCGGGCAAAAGTCAGTCATCTATAATTGAAAATCTCCGGTAATGCTTTCCCTAATCGTACGCAGTTGGGAGGCCAGAGCCTTGCGTGCAGACGATAATGCTCCCACCAGACCGCCTGCCATCGATTTCGCAATGTCTTTTGTGAGCGCTGCGCCGTCAGACAAGTCTCCAATTAGCTAATTCATTGTACCGGCTCCTGCGACATGCAAGGTGCTCGCCCACTGAAACCGAGCCCGGCGCACGGACGTCGCGTTCCAGTCTTTATCTGACACCCGTCGCTCATGCGAGACGGAAATCGAACCAGCCGAACCCAAGCGCTTGCTTCATACTGCGTGGTTTTTCCACATACAGCTATAGCAGCAGTCCTAGTTTTGACTGGTCTTGCCATACTGATAAAGAGGACTTAAAAATACTGCTTTTAAAAACATCTGGTTAGTGTGGATCAATAAAGTCGGCGTGTTGTAAACTCACGCAACTTTGTCCTGGCATTTAAAGAAGGGAAATATGCTAAGACAGGTTAATGGAAGTATTATTTTACGTCACGGCAACATTGAAGGAGGTACGCTTACGCCATTTCCATCTGATGGATACATGGAATGTGCTATTGATAAACCGAGTCTAGTGTTCTGATAGCATTAAGGGTGATGTTCTTGCTGCGTATTAATCAAACATTTTAAGTTCCTGCGTTACTGTCCTGGAAATACATCAGAGACACTGATTTGCTTTAATTTTATCCAGGTACTTATTACATGCTGTAATAAAGTTTCTATTGTGCTGAAAATCCTAGTTGTTTTCCGTACTGCACAATCGAATGAACTAACCAGCCAACGCCGGATGCCCGGGGGCATCGCACAAAGAACAGGAGAGCGACAGCCATCACAAGGATTCCTGAAAACCAAAGGGATCTTCTATTGACAAGAGGAAATCAATATGGCATGTAAATTTCATCCAAAGGACGTTGAAGCTGATGAATTCGGAATCCGGCACGGATCGCAGGAAAACAAGAATAAAAATGTTTGCATATACCGGCTTGAAAGAATCAAATAAAATCCTTGCCGTTCGAAGGTGATTCAAAACAGCTTGACTGAGCAGCTACACGCACCATTTTACAAGACCAAAAAGAAAACTTGAGAATGTTGAGGCGTTGCGCTTTGGGGGCAGCAGCGAATATGACTACAAGCACGGCGGCTAAAAATGGTAAACTGCGCTGAAAGTCAGCAAGCCATAAAGCAAACCCCGAACAAACGGAGACAGCCTGTTCACCAACAGTACAAAGGTAGTTTCAATACGGCACGAACAGCACTGGCAGAAAGAATGGAACAAGGAGCCGAAGGAGACGGGACTGTCTCTACGCGGCTGGCGAGGCCGTCTGCAGACACTGTCGCCTCCAGCGCTGGGGGAGATGGAGCGATACTCGCAGCTGAGCGGGGAACGGCGCCGGGGGGGGGGGGGCAGAGCGGCAGGGTGTTGGCTCGGCTCGGGCCATTAATCAGGCCTGGCCGCTCTCTCTTTGTTCCGCTGGCCACCTCCGGCCATCGGGCGAGCCATTGTGCGGTGCCACCGCGGCGTCTAGCGCGGCTTCTGACATTGATTTCCGGCCGCGCGGAGAGCGCCGCCAGCACGGGGGAGGAGGATGTGAGGACGGCACGGCTCGGCGGCCTCGGGACGGCAGCTATCGGAGTGTGGCGCCCGTCCTCTCGGCACCGTGACATGCCATGTCTCGTGACAGCCCTCCCGGCCGCAGCTCTTGTGACAGCCCTCCCGGCCGCAGCTCGTCCCAGAGAGACCCGCGAGTGTCTCGCTCCACCGGTGAGGATGAGTGAGGGCGCACGTCAGGTAGTCCGTGGCACTTCGCTTCGCAGACTTCGTCTGTCCGGAGATGTTGAGAACGAATAACCCAGGGGTAGACTGAGGGAGGCTCGCCAAGTGTACGGGTTCTCAGCGCATCGGATGCTAGAAAATTGATTATAACATTTGCAAATCCATTCAGGTACCTGCAATGTTTGATGGCATCGTTCCGTACAAAATACTGCTTCTGTCAGGTTCCCTTCCATCGTTTTACCGGCCCAAAGATTTCGTGCGCTAGTCATGTTCCAATCGCCATTTGATTCAACCAGTTGACGCAATGAGGATTATTTTTCCCTCCAATTTGTCAGCATTGGTTTGCAGCATCATTTCATCTTTTAGTGTCCATCACTGAAATAACGGTGTCATCCAAACCATCAGCCGAAAAGTTACTGCTTGATGAAACAAGTAATGTTATTAGAACGAATGGACATCGTAAAACGCTCCGGCCCCGCAGCACGCCTCCGAAGCGTCAGCCCCGCTCGCTGTGCTGCCGATTTTTCGCTGGATCCGTGCGGCGTCCGCCGCCAGACATCAGCCCGCCGGAGTCGGATCTCCGGGAGTCTCCCTCCGGCAACGGCGCCGGCTTCGATCAGCTGATAATTGGCAAAATCAGCGGGCCGAATTCGCCCGGGCCGGGGGCGGGGGCGGCCGCGCCGGCGTCTGCGCGACGAGCCGCGCCTGTCGCCGCCGGCGGCGGTCCGATCTCCGCGAACAGCCCCCGGAGACCGGCCGGCGCGAACTTCGGCACTGGCCGTGACAGCAGCCGAGAACCCGCCGACCTCACGCCGCTCCGCTTCTGGAACTGTTCGGCTGCCGAAGCCGCGCACTTGCGGAGCGCGTGCCAATGGCTCTCAGCTGCTTTGCGCGTTTCATTAGTTCAACGTCTGGGGAATGTCCGCCCAAGTCTAGGTAGAACAGCCTAGTTTTGTGGAGTCGCTGCAACAAAATAATCTTGAGGGGAATTTCTCGTTCACGCAGGCTGAAGTGTACATTGGCACATTGCCTACTGCCAACCAAAACGCCCGCTGGAACTTACCAGCAGCGCAATCCCCGAACGGATTCACGCCGCCGACTTAAAGCCCATCGTCATCGGGGCCGCTGACCGGTCACGCCGCCGCACCACCCCTCCTGGTGGGCGTTCGCGCACCCCGCCCGACCAGGAGCTTCACAGGCGGCAGCAGTCGGCCCGGCTCCCTGTCGGAGAAACGGCGACCCGTTCCCGCGGCCGCCGTGTCGTCACCGGCCGGCCGAACGGCCGACAACCGACCGGCGCGCCAGAACTGCCGCCAACTTGCCGCGCCGCTCGCATCGGGCCGCGCCGGCGAGCGGCGCCGGCCGGTGGCCGCTCAACTTGTGATGGGACACGGCCGGCGGGACGCCCGGCAAGTTTTACAAATGGCGCCCATCAGCGAAATGCGCCGTTTGGGGCTGATTAAATGAGTCGTCCGGCGGTGGCTTCACCGTCGGGCGGCGGCCGCGCACCGCGACCGGCCCGGCGCCGCGACTCCGGCCGGCTACAGCCGTCCGCTCCTCCTCCTCCCCCCCCCCTCCTCTGCTGTGAGCCTCTGACGGTGCGGTGAGATGGCAAGCACCGGTCGTTGGTGTTTTGACTAACGGGCTATAAGTTTGCCGCAGGGTCGTTAAGCAGGGAATGCATGCCTTTCCGGCGGCCGCTCTCTTCGCAGTAGTTTCATTTACTTCGGAGGGGTTGAAATACCGCCAAGTGTCTTGGGGGCTGGGATCCGCTATCATTGTGTGATATGCAAGAATGACACTAATTAAAAATTGTTGTAATGATGATGTGCTTCTGCCTGATGATGCTCATCGATGAACTTAACGGTGCAAGAAGAAAGCTTTGCAAATATTTATATACTTCATTTTGTAGATGATAGAAATATATCATCTATACATTATGCAACATATAATAATATAAAATATATTAAATAACCATTTTTTTTTTTTTTTAATATTTATATATTTTTTTTTTAAAAAAATATATATGTATTATTTTCATCTATACATTATGCATAATATTATGTCAACATATACATAATGTTACAGGTAATAGAAATCTATATTGTATAGAGAGAGCGAAGCGATTGAACGCAGTCATGCGATCGATGGAACCCAGAGTTGCGAATGCTTGATTGCTTGCTTGAATGTAATTGGCTGATAACTTCTGAATTACCTCACCTTGATCAATAGCCTGGATACCCAGGAAAGTGTGTCTTAATGCTCAGTGCTTGGGCTAGGTCAAAGCCCGCAACGTCATTTTCAGATAAATACCGCATGCACCGATGTGGGGTTTTGATGGCTCTTCTAGGCGTTCTAGCTAACAATAGATTTTGAAGTTTTTGATCGTTTCTAAATATATTACCGTAAGTCACATGACCACATTGTCCTGTGGACCTAGTGTAATTTTTTTACCCTCGTGAGCCAATAGCCACTTGTTCGACTGTGCGACGACCTCTCATGTGGTGATTTGTCTGTCAGAGACTCAATGACTGCAGATGAGTAAAATTGTAGAAAAGAAAAATAAGTTATATTTTAAAGCGCAAATCACTTCTGGAAAGTTTATTAACCATGTCCCGACGACAGCTGAGAAAGCATTATGTCTAGGTGCTAAACAAGGAGGGTAATAAACGGACTTGTAAACGATTCAGAATCGAGCCAAAATCGATCCTGATTTACTGAGCTCTTTTTGTGAGACAGAATCAAAATCGATCCTTTATTCGGCAACCTGCGAATTGGAATTAAAATCACCTTTTGGCTCAAGGATTGGAGTCGAATTGACTCGCAAAGTTGTTGGGAATCAATTCAAATCTGTGACTCGGTTGAATGCATGCTTTGTTTACCTTATAAATGAGACCAGTTATTACCAATATTTATAACTGAATAGAAGAAATGAAATGAGGCCTATCAGCATCGACAGCAGATGACAACATGAGAATGGGAAGTCCAGATTTCAGTTCTGATACAATGCAAATAAAACAGCTCCTTCGCTGTTCACCTGAACTGTGAAAGAGCAGTTATCATTAACAAAAACTTTACTTTACTTCATACTCAGCATATGTAAGAGGCTTTATACATGTTTGTCCTTACCGTTGTCCCTAGACATCAACGTAGCTTCATATTCGGAATTTTTGCATCTTGGCACCCAGAGCAAATTGAATTTGGACTCAGTGCTCAACGCCTATGGATAAAAATGTCATGCAGTGCGTGATATATTTTGTTATTGCTCCCTAATATTATCCTGCAATCTATAGCAGGCCTTGGGATAAGACAGGACCTAAGACTTGGCTACTGCATCAACCCTATTCCCGGAGGGCTAGACGGTATGGTCCATTCCTGGCAGGGGGGGCGGATTCGGCCCCCCCCCTGAGATCTCGAGAACTACTTGTCCGATTTCATCGCAACAAACAGCAATCGATTTGCCGTCACGTGAACTACATTTTTATAAAAAAAAATTTTCAAAATTTTGAAATTTGTGGATACAGGGGGGCAAAAATGTCAAAATGGGGGGTACTTTTGGACTTCTTATAACTCCGTTGTTTATGGACCGATTTCAATGAAACTGGCATGAATCGAGAGATTATGGATAGGGTTCTTACCATGGGTCAACAAGTCTGAAATTTTGAGAAAATTCATGGGCGTTCACAGGGTTTCAAAAATAGGAGGATTAATTTTCCAACAACTGAATGAACAAAAAAGGTAAAAACACTTTTTTGGCTTCTGCTAGTCATGCTATGCTAAAGAAGTACAAATCGTATTGCAATGTTGGTATAATGTTAACATAGGCGGTGCCAGGGACATGAAAAAGGGGGAACTATCATGGTCACACGTTTCTCAGATCAACCTGTGACATTTGACCTTAAATGAACTCCAGTGACCTTGGGGTCACCTGGAATGATCTCGTGTGCATTTAACATTATCTGTAAACGTTTTCAATCATCTGAATTCACTCTATTCCAAAAATTTCATTTTATGGCTATTGCGATATAGGGTACGCGCACTGACATTTTAGGTCATAGCTCCGTGACCCGATCTGATATCAAAGTGAAACTTGGTACACAAGTAGAGGGTACCTTTCTACGTCATATATATTCCGGGTTTGGCATTTGAAAAAAGCGGCGCCGAAATTATTCCAAAAAAATTAATTTTGAATTTTGACCTTGACCTGACCTTGTAAAGTAACCTCAGATAAACAAAATTTTGTGTGCACATTGCCCAACTATTTAGCTATACATTCATATAATGTTTTAAGTTCTATCTTAAAAACTCTGTTTTTGGCAGACATTTTCCTTTTACCCTTAACATGGCCAAAAATGGCCTGAGGTTCCTCCCAAAAACGTTGCCTGGCTCCGCTCCTGAGCAAAGTAGAATTGTGAAATTTTGTCGCAGCGCGTAGAAAGGATGGCTAGGAAAAGTCACCAAGTTTCGTGAAGCTGCGTCAGAAAGCCTGGAATTGGCAAGCAAAAAACCCGAGGGGGGGTGGGGATTCACCCCCCTGCCGGGAATAGGGTTCAGGACAAAAACAGCAAACTACCACGGGCCTTTTTATTTGCCATAAAATTGAATCGTGAATCGAACGGTGCACTGTGAATCACAACTGAAATCATAACTGAATAAATTTCTTCAGTTAAATGTGGTCTGTGAATCAGAACCGAAAATATATTCTGTTTTCCGGTACGAATCAAATTAGAATCATTTTCTTAGATTGTGAAACAGAATCAAATCGATTCCCAGTTTCGTGAATCGCTTACAAGTCTAGTCATAAGCGGAGGCGTAGGAGCAGCCAGATGGAGGGGTGGGGACAAAGGCGTTTCTCCCGCAGGGCTAATGTTAAATTTTCCCAACAGTGGTAGGGGCCATGGCTTCCCTGACCCTCCCCCGTTCCTGCACGCCTGATAATAAGTGTGTATTATTCAGCCTGAGTGAGCGAGCGTAACGAATGAACGCAGTCGTACAATCGATGGAAACCAGAGCTCTGAAACTTCGTTTGCTTGGTTGACTGAATGTCACTCGCAGATATGTTTTAATTTCCGCTTACTTGATAGACAGTCTTGGTACGCAGGGAAATATCTCAAAGCTATGTATTATTTTAAAAACTGTAGAAATGCAGCGATGCGGGGATTTCAGTTCACCGGAAACTGGAAGCTGTGTATATTTTAATCCGAACAACTCCATTGCCCTGTGGGCTTTATATAACTTCTACCTTTGTGTTACGAGGTGAGGCCTTAACAGCCGGCCGATTGTGTGCGGCAGCCTCTCATCAGACGGTGTGGTTGACAGAGATCTACTTACTTCGATTAAAATGACTTTGTGGGAAAATGAAGGCAATCTGCATTTCAGACATACGTCACTCATTCCCTGTTGGCTTTGTTTTGGCCAAATAAGCCCCAACAGTTCATAAACAACGTCCATGGACAGCTAGCAGGCTTATTTGTTCAAAATAACACAAGGATCCAGGTGCAGTAACGCCCTTCATTCGAGAGGGCTTCCACCTATTACATCAGTCAGTCATAAGTTTCTTGACTCTGGTTAAATGGCCAGTCATATATTATGGGACGGACCGCAGCTTGCTAACGACGTCTGATTCATGCCATGCATATCCCAGCTAGTCTGTAGATAACAAGCGTATATCTCGTTATTCCCTGGTTAATGCTACTGCGTTTTTAGCTAAATTTATTAGTGGAAGAGTATTTCCATTCAACCCCATTTATTGGCGACTCGAACTGAAACTGAGCAAAACAATGACATTACACAAAATGTAGCTCCCATCACTGTTGCAGTTTTGATCCCGAAAAAGTATGTTATACAGGCGATTTTAACGTAGTCTGAGAACCCACTCCCATTTTGCTTCTCTGCTCGTTTTCTCTTGCAGTACGCATGTCTTAAACTCATCTTGTATCATACATGAGCCACACGAAGGATACAAGATCTTTGTTCTGTCTTGGGATGTCACTGACTAAACGTCTTTAAGGACAAACCATGTCTCTTGGTGGAGACGAACACCAAGTTGAACAGTTGCCCTCATCCTGATATCTTCACCAGAAATTGTCAAAAGATTGAAAGATTAATCATGATCCTGTGGATTGTATACCATAGTTTGACCAAAATTGCCTTTTGCTGGCAGCAGGCTTAAGTGTCGAACGAGCGGGAGCTGTATCTGCAGTCTGCCGATTTCATAATCTGTCTGCCGTAGTCGCTCGGTTCAGTTTAGACGAAGTAAGCGAACGAAGCTAACGAAGGGAGTTATATGATTCATAAAGACTGGACCCATTGATGCTCGCTCGTTTGTTTGAATGTAATTCGCAGTTAGCTGTCGAATTACTCTTCTTTGGTCAATAATTTTGGGCTTAGCGGAAATGACTCAAAACTACCGTATACTTATGCGATGTTCAATCTCGTAACGTTATTTAAAAAAGCAAAAAAACGAGTTGATGTCAGAACTTTAACCCTATTCCCGGCAGGGGGGGGGCTAAATCCGCCCCCCCTCAGGTTTTTTGCTTGCCCATTCCAGGCTTTTTGACGCAGCTTCACGAAACTTGGTGACTTTTCCTACCTATCCTTTCTACGCACTGTGACAAAATTTCACGATTCTACTTTTCTCAGGAGCGGAGCCAGACAATGTTTTTAGGAGGAACCTCAGGTCATTTTTGGCCATGTTGAGGATAAAAGGAAAATGTCTGCCAAAAACAGAGTTTTTAAGATACAACTTAAAACTTTATATGGATGTATAGCTAAACAGTTGGGTAATGTGCACAGAAAGTTCTGTTTATCTGAGGTTACTTTACAAGGTCAGGTCAAGGTCAAAAATCAAAATTTGTTTTTTTGCGATAATTTCGGCGCCGCTTTTTTCAAATGCCAAACCCGGAATACATATGACGTAAAAAGGTACCCCCTACTTCTGTACCAAGTTTCAGCTTGATATCAGGTCGGGTCACGGAGCTATGACCTAAAATGTCAGTGCGCGTACCTTATATCGCAATAGCCGTAAAATGAAATTTTTGGAATAGAGTGAATTCAGGTGATTGAGAACGTTTAAAGATAGTATCAAATGCACACGAGATCATTCCAGGTGACCCCAAGGTCACTGGAGGTCATTTAAGGTCAAAGGTCACAAGTTGATCTGAAGAACGTGTGACCATGACAGTTCCCCTTTTTCATGTCCCTGGCACCGCCTATGCTAACATTATACCAACATTGCAATACGATTTGTACTTCTTTACCATAACATGACTAGCAGAAGCCAAAAAAGTGTTTTTACCTTTTTTGTTCATTCAGCTGTTGGAAAACTAATCCTCCTATTTTTGAAACCCTGTGAACGCCCATGAATTTTCTCAGAATTGGAGATTTGTGTACCCATGGTAAAAGCCCTATCCATAATCTCTCGATTCATGCCAGTTTCATTGAAATCGGTCCATAAACGACGGAGTTATAAGAAGTCCAAAAGTACCCCCCATTTTGACATTTTTGCCCCCCTGTATCCACAAATTTCGAAATTTTGAATTTTTTTTTTTATAAAAGTGTAGTTCACGTCACGGCAAATCGATTGCCGTTTGTTGCGATAAAATCGGACAAGTAGTTCTCGAGATCTCAGGGGGGGGGCCGAATCCGCCCCCCCTGCCGGGAATCGGGCATACCGTCTAGCCCTCCGGGAATAGGGTTAACCATGTGACAGACTACACCGCAAATCATATCGCAGAATTCGTGAAGGAACCCCCTTACAAGAAAGTGCAATAGTACAAATGTTTTAAGTCGACTAAATAGTTTTTGTCCTTTCCTGCTGAGCCGATATTTTGACAGACGGTCCAAATTGTGCGGCAGCATTCCATCAGGCGTTTTGGCTAGTACAGACCAATGAAAGATTACAGTTAATTCTCTGAAAAGCAAAATAATCTATATCTTAAAACGCGCACCGGTTACAAGATTTTCACTCTTTCCAGCTGAGTGAGCAGTCATATGTCATGGGACCATCGAGAATCTGCTCACGACTTCTGATGAAGTCATGCATGCCCTGACTAGAATTTGACTTTGGTTGTCATACCATGATTTACGGTCGGATACTTCAACGAACTGTTCAGTATCGCTTGTTTTCTGGCCTTACTGTCCATCATAAGCCTGAAGATGTCTGCAGGGCTCCTTAGGTCGACAGTTTTAGATCCCAAGGAAAAATCTTAAAGCTAACGCTGATATTCGTACAATACTTAATCCTCGTGCACGGTCTTCCTCGGCGCTTCCTTCCTGATGTTGTCTCTCTCTCTCGGCTCCTATATCTGTCTATTGAATCGGGACGGCATCTACAGTGCAGCATCTGCACGGCCGGCTCTCCGAAGCTCGCCATCTCCGCCGAACCGCATCGATCACCTGTCTCGACCTCTTATCATCGTATCTTGGCGCCAGATTAGGTTCGCTAATAAGCCCGCGCTGGCGCCGCGGACTGTGGCGCCGCCAAGCGGGCAAACAAGCAAACAGGATCGGACGAGGAAGGGCGGCAGTGCGCAGAGCAGAGTGTAGTTTTCGAATACTTCGTTTAAAAAAATGGCCTGAGCTCACCGGGACAAATGAATGCATGTTCGTTTCGAAATCTGCGACCTTCTCGCGTGCACACTGCACATTGGAGCAAAGTAACTCGCTCAGTATATTTTAAATGCAGTTCACAATTCAGACGTGATGTTTCAAATACCTAGCTGTGGCATAGCGAAATCATGGAAATAAGCTGTCTGTCTCGCAGTGCATGGGACGGTTGATCTTATGTAACTGATTATTTGTTATTCACAGAGTTATACGTTGAGTGAAAACGGAAATCAAGATCCGGAATACTGCGGGATCTTGGATTCCGACGATTCCTGTTTGAGGTCAGTCGAAGGACCTACTGCGACACTGATTATCACTCTTTGTTCTGCACCCCTCGCGATAATGTTTCTATTTTCTCCCTCCCTTCTCATCGTCCAAGCTCTTTTTTCCCGCCTTGTTCCGAGTCTTTCCTCTCTGTCTTTCTCTCCCATCTCCCATTCGCCCTATGTCGCCGTTTTCGTTTCGGCCCCAGTCCAGCGCGTCAGTCGGGCCCAGTCCCGCGCCGGCCGGTGCGGCACATCGTCCCGCTGTCCGCCAACCAGTGCACGGCTGCACGGCGCCCGGGCAGTCTGTTGTCCCCTGTCGGCCACCAGAGCAGCGCTGTACCTCCTCGGCGGGGGTCGGCGGCGGTCCCCCCCCCCGCCGTGACGCCCCCCGCCGGCCGACGGCCGGTCAGATGACCCGACGCCACACGACGGCCGGACCGCGCGGCCCCAGCGTGATCCGGTGACGTCACGCCGGCCCCGGCACGGGGGTCGGCGCTCGCCGGGCGCTGGCGCCGGCCCGGCCGTGCAGCGAAAGCCGGTCACGGCGCTGAACGGGTGTCTTGTCATTTGTGGGGCCGTTTGTCTGCAGTCGTTTATCGTGTCGCTGTGCAGTTTTGTGAGGTCTTCTGCGATCCTGGCGATGCGTCACGGTCAAGTTTAGTCTGTAACTTCGTAACAGATCCTTTTTCGACATCGAACGTCTTTACTGCTCTCCCGTATACGGTCTGAAAAGTAGGTGGCCGAGAACAAAGGCCAAAAAGCAAAGCTTAGTAGATTTTATGCGACTTTATGCTGTGCCTATTATATCTGCAGCTACACTTTTTAGTGCTATATGGAATTAATTATCAAATATGACTGGAAACGCACAAGACATTTTGTCTAGACTGCTGCGCCCGTCTATATGGTTTAAGATCTAGCTAATCGTGAACGTTCCTAGCAAACCTTTCAACTCCATCTAGTGCCAAATTTTCCAGGATTGTCTTGTCATTTCTCTTCTCTAGTTGCCGCTTTAGTTTCTTCTGAATCTGAACCACTCTGTCATGGCATCTACATATTTATGGTAAGGTTGTCTTAATACTTATCCCGATAAGCATCCTGTCAATGATTTTTGTGTTGTACTCCTGTTTGTTTCTGTCCCTCTCTCCATATCTGTCAACGTCCCAGGCTTGGTATCTACCTGATTTTGTCGGCCGGTCTTTCTTTTCTGTCGCACCACCTATCTATCTACTCCTGTTTTTTAATGACTGCAAACGCCAAAACTTTTCTAAAATGTAACCCGTTTCCTTCACTAACTTCGCCGACTTTCTGCCGCCTTTCCAGCAACTCTCCAAAAACTCCGCGACAGAACTAATGCCTGGTCATCAAGCGATTTCCACCTTTGTTGAGGAACTCAGTGAAGCTGTGGGGAAAACTGCAAACTAAGTTCAGGCTTCTGGAGAGCCTTGCGAGTGCACCTAATTGAAAAAGTACAAGCCGCTGGCGGAAATCGCGGAAACTAAAACGAGATGCATTAATTTGGTTAACAGACAAAACCAAACACTGCTTGTGGCGTAACTTAACTCGACCGAAAAGTAAGTGTATCTAACGGATCAATATCATTGTCCTTATTGCATGCAAAGACGTGAACAGCCGGCATGGCATATGGCTGCTTTGAACGCCGTTCCAGATTAGGATAGTAAACGAAAAGGCGGAATGTCATTGCAGTGTGGCCCTGGACCTAGCCGTTGTGTCTGCTCTAGTCAGACGTCCCAGATACCGGTGGCTGCAGCCCGGGAAAAGTGATTCGTTCTCGGTAATCTGCTCGTAATTAGGGCTGCCAGTCCAGAAATCTGGTGCCCTGGCGCCCCGCTGCGCATAGTTCCCCCTTCCCCTCCTCCACACACGTGCACCAGAAGAAGAATGATCCAGTGGGTTTCAGGATTGCTTTTGTACGCCTGGTTCGTGAAATGAGCTGCGATCAAATTGTTTGGTACGTGGTTGTGAATTTTGAACAGCATCAGGGTGATCAGTGCGTCATGACATTGATGCTCGGTTAAGTTTTCCGGAGTATGTTTCAATAAAGGGCCGTTTGTGTTTTAAAAAGCAATTATTTCGGCATAACTTGCTTCGCATTTATTAGGATCAATGACGAATGCTTGCCGAGTTTTGTTGAAATATTTTGGGTTTTTATGTCGTCAAATGATCCAATTACCCACGCATACACAGGAACAAATAATTAAAGTTCATTCTTATTCGTTTCATTAAAGGCGTCCGAAGCTTTATTCGTCAGAAGGCCCTGACCCTCGAAGATTTGCAGTCATATTTTGGTAATGTTTGGGCTTTTAAATCTGTGCCAATTGAAAACGAATATATGCAAGACCGGCTCATAATCCGAGCTACTATGAATCGAATTGTGTGTTTGATTACATTCAAAAGGAATATCGGAAAAACATGTAAAGCCATAGAACTGGCTAAAAATCTGGAACTGACATTCGCCATTCCCAATATTTTTCGTTTTCTTCCAGGCCTTTGGTTCACATATCACTGCATGTTTCGTCGCATTACTTCAGACCTGCGGTTGCAGGCCGTCGTTAGGTCGACGACCCCGGCCTCGCACTCCCCAGTTCAGTCCAGCTCCTGCCTTGTTTCCTGCGAGACCGACGGCCCAAGACCGTTCTCTCGGGCGTAAATGCCAATTGGCCACGGCCTCATTCCGCTCATTTCAGCGTCTGCTATCGACCGCGCAGGCCGATGCCGCCGGCCGAAAACACGCCGCGGGCTCCGCTGCGGCGACTGCGGCGAGAAGTATTATGCATTGCCTCGTCACGTGCAGTTTCACGTGGCTCAGGCAACAACGGCTCCGACCACGCGACGTGCCCCAGGGCATGGCGAGTCGGAAATCGTAAACGTGGCGTCCTGAATACCGTATCACGACCTGTGAAGATGTCAGGGTATGGTGTCGTAACCAGCCACGTTGCCTGAGAGTTCAGGGCCCTCTGGAGTACGAATTTTGCCTGCTGATTCACACATCAATATCACGACGGTGAACGCAATGTCGGCACCTTTATAGTGTGCATGCTCCCGCACCCCCGCTACGTCCTGTCCGGCGCTCTTTTCTGCCGCATGATTCATGCAGAGTTCATGAACACGTGCTCTCTTCCGCCGCATCACGCAGATAAACAAACCTCACGAGACCACGGCGGAAGCCCAAATACGAGATAACAGCGGTCTCCGGAATTCACGTGACGCCGAGCCGGGTTAGAGACGTCGGCCGTCGCTGCGACCGAGGCCACACAGACGTCGGGAGGCCACCTACAGAGGGCTGCACAGCCCCGTCACATGCGGACCGGCGGTGTCTTCCTCCTGGTCGTCACAACCTGGACAATCTCCTCGACGGTGAACGCCCACTGGCCGACGATGTACGTGGTGGTGGTGGTGGTCGTCGTCGTCGTCACCCATGCGCCCAGGCGAGCAGGTCGAGACATGGTTAGACTGGGATCCTCGCGGTCCGCGTCACGTGACTTACACGGGTCGATCCCCTACCGTTCGGGAACGGACCTCGTGATTCGGATGATCGGCTCGTTGACGCGCCAATAGCTGGTCCCGCGGTGGGCTGCTCTCGGGGCGAAGAACGCCGATCTTTTATCGGATCACCGCCACGATCAGTCGGCTGGACGAGAGCCCGCTGGGTCCGGCAGGGATTGATGGAGTTGTTATGGTCACCAGCTTCTTCTGACCGGCGGGCCTACAAGCCTGCCAGGGGCGCTGCGCGGATCCGAGTGGGTGGACTCTTCTGAAGACGGGTAAACTTGTCAGCTGTGAATGACATACAGCAACCAAAAGCACTTACTTCAGAACATCTGTCGCCTGATATGAATCACATGCAATCATCAGTAGAGAAGTCTAGAAACCACGCACAGGGCACGTTTGCGGGTGCGGTTCACGCAGATAACGAGGGTGACACGAAGGTGACGTAATGCACACAGTTGCGTTTGCGCCTGATGAGTTATGTACCGAGCAATGCTGCTTAAATATGAATAGAATGCCACTAGCATCAACTGCCCAATCGTTGCAGGGGACAGTCTCATCAACACAACG
This sequence comes from Capitulum mitella, assembly GCA_030062745.1. Taxonomy (NCBI): domain Eukaryota; kingdom Metazoa; phylum Arthropoda; class Thecostraca; order Pollicipedomorpha; family Pollicipedidae; genus Capitulum; species Capitulum mitella. The sequence continues at coordinate 4,062,616 of CP099849.1, read as the reverse complement.
CTGTCACATTTCAGGAACTGTCTCAGTTTACAGGAAGTCCTTTACAGACGCCGGCGAGATCTCCTCGAAGTGTCATGCCACTCTCACTGGTCCTGTTGTTCAGGAGTGTCGTACCCCTTTCACCGATCCTACTGTTCAGGAGTGCCATGTCACTCTCACCGGTCCTGTCATCCAGAAGTGTCATGCCGTTCTCACCGGTCCTGTTGTCCAGTACTGTCGTGCCATTTTCACTGACCCTGCTATCCAGGATTGCCATGCCACTCTCACCGATCCTGTTGTCCAGGGGTGTGGTGCCACTCTCACCGATCTTGTTGTCCAGAAGTGTCGTGCCGCTCCCGCCGATCCAGCCGCCTGGGATGTCGCAGTCGCCGCAGGAGTTCCAGAGCACAGAGGGAGTGGCTGACCGCCGACTCTCTGAGCTCGTCTGACGGAGTGGCCAGTGCTGGGCGGGTGTCACCGTGGCGATCGGAGCCGGCCACAGGTGTTCTTAACCGGCCGCTCAGAGGGCCGGCCCAGGCACGGCGCCCACATGTGTTCACGGCCGGGCGACATGGCTTTTTACCCGAACTGGTGACGCCACAACAGCCGTGGTGCAGAGAAAACGTAAGGGCGATGTTAAATCTAACCAATACGTCTCCGCAGAAAACAATAATGCAATGCTGGATTGCTCGTCATGGAAAATCCTTACATAAAAACAGTACAGTAAAAGTGGACATTTGACCAGAGCTTCTGTCAAAAAAAAAACAGATTTCATCCTTACACTGAGATTTGACTTGGCTCCACGCCAAGAAGCGAAAAATGAAACCACCGACACAGCGTTCCACACCACCTACCAGTTGCGATGTCTCCGGGTCACGTGCTGCTGCCGCTGCAGGCTCGGCCGCGGCAGACTCTGCCGCCGCCGTTGCAGGGCGGCAGACCGCGGCGTCAGAGCCGGCCGGCGGCCGTCGCGCGACGTCCCAGCCGTCAATCGAACCGGCGACGAAATCGATAGGCAAAATCAAATATCGCCGGCGAATTTCGCCGCAGGCGCCCGGCCGGCCGCGACAGCCCCGGGCCAAATGGCTTTTGTACTGACACCGGGCGGGCCGGCACGTCCAATTGGACAATTTCCGGACAGCGGCGCGCGATCGAGGAAATCGCCTGTCCTCCGCGCCGACATATGGTCCGGGCAGCGGCAACAAGGTGCCAGAAATATTTGCCCGATCCTCGCGGGCGTGGCGGCACACGTCGTGGGCCGGGAGACCGCCGCAGTTGGCGCCGTGTGCGCGCGGCGCCCGCCGACAGAGATCGGGGCGATCCTGCGCCGGTCGCGTGCCCGCAGACGGTCGGGTGGTCCGTCTGTTTGCCGCCATCGGACGCGGCTTGGCGCCATTAGGCGGCCGGCGGACGCTTTTTACGCGCGATTTGACGAGGTCAGGCCGGGGTCGGCGCGCGGCCGGCCGGTGCGCCGCTGACTCGCATTCCAGGCCGCGTTTTTGTGGCGCGTGCCAGCTGATCTTGCGCCGGCCGGGCCGGCCGCCGGCCGCATCATTGGACCAATTTATCACGGGCCGCAGCCGACCGGAACCAGTCTGACCCGGCGCGGTCAGAGGAGAACCAGGCGGGGCCGCCTAAGAGGGACCTCTCCTGCTGGTCAGGGTCCGGCGCAGCCTGTTGGCCGCCTGACAGTAATGCTCCTGCTTCGCTGAAAGGAAGGTCTGGCGAGCAAGGGTCTGGTGCCGCCTGTTGGTCGAAGAGTCCGGCGAGGGAGGGTCTGGTCAGCAAAGGTCTGGTGCTGTCTGTTGGTCTGGGGTCCGATGCACGAAGATTTGGGGCGAGGGTCTGGCGCTGTCTCCTGGACGGATGTTCTGGTGAGGGAGAGACTGATTTACGAGGGTCTGGCACCATCTGCCGGGTGGAGGACATGCTGCTGTCGTGCGAGATATGCGTCCAATGCTGGCTAGCAAAGGCAGGATATTGTCTGTTGCGGGACATTTCATGGAAAGCGCCGGTGTGACAATGTTCTATTGCGTTTCGCTCAGAGGAAGGCACTGTACGGACAGCGGGAGCACGTACTGACGGGCCATTATAACGCGAGGTCAGCTAGTCATTCAATGCTTTCTGGTCAGGAAAAGGCCGGCTCAGGCGGCTTCTGATGCTGCCTGCTCTCGGAAATTCGAGGTCCGTGGAAGGAGCGCCTCGTTTAGCAGAGCCTTTGCTGTTGTCTAGAGACAGGTCAGAGAAACGAGGTGCTGGGGGTCCGTTGGTGAGCGGTGACTGGACAAAGCTGCGGCTACTTGCCGGTCAGCGGCATTCGTTTCCAGTTGCCTGCCATGGTAACCGGTTACGGACTCAGGCACCACCTGGACTCGTCTACCTGTCTAATCTTCGTCTGTAAACAGTGCCATTCTCATTACGAATGTGGTAGGGAGGTTATTTTTGGTTAGAGATGGCTCGATATCGGACGGCGTTTTTGGCAGAGTCGCATTTCATCAGGCAATTCTCAGAAAAACACAATGATTGAACTCCGCTAGCTGTTCTTGGATAGGCCGTTCTCAGAGCTTGGCCGAACAGCGACAGATCGCTACTTGGAATGTCAACGACCGGTGGCCGTCCCAAGTGTGTGATCAGATATCGGCACAGACACTGCGCTCTACTGAGACCAACTGAGAGCCGACAGCTCAGGCTGGCGGGAATTAGAAGGTGGCCGGAGAAGGAGCAGCTTCGGCCCTGACTGCAATCAGACGACGAGCGTACCGCGATCAGTATGCTCGCAGGGATGTGATTGGACAAATGAGTGGTCACCACTCTGTTTTGGGTGGACCACATTCTGCCCGGACCTGACGAGATCACCCTGCGGGCATATTTAGGGCAGTGGCCACGCTCTCGTCAGGCGTTTGCGGAGCTCTGTGAGGCGCTCAGCATCTAGCTGTACATGACGGCGCTCTGGCCGGACAGGGAGAAGGCTCTCCCCTGCTGACGAGCAACAGCTGCGCCTCGGTGGTCAGCGCCGGCGGTGTCCGAGCTCGCCTCAGCACCGCCGGACGGCGGCGCGAGCTGAGCTGAGCTGAGCCGAGCCGCCGCCTGGCCGCCGCCGCCGCACGGCGCGCCGACGGCGGCGACCGGCGCGGTCGGGCGGGCGGTCTTGTTGCTGGCAGCCGGGACCGGGAGCGCGCTTGTCGCCGACAGCGCGGGCCGGCGCGCGGAATACAGATCAGCGCCGCCGCCGGCCGGCCGCTGACAGACGGTACCGACGGCCGCCGCCGCGCCGGGGCCCATGTGGCGCGCGCCCGGCTGACGGACGGCGGGCACTGGCCCGGAAACCGGCGCCGGCGGATTGGCGCGGGGCGTTGAAATACGACCGACGGATCCGCAGATCAGGCGCTCGCTGGAGGGCAGCCGAAAAAAGGCGTCAGACGACCGAAAGACAGGCGTGAAAGGAAGCCAGATTGCCATGGTGTAAGTGTACAAGTATCACGAGAAATTTGGTGTCTTTAGTCTGGACCACCAGTGGACATCGGACCCCGCAATTTGCACCCAGATTGACTGCCGAGCCGACTTCTTGTTCGAGCACCTGCTGAATATGCATGCACCTCTCTCGACCTAAGCTACTGACGGGGTCACTTTGTCTCTGTCTTTTACGATCATCAAATTAGGAAGGCCTGGAGACCTCGACGTTGGATAGGATATCTCAAGTCGAGCGGCGTAGACGGAAACTCCGACCGGCCCCGGCGATGTCAAAGATAAATGTCGAAAGCGAGCGCTTGAATAATCGACCCCATGCGATCCCATCGATCAACGAGAACCGGATTCGCGACAAATATTTTATTGTCCGGCGAGCGCTCGGGACAGTTCGCGGGACATTCGAGCCCGCCGGGCGCGCGCCCGAGCTCGAGTGACGCTGCTCGCCGACCTGTTACGGCCCGGGACGCCGTCGGGCAGGAGGCCGCCTCGGCCGGCGGCCGGCCGGCCGGCACCTGCCGTTTTTGTCGTTCGATATCGGCCCGGAGCGTGCGTGTCTCACGAAACAGCCTCCGGCCGATAGAAAAGACGGCGCCGGGACTATAATCAGGCACACTGTCGCAACAGGCCCCGGACGCCGCCGCGAACGGCGATTACGACCGGCGGCCAGCGGCGGCGCTAAGCAGCAGCGGAAGGCGCCCTCGCCGCGTATGTTTTTGCGGCGCGCCTGAGCGCCGGCCGCCCGAAGGGTTGCGGGACGAACGGATAAGCGCGCTCAAGAGGTCCGTGGAATGTTTTGGGTTGTTCTCACCTCGCATGGGTGTCTTTTGATAGGGAGCGATCTTAAGTTTTAATGGTTACACGTTTTCACGACACATATAACTGTGCGCTATTTTTCCTTTGTCCACATGGGTTAAATGAGTTTTAGGATGGCGGTTTATTTGGCTTTAAGGTAGTATGAAGGGAGTGATTATGGCGCTTGTAACAGCCCAAATTTTGAATAAAGTTGCTTGAGTCAAGCGGTATGGTTGAACTTAACTGAAACGGACTTTTGTTTTGCCTTGTCGGACTTATAGACGTACACCATTTCGCACTTCAGATATTTTCACTCTTGACTGAAACTGTGGACGCAGACATACCGTTCTCCCATATTCGGAATAAATAAAGCAAACTGTATCACGCGTTCCAAGGTTGTGCTGTAAAGCTGTCATAAAGTGGGCTGCGTAGTCCAGACAAAACTCGGACCCAGACCTTATGGTACATTGAAAGACAGTCAGACTCAGTGTTTTGTGCTGTTCGACACGAAACAAAGGAAGCGCCTTCCTCCACTGAAATGTCAGATCTCGAAAATCCGACAAACTGCCTTCCTCCTCCTGAAAATTGTCGTATCTTGGTCGGATCGGATGATTCCAAGTTACGTTCTGGAGTGACGTATGACGTAAGCACACTTTTCAACTCAGTACGCCAAAAATAAAGAAAGCAAATTAACTATCTCTGTGAGCCTTTATTCATAACGTTCGGCAAGTGTCGCCAACTGGACAGTCTATTTCTGTCAAATCGCACGCCTTTCTATCGATGTTCCATCGCCTGAAGGCAATTCAAGTCACATGACTTATGGCCAGCAACACGAGACTGTTACAGCTATTGGACGACATAGGTAACGTGGGTCGCTAACCATGCCATCGGTTGGTGTCGGGTTTTGGGCCGAAACAATCGTTCCCGCCTTTCGTTGGAAAGGCCTCGCCTGTCTCTGGCCTGGCTTCGCCGGATGCAATCGGGCCAGCGCAGTCCAACACAAACACGCCTCCGGCCGTGTTGCGCCACCGCGAGGAAATCCTCCGCCCGCGGTGACGCATCAACATGGGAAATGGGCTGCCAGCCGGTGGCGCCGCCATGCGGCGACCGCCTGCAGCGATCCGCCAGGGTTGGCGGAAGAGCTGACTGGCGGCCGACTCGTCCGTCGCGTGACTGCGGAAAATGAAACGAAACTGGGCAGGAGTTTTACGTCTGCGGAAAGTTTGGGCCATAAAACCGTTATTAAAAGACTGACAAATTAATCGCGATTATGTTGCTGGTAGCACGGAGTGCCAGCAATGTTCTGGGTCATCATGAGTCATTTCTCAACACTGGTCTGCATCGAGTGGGCTGGGTATCGATGCTTTGTGACTTCACTGGGCCTGAACCAATTGAATGAGATTGTGGCAGTGACCTCCCAAAATAACTGCAGTTATGTGGAACAAAGCTGAGAGAAAAATGATCCAGGCATCGTTGCGTCAGATGGATGCCAACGACATCGTATATCATGTAGGTATACGGATCTGGACAAGATACCTTTGGTCGAAAAATGTGTAAACCTTGTGATGACCTTAAAATATTCCCTGCAGTTCTAAAGCATACCATGGCTGCATTCATTCTGATGACTCCAACCAACAACCGTTGAAAGAGGACCGAGCATTCTCCCATTATGCTAGAGACCTTTTGAACGGCTACTGGAGAATCTAGGACGGGGGTATCACCGCCATGGCCCCCAAGCACTCAAAATGGTGGTCAAGATGTCTCTCGGCTCCCGAAGCAGGGAAAAATGACATACAGGCTGTTTTCCTTTTACCTTAACTGGAAACACAGGTGACAGCAAAAATACTTTATGCATTGAAAGGATTTGCTGCTTGCCGCACCTATGTGGAAGCGCTATCAGCGCCTGCTTAATCCAGTGATCGAGCTGAGAACATACACAGTATTTCAATTTGCCTTTCAAATTTTTCACTGAGGTGCGTTTTCTGTAAAATCATGAAATGAAGTGGCCGCATTCCGAAGAGAAATCGGGATTTCGTAACAGGTTGGGGTTTCTTGGAGGCAACCTCCCTGCCCCATCTCGTCGTCTGAATCCGCCAGTGTGACCGGCCTCCCAGGCCGGGCTCGGGGAGAATGCCCGGAGGCGGTGCGCGGTCAGCTGACTCCGGGGGAGCGGGAGTGACCCATGTCGCCGACACGGCCTGACGTCACCGGCTCTCCGTGACCGGTGCCAGAGCAGGGGCGGTGGCGCGCGGCGTGGCCTGGGCCGCGGCCGGTGGGCCTGCCCGCACCCGGAGGGTGACGAACCAAGTCTGAGATGTTCAAACGCACCAGATGATGTCGGAGCTCTTCGGTCTCGGCAGATGTGAGCTTTTCCCATTCCCAGCTTATTCCGGAACTAATTCACGCTGTCCCGGTGCGCCGGCGGCGTTTCCGTTGCCCTCCCCGATCCATGAATAACGTCGAGATGCCACCATCATCAGCCTCCTGGCGCTACCCGCGATGAATGCCTGCTGGTGCTACCCGTGCTCAGTGCCTGCTGGTGCTAACCTCACTCATTGTCTGCTGGTGCCACCCGCACTCAATGTGCACGCCTCGCCTACTGGCGGCTGGTCCACGTGCGCCTTCCGAAAGGGGGTGCCAGCCTTGGGCCACAGCCCCGGTCCCCCGGGGAGGCTGTTGCCATGGGTCGCGCGGCGCTCCGGCGGCTCGAGCGTGTTTCCACGGCGCTGCCAAACAAAATATGCACCGACCCCGCGGGCAGTTAAACCCGGCCGTCCAAACAAATCGTCATACACAGCCAGTCGGCCCGGTGGCGGCCGGGGGAGGCACGGCCGGCGAGCTCCCGGAGGCCGCCGCTCCCTCAGGTCCCGGCGCAGGGGGCGCGGGCGAGGGCAGAGCCCGGCCGCCCGGCCGCCGGCACACGTGGGCCCGGCCGGCCCGCCGCAGCCCGAGCCCACGCGTGAAGGTTTCCTGAGTCCTGGGCCCGCTGTGGTCTTTGGGGCTAAATGATCCTTGGAGCGGTGCAGTATGTTGCAGTAATCTCTGCAGTGATTCTGCGCAATTTGTGAACGTATTTGGATCCCATGGATTTACTATGGCTGGGCTACGTTTCCAAATAATTTTTGAACAAACGACATTGTGCTGGGTACCCGTGAAGACATGAAGACAGGTCATAGCTCCTTGACCCGGCCTCATAGCGAATTGAGACTTGAAACGCAAGTAGATGCCACCGTACTGAGCTACTTGCATTCCGATTTCTTATTTTGAAAAAAAAATCGCGTTTGAAATGTTTACATTAAACCAAATTTTGACTTTTGACCTTGACCTGGACTTGTAAAAGGACCTCGGGTCGACACAAATATTCTTCCATGTTGGCCCAGTTATTTGCCTATAAACCACTTTAGAGTTGTAAGTTCTTCCTTAGAAACTAAATTTTTGGCATACCATTTTCAATTATCTTCCACAGTGCCACAAATGGACTGAGGTGCCTCCCAAAAACGTGGCCTGGCTCCACCCGTGGGCAGAATAAGATTTTAACAATCTGCCATAATACGTGGACATAATAGGTAGGAAAAGGGACCACATTTCGGGAAGATGCTTAAAAAAACATGGAAATGGTAGGCGAAAAAAAAACAGGGAGAGCTTCTGAAGCCTCCCTTTACGGGGAATAGGGTTAACGCCCAGTGCCATTTAGATATGACGGCCAGAAATCGTTGTGTTTGGCATCTGCAAGGTTGTGCGAAGCTGCAGACGCTACCAACACGTAGTGAAGCACAAGATGAAGGGGTGGCAGCTGTTGGCTGGACTCTGGCTTCTCGAAATTTTCACGGGAATGTCGGATTTAAGCGTATCAAATTTTGGAGACGGCCTTGCAAATAAAGTACCTTCCAGATTTCGTTTCGTCTTTGGAAGGGTTAACACAATGTCAAGACGGAGGCAGTCGTATGGTCGTCAGCATGCCTCTTCTCCTGGCCAGTAGGCAGCTGATCCTCGCGCCCAGCACGGAATGCAGAGGCGATCGAATCCACCTTACTGGTGTTAGAATAGAAGCGTTTTACCAGCCGAACCACCGACCTCCGCATGATGTGAGTAAACTCTGCTCTTTTATCTAAAAAAAAAAACACTACAAAACCATTTTTGAAGGAAAAACCCACTCGTGTATTGGTATGAAATATCTCTTTTTCCATTTCCTGTCGATGGAGACAAATAGCCATTTGCCGCTGGTGAGAGACCCCACACGCCATACAGAAATCCCGTTCGAGAACACTTAGTCAGGCTTATGCAAACATTTCAGGGAGCTGGCGAAATACATCTTCGTACGTCTGTCGCGATTCTGATATGTTTTCCTCACACGCGTCGCCAAATTGATTTACTGCGGCTGGGCCCGACCATAAATTCGGCTCTACGACGCATTATGCGCCCACTTAAATTAATCGACGAGGACGGTTACCGCCCGGACAGGCAGCCGTTCCAGTCTGAGCGACGGCGCGCACTCAGGAAAAAGTGCCGAGCCATTTGCGTCGCGTCGGCTCCTGCAGCGAGCTCGGGTTCGAGCGCGTCGCCGGCGTCACCCGACGCCGCGCCATTAAACTGCGCCGCGCGGGCATTGTCGGTGTCACGGCCCCCGCAGTCTATTACGCACAGTCATCGCTCTTGTTGCAGTCGGTCGAAGGACGAGGACGAAACAATGGGGCGCGAGCGCTGAGCCGTCTCCATTTATTACCGCGCTCTCAGCTTACGTATACTAGACCGGCGTGTATTACAAATGGACTGCCAGTGGTCGGGTGTCGAACTTGGCACTCCCCAGAAGGAACGGCCGCCGGCCGGCCGGCGCCGACCCCCGCCGACCGGACCGTCCGGCCGTCCGGCCACCGGAGCGGTGCTCGGACAAGCGCCTGCCGTCGGCCGCTCGTGGGCGGACGCGCCCCGATCCGGCGGTGGCCGGCCTAAAAACAGGCCGGCCCGTGCCGTCCAGTTTCCAAAACGGGCCGGCGCCGGCCAGCGCGGCAAAAAGCGCAGCCGGCGCCGCCAGGTCACGACCCGGCCTGGCGGCGCCGGCTGGCCGAGCGGCCAGCTGACCAGGCGGGGCGGCCGGCTGACCGGACGGCCGGCTGCGGGCGGGGACGGCCGACTCATCGCTTAATCTGCACCGACGCTGCCGCCGCTGCGACTGGTGCGTCTCGCGCGTGCGGGCGACTGCCCGGTCACGCCGGATGTCACGGGGTCAAGAGCCGTCACCGGAGCCTGTCTCCATAGTGACGGCCCGTCGCCAGGGCGGCAGGTCGTAATGGGCGTGGTTTCCGGCGCCGTATGACCGTCGCCCACGCACAGTCCCAATGCGCGACGCCAGGCGGCCAGACGCAGCGAACAAGAAAATGACGCACTGACGACGTAAAATGCGCAACGAAAAATTAAGCAGCTAGCAGAGGCTCAGACAGGCGACGTGCTGAAGGCCGGGCGTCTGTGCGCTGGAAATAACGAAGTAAATGTAAAATTAGTTTCTTACAATCGCTTTTCCGCTTCATACCGTTTACGGTCAAAGACAACGCATGTCTAAGGTAGTCAAAATGACTCGCGCACGGCATTGATTGTTGAATCACCCAGCTTAGAGGAGCCAAGTTGCAACCGGCTTATAAATCGCCGAAGCCCGCTGTTTTCAGACTAACCTATCCATTGCAGTCGAGCGACTTTGAGTGGCGACTTAACTGTCATTGGAAACGTCCTGTGTTGGTCCTGACACAAATTGCCATCAGCCCAAATTATTCATATCGCCTCTCCCGGCCAACAGCAGACGGAACCAACAGGAGCGGTCGCCCACAGCGACCAGCGAGACAGCGGGACGGAGTCGACGCTCTGTTTTACTCCCAGCTTCAGCGACACGTTTCATTTCCTCTCAGCTCTTCGTTCGGCCATTCATGACTAAGGAGGGGCTATTTCGCCCACTTAAGCCGGAGGAAATTGGCTCATGCAGCTTCTGACACCCTGACCCAGCGGAGACCGTTTCGTAGGAAAGAGAGCCTGGGTCGGCGCCTTAAATCTACGTCGTGGCAGTGCTGCGCTCTCGGGGATTGTCCTTCAGTAATACCATGTATTCTTATGGTTTACTCAAGTTCCCTGCTTTCCCACTGTTTCGAAATAACGTTTAACCGTAAGTGGTTTTTGTTAAGAATTTATTGACACCGCTGTGGTCAATGTATATAGTATAGTATATATAAGAATAGTAGTCTTCTTACTACTATGTTCAGGGAAATTATACCAACTAATCTTTCCTCCGGTGACACCAGCATCAATCCTGAAGACAAACAAAGTTTGTTTTTGCATTGGCAATAGCACCCCTAACCATTTTCGTATGGCATGCAATTACATCGCCCTCAAATCAAGGGTAAACAGTCAATATTAAGAATAATGCAATTATTTTGACGAACATGAGATATCGGTCTGTTGTCATAGACCTGTGTGGCTCGTCCTCCGGTGACTGGCGTGTCTCGTCATTGTCAGGGACATTCTCCGGTGTCTACCAGGAGCGCCTCAGCTCCCATGCCGACGCGTCTGACCGTCGAGCCCGGAGGAGGGCCTGTTTGACCTGATGTCCGAGCCTCGTCTTTCCCGGGACGGTCTCGCCGCACCGGCCGCGGCTTCCCATGGGTCGCGCTAAACGGCGACACGCATTCAACATTCATCGACCGGCCGCGCAGCTCACGACGCCGGACGGTGGGCCTTCAGGGAGGCTCCGCGCACCGGTAGAACTTCTGACAGCTACGCGCGCCGGCGGGGGGGGAGGAAGGGCGGTGTGGATTTGAGACGATGCCGGTCTTCAGTGAATCGGAGTTCTGAATGCATGCTATGTTAAGGTGGGTGGGCAACTATGAATAACAGTTCAAGCTCAATTGCTCCGAAACGGGCAAAAGCCCCCTGGATGTTGCCTGATTAATTTTACTGTCTCCGAGGTTTTCTACGACCTTCTTTATATTTCATTCGCCATGAGCTGACACGAGTGCAGCAATGTTTTGACCGCCCTATCCTTGCTTGGCAAGTAGGTTGTCTCAACGGAGAACCTAGGAACAGATTACGTGCAGCTCTTCTAGTGTGTCTGTTCAACGTTAATTTATTTCAGAGACTTCTGCTCGAAACTTTTAAGCTCCTCAAGTTTTTATGCCCCCGTCGTCTCCCGGAAGATGAAAGCACAGACAAGAATTTGCCGTATGGCAGGTACCGGCCCCGAGTATCAGAAAGAGGTCTGTGTTTGGCCGTGGACCGAAACTGTCTACCGTTCACGGCGCGGCCATGTCGAGGAATTGAATAGCGTGATACAAGGTCTGTAGCGTCATCCGGTTCAGTGCCTGGGGCAACATCAGTATAACAAGCTTGGCATAGCAAAGCCTCTGATCCAGCGCCACCTCCTTCCATACTCGGGGCGGATTAAAAAAGGCGTAGTCTTTCGGTCATCCCACGACTTCTCTTGGATCAATTTCAGGCAGCTCGTGCGATGATTCACCGCTTCATGTCTGCATAGCACTTGAAATAAAAATAAATGAACGAACTTTGGTGGCATGGCGTCGTTTGGTTACGAAGTTGTTAAGCAGAAAAGTTAGGGCGTTTAATGCATGTTCCTTGCCCCCCCCACCAAGTACCGAATTGTCAAACATCAAAGGGCCGCCACGGGAAAGCTTCTTTTTGATTATTCCAGACTACCAATTGCGACATTTATTATTATTAACTATCGCCATAGCATCAGTTTCGACCAGCACAAGTACTGCTTGGGCTCCCACCACGAGCGGCAACACCTCGTGGCACCTGCGGGGGGCCGCTGCGTGTTCTGCCCCGGTCAGAGCCGCGCCGCCGCCATCGCAGGCTCGTGTCCTGATGGCCAGACCGGTCATTAGATGATACGGGCCGAGCGGCTGCCGGGGGCCGCACGCACGCCACCGGCCGGCCCGTGCCGACCTATAGGAGCCATCGACCGACCGGCGGCGGCGCGGCGACCTGACGAGGGAGACCGCGCCGCCTGCAGTCGACACCAGAGAGTGGTCTGTTTAACTGTGAGGATGACAGCGAGCCACCTCCGAATGTCAGAACGGCCTGCGTGGCCTGCTGTTGCCGGAGGCTATAGCCGGTACCGCATGAATATCTCAAACTTAAAAATGGGCCCCCCTCCTTTAGAATTTCGGTTAGGATGCCCGTCAAAAGGTCGGGCGTAACATGTCTCAAGTGGTGGAGTGATCCAACGTGAATGGGTTCAAGACATTCATCCAACCTGAATGATTCTTCAAGTTTGGTATTAGCGTAACTGGATCACATGAGCATGGAAGGGCACACCTGCCTACCCGTTAAAGGGGAGGGATACTAAAAACTTAAAAAAAGAGAACCACCCGATGGACAACTGATCCCACGATTAAAAAAACTTCCATGTCCAACTTTTAATGGAGATCGTCAGGGACGTCGCCAAGGGGGCATGGGGGCCATGGTCCCTCTGCACCAAGTGGTCTACACTTGGTATAAGGCGGTTTTGGCATATGACGAAATTTGGCATTTGCCGCTCCCCTCCTGAGGATAATCCTGACCACGTGTCTGGAGATCGTATCTAAAAACCCAAAGTGCGGAAGTACTAAGTGATGTACCGATGGAAATGTATGCTTCGCCAGTGATGCGCCCCGCACACATGAAGGTAAGCGTGCACGGTCTGCATCAGAAGTCAAAAGAAGTGTTCCAAAGCCAACCGCATTTTAGAGGATTCTCATTACGTTTGACATGTCATTCTAGAATGCTGTTTGTTTCTGAGTTAGGGCGTACAGCCTCTTGGGCTCAGGCGTCCATTCTTAGGTCAATATTGTGCCTCGTGAGGTTTCATCGTGAGGTTTCAGTCAGTCCTTTTTCTTTAACATGTTCGCCCTGTTACCATGTTCCACAAATGTGACGCCAGCACCGCAGGAGGAGAGCATCTGAAACATTTCTATTTCGAAATCCAGATTTAGTTTTTTAGTGACTGAATCTGTCATTTTCGTTTAGATGCCGATGTGACACCTCTTTAACAGGGACCTGTCTGTGGAAGTTGGCATAAAGAAGGCTGATAAAGACTGTTGTTCATTTGAAGCTGAAGGACGGTGCGGAGTGGTCTGTGCAATCCTTAGGCTGCCAGCGAGTGTTCTATTTGGGTTTCTGGACAGCGGCTGGTTGGCATATGCTTGCCATAGGCAAGGCTCTGGATCTTAACGTCGTGCCAAGACATGTGTTCACGCAAAAGAAAAATCCACGGGCCCATAAATGATAAAACGTGCCGTCAACAGAAACCGAGCGCCTCAAGTAGGTTCCAGAACTGTGGAAATGGTCCACGGTCTAAGGGTGTTTTTTTTTTGCAGTCGTTTCCTGAGGTCTGCCATATGCCACCTTCAGAGATAATAAAACTTGGGGTCCCACATAAAGTTGGCCTAATTTTGGGATTAACGCAATAAGAAGTGTTTCGCCCTTTGCTATGCGTTACTGCGACTTCAAAGCACGTTGAAATTGCTGCTGGGTTTCTGCTAGGCGGAAATGGATGGCACCGACTGATATTGCTGAGGCGCGGACCTGGCCACTGTCGTCGTCAGTTAAAGCTATATTACTGGAGATAAAGTTCATACGCGTTTTGTCATCTAGCACAGAACATATGGCAAGGTCGTCGTGCAATCTACCACCACAGTGATTCTTCGTGAGCCAAAGTAAGGCATTTCATCCAACGTTTCTCCAGATCCGGCTCACAACAGCCCAGTGTCAGTTTAACTGTCAGCCTCTACGGCTACCAGGCGGCGTGCAGTCCAGTTGGCATTCCTCGTTCTCTGACGGCAAAGTGCGGTTGCTGCTATTATGGACATATCATTTTCCCTTCGACTACCGCCGTACGGGTTTGCCAAACGAAATGGCCTTGGTAGTCGACAGTGCCGATGAAAGCCAGCAACCAAACGATTTATCATCTACAGGTTAAAAATGGAGCACGTCGCCACAGTATGGTACCGTCCCTTCGGTAATCTGCTGCTTACTGTCCTGGGAACGAGGCAGATTCATGATTCCTCTCGGCCGTCTGTCCCGTGGAGACCGTGATTCAATGGGGCTTGTCTTTTAGTGAGGCATACATTCCGAAGAAGTCCGCCTCTAGCCAGTCCCACGATCGGGCGAGACCTGCGATCCTGCGAGACCTGTGATCCGGCGAGGCCTGCGATCTGATCCATATCTCGGTCCGGACGGCGGCTGACCGCGTGTCCGGTTGACCGGCGGCGTGACCCGGCGGCCGGTCGCCGGCTGCGTGCGCCGCCGGCTATTCCGCCGCAGAGCGGTCACGCGACGCCGATGGCGGTTTAATCATGTAATGGCCGGCCGGATCCGTTCGGCCGGCGGCGTTAACTACGTGACAAGTTATTACTTAGTGGCCGGATCGTTACCGTGGCCTGCACGCCGTGTGTCGAGCCGGGGCCGCGCCCACCGCGGCGATCGGACTGTCCGCAGCGGGCCGGTCGGGCGTGCTGGCCGCGGCAGACTGTCCGCGACAGGCTGTCCGCGTGGTAGACTGTCCGCGGCTTGCTGTCCGCGGCAGATTGTCTGCGGTGATCTGCGATAGTGTGGCAGACTTTCATGGTGGGCTGTTGGCGGCAGATTGGCCGTGGCAGGATGCCCGCAGCAGATTGTCCGGGGAGATGTCCAAGTGCTATGTTTACAGTATATTGTTCCCGGAAAGTTGCCAGCGGCAAAATATCATACATAGATTGGGTGGTAGCTATAGGAACAGAGTCCATTTGCCGTCATTTCAGACTGCTTGCTATCATTAGGGGTTCTTGAAAGGTCCATCAGTTTTAGTAGCTGTCACAAGCTGTCTGTTGCTGGCACAGTTGCCCCCTACAACAATACTAGCGGTAGCTGCATTCGGGCAATCAAATGCCTTTCCACAGACTTTCGTAGATCGTCATGGCCTAGTGGGCCACAAATTACAGCGTTCGCAGAAATCGCAGATCTCCTTCATTTGTTGCGAGTCATCAAAGTGAGTCATCAAGAATCATCAGAATGAATATCGACATCCGAGTTGCGGATGTCGATATTGGGCCGCCCTCCGTTCCACTGCAGTTGCAGTGACGTTCAGCATTCCCCATACTCTCGACAAGGGCCTCTGGGAGCTGCCACCTGTTCTGTGCGAACCAGAATCGGGTGCTGAAATCGCATTACACTGAAAAAGGTCAGTTTAGTCTTCCCGAAAATCGGCATTGAACTATACTCAGTTTTGACTCATGAGAATCTGCCGTTTTTTTTTTTTATTTGTCGTCGCGTTTGACTGACATTTGGTCCTCATATCTGATTGTGTTGAAAAGGCAGAGACAGCCGGCGGTCGTAGTTGTGCCCGCCGATAACCCGGTAAAAGGATGACTGGGACTGGGACACGATATAGGACGCGCACACACATCCTCAAAAACGCTGATACCACATGGACGTTGGCTTTTCACTGAAGACGCCAGACAACCTCACGCCAATTCCCTCTTCACGCAGTCACAATCCCTCGCTACCCAGTTAGGTCAAGTTCCACTGCAGAAACCTCAGTTCGAGTTGATTGCGGCGACCCTCACAGCCAGGGCGGGCTCGGGAGCCAGACCGGTCACTGATGAACCTCTCCGCAGCCGCGGCTCACGCGGCGCGCCATATCGGCCGCCCATGCGCCACGACACGGTCACTTACGCGGCGGCGTCCGGCGCGCCGGGGCGGGCCTGACGCAGCTAACTTAAGCGCTCGCGCACGAACAAACGCAATTACGGGCTGCAGCCACCCACCGGCGGCCATATGTATTCGCATTGAGCTGCCAGTCCCCCGCCGCGGCCGCCATATATGTCGCGCGGCGCGTGCTGTCCGGGCGGTGGGTGGACCCGCGGCCGCTCGCCTGTGCGGTCCGGCCGTTTTTTGGCCCTCAGAGTTGGGCGGAACGCCTCTCGGGGCGCGGCAGACCGACTCGGACGGCTCGGGCCGACTGCCGGCGCTCAAAGAGTCGAATCGGAACGTTTTCCAGGCGTCGTCGGACGAAGGCCGATGTCCCTGGTGGCTGGCCGTCTCCAGGCTCGGCCGTGTCCCTGGTGGCTCGCCGTCTCCAGGCTCGGCCGCGATGTCCCTGGTGGCTCGCCGTCTCCAGGCTCGGCCGTGTCCCTGGTGGCTCGCCGTCTCCAGGCTCGGCCGTGTCCCTGGTGGCTCGCCGTCTCCAGGCTCGGCCGTGTCCCTGGTGGCTCGCCGTCTCCAGGCTCGGCCGCGATGTCCCTGGTGGCTCGCCGTCTCCAGGCTCGGCCGCGATGTCCCTGGTGGCTCGCCGTCTCCAGGCTCGGCCGCGATGTCCCTGGTGGCTCGCCGTCTCCAGGCTCGGCCGTGTCCCTGGTGGCTCGCCGTCTCCAGGCTCGGCCGGAGAGGCTTCCCCGGGCGACTTGCGGCGCTCCGAGCCGGTCAGCACCGAGCGCTCCCGGGCTGCGGAGTCCCGGATCACTCCAGCGTGGCCGACAGCGGTTCCCGCGCCGGCCCGGGCGCCCCCCCCCCCCCCGAGTTTTCCGAACCATCGGCAGCGCTCCTGAGCCGCCGCCCTGTATCGACTGGAAAAGCCGCTCGCCTCTCCGGCGGAAGCTCCGTTCTCCGCCGCACTGAGGGCAAACGCCGTCCACGACATTCATCATGCGGCGCTGTCGCCTTTCAGCCGTCGTCGCCGGTGTTCGTTGCGTTCAAGTGTGAGCGAAGTCGTCGTCAGTCGGCTATTGATTGAACGCTCGGCAGCAGAGGGGTAGGTCGGAGGGAGCACTCCGTCTCACGAGGGGTCCTGCATACTGAGGACACCCCGCAGTGGCCGCGCCCGCAGCGCCGGTTTGTTTTGGTCGAAGAGTCACACAATGGCCGGAGCGAGCACTGCATGGCGATGAGCGGAGGTCTCGGCAATAGATACATAAAGCTTCACTCGGATCTAAAGACGCAGTTCCGAACGAATGGGGCTTGTACAGAGCAAATATTGAAAATGATGAAGGTTTCACTACCCATGAAATGTGCATCGCGGTGTTAACAGTGATGGTAAGCCATAGATTACGAGCGCGCAACCGGCATAATGATAGACCAGAATGTTCTCATATTGCACATGAACGTTTTCATCCGCACAGTCATAGACAGTTAATCTTGCAGATCCTCTCAGTATCAGAATGTTCTTCACTTCTGGGATCAAAGCTGCAGAGGACGATGACCTCAAGCAAAAGAAGATTAAATGAAACTTTCGAACTTTTCTGAAACGTTATACCTAAAGCTTTGAACACCACGGCTGTGGAGATTCATGGAAACAGTTGTCTCAACATCGACTGCGACTTTCATGGACTTCCAGCTATTTCTCACAACCGTCTGGCGCTCCTGCCACCTCCACCGCCTGACGTCAAATCCCAATTTTCACGTCGCAGCCGCATCGGTGTCGAGCTCTTCCGTCCTTCTCCCGCTGATGAGCCCGGGCAGCGCTGTACCGTCCGCACGCGCTGCCGACCGACCCTGGCTTGGACAACGGCCGCGACAGACGGCCACGGGGGCCGTGCCGCCGCGCCGCCGCCGGCGACGGGCGCCGTCAGGTCGCGGAGTCGGCGGCCGGCCGGCCGTCGCTAATCAATACCGTCACCACACCACCCACGCCCGGGTCTCGGGCTCGAACCAAGGCTGGGCGCCGCTCTCCCGGACCGCCGCGGCTGCCGCGCGGCGCGTGACGTGACGTGACGTGACGTGGTGACGGGACGGCGGCCGCGCAGTCCGTGACGGCGTGACGGAACTGAGCCGCTCAGGAGCCAGTGACGCCACGTGGCTGAGCTTTCCAGGAGTTAGATGATGCAGAGGAGCTGGCTGTCCGGGAGTTTGGTGACGTGATGCGTCTGACTTTGTCTTGATTTTAACAGCCCAACGAACTGAGATGTCGAAGTTCGTGGGCCTAGACTGTTCGAGACGTAAACTTTCACAAGTAACACGCCTGCGGGAACGTGGGCAACGTGACAGATTGAGTCCCGCAGAGCTGTGACAGTGCTGCACTGCTTCCTGGCTGCCGACAGGTCCCGGGAGCCTTGGTTTGCAGGTGGGCGCGGGGCCTGTCTGTACGTGCAGCGGCTCTCCCAGCTGCGTGCGCAGGGCCGCGGAGAGCGCGCCGAAGCTCTCCGGCTTCCCCGGAGCGGCGGCAGTGAGTGACGTCAGTCGGATGACGGCGGTCGGCGATGTCAGACGCGAACCGCGTCAGCCGGCGCTGGCGCGACGGAGGCCCGCGAAGGCAAAACGGAGATGATGCGAGGAGAGGGGAGAGAAGCACGGACAGCGAGACTGCGGACGATTTTCCGCGGTGAGCGTCGAAGGATGGATGTCCCCGTGTCGCTGACGAAGGGCGTCGCGCGGCAATCGTCGGCTGCAGGCGGCGCGGAACACCGCCAGCGATGAGCGGCGACAGCCGGACACCGGATATCAGTGTCGCCATCAGGAGCGACGACTCAGAAAATGTCCCGTGTGGTCCGAGGCCCTAATGCGATTACCGGCTCAGACGCGGCCCGCCCTCTCTCGAGCCGCGTCGCGCCGTCTGCGACGGGACGAGGATTTTTGTGGAAGTGATTCCGATTCGTTTTCTTTCGCCGCTTCTGTTGGAGCCAAGCCAATTGGAAAACGCCTTAGGAAATCTTCCTGTCACTCCCGGCTTGAATACAGGAAATGGGAGCGGCCGATGGAGCCGCTCGAGTTATGGATGATGAAGATCCCCGCCACGGCGGACCTTTATCGAAATCACAGAATGATAAATGCGTGGGAATCCAGCGTCCGGCGCGCTCTGTGTTTGGAATCAGAATGTCGCCGGCCGCAGACCAGGCCGAGCGCGCGGTTTCTTGGCGGGACTGCGGCGCTCCGTCATTGCGCTAGCGTAATGCATAATTAGCAGCGGCCAGCTGTCCATCGCGCCGCAATAGCGCCCTCCCCGTCGATGGAGTTTCGTCCGCGCTGCAGCACCCGTTGCCTCCGTGCGAAACGCTTAGCCTCGTTCGCGCGCGACCGGAAAGCGGCTTACCGGTCGTCGTTCCGTTCGTCGGTACAGAACGCTTCCGTCCCCCGGTGTCCTCGCTTCCTCGCCGAGGAGCGGCGAGGCGCTGGTAATCCTCCCGGCCAGGCGCCGATGACGCCGGCCCGAACAGATACCGGCGCGGCGCGGCCGACCCATTTAACACACGGCCAGATTGGATTTAAGTGCGGGCGGATGGGCGATAAAAATCGGCTGTCGATGACCCGCGCGACCTGTAGCGGTGCGCCGGGCGGCGGCCGGCCGGCCTCAGGGGTGGTCAAGCCGCGGCGCGGCGGGGCGCCGGCGCCGGCGCCGCTTGCCGGCGCGCGGCCCGCGCGGGCGACGGACGACCGCCGTCGTCGCCGCGGGCCATCGATCTGGACGATGCGCCGTCTCCCTCGCGGCCGGTGATTAAGAGACCAGGAAACCGGGGGCCGACTGGCCGCCAGATTAGCTCCGGCTGGCTGTGCCGGCGCGCGGCCGCCGCGGCGTGCGTGTGAAACGCACGGGAAACGCGTGGGAATAGGCGCCCGCGCGCGTCTCGGGCTTCGGCGGCGCGCTGCGACCCGGTGTTGGATTTCCTCCTCTCTGGGAACGTCGGCAGGGAAAGGGAGCGGGAGGCGAAAAACAGAGTGAAATATCGACTCGGCAGCGATGGCTTATTCGTGTCAATTCATCATAGTGGAATCTGCCAGTTTCTCGATTTTCTATCTTATGCGACCTTTTTTTCGGAATTCTCACTGGTTTTGCAAGGCCGTTTGCTGTTACGGGTGTTCGAAAAATCAGAGCACTGTTTTTGCCTGCCTTTTTCAAGATGTATGACCAACTGATGCTTACTTTTCTTCTACTATTTCGTGGTCCGAATGGCTGCGAGACGCTTGCCAAAATGAAGGCTGAATATGTTGCGAAGTCATGTACAAAAACTGGAAGCCGCATGAACTAAATGCTGGCACAAAGCCAGACCGCAGGCACCTTGCCAAGAATGTGCAGTAACCCCAGTTATCAGGCCTCTAATGCCCTCTACTCCGGGTCAATCCAGGCGGATGCCGAGTAAATGAGACATCAGGAGGAGCACAGGCCGGCCTGCTGACGTCACCAATCAGCGGGCGAGGCCGTCCGGCCGTCTGGCTCTGGATGGAATCGACCGGGCGGTGATCCGTCCAGACGGGCCGGCCGGCCGCTTCCTCCACATGCTGGCTGTTTTCAAAGCCCGGCCGCCAGTGAAAATGAGGCATTCCCTTTGGATGGGAGTTACGGGCAACATAAAAACGCTGATGAAATTCCGACGGTAAATATGCCCGAACATCAACAGCACCCATCACCCGGGCGAGCACGGGGCAAATGAGTTTTGGCGTACAGTTTGTGCGTTCAATTTCACGGTGCGTGCCAGAACGTCTTTTTCCTTAATTTGAAGCTGCCTGAGACGCGTATTCATATCTCTGAACATTTTCTTTGCTAAATAACTTTCAAGAAAGTGGCAAACAGAATGTCTAATTTGAATTAGACGCCAGACGCTGGTACCGAAACACACGCTGTCAAATGGAGGCCAACGAAGCCGATGCGCGAGAGCTGAGAGTGGGATGCGCAAAATCACTTTTCTAGCCATTTGTTCCAACCAGTTGCTCCTTTCCGACGTAGCTGAATGATAATAAGTTACGGCGTCAATGTTTGTGCAAAATCAGTCGTGCTTTGGCCAATGCCGATAAGTGATTTCCAAGAGCAATCGTACAAACTCAACATATCAGCAGGGTAAGTGACGCCGCCGGCCTCGGGATCTGAAGTCTTGTTGAAAGACCACACTGGCCACAATGTGCCATGCAGCGTGAGCGACTACAAAACGTTCTGACCATGCCGGAAGAAGGTGTCGTAAAATAGACCTACACCAGACTAGCGTCACGACTTCCCGTAAGGAAACTGGGAAAAAGCGGTGAAATGAAAAAAGGAAGCAGGGCTAGTTTGACGGGCTGGACATATTTTGACCTTTTATCAGAGTATTTATGCTTGTAAAATCCAACGGACATCTGATCAATGACCCGCAGTTACTGTTACCAAACTATCCGGGTTATGAACACAGCAATATGTCGGTCTGATACCTGTTACATAATTAGCTAGCGCTGCATGAAAACAAAGGCTTTCATCAAGGAGCGGAACTCAGTTATCAACAGACAATCACAGTTACGCCCTACCGCAAGAATAACCGTCAAAACAGCACGATTGGCGCACCTCGGAGCAAAAAGATGCCTCCACTGCCAGCCGGCCCGCAATCCCCCCCTAAAAAGAGCTGCTTTGTTCGCCGGGCTCACTGAAGTCCCCGAGCGCTGGTGGCTGGCTAGCCTCGGGCGGGGGCGGGGGCGGCGGCGGCCGGCGCGCAGCGGCCGGCGCCGCAAATCAAGCGGCGATGACAGCAAATAATAAACCGATTAGCGAGCGGCGCCGTGGCCGCCCGTCTAACGGCAGCCAATCGCCGGACCATCAGGAGGCCGCGGTGATCCGCCGCTGCCGCCGCCGCCGCCGCCGTCGTCGCGTCGTGAGCGATGACCCGCGCCGTCCCCGGGGCCCGCCGGCGGCCGCCCCCGGCGGCACTCGCCGTCGGGCGAAATAAGCCCCGGGGGGCGGTCGGGCCGCCGGAAATGGCCCCGGGCGGTGTCGCCGGACGGTGGGCTAATGGCCCCGCGGCGCGCCCGGCGGGCGGGTCGGCTGGAGGGTCGGCGCTGGCCCGTCGCGGCGCCGCGGCCCAGAGCCAGGCCGAGCCAGCGGTCCGTCTGCCCTCCGCCGGGCCGGTACGGTCCGCGGAGCCGGTCCGCGGCCGCCGGGACGCGGCCGGCCCGGCTTTGCGACCGCGACGACTGTCGAAGCCGCCGGGCAGCCGATAAAATGTCCCTCCCGGGAGCCGGACGGAGGCCAGTGCTTGGGACGGAGTGGCCGCTGCCTGTTTGCGACTCGCCGGAGATGATTGGAACGCTCGAACTGCTCCGGCGTCCGTTGCAAAGAAGTGATTGACTCTGCAGCTGTCTGACTCAAGGTACAACTGGCAATCGTTGGCGAAATCGACCGCTTTGTGACGTCACGTCAGTTGTGCGACACTTGTGTTTTAAAACCAACCTTAAAACAAATGCAGGAGATGAGTGTAGAAAACTGCCAGTGAAGTGATACTTCCATCGAGGAAGATTAGGAGGTATGCCAACTCTGTTCAGCAGTTTCATAAATGCTCACAAAGAAAAATAGTAAATGGAGGCGATTCCAAAAATTGTGGTCCAAAGAGAACAAGCACTAGGCATGTTTCTACTGCATTCACGTAACAAGATCAAATTATTTTTGTTTTTGTTTAAAAACCCCAACAAAAAGCCGTGCACGTTACGAGTTTGCTAGTATACAAGACATATACAGCAGCATACTTTACAAAGGTAAAGTATGCTGCATATAAGATAATGGACGTGGTTACCTAATGATTACTTTTATTACTTAATGTAAAGTATGCTGTATATAAGATAATGGAGGTGGTTATCACGGCGACTGTCTTAAACAATTAACTGTCAAATCTGACATAGCGATATTGACTAAGAGGGGAGGGAGGAAAAAATGCCACCCCCCAGGACATCTCTTGAGCTGCCGGACATATGCGAATAATTCAGAGGCCATCGACAGGCCTGCATCGTGTGACTTCGGCTGGCGAAATATGTGTTTCATCAAGAATAAAGACGCAAGTCAAGGTTAAATGACCTCTACATCATCCAGTCATAAACACGTGGCTAAATTTTATTTTTGCCTGTGATGACCTGCTGTGGCATCATGGGTGTTCCATGTTCACCTCTCGTGGCGTAATAACACCTGTCGCAATATACCAGTGCCTTGCAACTCATTTGTGTATATATAAAAATACAAGTAAATATCAGTCATAAACATGGTCGGCTTTGTGACATTCTACTTGCGTGACCATGATAATGATCTGCAAGCAGAAACGTGCAAAGTTAGTGTCAGAAAAGATGCTGTAAGTTTCAAGCCCATGCATTTGTTTGTTTTTGACATGTCACGAACATTCTCCACGGGGATATTTGTCTCCCCAATTAGTGGCGGACTTAGGTGTCAAATAAATGGCAGATAAAGAGTGTTAAAAACACAATTCCGAGACCTGGCTATCACGTGGTGTATCAGCATTTTTCCGCGTCCGTCAGGCTGAGATGTAAAGGTTGTTTTAAGCCTTGTCTTCAGTCCGGCCGCACCTTCCCGGAACGGGCCGCGGCCGATATCTGATGCGATTTCTTGGGCGCGGGATCTGCGCTTCGTTCGACGGCGCGGCTTCGCGGCCGCTCCAAACATGGCCACAGCCGGAGCGGCGGCCAGCTGGCGGCGGCCAGCTGCGCGCCAGTCCGGAGTGATACCCACCTCCCACGATGTCACTGGGCCGGCGGCCGGCCGGCCGGCCGCGCCATATAGGGCCGTCGCGGCTACTGCCCCCGTTCACGAGGCCACGGCCCGGGCGGAGGTAGGCCTGCGCGGTCGATCCACGCATCTGAGCGCTGCCCGCGCCGACCTTTATGGTCGTTTGCTGGGCACTTTTGTGTTGCTGCTTGACGTTGTTACGGTGAAATTCGTGCGATAAGCTTGAATCGAGTCCGGATTTTTCGGGGTCCCCGGCCCGTAGTCCGTGGCTCCACGTGCCTGAGGACACCACCACATCTTAGCTGTATTGCAAGCCTCTGTGGCTGGATCTGCCCTCTGTCGCCGTCCTCTCCGGCTGGACCTGCCTCCTGCTGTTGGTCCCTGGGTCTGTGGCGTCCTCTGCGGTCAGCCCCTGCAGCTGGCCTGTCCTCCGTTGTTGATCCCTTTGGTTTAGCAGCCCTTAGGGCAGGTAGGGTGGCGCCCCCGCCGTCTTGGTGAGGGCTCTGCCAGCTCTGAGTGCTTTTGGCATCAGCTTTATGGTGTTGCATGAACATAAATCGCCTAAAACGGTTCTGACCTCACCAACTCTGAAAACGCTCGCAGACTGATGGTTGCCCCCGCTGTGGTTGGGTGGACACGTCCTCTGTGGGTGGGCACTGAACAACGACTGCTGAGCGTCTGCCAGACGCGTGTCGACACCCCGTGCCGGAGCCACACCCCCGCCACGGACGGCGCGCGGCTCACCGCGCCGGCAGAAACGTCCGCCGTCCGGCCGCCGGAGGCGCCGCGCGGTCGCCGGCGGTGGAGGTAGTGCCGCTGGCCAGCGGCAAAACAGCCTGCAGCGGCGGCCCGGCGCGGCCCGTCGTGACGTCTGACGTCTGATGGTCGGCCAGTCGTCCCGAAACGCAGCATTCGGCCTCAGAATTCACGTGTCGTGCAGCGGCTTCACCGCGAGAGCTCGATACAGATAGAACCAAGCAAAAACGCTCGGTGACAACCACGGCTTCGTCGCCCAGCTGCGGTGGAGACAGCTGTTTGTTTAGTCTGCCTCTACCGGGAAGATTTGTCGAGTTCCTCGACCGGTTTCCGGACGGCTGAAACGTTTGGCCTCGCTGTGCAAAGTTGGGCCCGTCACCCCAACTCTTCTCCGACCGGAGACGGTTGTTTGAACGGAAACCAGCGAACGGCACGTTTTGACTGTCGTTTTCAACCTCGGTGGATTGACGCCTGGTAAAGGGGATGTGGTATTTGGAGGATAGCGTTCAACTGTGTGATATGCCCACAAGGCAGGTGTAAATCCTTATAACTGCCAAAAAACTTGCAATTAAACTATCATCCGCAATGATTTCTGTCCGATGAGATGATTGGCCCCGACGGGACGATCCTGTCCGGAGGTTTCTTTGTTCAGTCTGGTGGCGGTGCGCCAGTGAGAGGCGGGCACAGGTCGGTTAGGGCACCGATCACGCCCTCTTCCCGACCATGACGGAGGAGCTGTGAGTTCGGCCGTCACGCGGCGGGACCGCGGCCGGCGAACGGTGCGCTGACCGGCCGCGTCTCCTCCTCAGGTCCGGCCGGCGCCCTCCGGGCTGCGACCGCGCACGACCGGCACGACCGGGGCCGGACGGAGCGGCCGCAGCAGCTCGCAGGCCGTGACCGCAGGCCCCGCCCGCCCAACAGGTGGGCACGACCGGACGGCGCCGCCGGCCGCCGGCGACTTAGCATGCGGCGCTGCAGAAAAAGCCGCGGTCGGGCGGCTTACAAAACGGCTTGCTGGTCGGGAGGTTATCAGATGACGTTCGGAGCGGCGGCGAGCTGCCCGCGGTAGCCGCCTGAATGACAGCCGGACGGGGGGCCGACAGCCGGATCGCGCAGGCAGCTGGAGCCGGCAAGCTACCCGAGACGCGGCGTCAACCTGAGGCTTTCGATGTTTGACGCCGTGAGTAATGTTATTCGGTCCTGAACACTTTTGGCCGTTGATTGTCCAGGAATGTCTTGTTGCATCTTTATTTTAAGGCAACGTTACTGGGTGTTTCACGTAAATTGAGCTCCCATTGCTTTTTCATTTTACTGAAGCAAAGTTCCGCCTCGGAGCTGCATTTAAAGACAACTTCATTTATCCAGCAATGATATGGTCCACATTTGCCGTCTCGTATATTTCTATTACAGGTGTTTTGGTGGATCCTTGTTCTTAATTCTCGCATTTTGCGTCTTGAGAGTATTTATTTCTTAAAACTCGTAAAAGCCGACAAAACTTTCACTCTTTTCTCCGATCAATGCTCCTACTTATTTTCTTGCAGTTTCACGTCTCGTGACACAAAAAACACGCGCTTGAATACCAGGCGTCTCCATCTTACCGTTTACTCTTAAACAATAGGTATATTTTGAAACGAACAAACACGTAGGAAAGCCTAAAACATTTTAGAAAAGCACGGAGGCGGTTAATCTTTCCATGAAATTAGATGGCATCGCCTCTGTGCTGCGGAGTCCTCAAGACTGAGCCAAGGCGCGGCCACCAGAGATGACACGGATGTCCCCGGTGCCGGCCGTGACTTGAGAGATCCGACCGGCGAGGCGATGTCCGGATCTGACCGCCGGCCGGCCGAGGTCGTGACGAGCACGACCGACTGGGCGTGGCCCGGGCGTCGGCCTCTGCCCGTCACGTGTCGGCGTCGGGCGGCGGTCTGCCCAGGGTGACCGGTCCTGGAGAAGGCCCTGTCTGAGCCCTGGCCACCGCCCGGATGCATCCACGACCAGACGGAGGATCGCCGGAACTCGTAGAGGTCGCGGCGGCGGCCGACGCTCGGTTTTCACGAAAGCGGATGACCCATTGCATTTTGACAATGGTGGACGTCCCAAGTTTACGATGGCGTGTGGCCTCTGAAGGGTAAGATGGCGGTCTGCACCACTGGGGATCACGATGGTGGCCGACCTTGTGGGTCACGACGGTCGGCGGTCTTCTCAGTTGACGAGGGTAAATGAGCTCTCGAGTTCAGCGTGGTGGACGGTATTTTATCAGGCACGAACACGTTTTGCTTCCTTTATAAGAGCACGATATCTGCTGACCACCGACGAACCATGCCGTTAGAACCCTTCCTGTTGACCACTGCAGAGGCTGAGGTCGTAGATGGAGCCGTGAGCGGGTCTGGCTACAAAATTTCCTTCACCTTACACAAAGTACTGCTGCTAGAACGTCCGAGAGAGAACTAAGACGGAAAAGCTTTGCAACGGTATGATTTGTGTTGAGCGTCGAAGATGAAGCGATGCCTCTTCGTATCTCACAAGCATGTTTTTAACCCTGCAGACGACTGCACTGATCACGTCAGCACGTCAGCCCATGCGGGCTTATGAAAAATCTTGTCTGCAATCCGTCCGTCTGCGAATGCGATGGATGTTTATTTGATGAAGCTTCATTTCAGATAAAAAACATTTTTCCTCGGTCCCAGCGCCGGGATGGAGAGCTGCCAAAGCCGCGCTGCGCCGGGCTGCAATTCATTTATCCCGAACTTGACGTAAAGAGTGTTTAAATCTCGGTCGCGCCGTTAACGATATCCAGGTCGAATTAATGGGGCCGGCGACCGCGGTCTAACAGATGCCGGTGTCTGGCTGACGGACAGGCAATTGTTTCAGGGCCCCTCGCTCCCCCCCCCCCCTAATCGGCATCACTCAGTGCAATCGGGCCGAAACACGATAGCGTTATGTATGGTGTCTGGGTTTTATGAGCACCGACTGTTCCTGATGGTGAATTTCCGTCGCCGAAGACGACGACCACGGACGACCACAGAGGTTTTCGGCATTATTGTCCTGTGATTTTTCGTTAATAGGCACACGCGGTAAATGACATGGGTTTCTGGACTAACTTGCGTATATTAATAAATAACGAGAAAGGATTTGTGAGAACAGAAAGGTAATTATTTTCCTGTTATTCCTTGTTTCTATTAATTTTCTCTGTTTACGATATCGCCTTTTCTGTTTCCTTTCCTCTCCGTATTGCCTTTTCCCTCAAGGTGCAGACAAGACCATGAGCATGTCATTTATGGACAAAACGACTCTTGCAAGAGACGAATGATGAGTTTTGAATGCTAAGGACCGTTTCAGGCCACACACGGGTCGTTCCGTAAATTTACAGCCGGCGTTAAACAGCAGTTTAGGTGGATGTTAGAATCTGTTTAAGCTCAACATGCCGAACTAGCGAACCAAAGTCACAAGGCTCTTCGATGCTTACGTTGTGACATTCGTGGGAACACGGAACCCACACGACCACAAGAAGATAAAACTTTCCGGACTGGGTATGAAAGAACCTCAGTCTCTCAGTCATTACCATCGGTATCACATTTTGTTTGCCCTCCATTTGTGCGGTACTGTGTCCGCTAACGCCTGTTTCTTAACTGGAATGATGTCGTCTGTTTCTGACTGTGGACCGTGGGAGTCTGCACGAGCTGGGTCAGAACGATGGCGAATTTCCGGGTCGATTTTGCTGCACCCTGACGTGTCCCGGGGTTTTGCGGTGTTCAGCACGAAACGTGCAATGAAATAGCTTTGCCCTGTGGTTCCCCTGAGCGCGAAAACGCGTTGACACAAGACGGATGGATACGTGGCAGAAGACCACTGGCCACTGGCCATGGCAGGCGTGCAGGCGAAATCGGGAGAACCGGCGCACACAGTCCGCAGCGCTCCCTTCTGGACGCCCTCGAAAGGGTTGACAGCTGATACGCAGCTCCGTAAAGGTCCCTGCGACTGTTACGTTTTCGATAGGCCTTGACCCGTGACCAAAATCGCTCATATCGACTGTCATGTCACTCCACGGCCTGATGGCTCGGCTCGCGGCCGGCTCGCTCTCAGTTCTCCCTCGAGCCTTCACACGGCCGGCGGCGGAAATGACGGACGGCCACGGCCCCGGCGGAGCACAGAAGCCGCCACAGACCGCACGTTGACGGCCGTGGACAGGACTCTGCAGCAGGACGGGGAAGGAGGACCCTGGCACCGACGGACGGGCACAGCACTCTGCAGGACGGGGAGGGGGTCCTACCACTGACGGCTGGGGAGAGGACTGCAGGAGGACAGAGAAGGACCCTTCCACTGATAACCGGGGAAATGACTCTGCCGGAGGGCGTGGAGGAGGACCCTGCTACTGACGGCCTCTGTGCCGCTACAGTCGGCTGGGGTTGACGGCATTTAGCCCGAGGCGTTTTGGAGCAAGTTGGTCCACAGCAAGGACCCCCACCTATGATGAAAATGCTAAAATCGCTAGTGTCGAAAGGGAACACAAAGTTAATGTTTACTCAGCGAGATATTTGGATGGATGTAATCGGTTGACTAATTTAGCAAAATGTGAGCGATGTTGAGAAGTAGTTCTCTCAGGAGGCGATAACCACGTCGCAAAGAGCCGGCAGCACAACAGACACTTACTGGGCCACTTAGCAAAATGATAAGGGCGAACTGGTAAAACATTTTCAAAACCATCCTTATGTATTTTTTTATGGTTGTTATCGCTTTGTGACAGTTTGCTAAAAAGTGAGCGCAGTCTATTAAATGAACGGCTGTCTGGTGCAGAAGTTTGGATGCGCAGCAAAAGTTTGGATGTCTTCTCTTGAGGTCCGAAAAGCACACGACCGCCACGCAGCACGGGGCGCCGACGTCGCAGTCCAGCCGCCGCTGCAACTCGCCACATGCCCTGAACTTAATCTGGCCCGGCCTCGTCCGTGGGCCGTGCTGCGCTGCAGCCCCCAGCCGCGAGCCCCCGGGCCCGCAGAGATCGCGCCACTAAAACTATTCCGGCCTGGCCAGCGCTCGGCCGGCGATCCTCGGGACCAAAGCCGTCCTCAAAGAGTGGAGCCGCCACTCGACGCCCGGCCGTCCCGGCCACCTCTGAATGTCGTCGCGCCACTTCTAAGAGGGCCCATACGGGCCACGATTCATAGCCTTATGAAATGGAAATGGCGGCGGCGGCGGCGCGGTGCCGGTAACGGCCGGAGAACGGGACGCTTTGACCGCGTCGGCGGCGACGCGCCGCCCGGCCGGAATAGCAATGCCGCGCCGTCGGCGCCGACGGCGCGGATGAGGCTCGGCGGCGGCGGTGGATTAATTGGGCCGCCGCCGGCCCAGGTCTCAATTACGGGCGTCGGGGCCGACGGTAACATCTGGAGCGGCCGGCTCGGCGTCGAGGGAGAGCGGGCGAGAGCGCCGGGCCGGCACGCAGCGAGCCAGCCGGGTCCTGTTTGTGCGAGGTAAATCGGCTTCAGGTCCCTCGGGCGGCCCGTTGCCTAAGAAACGCACAGGACGAGCCGCCTCGGGCATTGTGAAAACAACTGGCGGATAAGCTTAGCGGTGTGCGGAAGAATCGTCTCGGATTACACGGAGGTGGGCCGAAAAATTGCTTTGAGACGTTTGAAGATGTTGCGTCCCAGATCCCGGAACAGACATGGTGAGATAGTGGTTCTTCTTCGTTTGCAATGACGTTCAGGATTTATCGGACATATTTGCAACTACCGTACCAGCGGCCAGTCAGCGGCGTATTTTACCAAACATTCCAGAGCACGGATTCAAAGTTCTTGGTCCTGTATTGTCTCTAGGGCAGGGGCGTAAGATCACTAAAAAGTGAAGGGGGCCAGGAATGCTTTTAAAGTCAAATTTCCAAAGGGTGGGTTGCGAGTCACGGGTCCCCCCCCCCCGTTCCTAAGCCTGTGCTACTGGGTAATAACTTGATTAACTTGTGAGCATCACATTAGATCATTAGATTTCGGTATCAAGCAAGGTGATAGGAGAGTGGGTGAGTTGTCGAGATCCGTAATTTCAACTAAGTCAAAACGGAACTTATTCCTTTGAAAAAATAGGCGAAGTAAAAACAACTGCCCGATCACGAACATATTTAATCATATGATCTTGAGTACTGTGTTCACTATCTGCTGCAGGTGTCTCTGAGTCAGTTGCTGGACCCGTTTTTATTTTTACTTGGCATCCCCTTACCTTTGTTTCTGATTCGAATTCAGTGTTGAAGGAATCCTCATCGACAGTGACCTTAGTGATGGTGGGAATAGTTTTTCATGGAGATTTAATCACTGTTATCGCCCAGGAGATTTCAAAACTTTTTGTGAACTGTTATAAGTATGACTCGGAACTCATTGATGAACAAAGGCAAAGTGCTACAAAAAAGCTTCGCGGTAATATCACCCAGCGTCTTTCCATCACTTTTTTGTCATTCATGGCATCGTTTGTCAACCCTGGCGAAAGCTTTGCCGAAATGTCCCCGGAAACTGGACTACCCCGGCTCATGTTTCCTTTTGTATGACCAAAACGAGCGGCATAGCTGTCGCACAGTGGGGTCGTATTGCCTTTTATAAGAATATATGCAATCAAATGACCCAACTTTTACCAACGTTTCCTTTATGTCTTGGGAGGATGCACTTAGTTTCCATCGGCTAAACTAGTCACGGCCACCATCAGGATGCAAAGCTGAACGGGTGGCGATTTGAGACACCGCATAAAAACTGTCCTGTCTCTCTGCTGTCATCCGGTCTTTGTCTGCACATTTCCAGCGCGCCCAGTGGCACCACAACATCTCGATTGATCTGCACAGTGAGACACTCCGCTGACGACGTGCACTGACAGCGAACCAGTGAGCGATGAACTGCCGCTTTGTTCTCGCACGGCTTCAGAGGTTTTGCCACCCTCCGGTGTTGCCGTATGAACACCGGCGCTGCGCCGACGCCTCGACCTGGCTCATTTCCGCTGCCGGCGCTGAAACATCGCTACCGTCCTGTTGCCACGGAGGCTGCGCGATTCTAGTTCAGGTTTGGACTCGAAACACGACGCTGGAGGCATTCATGAGTACAGCTAAGAGTCTAGCACACGCGTTTTTTTTTGGGGGGGGGGGACGTGAGCAGTTTATTTTTCTTTAAAGGTGGAGTTGAAATGTCTGTCCATGCAGCCAGTTGGCCTTTCTTGTACGGTCATCATCGATCATCAATACCGAAATGTGCAAAATAAATTATATCGGAACATTACGCGCTGTCTGTGACGACTGAAGCTGCAGTTTGTGATTTTGTTTTCATAAAACGGGAGTTTTTTTCTTTTTCGATCCAGTTTACCACCTTCAGAGCCAAAGTGCATGAACAACGTGTGGTAACAGCCTGCAATGCAATATCCGTATGAAATGCAATCAAGTCATATCAAAAATCGAATCAATCAAATGCAGTACCATCAAAGATACTTCGGTCGGCCCCAGGGGCTGCTGACGTTCTCAGCATCGTCGAGTGTCCGCCGATTCCCGAGACTGCCTCTGTCTCGGCATCAGCGCTGACGGCCCATCGCCAGGGGCGGATCCAGCGACTCCGTTTGAGGGGGGAGGGCAAACCAGACTTTCCTGGGTCTAGATGGTAGACCAGCGAAGTCGTTGACCGGGGGAGGGGCTGGAAGACGCTGGTCGTGGGTGCGGGGTGTACTTCAGCGACTGGGTATCGATGGTGGGCCCTCGGCGGGGGGGGATGGGTGAAAGACTGGTCAGAGGTTGGATTCGGAGTTCCAGCAACTTCAAACTCTGATTTAGTAGAAACACCCATGCCTTCTGGGTGGGGGGGGGGGACAAATAACTACATGGCCTCCCTAATCGCGGTCGGAGGGCATGGCCGAGATGGCCCCCCAGAATCCGCCAGTGCCTATTGCCATCTCGGCGATGTTGGTCCCGACGGCTCACCGCCGTTTTTGGTGCCTACTGGTCGCGGCCTGGCGACCCTGGCACCGGCGGCAGGCCGCTGGTGACGGTACCAGCAGTAGGCTGCAGGTTCTGGTGCCGCTGTTCGGCTGATGATCCCTGTACCGCAGGCTGCGGTAGCAGCAGTGGCGTGACGTGGCGGCGCAGAGTGACGTTCGCGGCGGCGGCAGTGACGCTCGTGGTGGCGGCAGAGGACGCGCAGGGGCTGACGTGGGCCCACCATTGTCCGCCGGCGGCGTCATAACTCTGGCCGATCCATTGTGCGGTGGCGGCGCCGTCTGGCGACGTGCACGGACGCTAAATCACGCCGGGCATGCGTGCACGTCATGCAGTGCACCGGCCATGAACAAAGCATGCTCGCACGCATGCACGGCGGGCGGACAGAGCGGGGATCCGCCCCCTCCCCCCCCCCCCGTCCGGCGGCTGCGCTCCATCGGGTGCACGCGTGCAGCGGCCGCGTGGAGCGGCCGCGTGCACGACTCGTGATCACGGCCGCCGCCCGCTGCCAGGCGACCCGGAGCGGACGGCCAGTGGCCTCTTGTGACGGGCGGCCGGCCGTGGCTCACACCGGATACGGCCCGGGCAGCCGTGTCGAGGGCGTCCCGCCAGGTGACGGTCGGACTCCAGGAGTGTCCGACTGCAGAGGCGCCGCTCATTCTTCCTCGTGCAGTCGTCGGGAGCGGTGGCCTTTCGGCAGATAATCCTGGATGATGCGTCGTGGTGTGCACATTAGGTGTGTGACCATGGCTGGCGAGCCCGTGGATGGGGAGGATGGTGGGTCTGAACCCCCACCCCAACTTCTAGTGATCGCAACTTTAGGCCTATGACAGTGACTGGAAAGAAATAGTCTGAAATCATATGTGGCCTCCAAAATTTTTTCGGAAATTTCCAGCCAAGTGTGTGACTTCTGATGCCAAGAGGAAAGTTTGTTCTTAAGCAATTTTTGAAAATATTTCCATCCGATATTGACGGAAGCTGCCATCTGGAGCGGTTAAAATATTCGAAAATTCCCATGTAGCTGCAAAAGTCAACGGTAACCCTATGACTACAAATATTAAAAATAGGCTATAGATTAGGTGTCTGTATGAACCGCAAGACATTCCACCTGACGCAGTTTGTCTGGTGCTGGTGTCTTGTGTTTTTTATCTTTATTGGTTGATCATCGATGCAAAAAATTATGGCGTACATATCTTAAATGATGAAATGGCCTGAAATGTACAAGGAAGATTTGTTTTGTGGGTTGTGATTATGGCCAAAATATGTTATACTCCACCGTTAATGCCTCCAGTAAACATGAACACATACTTGCCTGTCCTTAACTGCGCTGTTTTTTAAGTTCTACGCTGTTCCTGTTTGCTAAAACGAGCTCCATCACAGGCATGGGAACATGCAGCACAGCAGTAACTAAAAACAAGACCTTTTGTCAATTGTCAAGTCCGTCCCAACGCCTATTTCTCGACATCATCATCGCGAAACTTTTGCACAGTTCCAAGCGAGGTTTCTCCGTGTTTTGGGCATAATTAGCCCAATTTTCCGTCAAGCGGGTATGGCGTCTTCGGAATGGAAACTAGCTCGAGCGACAAACAGCGGGTGCCGGAGAAGCCTCCCCGCGGGCCGTGTCCGCTCTTGTCCGGGCGGTAGGACGTCCGATGTTTGCGCTGCGGCGCCGCGATTCGCGGAAACACATTCTCCGCCCTCCACCGAGTCCGGGAAATATGGTGCGGACACCGGACACCGAGCACCAGACACCGAACACCAGACACCAGACACCAGATACCAGACACCGAACACCAGACACTAGACACCAGACACTAGACACCACACACCGAACATCGGACACCAGACACCGGACACCGGACACCAGACACCGGGCACTAGACACAGACACCAGACACCAGACACCAGATACCAGGCACCAGATACTAGACACCAGACATCGGACACTGGACACCAGACACCAGACACCAGACACTGGACACTGGACACCAGACATCAAACACTGGATACCGGACACCAGACATCAGGCGCCGAACACCAGACACCAGACACCAAACACCAGACATCGGACACCGGATAACGAACACCAGACACCAGACACCAGACACCGAACACCGAACACCAGACACCAGACACCGAGACACCAGACACCGCATAACGAACACCAGACACCGGACGGCGGACGCCATATACCAGACATCGAACACCGAACAACAGATACCAGACACCGGACACCGGACACCGGACACCGAGCACCAGACACCAGACACCGGACGCCAGACACGTGCTAACTAACTAAACTGGTGAGGCCGGCCCCACAAATGCCGCCGGTCTCGGCGGTCTCTCGAGGTCAACAGCATTTCGCCGATCCCACCTAAATACTGGCTCCTGTAGGCGGCCGTCAATTCCCTTCTGCGGTCGTTATTGCTTTATTGCACCAGTTGTGCTGCCATTTTGTGTCTGTCGTTATCGGTAGCTCGCTAATCGTCGCCGGATTGTTTGGATAGTTCGTAATCGATTTGTCGCAAACGTGTAGGCGCATGTCTCGGCCGGCTACCACGGGAACATTCTCATAATAGCCGTTTCCGCAACGGTGGGTTTGCGAATTTCACCCCAGGTGCAATCCAAAATGGGCAATTTAAAATGTAGCCCTGAATTAACGTCAAACTAGCCCTCAAGTTTTAAACGCAGAAACCTTAAACCTTCAGAAAAAGACAGTGCTATGGTATGACAGAAAATGCCCCTTTTCGCAGCGAGAACTAGAACTATATAGCGACAGATCGGACCACATTCGCAGCTTCACCGCTGTGTACTGTTTTTTTTCTAATGACGCAAGCATTCATTACTGCCTTGATGATCCACCTCAAGCCATGCTACCGTAAAATCCGTGGAAGTTCTTTCGCGTGATCATCTCCTAGCTTACTGCTCATTGTTTTCTCGGTCACTTTCGACCGTGGCCCACGTCCCCGAAGTGCTTCCTAATCCCGGGCCAGTCTTATCCGTTTTGTTTCGCGGCTTTTAGCCGCTAATGGGGAGCGCGCCGCGCGACACGCCGATCGCTGGCCGCGGCGCGCTGCAGAAGGGGCAGTGCCGTGCTGTGTGCGTGCCCTGATCGCAGCCATCAGCCGATAGTCGAGCCACGAACACCGCTCACGGAACGTACTGCACTGACGGCCTGATTGTTTGATCGGATGGTAATTTCCTGCAACTGCCCGGTCGAGCAGCATGCACGGTCATGACCGACGCAGTTTGCGGTTTTTCATGGACGGGAAGTGCCAATGGGATGGACTGAACGTTAGGCGTTGTGCGAGGTCCGCAAAAGCGTGGACAGCAAGTCTTTTCCTTTCAGCCGATCTTCATTTTTTCCGGTTGGGCCTTCAAGTTGTTGGTTTTTCTTTAGGCATTTAATGAGTGCAAGCGCCTTTACCGTTTATCTCTCTCTGCCATTATCATTTGGTTGTTTGTTCACCTGTGCCCGTTCCAATCACCGAGATCCTATTTTACAACCATAAACGATGTAGTACCGTGTAAACCATATAAACCATAAACATAAACTATTGCAACCATTTACAACCATAAACGAGCATCTCTCTCTCTCTCTCTCTCTCTCTTTGCTGCAGGACTCCGGGCTCCTCACTCTATCGTCCTCATCTGACCACTGTATCGTCACTGTCGGACCAATCTACCGTCCCTGTCGGCTCACTCTATCGTCCCTGTCTGGCCACTCGGGGTGCTCTCCGCCTGCCCCGCCCCGGTACCGCCCCCGCCGGCCCGTCGGC
Source organism: Capitulum mitella (assembly GCA_030062745.1). NCBI lineage: Eukaryota > Metazoa > Arthropoda > Thecostraca > Pollicipedomorpha > Pollicipedidae > Capitulum > Capitulum mitella. Next base: position 4,026,483 of record CP099849.1, on the reverse strand, counting down.
CGGCCGCCCCTGACGGCGAGCCGAGGCCGCCGTCAGGGGCGGCGACGACGGAGCCGGCGCAGCCGTGGCCGCTGACGGCCCCACTCGGAGGACTGTACGGAGCCTGCTGACGGCCGGACGGCGGCCGCCTCCGGACCAGGTCCGCGCTATCCACAGCACGGCCCTGGCCGATCCACGCTATTCACAGCGCGTCCCGGGCGACTCACACTTGAACACAGCACGGCCCTTGCCGATCCGCGCTGTTCACAGCACGTCCCCGGGCGACTCGCGCTGTCCACAGCACGGCCCTGACCGATCCGCGCTGTTCACAGCACGTCCCCCAGCAACTCACACCGAACACAGCACGTCCCTGGGCGGACCACGCAGGCCTCGGCTCGGTTCTGGGCGGTCCACATGTCACGGCTCGTTTCTGGGGGCCTGTACTATCCATGGTCGGCCCACACCGGCCGCAGGGCTTTAACGCGACTTTGAGGACCAGGGACATGTCTCGCGGGACATGGACCCGGCCGTACACTTTGAACCAGAGGGACGGACGTGGCCGTGAGTGACTTAACTTACGTCACCGGAAAGTAGAGTTTCGGGGTCTCTTCATCGTCCATTGGCCACGACCTTGCTTCCCACTTTGAAAGACCAGCACTAGGCATGGACAGTGAGTGTCTCGCCGTTGGCGGAATGAGTCTCCGCCTCAGGGGAGCCGTGAAAGGGGTGGGCCACCCGGGGGCAGGGCTCCGTCGCCCGTACAATCGCACGCCGCAGCTCAATCACCACAGGGAAGGATGTGCGCTCGAGCCCGCCTTTGTCCCGCCGCCGGTCCTCCGCCCTCCGTCCCTCTGGCCGGCTTTCCTCCGTCCTTCCTGCTCCTCTCCGACTTCCGCTCTCGGCATTTTCCGTCTCGTTTTTTCTCCGTCCACCGTTGTCTGCCTCGTCGTTTCGCCATCGGCGTATTGCCGGCCGCAATCTATCGAGCGCGTGATCCCCGCCGATGCCCATGTTTTTATGGACGGGCCAATATGCGGATATCTCCGCCGGCTTGATAACACATCCGGGCGGCGATCGGCCAATGGCGTGAAATATCCTGCCGGCCAGCGCGGGCCGGCCACGCCCGGGCGTGCTGGCCGTGCTGAGGGTGCTGGCCGTGCTCGGGCGTGCTCGGGCCGGACTGCGGCCGGCCGGGGGTCATGGTGGCGTCACGACTGCCCGGCAGACCAGTGTGAAGACCTCTCTCGGAGGTGAGCGGCGGTTACCCCAGCGGCACCGTCCGGCCGACGTTGGGATTAGAAACGGGGGGATTAGAAAAGCGTCGTTTCTATTTTCGTCCGTAACAGGTGGCGTTCCTGGCGCCATGGTCGCCGCCAGAGGGATGAGGTCATTTGGGTTACATACATCTCCCGCTTCGATTCGGATTACACAGGATACATTTTTGTGTCCACTTTCCCTGGTCTGTACCCAGTCAGGCTGTCGGTCGCTTAGATGTTCGCTCACGCTGCGTTTGATGGAAGAAGTGAATCAACTATTGATAGTCGGATTGTTTTAATGTCCTTACATTCGTTAAGAGGAAAGTAATTCGTAGAGATCTGACGATAAGTAAGAAGATAGAAACTGCGGTACTTTGAAACAAAATAGCTCACTGTGACGTTAAATCTACAAATTATGATTCTGATTCCTAATTGCTGAAAAAATCTCGTGCTGGCTTCAGTCAATGCATTGCATCATCGGCCATGTCTATACTCCCGGTATCTCGCACGACAATGGCTTTCCTTTGACGAACATGACGGGGTTCCACTGACAAACTGCTGCCACCACGCCAATGCGGCGTCCCGAAATTACGCCGATCGGTTCAGATCGCTGAAGGGACCTTAATGTCTGGAGTGACGGTTATGAGTGCCAGCTGTACCGGCGGACGGTGGTGAGAGCATGAGCAGTGATCGGCACAGTTTCGGTGTGAGCATCCTCGCGAACGGCCAAGACTGGACGAAAATACCAAACTAGCTAGCTCATTTGTTCAGGACGAATCGCTGCATTAGATCACATTGTCTAAACATTTGCTTTATATTTCTGTGCATTTCTTCATATTGCTTTATATGTATATTTCATTTGCATATGCACCTCAAACCAGATTTATGCACCGACAAATATGGTCTGTGCATCCACACACCGAAAAATGGGTTATCATCCCCGAAAACCATGCCTGAACTTTTTAATAACGCAAAAAGGGCACATATATGCAAGAAGAAAACAGGTATGCATATATTTGGGAGTGAATGTCCATTACATGATTAAAACACACACCACAGATATGCATCCATAGACGCTTGGGGGCCGGGACCTTCTTATGGTGACAATTTTTTCCAGTTTTCTGTCCAAAGAATAAGTGAAGTAATTCAAATTTCCGGAATCTGAAAATAGAGTGGCCAAAATCCCAGGAGTTTTTGGTTCTAGGTGGTTAGGGTTGGCTGGGCACTTCCCATACGAAAATCCTGGCGCCAGAGTGGACCCACAAACACTTCTGAAAAATTCCTTGCAGATCTCAAACCAGCAGTTTCCGATAGTCCAGAACTGCGGTTCATGCAAACTCTGGCTGACCAGAAGTATGTTGGCCACTGCAGCAGCTCTTAAAAAGTGTGATAACGGCATTTGTTTCGGCCTGATATCTCTTTCTCTCCTTCCCTCCCTCCCTCTTTCTGTTTACCTCTGTCTCTCCATCTCTGTCCTTCTCTCCATCTCCCTATGTTCCTGTAATTCCCTTACAATATGTTGAGTCTTCGTTGTTATTGTCACTTCCTTTCTCCTTTTTCATGCCAGTTTTCACGTTAGGCTTTGACAGATGACATGGAGACATCCCATTTTTACCTGTGGCGCTCTAAAATTCAACATGAAGCGCTGTTAATCTGTCCTAATGCCACCTGCCTTGTCTGAAAGCGGGAACTTTTTGCTGTCTCTGACTCCATACTGGTGATGACCTACACGACACATAGGCCTTCGTTGAGGCTGTTCATCATTTGATTAAATCGAAATATACTGCCTTGTAGTGTAAACCACGCGTTTACTTACTATTACTGAAACATACCCTCGATTTCGCACTGCGAGAGCGACAAGTAAAATCATTTAAAAAGGACGCACTCTAGTTGCCTTTAGCATGTGTGTTAGGTAATTTGAGGAGGATATTTGGCGTCAAAAATAAGCATTGCTGCTGAAGGAGACGAGGATTCGATGTACACCTTATTTGGAAAGACGCTTCCAGTTTCAGTTTAGGGACATACACTTTTTGTGTGCAATAACAGTAGTTCTAAATGTGCTTTCATAAGGCAATTATCTGGGGCAGACCTCTGTTCCTCTGCTGCAATGCAGTGCCCACGTTGACTCATTTCAGCGTTACATGGAGTCATACGTGGAGGTCGAATTAACATCATTATCGCGCGACGCTCTTGAGATTCCTGCGCTAAAAATCATAGCCCTCCGAATTTGGCCATCGGAGTGCTAAAGTTCAACGCATGTGAATCTTGACCGCTCCACCCCGAATCGGCAGACCGACCGGGCCTTAAACTGACCACGTTACACGCTCTGAGGCCGAGAAGAAACAGACACGGCGCGGAGCGTCAGCTCGAGCTCGGCTCTCGCTCTGCCCTCTGTACAATCACCCGGCAGTCTGCGAGCGTCTTCCCCGTTTAAACCGCGACCATGGATAATTGCATGGCCCGCGCTCTTTGTTCCGATTTGCCGGCGTCGACGCGCCGGTACAGCGGCTGACACCGAGACCCCGGGCGCCGATATACAGAGGCTGACACGGAGACCCGGGGCGGCGGTCGCGCGGCGCCGGGCGCGCCGCAACAGCCGCGCGGTGCCGGTCGTCCGGGCCGCACGTGCACGCCGTTTTTGTCGACGGCGGCGCCGAATAGGAGATCGGCTCCGGCATCGGACCATTCACGGACGGCAGCTTTTTGCGGGCGGTGGTGGTGTTTGGGCAGGGATATCAAGAGACGAGTCCTTTTGCCGTGAATTTGACCAATGAATAAATCATGCCGAGCGCCAACTTGCCGGGGTAAGGTCGTCAGTGTCAGAGCCAGGGCAAATAAGGACGATGAGAGTTTGAAGTTCGTGGTAGATGTGGGTCTTCATATTGCCTTGCAAAACGAAATGACATTAACTTTAAGCCTGAGTCGAATGAGCAGTACATCCCTCCCTTACTCCTGTCGAGTCACATTGCCGTTGCATTGACTCAGATTCAGACTGAAACCGCCGTTATTTCCATTTTTTAAAACGGCTACTTTGAAAGAGTTAAAGCACTGCTTGGTAACAACATATACATGATGCTCTCAAATCGGGATTATTTACCATCTGTTACCAAATACTATCTACTGCCAAATACTGAATCTTGTTTTAACTCAGAATCCAAAACATGTGAGTAGCTACGGTTAAGAAATGCGGGGGGGGAGAACAAGCTGTCTGCACTACACCAAGAATAGGTAGGGCGGGGGGGGGCACAAATTACTTTTTGGGTACTGAATGACAAACTACCGATGAGATCCTTTTTGTTATATTTGAAAATTCCAGAAATCGTTTCGCCATTGGGAGTTACTTATCTCATACCTTAAAAACTAGGGGAGGGGGAGAAATCAACGGTTCTGGAAAACTGAGGGGGGCATGTCACCCGCAGGTCCCGCAGAGGTTCCACCCATGATGCAAAACAATCCCAAATTCAGTTCCTTTTCAAAAATGTTATTCCCGCACATCAGACGATGAAACTCAATGCTGTTCATTTCTTCCGGGTCGCTTGGCTGAACAAAAGAGCAACTATCTTCAGAGTTACATTCCTTCTTTTAACTGCTTCCTTGAGCTCGGGCTCGTGTTAATCGCTGCGTTTCTGCGAGATCCAAAACCTAAGATCCGCTGCTCGTCCTTATCTACTCTGACAGTCGCCGGCGCATGCCGAACCTCCTTCCGACACGAGCATGTCTTCCGACCCCGGCAATTCACACTGCAGACGGTCCAGTGTCCAGCCCCGGCTGGAGAACGGTCCCGGACCAGTGCTGGTCAGCGCAGGAGCCGAACCGTGCCGGCGCCGGTCTGGGACCGCTCCTGAGCTGACCCAAGCCGGTCTGGCGGCGTTCGCGGCGCGGCCTGGGCCGGTCCGGCACCACCGCGCGGCGGGCGCTCCTCCCACATCCGGAGCGGCGCGCCGGCGACCTGACGTTTTTCGTGGCGCGGCCGCCGTCACGTGCGCCGCTTTTGCCGGCGGTGTGCACTTGCCGAGCAGCGGCGCGGCAAAAAGCGGCGCGGCGCGGCCGCCGTGTCAGAGGCCGTACCGCAGGTACCGCCGTCGTCTCCGGCGCCGCCGCCGCCGGCCGCAGTCGGGCCGCGGGAGCCGTCGGTGGCGGGCGGGCGCCGACCCGGGGCCGCCGGCGATGGCGCCGACCTGTGGCGCCCCTGCGCCCGCAGGTCGCCGCCCTTGTGACGCGGGCGCGGCTGCAGGACGGCCGCCGCCGCAGCGACCTGCCGACCAGCCGAGGTGAGTGCTGACGGACGGCGGGCGTGGACCGGTCGCCGCGCTGGCCTGGGGCGTCGCCGCTCGGGGCGCCCCCCTGCTGACGTCAGAGCCGGCTGCTGGCGGCCGGCGCCGCTGTACGGAGCTGGCCCGGCCCGGCGTCCCCCCCCCCCGGCCCGTAACGACCCGGGCACGGGATCGCGTGTCGCGCGCTGGTCGCGGTGCTGACGGCGGTGAGAGGCGGAAAGAGGAAGAGATAGTGGGCGGAGCGCGTGGGCAGGCGGTCACGCCCTTCTCGACGGCTGACCGCGCGCGGAAAGGTCGTCGGGACAAGTTGGCGTTGGCGAGCCGCTTTCCGCTCCGCTCGCCGTCCCGCGCAGTGGACTGAGCTATATTGAGGACGTCGGTCTGCACGGTTACGTCACCTCCGCGTCGAATCCTTCGGCGCCCGGTCGACCGGCGGCAGCGCTGGCCGTGCTGGACCGCGAACCGCCCAGGGCAGCGTGGCTCCGAGACCCAGACAGAAGCCCGTCAAGAGAGGCTCGTGCCGGGGATCGGCCGCGGCAGCCGGCGGGCGGAGGCCGTCGCCCTGGCGCCGTGGCTCCCGTGCCTCGTCACGCCCCTGGGCAGGGCCGTGCACTATTGATCGGACTGTGCACGGCTGGCGGCCGACCGGCCGGCTTCGAGCTTCGAACCGTGGGCTTCGGCCGTCTGGCGTCTGGCTTTATTTTTGCACGCTTCAACTCTGGACCGATAATTTAATCTTCGCATTTCGTTGCTGGTCTTCGCTCGTCGGGCTTCAAGCTGACATGTTCGATATGGATGTCGCTGCTTCATTGTTTGGGCGGGGTCCTGAGGCCGTCATGGTTGACGTTCTGTATCGAGGTTAATGGCAGGTGGAGGTAGGCGATGTGCGCCTCAGAGTTATGGTCAGGACGTACTTCTGATTCCAGTGCCGGATGTGCATCAGTGAATGACACTCTTTGACGTCTAGGTTGAGAGCGATTCGAATAAATTTGGATTTCTGCTACTCGCTGGACTGAGATCTAGGTTTCAAGACGCATGACTAGATTTCTTATGATATTGCATTCAGTCGGTGAAACCGATTCCATGGAATCTAATCCATAACGAGTGGTGACAGTTTCGTGTGTCCCAAAAAAGTGTTAACACTCTTCAATCTCCAAGGACGACTACCGTGATTTCATACAGTGTACGATAAGCAGCACTCTTCATGCCTGGCTTGCGTGTCAATGCATAAAAGTCATGTGCATATGGATGTTCTTTGTTGAAATGTACCAGTTGCCTTTTTCGCACGACACTGGATTCTCCAGTTGCACGCAACCACACCAGGAAATATTACTATCTTTTGTTTTTTTTTTGCCAGTGTTCTTTTTCAAAGATGGTACGGATACCTGTCTCATCCAAATGATGTCCTACCACATCAGAATCACCTAACAACCGGTAAGTCGACAAAAGCTATTCTAAAACTGTCACATGCCGTCCCCAACACAAAACAGCCTCCTCTTGCGGCCGGTGGGCCGACACCTGCAGCACAGGCCTCACCCAGAGCCCGCCGCCGGCGCAGCCGACTTCTGTCTGTGCCAAAGCCGTGAAAACGGGTGCCACCTGCGGCGTGCAGCAGCCTATTGTTGCAGCTGCGCCCACTAATCCCGCCTGACACCGCGTCATAAACAGCTGCGACCCCCGGCCGCCGGCCGGCCCGAGAAGCCCCTCGCGCGCCAGTTTCCGGCCCGGGCCGAGTGCGGTTTTTACGAGGTCGGTTCGGGCCGGGAGGCGCCGGCCAGGTCACGCGTGCGTGCTGCCAGCGAGGTTTTAGAGGGCCGGCGCCGTGGGATGGATGGTAGGGGGTGTTTCACCTCTCTCCTCAGCGGGCGCTGTAATTTGCTGGGAGCCCGGGACCACTATTTCGGCCGGGAAGGTGCAATTAAAGTGGCCGTAACATGCATACAACAATGGTTTAATTAACTACGAATCCCATAAAGCCAGCAGCTTGGACCGCCCCGCCTTTCTCTTTTCAGTTCTGTGTCGGAGATTCGTTCTGGTTGCAGATGCCTGAGTGCTTGTTCGAATTTCCGACGGATGTTTCGCTCGGCTCAAAGCGGCTCTGTTCCGAAACGTTGCAGACTCCGTGATTTTGCAGGGATAATAACTTTCGGTTTTCCGTCCTTTGTTAGCGTTTCATGTTGAGCATAGGTTATGCATATGTGTTGGCGTGAAAATCTATGTTTTCAACGGATCTTCGTGCCTTTCAACGTATCTAGTATAAAGGGCGGATCCAGGCCGTGTGCTTAGGGGGGGGGGACAAATCTCCATCCCTTGTAGCCTAAGGTATCCGCAAATGTTGATTTTTTCCGGATTCCTGCCACTTTGTTCCGCCATTTCTAGGACATAATTGTTTAAATGTGTTGAGCAGAAAAAATAAGTTTTCCGTCCGAAAAGAAGTAAACGGAAATGGTGTCATCTTCCCAACGAAAAGGAGCGAAAGCATTTTAACCTCAGTGTATTGCTAAGCGCAAATGATGTTCTGCGGGAAGTTTGCAAAGCACTAGAGGCTCCCACACGTTGATTTTTTTTAGGGATCGGGATTTATCCGAACGTTCAAGAGTTCTTTTCATGCTACAGGGCTCGTGAAATGGCTTTCACCAATACACCCCCGCTTTTTCGTTTTTTTGTGTGTAAATGGCACTGCATCGTTTATTTCGAGGTAACACGATGTAAAAAAACATCTTTTTTGATATCCACAGCGGCTTTGGTCACTTTGCGTGCACTTTAGAAAAAAAAACACTTGGGAAATACAAATACAAAACAAACATTTAAAGTGAAGTAAGTTTATGTAACTTGAAGAAAGCAGGATTCGCCGCCTGCAACTACCTTTTACAACTACCGTTTAACGATCAGAAACTTATCCCACAGGAACGCTGAGGGACTCGTGGGATTCGCGCTCGCGTTCACAGCCCTTTTGCGTGTGCATTTAGTGTTATACACATCCGATGCACCTTTTACATTCTCCTAACAAAGGTGCGTCCTGCATCTTTTATGAGGGCTTGGCGTGACTAAGTGTCTGCGACTGGTGTTGATGAAAACACCAGTTAACGAGGCTGTGTGCTCGCCGAGGCATGCACGACTCTAAACGCTCATTAGGCCCTCGGGCGCGTAACGCCATGTTTTCGCGTCGCCCGTCCACACGGCGCGCATCTATTGGAGCGCGGCCCCGGCTCCGTCCACACGGCGCGCATCTATTGGAGCGCGGCCCCGGCTCCGTTCCCACGGCGCGCATCTGTTGGAGAGCGGCCTCCGGCTCCGGCCCCGGCTCCGTCCACACGGCGCGCATCTATTGGAGCGCGACCCCGGCTCCGGCTCCGGCTCCGGCCCCGGCCCCGGCTCCGGCTCCGGCTGCGGCTCCGGGCCGCGCACGGGCGTGCATTAGTCGTGCTCGACTGCGGGGCTCGCACCTGCCGCGCGGCCCGGCGGCCCGGCGGCGGCGCGTCGCCGGGTCGGCGTGCTCGCGCCTCGCCGGCCGTTCCGCTCGGTCGAGCCGCGGAGCCGGCCGGTGACTTACGTCGCGCTGGCGGCGCGGGTGTGTCCGCCGCCGGCCGCCGCGTGACGGCCGCCGCCGCCTGTCACGCCGAGTGACGGCCGCCGAGTCACGCGGCGGCGGCCGGCACACGAGTCACCCACGCGGCGCACGAGCGGCCCGTCGCGCCGGCCCGGCTGCCGGCCGTCCGGTCATCGCGGCCACATTCGTCTCCGGGGGAGCGTTTATGTTTTCGTCTGCCGTGTGACCGGTCGGCGCCGGGCGGGGGCGGCGGGGACGCGCGGCCGGTATCTGGCAGGTAACTGGCCCGTAACCGGCCGGTAACGGTAACGGTGACCCGGGATATCTCGGCTCGGCAACGTCCGGTTCAACGCTCACCTTGGGATGTCGTCAGCCATGGCGAAGGGGCCCAAGCAAAGTTTGGGGAGGGACGAGAGCAGAATTGGAGTCGATTCCTCCCACTTAATACTATGGCACCAAATATTGGATTTTAGAAACTTGCATACGGTGCATCACATTTACAACTTGCGTAGGCACAGTTAGTCGGTTCGTCATCTGTAATGTCTCAAAACACTACTGAACCCATTTTGTTAATTCACGGGTTTTCCGTGCATAAGGCCATGTTTTTTTCCGTGCGTTGAGCGGTACAGTTTTCAATACATTCGTGGAAAAACACTTTCTTTAGGTCTAGATGGTTCGACTCATCTCCAGTTTACGATCGAGCTTTCATCCTACCGCCGATGGTTGGTGGGGGTTGTCCATTTTGACTAATCAGTCTATAGTCGACCACCGAATCGCCTCAGACTGGAACACACACCGAGCAGGCGACCGACTGAGTCAAACCATTCTGGTGGTTTGTCGGCAGACAGCCGCTGTGGCGCTTGAGTGACCTGCTGATGTTCGTCCGCGCGACCCGTCCATGTCCGCCTGCGCGACTCGTCCATGTCCCTCCGCTCGAGTGGCTGTTGTCCGCAGTGAGAGCGCGGGCCGGCCGGCCGAGGCCGGGGCCGGGCGGCCGCCGCTGGCCGTATTGATTACAGCTCCGTGCCGTTGTCAGACAGTGGCGTGTTTTATGGCGCTGACCGGTCCACTGGGCGGCTCCCCGAACTGGCAACGAACTGTGTCGTCCGGCGGGCGGCGGCGGCGGCGGCGGCGGCGGCGGCGGCCCACGCGGCCGCCCTGAATGTGCCCGGCGCCCGGTCCACGTCACGATACCGCCTGCGCGCGCTGGCGCCCGCCGCCCACGCTGGCAGAACATTTGCCGGCATGGCGCCCGTGCACGCACTGCATACGTTTCACGCAACGGCAGCGGCGCGTGATCGCGGCAGACTTACCCCGGGCGTGCTGCATGTGTGTCCTGCGGTCGCGACCAGTAGCGCTTGTCTGTATGTCTTGTTTTCGTGTTATTTAACGTGTCTTACTTCGTGCAGGCAGACACGTGCACTGCCTCTCGCAATCAATACGTTACGTAAAGTTGTGTTGTTGGACCGCTGGTCTGTCCTCGTTTGTCTTGTATGTCAGCGTTTCGTGACTGAGTGGGCGTTCTTCCAGTCTTTCCCGCTGGCGTTTAGCGTACGTTCTTCCAGGCGTGGCCTCTTGGCGCTGCGTTGTTAGCGCGTTCGTCTGGCGTGGAGGCGTCAGGAGCGATCTGTTTCTTTGTCCGGTCGGCCGCCCTCTGGCGGTCCCGCCGTGCCGCCCCTGCCTGCAGATCGCACCGCGGCGCGGCCGCATTGAAACACTGTTAATCCGGCTCACTTACGTAACCGGTCCTGGCGGCGCCCGGCCGCGGATCGGGCCAGCCTCGAGGATGCGTCGCAACCGGGGCAGGGGCGGCGGCGACAGCGGCTGGGACGGAAGTCGACGGCCGGTCCAGGTTTCGAGCAGTCTCGCGCTTTAGAATGGAGTCCGACGCTGGAGACTCCCACGCTGCCTGTGGGCTTCCAGGAAGTCGAGAAGTCCGTGCATACTTGTGCGAAATTTTTCTCCGCTGGCCTCTCATCCTCTGCATGAAGTCTTTTAAGCCGCTCCGCCTTTAAGTTCATTTCAGCCAGGACAAATCCTAGTACAAAATTTCTGAACTATTCCCTTTGTTCTCTCCATCCTCTGGTGAAAATGATGTCCCGCAAGAAGGTGACGGCATCGGGTGTCCGGGTTCTCGTTTGGCCAGGCCGGGCCTCCGCGTGGAGGAGAACCTCTCGACAGGGCAAGACCCTCTAATCGGCCACGTGTGGCTTCTGCGCCATCGCCCGCATCGGACGCTGCCGCCAAATGGGCCATGCACGAGATCCGTGTATGCAAATGTGAGTGGGTTATTAAAGCGGAGACGCGCGGCCGAGAGCGGCCGGAGCTTTCGGTGATGTCAGCCGAGCATGACATCCCGCGGATCCTCAATTATGTCATCAGAGCGGGGTGTCCGGGCCGGGGTCGGGCGTTGACCAGGCGCGATGGCCGTCCAGCGTGCTCCAGAACTGGTAGGGGCGGCTTTGGCGCCTGCTGTCGGCAGCGGGGGCGGGCGGTGGTGCGGGCTGTTGGCGGTGCGGAAATGGAGAGGTCACCGTCGGTGCAGAGCCCGGACAGGTTCAGCCAGAGGCAGCTAGAAAATCCCTGCTTGAATATACCATCACCATGCACAAAAACACATTTGGATACAGGGTTTGCCATGTCGGGCATCGCTACGGGTTCGCGCGAGCTGCACGCTATCAAATGGTTATCAGGATCTGCTTGCGGCTGCCTCCTTCGCACCGAGAGCAGCGCATGAGCGCAGCTCCATTACTACCGCAGACTGGACAAGGAGATTGTCCAGCGAGACCTGGCAGCCACGCGCAGAACAACATTCCAGGGGAGGGCGTCTGGATGTGAAGCTTGATCCCTCTCGTCGTCACTCAACGAATTTTTGAAAGTGACTCCAGGCTTTGAGCTGTTGCCATCAGGGCTGGTTGATGATATTCAGCCTATGTATAGGACCAGCCCGGCTGTGCTGTTTGGCACTAAACTTGCTGTTTTGCATGAAGTGAACATGGCGGATCCGATCAGAGCAGATTTGATGACAGACATGGACACCCGGGTTGATGTAGTGTTTCACTTTTGTTCTGGCGTCGCTGAACCAGTTGATGATGTCTGACCTCAAAGAGGTCAGACATTTCTTTACCGGTACAGACCTCGATGATGCGCCTCGCCTCGCCGGAAGCCATTGTCGATGGTAGGGGTCGATATTGGGTGATTCTGACAGCTTCTAGCCAGTCGCGAGAACGTGCCTTTTGCTCTCGAGCCTGTCAGATTGACTCAGAGGAGTACGAGCCGCGTAAGTGCGGACATTATCCATCTGGTGACTGCAGAAACATCAAGTGTGTCTTTCCAGCCGGCAGGGTTTTAGTTGCCCCTGCCACTCAGGGAACGAACCTATGTCTGAGTTGAACAACCTGTTATGCGATGGAGCCTTCTGGAAGTCTCCATCTGACTTCCAGAAATACCAAGAGCCTTGTCCGAGTCCAGGTCGCCATGAACGCCTCATTGCTTTGCTGACCACGTAACAAACTGGCCAGAACGACAATACGCTAGGCCCTGGAGTTTTCTTCCAAAGGAGATTTTCGGCGTAAGCTGTGAAGTGAGTGCCCAGGCGGCGGAACGCAACAGAAACCTTTCCTCTGTGACGACGCCCTCGCCTCCGGCTTTCCGGGACGTTCCTCGCCTGCCATCGACCCGCTTCTTGTCGGTCCTGGCCTGCCGTCCGAAGGCGGCAGAGGCGGCCAGGTCCGGCCCGTGGCGGGGACTGCGGCGCTAACCACCCGCGCTCTGCGCTGCTGATGTCACCGCCCGAAATTACCGTCGCGCGCCCGACACGTAGCCGACGCCAATTCTTTTGTCCATCCCGCGCGGCGTGCAATTTACGGCACGAACGCGACCGGAACGGAGGCACGCAACAGCTCGTGGTCCTTTGTGGCGGCGTTTTTGCCCGTTGACTAATAGTGTTGGCACGGCGGCTACGCGGCCGCCGGCCGGCAGCCGCCGCCGGGGACGCCTGCGGCCGGCGCCGAACGCCGCCGGTCAACCAGAGGTCAGGCGGCCGTGACCGGGCATCCGTCCTGCTGATCGGGCGGCGGAATCGATCCGGGCGGCGCAGACGTCGGCCGCTATTTATACGCCGAGATCCGAAGCCGGCCGCCGCCGCGTTCGGCTTTAATGAGGACGAGGCCCCGTCGGTGCCGTCGGGCGGCGCCGCCGCGTCGCCGGCGCTATCTCGCCGCCGGGAGGGTCATCATCTGCCCGGATCCATCACGGCGACCTGTCGGCGGCGGCGGCGGCGGCGGCCGTTTCCTGCCGGCGGCCGGCCGGCCCTGCAGCGGGACAGGCGCGCGACCGGCCGCCGGCGCCGCCTGATGCATGCGCGGCGGGCGGCGCTCCGGCGGCGGCTCATCTCGAAATGGGCGCCGGCCGCGATTGAGAAGTAATTCCGGCCGATCCGGCTGATGTACTCAGCGCGTGGCCCGCCGTAAAGGATCGCTCCCCGGCGGAACGGCCGGCCGGGATCGACTGGGCGCCGCCGCCTGCTGCGTCGACCCGCCGGACGCAGTGCCTGCAGCCGCCGCCGCGGGTTCGGAGCACCAGTCTGCGGCTGCCGAGGGCTGGGTAACGGCGGCGGCGAGTTGATGCTGTGGAGGAGGCGTTGGCGCGGGGAGGGGGTCGTGGAAAGCACTGTGAATGAGGTCGACCGTGATGACGTGTCAATACCGTTGAGCAGGGATACGCTGACGAGATGGAGCCGATGACGGAGATAAAGATGGCCTTTCCCGGTAAAGCAGACCAGCCCATACATGGGCACTCGTCTTGTAGCATTTGCCCGAGGAGAAGGAGCGTCACCGTTGTCGGCGACGAGTTTTTCTCAACACTGAATCAGTTCCTTCTACGAGGTTGTGATGCCGACTCGCCCGTGTCCGTTTTACGTTCTCGGTAAACCTGTGTCCCTGATGACATTCTGCCGCCGGCGAGCTGGAGTCTTCTGCTGGTTTCGGCCGCCGCGGCGGCAGCAGCGTCCCCGCGGAGTCCGGGCGCCGACATCACGTAAACAAACAGCGGCGCCACCGCGTGCCGGAGGCCGGCAGCCTCGCGCCGGCCGGCTCACCGGGCTGTCTAATTTTAACCGCGCCGCTCCTGCTTCATAAACAAACGGAGCTCGCGGCTCCTGCGACTCCGCGCCGGCCGGCCGGGCCGACCCCGCCCTCCCGGCCGCGGCGGACAGGTGGGGCCCGTCCCCTGCGGGCGGGTCCGATTCGGTACCGTCCCCAGCTGCCGGACGGGACCGCGTCCTCCGCGGCCGCTGTCGGCGGACGGAGACGCCACCTGCCGGACTCGCGCTCCAGAGTGGCGCTGACCGGACCGGACCGGCTCGACTCAACTCGACTCGGCGGCCGAGCGTGGCGGCCACGCGTTTACGCGCCCGCCGAGCGGCTGGCATTGACGAGGTGCCAGCGCCGTTTGAAATGAAAACAGACGCGCCTGCCGTCGCGGCGCCGGCGCTGCGGGCTCGCGGCCTGTCGGCGGCAGCTGCCCGCGGCCGATGACGGCGTCGGGCAGCTGCCGCCGGGGCAGCCGGCGGCCACCAGCGTCGGCACCCTTCCACGCGCGCGCCACTCGGCCCGCGAAGGACGGTGTTGCCATGCCAACGGCCTGGAGCTATCGCGACGCTGGCTAACGACAAAACCACTGAACGATCGATGTCCCAGGCCGGCCGGCGGTCAACAGCGGTCTGCCCTGCCGCCGCCGCCGCCGCCGTCGCCGCTGACATCGCTGAAGCCGTACGGGGCGGCTTACGGGCGGGCCGGGCGGCGATCCATCGCCGCTGATGGCCCGCTCGTGCCGGCCGCCGGGCGGCGTGCGCGGCGCGGTTTGCCGCTAGAGCTGACGCAGCGGTGTTGGCGCCGGCTTCTGTGCGCCTGCTCGCTCCTGGAGGACGGTGCTGGCTGGTGTGCCCGCCGTGTATCTGTAATATCCATCGGTACTTAGCCAATTAACGACGGTCTCCTTGAAAAGAAAATGGGCATTTTGTTCGTTCATTGCTTTTAATCCTTGTCTTTTGATTTCACAGATGTGCGATATGTTTCGGTGGCTTTATTCTTAGCCATTGTTGTTATCTCGACTTTTGCGCCGCTTCCTTTTTTCCACCAGCTTGGACCCCTGCAAAAGATTTGCACTTACATCTTCTCCGGCTTTAAATATGCTCTTCTGTTTCAGCACAGGCGTTTCATTTTCTTTGTTCATCTCGTATTTTAACACGTCTCTCTCTCTCTCTCTCTTTCTCTTCTCTCTTCTCTCTTCTTCTTCGTTCTCTCGTCATTACTGGTCCCTTGCGTCCGCTGCGGTCGCGGCTTCTACTTCGTTTTCCCGGCTTCTCCTCTGAGCTTCGAGACCTGTGTCCCTGTTCCAGCTTTTGTATCTCCTTCCCAGTTCCAATCCTAGGGCTCCGGCTGTCATTCCCAGACCCCAGCTCCCATTCATGGGCTCCGACTCCCATTCCTCGGCTCCTGCTCCCGTGTCTCTGCCCTGGCCCCCGTCTCATTGCTCTCGGCTCCCGTCTCTCTGCCCTGGCTCCCGTCTCCCGGCTACCGGCTCCCGTCTCTCGGCCCACGGTTCCCGGCTCCCGTCTCCCGTCCCCCGTCTCTCGGCTCCCGTCTCTGGTCTCTGTGTCTGTCCTGCAGGCTCAGGGCGGTCCGCCGGCCGCCGTTCGGCGCCGGCCGCAGCTGCCGCCGCAGACCTCCGCTCCTCTCGGCCGCCTGATCGTCCAAACTGGCCAGCTAATTGGACCCAATGGACCGGGCGCAGCAGGAACAAATTGGCCCCGCCAATTGGCATGAAGATGGTTGAGCGGCGGCGGCGGCCGGCCGCGCTGCATCCCACTAATTGATTCGCCTCCGCTGCGCTGCGTCGGCCGGCAGGCTCAATTACTCGCAGCTGATCGGCCTGCTTTGTAGTTATCATCTGGTGCCGGGGCGGCGATCGCCGGCGCGGTCGGCGGCGTACATTATGGATACGGGTCTGCGGCGGAGGCTCCGGCCGGCAATCGACCCGGGCAGGGCCGCCTCGGCCTGAGCCGACCGCGCCGGCTCCGCTCTCCGGGACAGCGGACGCTGGGAGCGGAATGGACGTCGGTGTTGGACGTGGCGCTGGTGCGAGGGTGGGTGGGACTGCTGCTGGCTGCGGCTGGTGGCCGTCAGCCTGCTGTCTTCCCTCCGCCCGGCCTAACGTGCTCGGCTCAGGACGCCCGGCCGCCTGCCGCGCATGCGCCGTGACAGGTGTGCGATTAAACAGTAATGAAGGAAGGGCGGGCATAAATAATGCAGCGGCGACCCGCACGTAACCGGCTGTCAGCCGACAGTCGGGGAACAGGTGGTCCCACGGTTCGGCCGGCGGCGCGGCCGCCGCCACCTCCACCCGTCGGCGTGCCACGCCGCACAACTCGCCCGGCTGGCCGGCCGCCGCCGGACTCGCGCGCGCTCATTTGTCTAATGGCTCATTACGGGCGAGGCGCGGCGGCGGCGGCGGCGGCGGCGGCGGCGGCGGCCGTGATCCGGCGCGGTCCGCCATCGGCCGGCGGTGATGGGCAACGCCGTCACCCCGCCGGCGTCTTCAGTCACCAGTCATCAGTAGTCAGCGGCCGGCGGTGACACGGCGCCGCGGCCGCCGCCGTCCTGACGTCCGGGGCGTAGCCGGAGGCAGGTGTTGGGCGAAGTTGGCCGTGCCGCGGTTTGGCCGGCTCGTGAGAGCAAGCGACGCCAGGGGCCAAACAGAGGCAAAGGAAAACGTGCGCTTAGCAGCGATTTCCGTACTCTCGGCTGTTAAAACTTTTTAAAATAATCACCAGTGTTAGGTTCTGGGTACTTCGTGTTTTCCTTAACCCAGTTCCTTTCAGTATTCCTTTCAGAAACCCGACTTTCTTCAGAAAACCTTACGTCCTGCTAGTATGCTACACTTCCCTACAGGAAATGCGTAGCGCTCAGGAAAGCTTTGTCTCAAAAATGCGAGTAACTAGTACTGATATCCTCTGAAGAATGCAGGGTATAGCACGAAAATCATGTCAGCTTCAGTGAACGCAGATATTCTTGCCTTTTAGTTATGGCTGAGGCCAGGGCAGCAATGCAGAAAGAAGAGCATGGAGGATGTTCCTCTTATGATGTCAGCATTCGGACTCAGCCTGGCCGCGCCGCCAGCCGCCGCAGTGTTTGTTGGTCTGCGGAGTCATGACCACTGCATTTCCCGCTCGTCCGGCCGGCCTGGCGGGCGCCACCCTTCCCGGGTCGCTCTCTCGCGGCGCCGGCGCCATTGTGTGCAGGGCCGCCACCATTCGGGAGCGGCCGCCGCTTTCTTCCATCTCTTTCTGTGTGTAATGCCTTCGTTTCCGGCGGCGGCGGCGAGTGGCCGTCGACAATGACGGCCTGTGTGCGGCGCTGCCTCGCCCGGCCGCCCCGCCTCGGCCGGCGGGCGCTCCGCGTCTCGCCTCGCCTCGCCGCCGCCTCTCCTGCCGTCCCCGAGCGCGGCGGCGCGCCTGCCACGACCGCGTCCCAGTTCTCCGGGCCGTCTCTCGCTCGGCGACGCCGTCCCTGCCGCGCTGCCACGGGCCGGCTCCGCTCTCCGGTTGTGTATCCCGCCGTACTCCGTTCCCGTGCTGTCTCCGGCGGTGCGTCTCGACTCCGTGCCGTCTCCTCCGCGGACGGCGGCGGCGCCGGCCCGCCCGGTGACCGGCTGACCCGGCCGGTCGCCGATGGCCTCCTTACCTGATGGCTCGGCCGTTGCATGGCCGCTTATTACGGCGGTGGCTGGCGCGGCGCCCCGCCAGCGGCCGCCCGGGCCGGTGGTGTCGGCCCCGTGTCGGCCGCCCGGCGGAGGTGGCGATGACGTGGCCGGTGGGGCCGCGCTGGCGCTGGTGCATGGACGGCCGAGCGTTGGCGGTGCTCTCGAAAGGAGAAACTCCGGCCGGCCGGCGCGGCGGTGGGCGGCGGCCGCAGTCAGCTGGCGGCTGCCGGCCCGGGTCGGACGGTCGGCTGCGGCCGCCGCTGGCCGGCCGCGCCGTGCCGCTCGACGCCATGTTTATGTGACCTTGCAGGGGTGCAGCGTGAGTCACGCGCTGGGCCGGCGAGCGGGCAGATGTGGAAATATCCTGCAGCGCGGCCGGCCGCCGCCGCCGCCGCCCGGCCCGGGCAGTGGCGCCGGGTGAGGAGTTTGCTCTCTCCGGCGGGGCGGACGTCCTGATGATGGAACACGCTTGATGGCGAGCTCTGGGAGGGGTGATGGCGGTGATGCGGTGAACACGGTGACGACGAGCCGTCCTGATGACGACAGTGCTCCAGCAGAGATCCTTGTTGGATGAGTGCGTTGGTGGCTGGCTCGTTCCGTGGACAGCCAGATGAGATTAGCATCTATTTAACCCAACGCCACGACGCTGGCGTCGTCTTCACAGTACGGCTCCAACGCACACCACACGCCGCGATGGTGAGCGGGGCGGAAGACTCAGTCAGACGGCGCGGAGCGTCCTGATGCGTGAGCGGGAAACGAGGCGAGTGATGACGAGATGGGAACTCTAAGATGGCGTGCCAAGGGCCACTGGAGTCCGATTAGAGAGCGCGATATGTCCTGTTGGCCTGGGCAGAATAAACACGTTGATGGCTGTGAACAAAAGGGCCGGGGAATTACAGGCGCTGACTTGCACTCCCGTTTGCCCACCACTTCAGACTGTTTGCGGCTGCGCACCCGTCCGCCGTGCCGGTCACGTTGGCCCGGCCGTTCTCCGACATGGAGACGGGGAGACGGGCCGGCCAGCGGCGCAGCGTCTCCTCCCGCTCTGCCCCACCTGTCACAACACGTTTAGACGGGCGTGGACGACTCTCTCTCTCTCTCTCTCTTTCCCTCTCTCTTTCTCTTTCCCTCTCTCTCCTCCTGTTTCTCTCTCTCTTTCTCTCTCTCTTTCTCTTTCCCCCTCTCTCTCCCCCGTTTCTCTCTCCTCTCTCTCCTTCTCTTTCCTTCTCCCTGTCTACTCCCCTTTCTCTTTCTCTCTTTGTCTCTCTCTTCTTTCCCTCTTCTTCTCTTTCTCTTTCTCCCTCTCTCTCTCCTCCTCTCGCTTTCTCTCCTTCTTTCTTTCCCTCCCTCTCCCTTTCTCTCTACCTCTCTCTCCCTCCCCCTCCCTCCCCCAGTCTGCCCTCACCGCCGCTTGGCCACGCCGGACGTCGTGGAGTGTGGAGACGGCGCGGGGCGGACGGGTCACATCACAGTCCCACGTCCGCCGGCCACGGCCGCCCGGCGGCGCCGCTCATTAAACCCCTGCCGGCCCGCCCCCGGCCACGTAATCACGCCGCGGCCGGCCGACCGGCCGGCCGCGCAAATTCGGCGGCCATCGATCGGGACGCGCGGCGACGCGACCAACAAGTTCCCCGGCGGCGCCCCTCCCCCGGGCGCCGATCGCCGGCCGGCCTCGGTCGATGCCCGAGTCGGAAGCCCGGCCGGCCGGCAGCCTAACCTCTGCCCCCCTCCCCGGTCCGGGGCCGCCCCGCCCCCTGGCAGTTTGGCTGCGGGGTGTCTAGCTCTGACAGCGAGACAAACGGCCGACGGCGGTGGAACGTTTTTTCTTCATGAGTCCCGTTTTGTTTATTACGTTTCCCTACTCTGTCTTTCTTTCTTCTTCGCGCTTCTATTAATCCTTCCCTTCGTATATCGTCCCTTTTCTTTCGTTCTTCTTGCCACGGTTTTTCTTTCCTCTCTCTCTTTTATTTTCCCCTTCGTTTGTTTTCATTTTTCCTTTCGGGTCATCCTTCTCTCCTTCTGCCTCTCTCTCTCATCTCTTTTTTTTTTCTCTGTCTGTACGTACTCTTTTTCTTTTATCTCTTCCAATATGTGTTTTGCTACATTCTACTCCTTTGTCATCCCTACTCTTCTCTTTTCCCTTTGGTACCATCCCCTTCCCACTGTCTTTTCCACATACTCTCTCCCCTTCTCATTTCTTTATTCTTTCCCAGTTCCTATTTCTGTCGGGCCATCTCTGACTCTCTCGCTCTTTATTTCACGACACCTCCGCCTGCGCCTTCCTTCCGGGATCTTGCTTTGAGCCTGTAAGACAAGCGATCGATATGATCCGCTTTATAGAAACTGGGACGACAGCCGGTGAAAAGGCCAGCCGGCTTTGCATATGGATGGTTTCGGCAGCCGGGTCGGGCCGCCATGTTTACGAAAGTCTGACGAAGCTATTGCGTGCCAAACGGAGCAGCGACCGGTCGGATACGGGGCAGAGCGCGGCCAATCGAAGACAGAGTGTGGAAGGAAAGAGAGACATGCAGACGTCAAGCACGCAGCTCTGTAGGCAGTGACAGCAACACGCTAGAACGATAAACACGGCTACCCGGAACGGAAAAAGATGAAGGAAAAATACTCGGCATATTGCGAGGATGGAACAAACACAGCTCAAGACGGCTGTAATGAAGAGACATCGGAGAAATTGAAAGTCAGCTTCAGGAGGCATAAATACGAAACACACGTTTTTTTGGACAAAGAGGCATCATGGACGTCGCTGTCGCTGCTTCAGCTATGCATAGTCGCATGCATGGCTGAAGCAGCGACGGGGAGCGACAAAAAAGCCGCGTGATGACGAGAGACGCCCTGGCGCCAGACAGCGGCAGGGGCGAACGCCGCCGGCCGCCGCCGAGCCGGCCCGCCCGGCGGCCGCCGGCCAGACGAAGGGGTGAAGCCCGACGGCGGCGAACGTGACGCCACATCGCCGCGGCCTGATCGGCGCCGTCAGCTGGCTGGCCGGGGCGCCGGACCAGGGGCCGCGGACAAAGACCGGCCGCCGCCCGCGGCCAGCGTCTCGCCCAGCGCGTCGACGCACGGGAAATTGGCGTCGGCCGCGCTGGAGATGAGCGGAGGGGCGCGCGGTGCCGCCGGCCGTCTCTGGCCGGGAACGGCGCGCCGCGCTTTGCCTCGCGGGAGACGGCCAGCGGGCGATTGGCATTAGCGTTGCAGCAGCATGGCTCGTGCCGGGTATTTCACTGCCGCTCCGCCATAAATACGACCAGTTAGGGCTCCGGTTGCCGTACAAAGGAACGCTTTAGCTGAGCCCGGTATAAATCCGGCTGGAACCGTGTGTATGGGCGATATATCTGCCGGATCGTTTGGCACTGTCCGACTCTGTTTTGCCTTCCAAATGGATCGCCGTGCAGTGGGAAGTCGACTGGTGACGTGAGGTCTCGGGACGGGCCTAAATCTCGTGTCCGATAGCCGGTCGTCCATTTCCCGTCGGACCGCCGCGGCCGGCAGCGGCGGCCCCGAGCTCGGTTTGGCCGACCGGCCGGCCGGCGACACCAGAGCCACCTGTCGGCCCAGCCCGGAGTGACGTCATCGTGCAAAAATGCCGCCGGGCCCGGGCGCGCGCTGGCCGCCGTCGGGCCGGCCGCCGCAGTGCTGTCCCGCCATGGGCCCGCATCGCCGACCTGTCCCGTCTCGGCAGCCGCTGGCTGTAGACGGCTTTCCCGAACGGCTTTCTTTTGTGGAAAGCCTTGCGAAAGGCAGCGTGACCGTTATGTTTCGTTCAGCACGATAAAACCGAATGAAAATGGGGATTAAAGGCATCATAAAACTGCGTTTGATTATGTGGAAACCACATTGCACGTAATCGCAAGGTGGGCATGCAATGGGAAATGCTGCCTGCACCAGTGAGCAGCCTTTTTCCTCTCCAGGAATCGCAGTCATTCATGTTGTTGTCGACGCGGCATGGGACCAGGATGCTGTGCACGGAGGCGTGAGAATCTGAGTGCAATATTTGTAGGTAACTGGGGTTTCTAGAGATCAGAAAATAACGAGATCTAATGCGGACTTATAACAGGACCCGCTGTGCAGTAACAAAATTCGGGACCCCGTGCTGCTATAACCTGTTTTGGTTCCATAGGATCTGTTCTGTATTAGCACCTTTTCTCAGGACGTGAGGCATTTCTTTCATAGCTTTGCAAGCTTGTCATGCTTTTGGCTCACATAGACAGGATGCGAATTCGACTTGGATGCCAGGCAACAAGGCTGCAAAACCCGTCGGCTTTGTTTTCGACAGAGATGGTCTAGTGAACGCTGCTATTCTAGCGAATGCATCGCTGAGATTTGCACTTTCCATTCCATAAATCATACAAATTGCAATAAGAAGAGTTATTTTTGTCTGTATGAATGACTTCGGCCGTTTTTTGTGCTAGACTATTAAATGGAAAACGGGGAAAATTAAGGGCTGTTCTTGTCTGAGTGGAGGAGTGGCCGACAAGCGTCTAACGAGATTAGGACACTAATTATGCAGCATTTCTCGCACTCTCCTGTCCAAGGCCGTGAAAGAAACCTTCTGCCTCCCTGCTCCTAAAAGAAGCGTCAGGAACAGAGAACTTGGTATCGTAAATGCGTTCTCCTGTCTCCTATGTAGGCATGCATGCTGTCGTGTCCAGTCAGGCGGAGGGTCACGGAGGGAGATCATAGAAATCCTGGTCTACCATGCTGGTGTAAGGTCGTAATTAGGCGTTAGTTTATTATGTGATCGCTTTATCAATGATTGGGCTTATGTGTTGTCGTTGATATCATGGCAGGCGCTCAAAACGTGCTTTTTATAATTGCCACCAATAGCCCAAGGGATGGCCCGCGCTCAGGCGTCCCTGTGTGGACAAAAAGTCACCTGCTGTATTTAACCAACAAGTCCAGATGTGACAAGAACCGCAAACAGGGTGGAGTGTAACCGTCCCTGCATTTGGCAAATTACTTCTGCGGGACTGCTACTGTCGCTGTGCTGCCAGACATTATCGAAAACTGTCACAGAGAGGCAGCGCCTTCGCGTTCTGCACAAAACAACGCGAACGCTTGCAGTCATATAAACTGGTCTCAATGAACTCACCGTCAAGGGTCTAGGAATGGGAAGTCCACGCCTCTCTGAGAAAGGGGGCTTCCACCCTTCAGTTCTTTGGAAATTTAGCATTAGCTCTACGGGAAAAAAACGTCTTTGCTTCCCCTCACACACTTTTCTGGACGCTCCTACGCCCGTGGTCACCGTTCATGGTGGACCGATATTCTCTGATCGTGCCGTCGTTAGTCCCTTTCCATTTGCCGTTTGTCCTGCCGGCGATGGTCGGTCCGGCTGTCCACAGTAACCGCTCTCGAAGCGGCCGCGAGATCGGCGGCATTTTTCCGCCGTTCCTCTATCGTGAGCGGGGACGGCCGGCCGCCAGCGGGGCGACGTCGCCTCGCGCATTTTCCGCCCAGTGCCGGGGCGGCGGCGCCCATTGAAGCCAACTGGAGCGACTGGGCCGGCCCGAGGGGCGCTCTGTGACGGCTGCCGCGAGCCCTCCAGAAGCGCCGGCCTCCCCTGGCGGACGCCGGATCGAGGCTCTTCAATCGAACTGAGCCGCCGACGGGTCTGAACAGGCTTAGTGAAGTCGCATCCAGTGAGCGATGGATAAAGTACAGATTACGGGTTGTCTGTGAAGGACACATTGCGCTAGGATGTCTGTGACGGCCGGTAGACGGCCATTGGACATTGACATTGGCATTAACACAAAAGGCTTTGTACTAACCGACGGTCGCTTTGGCTCAGATCGCGGTGATGTACGCTGCCTTCTTCGATATCCTCACGTCGCCTAATGGCCCGCTCCCCCGTCATCGTTCGTAAGTCAATTTCTTGCATTGTGACGTCAGATACCGTCGCTGTGGCTTGAATGGCTGGCAGTAATTGTCCGTCACGACCGGCGCAGGGCGCAGTGTTACCCGACCATCGACATGCGCCGTCGGGCTCCCACGCGGCGAGCGATGCACGCCCGGCAGATAAGCGGCCGGCGCGCTGTTGTGTGGCGTTTAGTGCGGCTGTGAGCGTTTTAACGCCGGCCGCCGAGCGGGCGCCACCCGGCGCGCCGGCCGGGCCGCGGCCGGCGCGCGCCCGGCCCCGCCGTATTAGCCCGGCCGAGCAAACAGCGGCTGGTTATTGGCCATCTGTGTTTGTATTTAGTGCCGGCCGTGCAGACGCCAGCGCCGCCCGGCTGGGTGATTGAACTCCCGGCCGGGCCTCGGCGGCGGCCCGGCCGGCACCGCCCGCTCCGCGCTGCACGTCCGGGCCTTTCGGCGCGTGCAGCTCTCCGGCGGACCGGCCGGGCGGCGCCGTCGGAGCTGGGACGGTGCTGCGCGAGGCAGAGGCAGCCGCCCGAGCATGCAGGCGGCGCGGGATTTTTCATTCCGAGGTCTGCCTGCTGTTCTAGCGGTAGACCTGTTTACTAACTGTCGGCACGCAATGCGTAGGCACCGAATTAAACCAGTCCGATTTTATCTCACATAGTCTTGGCCACATACAGGATATTTAAATGAATCTCAATGCGTCCTAAACATATCGTTATTGGCCATTACCATGGTAAGGGCCATTAGGTTTTGATGTATCGTCGCGCTCAAAGGCATACGGCCCGCACGTTGGGAGGCGACGGACGCCGAGGAACGACAGGCGAGAGCGCACAGGACGGGGTCAACCAAAGGCCGGTGATGGAGCGGTGGCTGGCGCCGGGAGCCGGACGGAGGTCGCATTAAAGGGGCCACGTCGGCCTCCGACGCACCGGCAGAGCGCGGCAGAGCGCAGGAGGACGCCCGCCGAGGGGCGGCCGCCCGAGCCTGTTGCACCGTGCACTGGGGCCGCGAGCTGCAACAGCCGCGTCCATACATCACCGAAATGGCACGCCGGACCGAGCGGACCGCGCTGCGGCGGCTCGACTTTCCGCGCTAACGTTTACGAGCGGCCGGCACGCGGCGCGCGCCGCCGACGCCCGGCTAACCGAGCCTCTCCTCGTTGCAGGTGGCACCGCGGCCGGCGGCGGCGGCGACCAAGGTGAGTCCTGCCGGCCGTGAATGCGCTCGTTAGACGACGGGCCGGAATTAATCAGGCCGGTGCCGGGCCGCTTTCAGATGCTGATCAGCGGCGTAATGACGCCGGCCGGGAGGAGCGGTCCGGCGCCGCGCCGGCCGGCCGCGCCGCCGTCCGCGCCCCGGCCGCGCCGATATTAATCATCCGCCGCCGAGCGCCGTCTCTTAATCACGTGCCGAATTGACCGGCGCCGGCACGCGCCGGCTGTCGCGGGCCGCGGAGCCGCCTCCGCCGGTTCCCGCGATTTATCGCCGGCCGATGGGTTGCCGGCGCCGGTCGCCGCGGCCGGCGTCGTTTGTGGCGTCGCCGCGCCGGGCAGACGAGTCCGGCCGCAGAAGCGGCGCGGCGGGGGCGAGATTGGCGCGCCGATGAGCCGCCGGTTCCGCCGGCGTTCGTACCGGGAAAACTCTGTCGGAGCGAGGGCCGATTATGGAAAAGAAGGACTTAAGTTGTCGCCCGTGGAGATTATAAATGACCACTCGGTGCTTGCACGTTTATATGGCCGCTTTACAGTGGCTCAAGCAGCGGTAGCAGTATTTTAGAATATTAAATCGATGGTCTTTACGACTAGTTGGACATTTGAGGCATAAAGTTATCTCCACTGAGTCGTAAATCATGACAAGGGTGCTTATTTGTTTGTAGCTCTGTAGTTTACGGATATGATATCTACATAAGGTAAATCATGCAGTTCTTTTTGCCAGTGGAACGATGTAAGTATGCATTGAAATGTCTTCGTCCTCAAGTGCTCGCTGGGAGAAGTTCAGAAGGGGAAAATAATGCACCGAGTTGTGCATAAGTTTGCATATTTTTTGCATATGACATGGAGTTGGCTCTCGGTTTGCATAGTTTACCTAAAGGTGTAGAAACCGTCGCCTCCCCGAAGACCCTTACTGCAGTCCAGGATATAGTTAGGGGTGCCGTGTCATTGCTAATGACAAAAGCCGATTTGAGGTCTTATGGAATATTGCGTTTTATACCGCGGCCCCCAGAAATGCGTTTGTTTTTTTCGATTCCACTGCGGAAAATTTGGTGTCCTTGATTCTCGGTTATCAGGGAGATGAAAGGGGATTTTCTCTGAGTGAGTCAGGCAATGGCCGGGAGGTTCGGTGCAGCATATCCTGCTGCATGTGCCGGCGGGGATTAAAGCAATAATCCCACAATGTACGACATACCCTGCACAACACGAATGATATTGAGGGACGTCCTGTCAGTAGCCAGCTCAGCACCCGAAGGAACTTTCGACCAGCTGAAGGGCCCGTGAAGCCCTCGACGCCACCGACGCAGTTCAAACGTCAAAAAATCGGCCACAAACCTCATGGTGCTTCCCAAAATCGTGCATCGGATCGGATACGCCGAGCGCGGCGGCAGGCCGGCTCGGTCGACTGCTCCACCGGCGCGCCGGAGTTTGTCGTGCCGCGCCGGAGTTTGTCGTGTTTTTCACGGGGTCCCGGGAGCCGGCGTCCAAGTCTTGCCGACAGCGCTGAGAACACTATCTCCCGCCGCCGCGTCGTTTTTGTGTCCGGTAGTAAACAGCGGCTGCGTGACCGGAAACCAGCCAGGATCGCTCCGTGTTGGGGCTGCCGCTGCACGGCCGCGCGCGGGGAGGTCATCCGCGCCCAAAAGGTGCCCCAGCACCCCTTTAAGATGAGATCTGGGAAGAAAGATGAGTACAGGCAACCGGTATTTGGCAGATGATATGAAAACATGGTCGTGCCTTCCGATATGTTTCGAAAAACTCGACGCCTGCCATCCTCCGCCTACCAGAATGTCAGCATTGCGTGTCTCCACGTCACTGCTGGTCCAGTGTGCACCCTGGCAACTGACCAGTGGTTTGAGGACACTATCCCCTGCGACGTACGGCGGTGGCGGCGAAGCTCGCCTTGTCCCGCTGTGCACCGTCCGGCCGGCGTAGGTCGCGGCCGCCATTTGCGCGCGCTATCCCACTGTGCGCCGCCTGCGCACATGCGGTTCGTGGTACGGGGGCGTGTCGTGTAGGTCCCCAGAGCTCTGGCGCTCACCTGGCCGGGGTCGTCACCGGGCGGGGATAGACCGGCGCTGTCATATCGCCGCCGCAATCACCTGCAAACGGGGCCGCGGTACCCGGAGCACCTGGCCTCACATCCGGTGCCTCTCCGACGCCGCACGAAGCGGCGAGCCGGCCCGCCTGCTCCGCCCAGGACGCTGACGCTTCAGACGGGACGGAGAGCTGGGGACGGGGAGTAGGGCTGCTGCAGCCACACTGCGCAGCCAGGCAGCGGATTAGGTATGTTGTGGCATTGCAGGAATACCCTTGAAATGCGTGCTTTGCCTTCCGAGCTTGGAAAGCCTTCTATTTTCCCGGCCAAACGTGCGATCCATAATTTTCTGGTGGAGTCAGTTTACTTATTTTCCTTTTCACTTACGGTATGATTAATATCTACTCTGGCCCTTCCCACGTTGTTGAGTTCTTTTGTTGCTTCACAAGCAGACTCCTGTAACTTTGTTAGACGCTCGTGACTGGCACTGCAGAGGATGCCACGTCAGATTTGCACGAACAGTGGCCTGCAGATCTGCCGCCCACCAGACGTCTGCCATCTCCATCCCTCTGGCCCACACTTTTCCCTGTTTATCGCCCGTCCTTACCCCCTCCTTCCGAGAAACAGCTGCCCGTCTGCACGCCCCATTTTGTTGATAAAGTAGTGTATTTTTACGGCAGCCGCATCCTCGGCTGTTTACAGTGGGCAGCGCACGGGAAGTGCGCGTTCCCATGGCAACGCGTGGGCGGCGCGCCGACGGCAGGCTGTCCCCGGGCGACACTTATTGGAATAGCCCCACGACGCCGGCGGTCGGCCGACGAAATCGACTCCACTGCCCTGGGGGCCTCCGGCGCCGGCCGACCTGAACCGGCGGCCGGCAGACGCTGTTGCCGGTCGGGCCGCCGTGTCGGGCAGTTGCGGGCAGATGTCGGGCAGATGTCGGGCAGTTGCGCCGTCTCGGCGACGGCCTGCCGCCGGGCGGGGCCGCTCTCGCCGACCTGGACCGGCGCTGCGCGGCGGCCAGGTGATGACATGCCGGCCGGCTGTTAAACGAACGTGTAAACTGTTGATAGAGGCGGCGGGCGTGCAGTGGCGGCAGACGTCTGCCCGCCGAGCCCCTGTTTATCCTACCGGCCGAGGACGGCCGCCCCGTCTGCCCAGTCCGGCGGTGCGGCCAGACTGCCCGAGGTCTGGCGGGGCCGCCGGCCTGTCTGCAGTATGGCGGAGTCGGCAGACTGGCTGTTTCGTGGCACGACAGAATGGCCAGATAGTCGCCACTCTGGCGGAGCAGCCGGATGGCTCGCCGCGTGGAGGAGAAGCCAGATCGCACAGCGTGGAGGAGCCGCCAGCCTGTTTACAGTGTGTCGGAGGCGCCAGACTATCTTCTGCATAGCCTGGCAGAGCGTTCAGACTGGCAACGCTCTGTGGCAGAGTGGTCAGAGGGCAGTCTGCTGCGTCTGACGGGGGGAATAGCAGTGTGTGCACAGCCTGTCTGACGGGATTCCGGCGCCCCTGCCGTCTTAGGTGAATCGACCGGTTACACTCCGTTATCAGACAACATCATTAACGTTTGCGGCCTCTGAAACGGCCCCGGTTCATGCCTCCCATCGTTGCACAGGACCCGATTACGCCTTCGCCTTACGTAAGCCTCCAGCGCAATAGGGAGAAACCTTTTCCGCTCAGAGCGCCGAGCAGGCCGGCTGTTCGCGCGTTCCCGATCCGCCGCGTGGCTGCGGGCCGCGTTCACCTGCGAGCGTATGCGGTTCAACGGCCGGATATTGTGACGGCCGGCGACAAAGCATC
Organism: Capitulum mitella; assembly: GCA_030062745.1. NCBI lineage: Eukaryota > Metazoa > Arthropoda > Thecostraca > Pollicipedomorpha > Pollicipedidae > Capitulum > Capitulum mitella. Next base: position 3,997,735 of record CP099849.1, on the reverse strand, counting down.
ACGCCGCGCCGCCGCCCGGGCGACAAACAGGAAGAGCCGGCGATCGGTCCACGCTGCGATCGCGGCCAGACCGCCGCGTCTGTTGGCGACCGGGGAGTGACGTGTTCCTCCGGCCGCGGTTCTGTCCTGTCCTGTCCTGTCCTGTCCTGTGGTCCTGTGGTCCTGTGTGGTCCTGTGGTCCTGTGTGGTCCTGTCCGGGGTCCTGCGGGAGGCCCGGGCGAGACGAACCCGTGGGTTGGTTGCTCGGACGTGTTTGGCAGGGAGATATGGTGAAACAAGCTCGAGTGTTTTTTGCGGCCTTTTTTCCTTCTCTCTGTTATCTAGTTCCCTCTCCGCCTTTGTTTCTTCCTTGTGACCTTTCCGTTTCCTTTGTCTTGGTAAGCAATTCTTTTCCCGCCTCATTCACACGTCTTTGTTCCATTCGTTCCCATAGCCCATCGGCGGCCATCGTCCAACCCTGCCGACATCCCCGCTTTACACCGCCTTCTCATCGCGCTGCGCTTCTTCTTACCTCTATCCCCTTCTCCTTTTCTCTGTGTTTATCCCTTTTCGAAAACCTGCCAGCTCTCTGTCGTGACTCCTTGCCGACCTTGGTCGCGGAGATTCCCGCCTCCGCTTCTGCCCAGGCCTCTGCCTCGGCCTCTGCCTCGGCCTCTGCCCTGACCGCTGACGGTCTCCCGTTCTGCCCGCCCTGCCGGCGCCCGTCGGTCGTCTGCCACCGGACGTTCTCCGTACCGGGTCACGATCCGAGATCGGGGCGCCGCTGACCGCTGGGGGCCGGGCGGGGCCGGCCGGCCGCGACCCGGCCGACGTCAACAAAGACAACCGCCCTCCGCTGGATTAGGGCCGCGACGGCCGCGCCGCGGACGACACGGACGACACGCGACGCCGCCGGCCGCAGACGCGCCCGCGCCCCGCCGACAATGGACCGCTCCATTATGACGCGGACGCGACGGACGGCTTTTTCCGCGAGCGGAACGGCGCGCGGAACGGTTCGCGGCCGCATTGTTTGGGCGGGCCGCGGCCCGGTAACCGACCGTCCGGCCGGCGGCCGACCCGAGCGGTAGCCGCGGGCGGCTGTGCGCCGTGCCTCCATTCGTCCGCGGGTTCCGCGACGACGACGGGACGCGTGCCCGGTCTTCCGCTGCTGTTGTATCGCGACCCCTGCTGCGCTCTTCTCCCGCTCCCCGTCGGCGGGCTCCCGTCTGCCCTTCGTCTTGGACTGCGCGCTTGGCCGCGCCGTGAGTCGGTACAGCCGCGCCGCGCCTGCGCGCCCTCCCGCCGCCGCTCGGCGGCGCGCGCGAGCGCGAGCGCCGACGACAGGCAGCATCAAAACACGTCCATCTGCGTTGCTTCCGCGCGGACGAGCGGGGCCGCGCCGTGCAGCCCGACAGTCAAGCGGGCCCGTAAATTACTGCGGCCGCTCGTAAATGAGCCGCCGACGACGGCCGACGGCCGGCGACCTCGCGGACCAGCCGGCCTCCTCTCCGACGGACGGAGCGGGCGCCGAGCGAGCGCCGCAGATCCGTGCCGTCGAGTCGAACTCGCACAAAGGGAGCTGGCGTGTGATTAGGGTAGGCGGCGTCGCGTGCCGCCGCCCAGTTCGGTACCGTACGCCGCGGAGAATGGGCTGACGCCAGCTTTCGGGAAGTCGTTTTCGTCCGAGTTTGTTAGTGCTCGCTTTATTTGAGAGCCTCCTTTTGTTTAGAGGTCTCGTTAGTCGTCCCTGTCGGACGCCAGTTTGGTAAGCGCCTGCCCTGTAACGGCTCTGCTTCATGAGACCCGGCTCCCGCTTCCGTTTTCGCCCGCGCCTCCCCCGCGCTCGCGCCGAGGGAACGCCGCGCAGAGGTCGGCGCGTGTGAAGCCTTATTAATGCACCCACGTAAATTGCATACCGCACCGTATTTCCATACAATGCCGGGGCTTCTCCGTTTGGCGGTAACGTCGGCATCGCGTGCTGGTGCGCGCTCCTCCCGGGCCCGGAGCGTGCCTGGTGACCTGACCCGGGCGCCGCTGTCGGCCTGGCTCGCGCCCCGCCCGCCGGGTCACGACCTGGGGCTGGCGCCGGCGTGCAGAGCGCGCCGCCGCCGCCGCCGCCGCCGGCCCGGCGCCGGCGCCGCCCGTGAGCTATGAGAAACGAGCGGCGCGTGACTGGCCGGCCCGTGACGTCACGCCGTGACCGATCCGCCGGGTTATCTGCGGCCGACGGCGGCGGCCGCCGCAACAGGCGCCCCGACGGCGGCGGCGGCGGCCGGGGAGGGGCCGGCCGGGGGGAGGGGGTCGCCATCAGGATTGAATCCGGCCTTTGTTAGCCGGCGATGAGATTTGCGCGGCGCCGTTTGCATATTGCAGAGGCGGCGCGGCCGGACGCGCGGACGGGCGGTTCATTACGGGCCGGCGGCCACGCCCAGTCGGCTGTCGGCCGCCGCCTGGGGCGGGGACCCCGCGTGACCCGCAGCTCGTCGCGCCGGTGCCGACGGCTGCGGGCGGCGGCCGGAGGCGCGGGATCACCTGGCGTCCCGTCGGCCCCGCATGCGGTCTGCGCTGCTGGTGGCGGGCTCGCGGGTGTAAGCCGGGGCTAGGATACGGGTGCCGGTCGTGACACGGGGCGGCGGCTGCGCTGCCGGCTCCGCTGCGAGGTGGTAATTGGCACATTTGTCACACTTTGGCCAGAAAGCATGACTGTTTTGGTTACTATTTGTCAGGCCAGCTATCTGCGGAACGTCACTATTTTAAATCATGCACGCAGTGGCTGCATAACGGCCCGTGACAAATTTGCTAGCAGGACGTTTTCGCTGTGATGAACGATGCGTCTGGCTGCCTGCCAGCAGCTGATGTATGACAAATCTCATTTGGGCGGGACTAAATTCCTAAAGAAGGTTTTTTTACGCTCTGGAAGACGTTAACTGTTGCGTGATTTCGAGGCATCATCAATGCATAGTACCGCCGATGTCCAGTAATGCATTGCATTTACTACATAGTGTGCATGATACTGACGTATTCCTGACCATTTTGTTTTGATTATGTGGCATGCGTAAGCATGTTCCTCACCGATGTATGCTGCTGTTTTCACGACATTTCTGTAAACGTCACGGGACTGGTTTGTTACAGCTATATTTCAAGCGAGATCGGCATGGTGGACCAATGTAATAGCTCCGTGTTTAAGTTTTGCCTCGGAAGTTTATCGTTCGGTTAAAACGCACCAGGGCAGTCGCATGCCATTTGGCAGTACGGCTCTAAACGTCCAGTCTAGACTTCAAAGCTGGTGAATTTTGTTGTTTGGCCTTCTCGCAGACTCCATTGAACTAACAGCTCCTGAAGGGGAATGCCTGCCAGCTGGGCTTCCATAACACTCGGCTGACTTGAAGCAAATCGCCGGGAAACACCGCTCTTGTCCGATTCGCCGCTCCTAGCACTGCTGCTTGAGCCGTCTATATCCGATCCCCGCGAACTTCCCGCCCATTAAACACGGTGCAGCGCCGCCAGCTCGCAGCGTAGATCGTGATCCGAGTCGGTCCGCGGCCCACGCCGGCCGCCATACCGCTGGTGCCCCCGTGCCAGCGGCCCCTCCGCCCGCCTCGGGGCCTGACCCAACGACCTCCGACCCCGAAACAGGAGCCGGCCAGCGGCGTCCGGCGGCCGGCCGTCGGCGCTTCGTCAGCGTCCGGCCGACGAATGCCAACGGCCGGCGTGACTCACGGCTCTGGGCCGAGTGACATCAGCCTGCGGCGGCCGGCCGCCGGGCCGGGACGGGCCAGGCCGAGTCGAGTCGGGCGCGAAATGGGTCGCAGCCCGGACCGGCGACGCGGTCACTCGTTACGTTGGTCGGGCGGCCCGGCTGCAGACGGCCGGCGGGTCGGCGGCGGCGCTCTGTGCACGCCTCGTCTCGCCGGTGCCGTGCCGACGGCGGCGTCGACGCCGTCGAAGGGCCGTCGCGGCCGGCGCCGACCGTCCAACAGGTCTCGAGCGCCCGCCGCCGCCCACGGCCGAGGCCGTCTGCTGGGGGGTGGACCTGGCTGCGTCCTGCGCCTCCTGGCGCTCCCCGAGCTGGAGTCCGACTCGGAGTCGGGTGCGGACGGCTCGGACTCGGCGGAAGCGGCCCGACGCGTGGGCGCGGGCGCGGCGCCGCCGCTCCGGGCGAACTGGGGCACTTTCCCACGGGGTTTAGCGGCGCGGCGGCGGCGGCGGCGGCGGCGTGGGCGGAGGACCCCTGCACGGCAGGCTGCAGCGGTCACGGCCGCCCGGACGGCCGGCCGGCGCCGGCCCTAATGGCCGTCAGATGTTCTGCAGGCGCGGCGGCGCGTCGCCGGCCGTCGCGTCGCCGGCGTGCAGCGCGGCCGCCGCGCTGACGGCGCCGTTAAGTCAGCAGTCACGGAGGGCCGGCTCGCGCCGCCTTTGTTCGCCGCCGGCGGCTGCGGACAGAGGAGCGCGGCGGACGGACGGCGGCGCGCCGCTAATCTGCGCTGATTGTTGCGGCCCGTTAGCCGTTTCGGGGCGCCGGCGCGGCGGGCCAGGCGCGGTCGAGGTCGGCGCTCGCGTCGCAGGGCCTCGGACGCCGCGAGCGCGCGGCGTTTGTGTCGGCCGCACGCCGATACCACATCTGTTGCAGGAAGCACTTGTGGTGGCGGCCGTCAGATGTGAGATGTGCCAGACGCCGCCCCCCCCCCCCCGCCGCCACCGCCGCCGCCACAACACCTCAGGTGCTTCGCAGCAGTCATCGCGCTGTGGATTCTTGGAACGGGAAGGGGCGTTTTTCTGTTTGTTGTGTTTTTGTTTGCTGGAACCGAAGGTGGGGTGCCTTCGAAAATCCGTCATCAGGTTACCACTTCCTATGGTCATATTGTTTCGCTCATGATTCGAGGAAGCAGGTATTCCCTAATGATATAGCACCGCCTCGAGACCATCACCGCTCCATGTCGTGTTTCTTTTTTAGGGGTCAGAGCAGTTATAGAAAGATGTCTCTTCGCCTGCGATGCGTGGTTGCTGGATATAATCTCCTGAGAACCGTGCGTTGAGACAGAATCGCATGTGCCAACCGCCCTCGATTGGCGCTAGTCCAACTGTGAATTAACCGACCGGGTCGCCGCGCGGTCACCCCAGACCGAGGCCGTTGCGCCGCCCGTCCCGTCCGGCCTGGCGCCAGGAGCGGCGCGCGGCGGCGGCGCTGACGCCCGCCGGCCCCGGGCGACACCCTCGCTCCGTGCTGAGCCGGGTCGAGCGGCGGCGCCTCGAAAAACACACCTTCGGACAGGTGCGGCGCCGGCCTCCTCGTCCATTTCTTTGTTTGTTGACAAAGTGGCGGGAGGGGTGGGTCGCTCGTGTGTGAAATGACCGGGCGAGGGCGTCGCCCGCGGTGGCGGGGTCGCGGCCCGAGCCGGGCCGGGCGGCGGCGCCGTCGGCTGGCTCCGCCCCTGTCAGTGGCGGATGTAGGGCGCCTCCGAGGGCGGCGGGCGCGGGCAGGGCCCGGCGCGGCGCCGGCCCCGGCGGAAGCGGGACAATGGCCGGGAAGCCTGAGTCACCCGGCGCCTCTGTGCGGTCGCGGTCTTATCACGGGCGGACGGAGGGCCGGCGGAGGACAGACACCGACGCCCCGGAGTCGATACACAACCGTCCTGGAGCGCCTGAGGCAGTCGCGCCCCGAGGAAGGCGGGCCGGGACATCGCGAGCTTCGCCCGCGAATCGCGGGGTTAACGCGGCCTGTGATCGGTCCGGAGGTTCGGAGGGGGAAATATTCCGTGCGGAATAAATCCTGTGGCTTCTGGAAATACACTGCGCGACTGTGTAGTCATTTTAGTGGACGGTCTTTTGTTGAGGTGGAAATATGTCGTGGCGGAAGGGAAGAGCAGGTTCCAGGCGTTTCCGCGGAACACTGTTGTACCGCGCCAAGCGTGTTCGGCATTATGATGGTGACGGGCAGGGGAACTCCAAGTTCGAGCCTTACGGGAGAGCCCATCGGGCTAATTGGCGAACCACGTAGTCGGTAAAAGATACAGGCGTCCAGTCGCCGAGGACGTGGCATCTTTATGAAGAACGACTGTAAATAATCAACCAGCTCGCATATGCTCAATAACGATCAACCAGCCGAACGTCACAGCGTCACACGACAGGCGACGGCGAGCGGGCGGCCCAAAACGGGCTGCCATCCGCTGTCCGCCGTCCGCCGCCTCCTCCGAGCGTCCGAGCCCCCATCCGCAGATACCGGCCGGCCGGCTCGAATTGATACTCGATCAATAGGGTGCCGGAGCTTGAAGCACCGACCAATTAGCGGCACTCGAGGCCGCATCTATTATTCGGCCGGCCGGCGTGTTTGGCCTCCGTTTCTAGGGTAACCGCTAAGTTCAGCCAGGTCCGGCGACGACCGCCGACGCCGCGACGCTTGGCATCCGACTCCGGCTCCGGCTCCGGCTCCGGCTCCGGCTCCAGCTGCGGCTCCGGCCCCTCCTCCGAATTCAGCTACGACTCTGGCTCCGGCTGCGGCTCTGGCTCCGGCCCCGGCTCCGGCTCCGGCTCCGGCTCTGGCTCTGGCTCTGACTTCGACCCTGTCTCCGGCTCCCCGGCTCCGGCTCCGGCTCCGGCCATGGCTTCGACTCCGTCTATGGCTCTGCTTCCGGCTCCTGCCCAGGCTTTGGTTGTGACTGCGGCTCGGGCTCGGGCTCCGGCCCTGATTCGCAAGTGGTCGGCGTCCCTCGGGCGGAAGGGCTGTCGGACACGCAGGTGCCTTCGTGCGGCTGCGTGCCGCAGGTGTGCCGCGGCAGACGGCGGCGGACAAGACGCAGTGGCGGGGGGGGGGAGCCGCGGGAGCGTGATGGCGCAGGACGACTCCCCTGCTGAGCAGGCGGCGGTCCCGCCGAATTCGACAGAACGGAATCATGCGAGTGGCTCGTCGGGGAGGGGAGGAGGGAGAGGCGCACGACATTCACCATTCAGCCACAGTAGGAACGCCAAATGCATATTATTGGATCCCCTTATGGAATAAATAATACATGTCTGGTGGAATCCACTCAGCAAATCGTGAAAAGAAGAAGACTATTGCGTCTTTTTTGTAATCTTTCCGGCGATGCTTTTTGGACTTTCCGCAGTCTCATGACAGAGGCTTAAAGACATCAATGCTCTGAAATGGATATGGTTTTGCTTTCTGCTGCAATATTTTTCAGGATGATTCCTTTTAGTATCGTATTCGACGTGGCGATGACGGCAAATATTTGATGTCATGACTCCGATCAATACGACGTGTCCACTCAGTTTCCCAGCTAGAGTATAAACCTGTCCCATAACTCTCAAAACTGCAATGGTCCCCCTGGTTTGCTGGGTGACACCGGACAACGACCCACAGCACCAGAACCTCTGGTTAAATAATCAAATGACTCCTTGCAACTGCTTTAGGCATTGAATTCTGCCCGTTTCGTTAGGCATGCATGCAAAGCGCTGGATTTACGGGGACTGTTCATCAGTGGCGTACGTCAGCATTACCATTTCATAGTGGCTTCAGCTGTTCTGGTTCGCGGGACAGAACAGACAGACAGACGGCCGAACGGCGGCCGGCGTCGGCTCCGCGGGCCGTCGGACATGCACTGGACGCGCCAACCGGCCCGCCGCGGCCCGGGCCGGCCAGGTCGGCCCACGCGCCTGCCGGCCCTCCCGACAGCGGCCGTGCCATCCGGCGCCTGAATTGCCACCTTGCCCATAGGTGCGGAAGTCATGGGGCTAGGGAGGTTTCATTCTCCCAACTTTTTCAAAACTTGTCATTGACCCTGTGGGCGTTGACTGGAAAGAATTGACTCAAGATGCTTCTCGCGCACCCCCCTTCCCCCCAACTGAAGAGGACTTCCCGCGCCCCTGACATCGCCTGCTCGTCGTGGCGGGTGGGAGCCGCGTGAAGCGGTCCCCGGTCACGTCTGTACGTCCCGCAGCTGGCCCGGCGGGCTGAGAGCAGGCTGTCGGCGTCGGCGCGTTCGAGAAGACCTGTGAGTGACGGTGGTGGTGGGCCGGCTGGGACCCAGCCGCGCCGTCTCCGCGCAACGGTGGGGCTTCACTTAGGCAAATCTCCGACCTAAGCGGATAACGCGCCATGAGCCTCCTCTGCGTCACGTTTGCCATCATTGGCGGCGGCTGCAGGCGCTGCAGAGGCCGTCCGCCGGCCGTCACCGTCGACTCCAGGCCACTGGACCGGTGCCCTGTGGAGGATGCGATCGAGGAGCGAACTGAACCAGCGGAGGGCTCCTCTCAGGCCCGCGCCCCCTGCAGCACGTGACCGCTCCGTTCTCCCGAGCTTCTTCAGCGTCTTGCTGCCGGCCCTGGTCGGAACACCGCCGGCCGGGCGTTACTCCACACCCCGAAAAGGCGAGAGAACCTGGCGGCGGACCCGCCGTCGGCTCCCGCGAGGCGGACAGCGCGCCGCACGACGCCTCACGGCGGACGAGCTCTCTGCCGTCATGCATTTGCAGACGCTCCGGCTGAGTTATGGATGTCACTTAGCGCAATTTACAGGCGAGTGGAAGCGTGGCGCCCCGGCTGCAGCGCCAACCCGCCCAGGCTGCCGCCAGTTAATGCCTCAATGAGGTCGCGCTCGGTTAGCGTGAAGCGCCGGCGGCGACGGCGCCGGCTGCGGACCCCGTCACCCGGAGCTGCCGCCGCCGTGGAATCCGCCCGGGAACGGTCCGCGGACGCGGAGCGCAGCCGCCACGAGGCGCCACGTGGTGGCGGCAGCGTCCGTGTGACGATTTCTGCTGGAACACGATCAGATGCATTTTTTGGTGTGCCTGCGTGTTGGATGAGAAGGACGCACACTTTTATTGTGATATGAATCTTCGAGTGCTCTGGACCGCCCATCCCAATGCGCAGAGTTGTCCAGGCCTGGCTGCGACCCTGGCCACGCGTCTGCCGTGACCTCAGCCTCACGTCTGCCGCGATCTCAGCCTCACGTCTGCCCTACCTCAGCATCACGCCGGTCCTTACCTTAGCATCATGTCTGCTCCTACCTCTGCATCACGTCTGCCCCTACCTCAGCACCACGTCTGCCTTTACCTCAGCATCACGTCTGCCTTTACCTCAGCATCAGCATCAGGTCTGCCCCCACCTCAGCATCAGGTCTGCCCCTACCTCAGCATCATGCCTGCTCCTACCTCAGCATCACGTCTGCCCCACCTCAGCATCAGGTCCTCCCCTACCTCAGCATCATGCCTGCTCCTACCTTAACCCCACGTCTGCCCCTACCCCAGCCCCGCGTCTGCCCCAACCTTAGCTTCACGTCTGCCCCTACCTCAGTCTTACTTCTGCCCGCCCCAGCCTCGTCTGCCCGACCTCAGCCCCGCGGCTACCCCGACCTTAGCTTCACGTCTGCCCCTACCTCAGCCTTACTTCTGCCCGCCCCAGCCTCGTCTGCCCGACCTCAGCCCCGCGTCTGCCCCGACTCCTGCCTCCGTCGGCGCCGCTCCGTCTTCTGGCGGCGGCGGCTTTTTTGTGGTCGGCCGCCACTATGATAGGGTCGCGTCGATGGCGGCGGGCGATCATCGGCGGCGGCGCGGCGGCGGCGCGGTGATGGAGCGCCGCCGGCAAAAAGCCACTCGGCCCGCCGGCCGAGCGGCCGCCGCCTCCGGGGCCAGGCAAGGCCACTCGAGGTCGGCGCCGGGGAAGGGACAGCGCGACGCGCCCGCGAAGATCAACCGGCTGGCGCACCCCCTTCGTGGCCAGGGCTGATCCCGTGGAAGCGAGGTCGTGTCGCAGGGAAGATAAAACGGGGTCATGTTGGGGATCCTGGTTGCGTGTGCCGTCGAATTTGTCTTCCACTGTTGCTGGCGTGCTCATATTTCAACGCATGGCTTCCCAGCCCGGTGGAGGATCCCTTTGCCGATCTACAGCGTCGTGCTGGTTTACGGGGCTGGGGCACGAAACACGTGCCCGCTGCGCAGCTTCTTTCCCGGGTGTATTATCAGTGATGATATGGTCTGGTGGCTCGCACCACAATCAGGAGGTCACGGTCGCTGAACATTCAATTAAACGCGGAACTTTTAGTCTGCGCGCCGCTAAAAGCCGCCATTTCCGCCGCGGCCGTGGCCCGGTCGGCTGCGGCCGCCGCTGCCGTGCCCCCGTGGCGGCCGAGGCCGGACTGTGCGTGGCCCGGGCGCGGGGCGGCCTCCCGCGCGACCGTGACGGACGGCGGCGGTCCGTCAGGGGGCGGACGGACGCGCCGGCTCGGCCGGTCCGGCGGCGCGCGGGATCGATCGACAGTCCGCGACAACACCGGACGGCCGGCCTCTGACAAACGGCCGGCCCGCCGACTCTTTTTGGCGCGCCGCGCCGCCGCCCGTCGCCGGCAGCGGCTTTTTGTCGCGACGGCGGGCGGCGCCGGAGCCGGCGCGCGACGGCCGGCCGCTTTGTCAGTTGCGAGGCGCGAGCGACACCTGAGTGTCGGTCGACGGCCGCCGCCCTGCCGCCCGCCCCCCGGGGACCTCGCGCGAGGTCCCGGCGGGCCGGCGGGCCTCTCGCGACACGTGCGGCCGGCCCGGCTCCGCTCACGGCCGGCCCGGACTGGACCGAATCGCCGCGTTCCGGGAAACGGCGACCGACATAGCGCGTCGGCGGCGGTGACTCACCGTGACCGGCGGCGAAGGTCGGCCGGCTGGTCACGGTCGTGCCGGGCCGGCACGCGCGGACCGGCGCGCCGTCGGCCAGTCCGGGCCCGGCCGGCAGCAGGCCCCTGACCGCCGCTTATGCAACGGCCGGCCGCGGAACGGCGCGGGCGGCGGCCGCTTGGTCGAGCGGCCGGATGGCGGGAAAGCTTCCGCGTTGCGCCGACGTAGTAATGAAAACAAGCGATGGCCCTCAGGATTCCGAGCAGCCCCTGAATGGCGTAGTCAGCATGTGGCAAAGATGAGCTCTGGCTGGTTTCCGTGAAGCTGAACAGTGCCTTGGTTTCGTGGAAGCTTCAGAAAGCTTTTGCTAGCTGATGGTGCTGTATGATTGCGGCGTTTTCATTGGCATAATTTGCGATGCTTGCATGTCATTATTTAACCGGTGCAACTTGCCACTGCGGTGGTAAGTTGCATCAGAACCATTCTGTCTGGCAATAGCTTATGATCCTGCATAAAGTCGATTCAAGCCAGTTTATGGGCTCGTGCGCCGTGTTTTCTTTCAAGTCATCACGTAAACTACATCCTGTTCTTTCCTGGTCATATTTAACGTGCATGGTCTGCAGCTAAATTATTTGACTGGAAGTGAAAATGTCTTATTTTCTGATGCCGTGTGCAGCACACGACTCAGCTTCGTATTCAACGTAGAACTACGTGTTTGACGTTTGCCTTTTGTTTCCCTTTGGTAATCACAAAAGTCATCTGGAGTGGGGAGAAGTTTTAACCCAGCGCTTGGCAGCGGATCGTGCAAACATTAACTGTGCTGCAAGGACAGGGAATGTTTGCTGAAATGTTCGGCGGCATACATCGTTGTATAGTTTTAGCCAAAATGGGCTAAATTGGGTGGCGATGTGACGGAAGTCCATGGAGTGTAAAGTGGTCCATTCACCTCCGCTTTTCGCAGTCTTTGTCAAAAATGGAGGGATTTGGCTCCGGACGCGGCCCTTAATATCCCTGGGGGATTTTCGTCGGGCCACGCAACTCTACGTGCGACCACCACATCACCGGCTAATCCTTTGGGTGCTGGACCGAATGCTGGGCCCGCTGCAGGGCTGGAGTCCATGGTATTCTTTGTATCAGGTGTACTGTATGGCTTCCTACATGCCCGTTCACGACGGTAGCATGTAGATTCCTAGTGTTTTATTACCCAACTGGCGTGTTTGAAGTTGTTTGTATTGGTATGTGTTATGGCTAGGTGTTGCTTTTAAATACGCTCGAGTTTTGTTGAACAGTGTTGTAATGCCTGTCTTGTAGCAAGTCTTCCAAATGTAAATTTCGATACTGCAGTAGTAAAGTCCACGTTGCACTGCATAAAAACTTATTCATAGTATAACGGTGTCCAATTAGTCGAACTATTGAGTATCATTATGGTGGTTTCTAATGCAACATTTTCTGGTATATATTAAATATAGCTGCAAACCTGTAGACCTCCCAATGCACTCTTCTTCTTCCTTTTCATTGCGAAGATCCCTCACATCATCAGACTCATGACGTATTACGTTCAGATTTGAAATCCGTGTCGATGTCGTCACCGGCCCCAGTTATACAGCCAGGCTATATTGTACCCCTCGATGAACAATTCGTCAAACCCACGGCATTTGATTCGCTGCGACTGGTGTCTGTGCTCCATGTGCGCACATGGTTGCCACCAGCGATCATATCCGTTTTTGTCCTTGTTTTTCAGGTTTCTCCATCGATGCCAATTCGTGGCGTCGCTCAGTTTAATGGCCACTTCCAGCAGACATCGTCTTGAAAAACTGGCAAGTACCCCGCTTATTTGTATGCACACCAGTTATTTCCGACAACGAGTATCTCAGAAAGCCTTCCCGGTCTGTTTGTTTTTCTGCGGACGCCCAATATTTTTGACCTGCCGGGGGCATAACTCCAGTGAACGTCACTGATCAGAACAGTGACTGAGTGGTCACTGCCGCGCTATGTCGGAAATGATCGTGCCTTTAGGAGCTTTCTAGAGCCGGTCCGTTTATCTCAGCTGCTTAAGACGAGGCTAGGTCGGCCCGCCTTTGTGTTCCCTTCAGTTCTCACTTACAGACATGAAGACGAACTCTTAACCTCGACGTTAGTCGTCTTCATTCCTCAAGTTAACCAGTTGATCGTCAGATTCGTGGCCTGGGCTTTCTATCTTGTCAGTTCAGTCAGATTTCCTGGACCCATCGGTTTCTGTGGATCGAGTATAGTTGGGCCTGCAGATCACTACATGCTGAATTCCCTTGAACCTGCAGTTCACTCCAGATCGAGTTTCGGTGGTTGATTTCCTTGAACCTGCGGCTGCAGTTAGTTCCAGTCATCCCAGACCGTAGATCAGACGCAGAGAAGTGAACTGGACGCTTTCCAGTCCCCTCCGCCGGGCAGAGTCGCTCCTGAGGCCGACCGGCAGAGCTGAACACCCCAGGAGGGCCTCCTCCAGCCGGGGAGGAGCCGGCCGGCGGGCCAGCCGCCGGCACAGCAGGCAGCCCGCCAAATCAGCACGCCGCCGCCGGCAGACCCCGCGGCAATGGGGGCGGGCGCTGGGGCCGACAGCGACCGATTCCACCTGATAAGGAGGCGAATCGACGACGAGGCGCGGTCCGGGCATCCGGCCGTCGGCCGGAAATCGCTGGCGACAAAGGAAATGGACGCGGTCGGGCCCGCGGCTCTGGCGGACGCTGCTGGACCGCGCGGCTGGTGCGGGGTGCGCGGAATGAAGGCACTTTCCCGCTGCAAACGCATCTCGCGGTCTTTGCCGACCGGGTGGGACGTCGGTTAGTTTGGTGTCCTCCCAGCGTGGGACATCCATTGAGCGCACGATTGGCGCTAGCTGGAATTTGTTACAGGCAGCCAAAACGCATGCGGGTTTTTCATGTGATGGGAATACGCCAGGTGCCTGGTACTCATTAACTGTAATCTGGAAGACTATGTTTGTGTGGTCCGTCTGTGTGAATCGAAGTTTAACCACCATGAAATGATTAATATAACTGGCATGCCATGTTGTAGTGACATTACGTCGACGGAAATCTTTTGATTGGCGTGTTTTGATAATGCGAATTCCACGAACCAATATGCCGCTGAGCCCACGAGAACGTCATGTATCGCTACAACAGAGCGTTCCCTTGGCTTTCTGCACCCGTTTCCGCCGCCGCCGCCGCCCCGGATCGTCGCGCCGTCGCCGTCCTCCGTCGACGCCGGGTCCGTGCCGACGCCGGCACGCCGGACGAGCCTACAGGTGTCGACGTCGTTAGCGACGCGGTGCCTGCGGGAGGCGAGCCTTCGGTATCAATCACCTAATGGAACGGTGAAAATTACTTTAATGGAGAGCGGGATGGCGGGTGTCGGCCTCACCGGCCCCCAGGGACGGGCCATCGATCAGGCGGCGACACCGGAGCCGACCGGCTGTCGTCGCCGCTTCGACGCGTCGTCCGCGCTCAGTTTAGCACGTCGAAGCCGCGATCGGTCGACTCGGCGCAGGGCGGACACAGCCAGGCGTGGCAGTGGGGGAGGGGGACGGAGGTCCGGTTTTGAGGTAGGGGTTTAAATTGGAGGAGATCAGATCGGTTTCATGTCGATGTTTTACGAGAGGTGCATCAAGGATGTTCCAGCGACCCAGACCCGGATGCCACGCTCGGCCGTGACCGGTTCGATGCCCGATCGCCGGAATCGGTTACGGCCCCGTCCGCCGTGGTCAGTTCCATGCCCCATTTCCGTGATAAATCATGTCCATCTCGAGCAGGATCAGCCATTTGCATGGAGGCCGTGATCAAATTGGCGCAGCGCTACCGTGATGAATCGTGTGCTCCGCTGTCGTGATCAATTTAGCGCGCCGCTGAAGTGATCAGTTATGCGCATCATTGCCGCCGTCCGAGATTTGCATCGTCGACATGCACCGCCGCCGGGTCGCAGCGCGTGACCTCCAGTCGCGGACGGCGCGGCGTCGGCGCCGGCCCGGGCCCGACTGCGCTGGACTGCGGGCCGCAGCGTCGGCCAGTCGCCCCTGGGCCGCCGGGTCACGACAGCTGGAAGCTTCCGCCAGACCGGCAGCGGCTCTGGTGACCTGGTCCGATGGAGTTAGGCCGAGCTGAGCTGGCTGTCGTCAGCCGAGCCGGAAACTGCGATGTCATTTCATGATTATACTCGCGAATTTATTTTGTTCGCCAACTGGCCTTTCTTGGCCATTAAAGGCACCGGAAAAAACTTAAACACTACTGTCCCTGGACTTCCACTGACATTGGATGATATGGCTTTTGCCTGAACGTAGCCCAGGCATTAAACTGGCCATGTATTCCCACCCCCAAGGCGTAGCCTGTAAGCTACTTGTCCATTCAAGTGTTCGGAGCATGATGTTTTTGCCATTGGGCGCCTTTTCGTATATTTTTGAGCCACCCAGCAATGGTAGTAAACAATGCAACACAGGCCATTGATGTGCGTGACGTTTAAATCCGCAGTTCCTGAGGTGCAAAATGCCGGAATAGATCGATAAACATCCGTTTGTATGGCTAAATGCAGCAATGGAGAATATGCCCGCAAAGAAACGTGAAAAAGTGTACCTATAGATTTTACAAGAAGCGAAGTGGGCCTCGTTCTCCATGCCCACACAAGCAGATTTGCTGATTTGGTACCGTTTTTTTGCGGTACCAATAAGTCCAACGCCCTCTCCCTATGCAAAAATGCAGCTTCGTCGTTCGCCAGATGAAGGACATGTATGTACTTTGCCTCGCTGTAACCTCATACGGCGGTTGCCTGGCCACTCAGCGTTACTTTCAGATAATAAGACGCGAGTGTTGCATTGATCTTGAGTCACTTCGACAGTTCCCTGTACCTGAAGACCTGGGCCTCCTCCGGGGGTCTCGTTTTACCGCTGCATGCATTTCCCCTTGTGAATTCATTAGGTGGGTGCACGTGCGGCGGGATTTTATTGCCTGCGGACGTTGTATACACTGTGCGGCTCTCTGAGTGCAACCAGACCCAACTCGAGATCGACTCTCAGATTGCAGCTAACTGACGCGTGTTCTGCTTACTGCCTGCCGAGAATCGGCCAACATTTGCAGGCCACTTCCTTATGTCTGTTCCAAAGTTCTTGCAGGTGACTCATTGCTACTCCTTCGTTTGGAATCAGTCAGAATCTCTTTCTGCATTATTGCGAGGGATATATGATGAACTTTGCCTGGTCTACGTGCTTAACAGCAAACGTTGTCACTTGAGTATTAGCCAATCTTATGTCCACTTTATCTGAAGTTTGGCAACAATATCCCTCAGCCGGTTTTTATTTTCGTCCTTAATAATCACTGACAAAATCGCCGTTCTTCAATTCCGTATGTATCCAAGCCACCCGAGGGCCATTCCCATTGCCTGTCCGCCGGCTGTGACATGTTGCAGGTCCAGCCGAAGCACGTGCGACAGCTGCACGTCGACCCGATTGAAGCTGGATTTAACGAGCACTTCCCGTCATCTCCTGAACCCCGGGCCGACGGGCGCCTTTTACCGCATTGCGTCGTATATCTGAAATGTCTTCTTTATAGCGCCGGCGTCGGGGCCATCGGCGCGGCAGCCCCGTGTGCGTTTTAGCTGCCTGTCTACTAAAGTGATTTCAGCGCAATATGCGGCGGGCATCAGATGGGTTTCCTTATTTAAGGGGTGGGGAGATGGGCCGCGATTACTTACGGCGCAGATGAAAGCGCGTTTCGTGTTTGGTGCGAGAGCATGCGCTGAAATCGACTGCCGGCTACCGCGTCTACCATCTTTGACACGTCGCTTTGTTTGCTAGCGTGTTTGCGGCGCCCGGGCGGGTCGTCGCGTTACATTGAAACGCCACTCAAACAGGACAATGCGGGGCGCAGACCCCATTTCCTGTGCGACGGGACGCTCCGCCGGCCGGGGTGCCGTGCACGCTGCACAGTGCATGTCGTGCACGGCGGAGCGGCGCGGCGGCCGGCGCGGCGGCTCGTGTTGCGAGATCGGTTGCCAGATGGCGCTCGGCTCCACCCCCAGTTGGCTGGGCCAGCCGGCCGGGGTGGGAGTTCGGCCGGCCCCCGGACGGCGGCAGTACGGCGCTGCGGCGGGTCGGGTAGGGCGTGCGGCGTGCTCCGGCGGCGCGGTGACGTGTGGGCTCGGGAGTGGTTTTCGGGCCGGCGCCGGACAGGAGCCGGCCGTGCCGTGGTGCGGCGGCGGCGTGCTGCCGGTGTCGTGCTTCCTGCGGCCGTCCTGGACTTGGCCCGCCGCCCGGCAGCGCCCAGTGGCGGCACTCCATGTCAGTGGCGCTGGCGGTCGATCGTGGATCGACTGATAATCAGGTAGTCGGCGGACATCGGGCTCACGGGACACGCCAGAACGTGCGGATGCTGTTTTAACTTTGGCCCGCGAAAACTTTTTCGATGAGCAAAGGGGTGTCCGGAAGAGTTTAACTTTCCTCCGTCATTTCCGGCAGATTGTAGAACTTTGTGCTAAAAAAGGTGTTGCCATTTCAGAATGCCAGCAATATATTTTCAACTTTATTGGTCCGAAGCGAGAATATACAAATCGTAAGCGAAGCTTGGCTTACACCGCGTCGCTTCGCGCTGACCCCTGTGTGATGCGAACCTGGAGTACAAATGCGTGTGAAATGTTCTGAAAGACTTTCAAAGCGTGGTAACTGGTCATAGCAATGACAAGCCATTAAAGGCTACAGATATACCACATTAGACGTTTCTTGACTTTCGGAATATTTCTTCGAGTTTTTCACAAAAATACAACGTTTATTTGTTCTAATCCCATGTATTATGAAACACACCTGTTAGCTCAAATCCCGTAAATGACGGAACAAACTGCATGCTTTTGTCACATGCTCTTAGAGTTGTCTGGAAATTTTCGCTATTGACACTTATGTGCTGAGTATGCGTAATGGATCATACTATACAATCCACGCCTGGATAAAAGCCCAGTTTGCTTCGGTATGGCTAACACCTTTGCTACACGTTAACTTACCCGAACCGATCGCTGCAGTGATTCGGCGCAACGTTTTACTTTTTGCTCCTCCGGACTGCAATAATGGAACGAGTGGCGATGCTCCGAATGATGCTGCTCAATGATGGACCATTGTACCAACTGCGAAGCAACGGCATACGTGATATGTAGTTGGCAGCAGATGCGCATCACGTGAACTGGAATGAGGCAAGACCAAAACAGAGCCGCTACGCGCAAGTAATCAACCGAGCAACCGAAGGGCAATCAAACTAAACGCTATTTGTCACGTGCAAATGCACATTACCAATGATGCCATGAGTCGGAAGACAGTGTTCTTTTCATGTTTTATCTGAGACTTATGGCAAGTTTTAATCCGACGATCGCATTGTTACAGCTGCAGCTTGATAAAGCTCATTTGAACTGCCTTTTAACCATTTTGTTTTTTTTTTATAAGATACCCGAGGGCACTAAACACTCGGTGTGAACAGCATATCAAAATGAATGAGTCGGATCTGAGTAAAAGTCGTTTTTTCAGTTACTTCTTATTTTTTTCTGCAGCCGTGATTTTTTACAATGCATTAAAAAAACGCTTTAAAAACCCTGATAAAATTTTTTGGAACCCAAAAATGTACCGAATAGATTGCTGCCTAACTGAAATCGTGAACTAGATCTTTTCGTGCGAAATATAAGAATAATTTTAGTGAAAATGTGGCTAGACGGAAGTCTGAAAACTACTCAAAGTGTGTCCTTAAACCACTTTACCACAACTGAAAGGAAATGGTCCTGTTTGCCCGTAAAAAGAGCACATTTTAAGTGCGAATATTTGCCCAACTTTTGACTGCGCAGTCTGTACACTGCCTGGGTAAGGAAAAAAACATGCACTCGGGTCACCACAGTCCTGGCTTTAAAAATGGGGAAATCGAGTTTAAATTACATACAAGTAGCTCCTAAAATAATCCGTCGTTTGGACCTTACGTTGCCGGAACTTTCATCTCTCGCTGGTTGGAAATTTGTTTATGTACTATGTACTGATGGAATTACCGTATGGTCTCTTCTCTTGGACTTGTGACATTCAGCACGATGTTTGGGCTGCTTCTTTTCTTTATTGCTTGATTCGAGGCCATCTCTTAAGGTTGTAGAAGACTTAGAGGAGGTAAACTTATCATCCATCTGTGTTGGTGTTTGAGGCCTTGACGCCGATGGAAATGTTAATTTATTCCAAGGTGTTCTTTTTCTATGTTTTACTCTCTCATAGACTAAACGTGTGCTTGAAAAAAAACATACGAATCAAATACAAGTAAAAATAATACAAATTATGTGGAAAACAAGATTACCAAACAACGTCAAGACGTCATGTCATGGTGCAGTGATTGTGGATTGGCTCTATATCCTCAGCAGTTCAAGCAATGTCCAGATTTGGACGAGGTCCTATGGTCAAGGAAAAAGTTCCAGCAATACCGAGTACGTGGAGGAGGACTCATGGTCAAGAAAGATGCGCTTGGAGCGTAGAAAATATTCTTCGCGCCGGACTGAAAAAGTTTATGACCCTTCCGACTAAAAAAGGATCCGTCGTAAACGAACCACTTTGCCCTTATCGCAGAGCATTTTTATCAGGCTGCGTTTCCAATGACGATTTCTTATTCGTTGCAAAGGAACGTTACCATTTCCTGCATTTCGCTTTTCCATAATTTACACACATTGACAGGGGTACGGGAACTCCTCTTTTGGTAGGCGGGGAGGGCCGAGAAGCATTTTGGGTCAATTCTTTCCGGCCAACGCCCATAAAGTCAGTGCTAAATTTCAAAAAAGTTGGGGGGTAGGCTGAAGCCATCCCTGGTCCCATGGCTACTGCGCCTGTGCACATTGGCCTCAAACAAGAGTTTCTTGGAAAGCATGAACTGTAACAAATGCGCATTAATTGTTCTTATCAGCTGATTTGTGTACGGATTCCGCGGGTCGTGGTCTAGAATCTGTACACGGGATCTGGAAAATTTGTCAGACCCTGAGCGCTCCGAACGACGCTTTGGATGGATCTTATGACGTCACACGAAATATGTTGCGTGGGATCCGCGCTCCGAACGCACCCCCAGTCATGGGCAGTGGACTATAAAAAAGCGAAACAGTTCTCCGATGGCTACGGGTCACCCCCAGTCCCCTCCCCCAAAAGGTGTTCGGTTCAGCGACCGGCTCCCCTGCGCCGATCGGGGGGGAGACTCTATCTCCGCATCCCCGCCGACCGGGCGCCGCTGCCCCGCCAGGTCCGGGCGCCAAGGCCAGTCGGTAACCGTCGCACGGCGGGGCGCGCCGGCCGGCCGGTATGACTGGCCAGAACGGGTCGGCGCGCCGACCTGGACCGCACCGGACCGCCCGATCGGCCGCCTGACTTAAACATCGGCCGTCGGCCGGCGGCCGCCGCCGAATCCTTCGAAACGCATAATTAAGTTTCGCCCTTTGCCATACAAATCAGGGTTAAATACGGCGTGCCGCCTGTGCTGTTAACTCAGGTGACGTCGCGTTGAATTATGAACTGTAACTCTGGGAGCCGCTGAATAATGCGCCTGGGCTGCGGCTGGAAGGGTCAGGCTGATTTAACTTTTGGTCGGCCGATCAGCTCAGCGCGGTTGGGCAGAGTTAGTGCGGACTGGCCGGTCTCAAGCGCGCGGGTCTTAAAGCGAATTGAAAACCGTGGCGCAGGCGCATTGCTGCTGTGCCGACGGCGGAGGAAAATGGCCCTGGAATGACGCTGAGGCCGGTACACGTTTGTGCTCCGGCTGACCTCACGTCGGTCGAGCAGACCGGCCTCCGAAAGGTCCCGCAGACTGCCCGGGCCGGGGCTTCCGTTCACGTGCCGTGTTCCGGAGAGGCTCGTGTCGCGATAGTGGTTCCGGGCGGCGCTCTGCCGTCAGCGGGAGCCGGGATTTGGCTCGACAGGCGCGGGCACTCTGTCGCGCCACGCGACGCTCCGGGACGTTGAATAGTGAAGGCAGCGAGCTGACCTGTCCGCCGGCGCTCGACTGGGGAGCTGGAGACGACTGTGTGTCCGGACGGAGTCCGGAATCCGGAAGAAGCTGACTCGGTGCCCGGATAGAGCTGACTCGGTGTCCGGATAGAGTCGACTCGGTTTCCGGATGGATCCGAGTTGGTGTCCGGACAGGGCTGTCGGCGTCCGAACAGAGCTGACTCGATGCCCGGAGAGAGCCGACTCGGTGTCCGGAGGGAGCTGACTCGATGTCCGGACAGAGCCGACTCTGTGTCTGCAAGAAACTGACTCGGCGTTCGGACAGAGCCGACTTGGTTGCCGGAGGGAGCAGACGCAATTTCCGGTACAGCCGGCTGATTTCCTGCATGGAGCGTCCAGACGGGGCACGTAGCAGCCGTCTATGTTTATTTAAAACACGTTTCGAACGCAGCCTCCGCTGCCATCCCACTCGGACTAACTTCTTGTCTTCTCTGTTGCACCCAGTCGGCATGAGACCAGCGTCCGCGGCCCTGTGGCGGACGGCGGCCGGAGCGGCGGCTGGACGGCGCCAGCCAACTCGAGCCGCCTCCGCCGCCGCCGTGGGCGGCGGAGGCGCCGAGCCGGGCAACGCCAGGTCGCCGCCGGAAATCAGGTTCCACTGAGCGAAAATCAATAGCGCGAGCTGCCGGTACGTTCGCGGCCGGGCCGCGGCGGGGGCGGCGACGTGGGAGGGGCGGCTGGGCGCGTCGGGGCGGCCGCCGTCGCGCATTGTGCCTCCCGAATTACGGAGCATGACCAGCGACGGCTCGTCGCCCGCCCCCCCCCCCCCCTCGCCGAGCTCCGCCCCCTTCCCCAGTCCATGTGCACTGTGCAGTGAGCAGTCCGGTCACGCTCCCTCGTCTGGCGGCGCTGGCCGAGTGGGTGTTTAGTCGGAGCCAGACGGTCCGGCGGATGGGGTTCCCTGGATTGGGTCAGGCGGTTGGGTCGGCGCTGTTCTGGCGCTGGGTGATGCTCCCGAGCGCCGCACACCGAACGCCGGGTGATGCGTTTTAGTCGCGCGTCGACGGAGGGTTCGGCGACGCTGGACCTGATCGCTATGACGTGTTTATCAACCAAAACGTCGTTCTCGAAACGGCGGGGTCATGAACTCGCGATATATAAAGTTATAGTTTCGCGAGCCGTTTCCATGATGATTCATGATTTCCCCGTCATTAACACCCACGTGTCACCAAGGTCGCCGACCAACCAATCACGCAGCCGTCAGACCGCAGGGCGGAGGCACTAAAGGGGCTGACCTTTCAAATATTGACTTTGCTCCAACTGTTGAGCGACTGGGTTCTACGAAGCCCCAGTCCGCCGTCCGACAAAAATGTCATTGTTTTAAAACCACTGACACCAATGCTTGAGACCAACCCGATGAACGAAAAGTATGCTATGGACTGATCGCCAGTGGCGCAGCCAGGATTTTCCTAAGGGGGGGGGGAGCTCAGTGTGAGGGGATGTCATACGAAACCGCCTGCTGGGAAGACGATGTGTAATGGTTTTCACAAAAATGCGGGCCTGTGGGGGAAGGGGGGCGGGGCTGATTACCCGGCTAAGCGAGGTTAGAATTTCGCGACCCGTGGTTCATGAGAACAAAATGAAAAAATGGGAGCACAACCGAAATAGTGTTTATGTGTATGAGACCAGTGTGCCAAGTGTACATAGGCCAATTTGAGAACAATGTTTACAAGGTGCACATTCAGATTTATTCGTAATTCGAACTGGGGGAAATATCACATACACATCTCCAGAATGGGCAGTGGAGTCGTCATCCTGACGTGTGATAAAACATGAAAATCATCAACAAGCATCATTATAATGAGACTGTTGTTATATATGTATAAATTTATATATTGTTTTACGTGATGATTGCGCGGAGCAGGTCTTTTCGTTCATCTTCACCAAGTCCCAAAATTTTGAGAACGAAATGTCTTTAGGTCCGGGAACTTTTAAACGCGCCCAAATTTCCGACATTGTGGCTGGAAGTGACCTTTCAGCACATCTGCGATCACACTCGCAGATGCTGTGAGCCTCCGACGGCGCCACGGCTACTTGACTTCGAAAGCATAAATTTTCCGGTCTCAGCCAGTGTGGCGTAGGCCAGGAGCCTGATTGGTAATGCAGACTTTAACTGTCCGATGCTGTCCAGTCCGCCACGCCTGCTCCTGTTCAAGGCGCTCCCTCAATCCCGACGTTATACACCTTGTCTGGACTGTGCTGCGGTCCCCGGTCCGCCTCCTAATGGTCTCCTGATCCCGTCCGACGGGGCTGCCGGTCCCGAGCGGGAGGTCCTGTTCGAAGCACCCGCTGACTCCCGGCAGAGCCTGCGGAATTCCTCACTCGGGCGTAGTGCCCTGTCTGACGCCGACCGGCTCCGGCTGTTTCAGGGCGGCCGTCTGTCCGCAGCGGTCCGGCCTCCTCTGGCTGAGACGGCGCCGCGTCAGCTGCCGCTCCTGTTGAGATGACCGCCGCTCGGTTTGCGGCCGCCCGTTGAGACGGTCATCGCGGTCCTGCAAAGCCCCCGGAAAGGTCAGCGTCTCCAGGCGTCCGCCGGGCTGGTAGGCGGTCGGGGCCGGTCCCCCGACTCCGCAGAAGGTCGGGCGGTATTTCCAGGCTGATCCTCAGGAGCCGCGGGGCTGCCCCCAGGTTTTTATCGCCGGAAACGATCTGATAAGCGGTAAGCTGCTGACTGGCTACGGCAACTGCTCCCAGCCACTTCTGAAATCATGGCTCCGTGCTTTGTCTCCTCCCCTCCAAACTAGGAGATGGGCATGGTATGGGGGAGGAAGCGTATTGTCCTATATATCGCCTCTAGGAATGCATGCACGGATCGCACGGCTCCAGCGAAAACCGGAATGGCCTGCACCGAGTGTTTGTTTTCTTGGTACGAGGCTGAGCAGTCATGTTTTTATGGGTAACGAGAAACGCGACTCGCTGAGGAAAGACATGCTAGGCGGAGGACTATGTTTGCGCCGAAGTGCGTTGCTCTCCGCTTCCTTCCATTCCGATCATCCGCGTTGTTACATTATTTCTGCGTCCATTGTTCTCTCCCTCATTATTTTTGTGTTCGGCGCCTCGAGAGAATCAGCAGCTCTGATACACTCGGCGCTGGCCGGGTGCGTGCCTGCGGTCAGCACCGAGCCTGCCCCCTCCTCGCTCGTGTCAGACACACGTCGGATCGCGCGGCCGCCAGGGCAGAGCACGGCCGCCGCCGCCGCCGCCGACCGCGGCCGCCCGCCGCAGACTGCCGCGCGGTCGACGTGGCAGAACTGATGCAATCAGATGGGCCTGCTGGCTTCCGCGAAGGAGGCTGGCAGGAGCGGAGGAAAATCACGGCTTCGCTGTCCGCAGGAGCCCTGGCCGCCGGAAAATATGCGGCCGAATACTCTGCCGTTCGCTACACCGTCAGCCTGGGGAAAAATCCGAGGCACAAACCTAACTGCATTTCAAGATAAGAAGCTGCTTGACTTTTAATGACGTTGTCTTACATTGACCATATAACGAGGTACATTCCGTAGTGCACACGCCTGGATAAAGGACGGACTTGTTCTGTTTGTTTTTTTTTATTGGGTAGAATAATTACACAACGAGGTATATTCCGTAGTGTACATGTCTAGATAAAACATGGACCTGTTCCGTTTTTTTTTTGTCCAGCGTACCTACAGTCGATATCATCGTAGCTATGGACTTAATGCTGTATTGCGCTGTAATCCGCCAGCCAAGTTATAATTCGGGATGCACCATGTTCGAAAGGCGACATGGCCGCACCAAAATGTTTTCCCTTTCCCAGTTTCCCCACTTCATCCGCGGTGAAAGGCAGGTTAACTCTTTTCGGGCCGACCATTCCATTCGAGTGCAGAGGACGGTGCGTTTTCAGCGATGCTGTGTCTCAAACTCTCATCGATTCTCCGGCAAGGCATTGCTACACTGATCACGAGCACCAGTGCTGCCGAGCTGACGTACCGTCCCTGATGGATCGTCCCTAAACCGGCCTTTTTGGCTAAAACACACCAATGCGTGCTGGTGGCGGTGGCCTACACTGACCTCATGACGGCGCGGCCACATCTGCCGCGGCGCGGCCACCTGTTGTGCGCCGGTCGCGTGCCGACGGCGCGTCAATGGAGCCGGGCGTCCGCGACCGCCGCGGCGCCCTGGACCGCTGGCCCGCCGACCAGCGGCGCTGGCACCGGCGGCCGGCGCGCGGCCAGCGGGCGGCGATAGCGGCGCGGCCACGTGACACGGCCGCCGCCGCCGCCGCCGACTGCGAACAGGATGTGGACACAATTGTTTCCACTGCGATAGCGGCGGCGGTGCGCGAGCAAAAACGGGATCACCGCGGCGGCGGCGACGTCCCCGCCGTCCTCGATCGAGGAAGCGTTGGCCTGAAGTTCCTGCGGTTCCTGGGGCCCCTGGGGGGCCGCGGGGCCGTCCGTGGATCCAGCTGACCCGGCGTCCCGTCCAGAGTGACGGAGCCCAGTGGACGTTCTGGACGCCTCCCCGTCAAGTCGTTACCCAGTGGGCTGGATCCGGAGCGTTCACCCCTGTGGGGGCTGTCGGTCCGTGCTGCATATTAATGAAGCAATCCGGTATTGTTCAGTCACGCGATGCATGAGAACGTGAGAAATTTCGTCAACACAGAGCGGGCGTTTCAAAATGGCTGCCCGAGCAAATTCAGCAAAGCCATGGAAAATCCTGCCTTGCAATGATGTCTCGGAAATGGCGCAGGCCGGTTCTCTGAACATAAATTAGAATGGGGGCGACCGAACCAAGAGGCTAATCCCACGTTATGAATGTCATGGACTGAAGTCGTATGTTGGACCACGTAACCCGGGAGCAGAACCTAGGATCAATTCCTGTCACTTAAAACGGGACGGACGGTTACTTAGGAGGGACGTCTTACCAAGCAATTCGTAGACTACAAATCATAGCTGAAGTTTGAATGCTGATTCATTACGCGCGTGAGACTTCCCGTGGTCTTGTTAATGATCCGGAGCTTTTATGTTGCACGGCTAACGGCTTCGCAAAGAGTTTTAATTAGTCGTTTGGCCCCTTAGCAACATGGCGGTATTATGCTCGTGAAGTGAAGCACGTTTGGTAGTCAAACACCCTTCGGGATCATATTAAGAACTTAGCGATTACGTGTCGTCAGCACGCGACCGTTGGATTGCTCGTTGGTAAAAAAAACATTCGGAGCAATCTTCCACGCATTCTGAACGTCCATTTCCAGAGCAACCTACACGAGACTGCACTAATTTTCTTCAAGGCAGGCTGGCCAAATCAAGCCCAAATCCCGCCCCAGATCCCCGCCGCTTGCCGTTGCCGACGCGCGACGCAGGCGCCGTCGCCGACTAAGGGGCTGCCGAGAGAACTGGGGCGAGCCAAGCCCGTGTTTGCGCTCCCCCTGGAGCGGTAATACCAGGGCGGGGCTCCGACACACCCGGCGCCCTCCTGATCTCAGGCGATGATCGAAATCGAACAAACAGCCGACATTCATTTCGTCGCTCCAGCGGGCGAGCTGGACGCTCGGTTTCTGTGAATGCACTGAATGCAAATGCAAATGTGCCGGCCCTTTGCAGCCTGCAGTCGCTATATGTATGGCCTACCGATGGGGGCGTATTTGCATGTGAATCGACGGCCACGCGTGACTCACTGTTGCCGGAGTGGCCGCCGGCCGGTGACGCTGGACCGGTCAGGCCGGCGCCCCCACGGCAGCGCCGTTATGGCGTGTGCTCAGGACCCGGTCATCATGCGCTCGTCTCCGGATGACGTCAGCAGGTCGGTCCTCCGAATGACGTCAGCCGGTCGGTCCCGCCGGCCGGGACCTGCAGGTCTCGGCGGCGCCGGGACCCGGTCGGACTCGGCGCAGACTTCCGCCCGGAGTCCGGAGTCCCGACGCCGGAACCGGAGTCCTGCCCGGGATCCGAAGCCCTCTCGTGTGCACTCATGGGACCTGTCATACGGTCGGTATACCCGACCTCGTCTCGGGCCGGAAACATGTGGAAGGGATGATTTAGGAATGAAAAAGCCTCTGTGACTGGGGAATGCTTTTGTGTGTGCGTGTGGAGGGGGGGGGGGCAAAATATGATCGGTGTCGAAGCAAAGAGGTCGGCTCTAATAAATTTACTCTGGCAGGTCGATCGCGTTGCTTCAGGAAGCCATGCCGCCTCCTGGAGGCACATCCCTGCTCTGTTCGCGAAAATTTTAGCATCCAAATAAACCCTGCGACTCACGAGGATATGAGCTCTTCAGAATTCTCAAGCAGAGATTGGCTACTAGTGTGACACACCATGTCACGTGATCGCCGTCCGCTCTGGGCCATGATGTCACGTGACCGACCGGATGAACCACTCTGCGGGACTGAGTCGGTGTTTGAACGAGCGACGAACTTTAGTGACCATGAGCGCACAGAAGTGTTCCAGCTCATCTTCCATCAGCGACCATTTCGGGTATTTGCTGGTCTCACATGTTAGCGTGTATGGACTGAGAGTCGTGATCCGTGCTTTGAGTCATATCGGCATTTTGAGGCGCCCACCAAAGATAAAATATCCGTGTCGACTCGTGCTGGACGTTGCAAAGTGAAAAACAGCCCGGTCCGGCATGCTTCGTGGGAATGCTAATTAGCCAAATGGACGCATCTTCCTGAAGAGCTCCGCTACACTGCGCGTCGTTCACATCGCTATGGAAAACATGGTCATAAACGGGCCAGAACGGCCGGCAGCACGACAAAGCATGCGACGCCGTGGCGTGCGACGCCGCAAAAACGGCACACAGCCGACTCCATTTGCCGTGAAAAATTCATGCTAAGCGCCATAACTGGAGAGCACAGGAAGGATGTGGCTGGAGAGCAGGATATTGCAGAAGTTGATCGCAAGAAACGCGATGCTCATCCTTTCCCTGGGGCTGACTACGACGATAAGTTGTTTCTGCTTAAATCCGAAGGCAGCCGTGGTCCTGTGGTGCTACACGGAAGCACGTTCATGCCATCGCATTTCCATCAGCGCGCCGGGTTGCCGACATTAGCCGAAAACCATGTCACGAACCATGTCACGACCGACAGCCGGCACAGCGCGCCCCTCCTTCCATCGGATCCCGACCTCCCGCCGATGAAATATTCATCGAATCGCTGTTTTCCGTTTCGCGTCAGTCAGCTGAGCGCCTCTCCCGCAGTGGGCGCCGATCCTGTGCCGCGGCTGCATGCCGCAATAGATAAAAGAAATCCCCGGCGCGGGGGCCTTATTTGTATTCATCCGCCTCGAGTTCATCAGAGGGATGGCGTCGGCTTGTTATGAGCCGCGCCTCGCTCCCGCGGGAAATCTGGACCTGATCTAAATCTGGTCCCAATAATCTATAACACTCCTTTCGGGTTTTTGTGTGCGGTCTCAGTCGCGCTTTCAGATAGCGGACAGAACGACGGAAGACTGTTTTTACTGGGCGGCGAAGTCGATTTTCATAACATCGTTGATTGGAGCACGACAGCTGACGCAGGCTGTCATTTGAAGTGGTGTTTTGCCTCTCTCTCTCTCTCTCTCTCTCTCTCTCTCTCTCTCTCTCTCTCTCTCTCTCTCTCTCTCTCTCTCTCTCTCTCTCTCTCTCTCTCTCTCTCTCTCTCTCTCTCTCTCTCTCTCTCTCTCTCCTCTCGCTCTCTCGCCCTCCCTCCCTCCCTCCCTCTCTTGCTCTTCATTCTGGCTTCTCACAGTCTCGCTTATGACGTCTCGTTCTTGTTTTTTTTTTTCTCGCTCGTGCTCTTGCTTTTGGTGTTGTCTTTTCATGGTCTTGCTCCAGGTTTATATTTTAGCACTTCCTTCGCTGTGACAAGTCCCTTCCCCTCATGTCCCCGTGCCTGTCACCGGCACCAGAACAGGCGTGCGCCCCCCCCCCCCCGCGCTCGTGCAGATTGCGGAGTTCGTTTTCAAACCACCGCACAAATCAAATTTTAACACAGGTCGGGGAGACGACGATTCAATTAAGTTCGGCTTATCTCGGGGCGGGACGCGGCGCCGCGTCGCGCGCCGTCGCCCGCAGCGCCGGCTGGCGCGAAAACGGCGCGCCCCGCGGCGCCTCGCGTCTTAATTTGACGGCGCCTCACTGCGCGCGGGCGCCGCCGCCGCCGCGCGCCGCGCCGCCGGCGACGAGCCGCGGGAAACTTGCCCGGGCCGGGCGGCGCGGCGCTGCGGCGGGCGGACACAAGTTGACGACTCTCGGGACGCGGAGGGCGGGCCTTTGCCGGCGGGCGCCGCGGAGTCTGAGACGGCGCGCCGCCGCCGGCTGCAGCAGGTGGGGCTGGCTCAGGCTGGTGCGGTGGCTGACGCCAGTAGGTCGTGACACTGGATGCTCTGGGTGGCTGTGTCGCCCTCCTATCCTTTCACTGGCGACAACGGTCTGCTACCGTTTGAAAAGGTGATCCTTCGCGTCTGTGGGGACAGTTTGTCATGAAAGAGTTTTTAGCAGTAGTTTAGATATCTGCATAGTTTTATATATTAATTCCAATATACTGGTTTAGAGCTATTTCAAGTTTTGTTAATCATGATGCTTAATTTGGGGGCATTGCGTAAGCCGTTCTGTACAGTTCTGTCGAAATGTGGTCTTGTGATTAGGTAACTGGTCTTACATATCGGTGCCTTCTTGTTATGTATAGACACGTTTTTTCCGTCACGTTGTCCGCTTGAAATGGGAGAACGCCAAGCGGATAAGCGTCCAAAGAAAGGAACTGTGGCGGTATTCCGCTGCGAAGTGTCTCCTTCCAACAGAACCCTGCTCTGTCTCCCCGCCGCTCATGTCGTTTCTTGTTTTCAGAGCAGAGGTCGTCGGAAGTCCGGCCTGATGAGCAGGTGGTTTCCGCTGAGGAGACCAAGACGGATTGGACGCCGCCCGTCGGCTGGCTCGCCGGCGTCGTTCGTCGAGAGAGAAAGAGGCCGGGGAGAAAAACGACGATCCCGCCGACGGAAGCCCGCCGGCCGGCGGCGGCCGCGCATCACGTGACTAATCTAGAAATGGCGCCGGCGGGAATCGATCTTGTGCCGGAGGCCATTACGGTGGGCGTCCGACCGGACAGCCGCACGCCCCCGTCCGCCCGGCCGACCAGTCAACACGGGCATCTGCCGCCGGCGGCGGCCGGGCGGCGCCGCCGCGAGCCTCTTCGCACGACCCACGCGTCGCCGGCGGCGTCGTGAGTGGGAGTCGGCCTTGGCGGTGCCCGGCCGGCGCCTGCGCCCGCGTGGCGTCCGGCGGGACGAGCGGAACCGTCGCCGACGGGCCTGGACTTTTGCTCCACCTGTCATTAAGGAACAAGGTGAGCAAAGCTTCAGGTGTGTCGGAGGCCGGCCCGACGTCGCCGGACCTCGCCCGCCGGCGTGACGACACCGGAGCGCACCGGCACAACTGTGACGTCACTAGTCGACCCGCCGGTGTGGCGGGGACCTCGGGCACGCTCGGCCTGGTGCTGACGTCCTGGGAGTCGAGCCTGCGGGGCGACGGCAACGCATCAACCGTCCAGCGAGTCCAGCGGACGGCCTCGCCGAGGCTCACCCGCGCGGCAAGTGCCCGCCCGGATCTGGACAGCGTTCCGTGACACCGTGACCGCTCCGGCCGTGACCGCTCCGGCCGTGACCGCGTTCGGACGCCGCCCGCTGCCGCCACTGGGCTTCGCCCAGCCCTCTGGTCTTTGTCAAACCTGTGCTTTCACGAAGGTGAGCAAAGAATCAGGGGGTTTAGACGGAGCGCCACCGCCGCGGAGCGCAATAAGTCTCGGCTTGAGCGGGCAGTTTCCGGCCGGCGGTCGGTTAGGGTCCGGTTACAGCTATCCGGGTGCGGAAAGCCGGCCTTGCCTAATGGAAGCGGCCCGGGGCCAAACATGGCCGTGTCACGCGCCGGCCCCGCACGACGGCCACGGGCGACCCCAGGAACGCCCGAAGCCCCATTCTTCCGGCTACTCCGCGTAGACAGACTGCTGGTGACTGAGCAGTTACTCGACGGTCAGAGTCTTCCCTGTGGTCGCCCTGCCGCGGATCGCCTACTCTGACGGCGCCGCTGGAGGCGCCCCTGTCGTTGCTGTCACGCTCTGTTGCCGGTGCCATTCGTGCAGGGGCGCCGCCGGCGTCGCCTGCGGGCGCGTA
Organism: Capitulum mitella; assembly: GCA_030062745.1. Taxonomy (NCBI): domain Eukaryota; kingdom Metazoa; phylum Arthropoda; class Thecostraca; order Pollicipedomorpha; family Pollicipedidae; genus Capitulum; species Capitulum mitella. Next base: position 3,967,064 of record CP099849.1, on the reverse strand, counting down.
ACTTGTCGAGAGCAGCCGGAACGCCGCTGTTTCCGGGACCGGACCGCTCCCCGGACGGATCGGGTCAGGACGTTCTCACGGGGGCGGCGGCCGGACGCCTGACGGGCGACTCTGGCCCGGAAGCATCAAGTGCGCCGTATGAACAGCTTCCAGATGAACTGCTCGGAACTGATCTGCACGGAAATTCGGTCTGAAGTGGAGTTCGGCTCTGATCTTTCTGGGTGAGAGGCTCCGCTGTTGCAGCGTGGAATCTCGTTCTTTGGGAGAGCGCCATGTTGCATCTTCATGTGCGATTGCCGAAAAAATATCTGAAGGCAGGGATAAGTGTTTTGTTCGTATTCAGCTGCGCCACTTTTTATGAGAACTTTTGTATGTGAGTACCATGTCAACATACGCTGGACTTTTTATTTTCAGTGGGTGACCGGTTCGTTACTGTGCTGGTGTTGAAATCATGGCAAAAACAGCGAAGGATATATGTCAGCAACGGAGATTTTTACCATTTAAGTACAGCATCTGAAATTCAGTACAATGTTTTTTGCAGTTAAATTTTGCAAATTTCATCTTGTTGCCAGTGAAATGTCCGTGCAGCATGTCACATGTCTTCCGAGAAAGAAGTTTTTCACCGTACGTTTGTAAAAATGTCTGTCCGCGTCATGTCACAGGGAAACATTCTTACCGCCCGCATAACCTGCCTCACCACCCTGTCGCTACCTTCTGACCAGGACCTCGACACCTGGTGGAGCAGCAAGCATGCCCGTGTGTTTCCACCTGCTCCGCAAAAAAGACTTCAGCTTCATTTGTGTTGCGGGGATGCTGCCCCACCGTGTTTCCTCGGGACTCCACTGCCGCGGCGTATCGTGGCGCAGGAGTCTCGCGCCACGATACGCCAGGCCGCGCGGCGCGCTGTAGACCGGGATCCGGAGCGTCTTCGGCCGTGTTACGGCGGCGTGACGGCGGCGTTACGGCGGCGGTGAGCGGCCGAGAGATCGTGACCGGCGGCGCCGCGGCGGCGGCCGCAGCACAGTCGCCGCCCGCGTCGGCGCCGCTCCATCGCGTGCGACGACCGGCGGGTCACGACCGGGCCGCTGCCGGGGCCGGCAGACCCGGCGTCGCCGGGCCCGGGGACTCGGCGACAGCGGGCGGGCGCCCGGGACGGCTCCGCGAGCTCGCCGGCCGGGAGGGCGTGCGGGCGACGGAGGTCGGGAAACGTCGGTATTCCCGGTCATCCGCAGTTCGTACCGCGAAAACCTGTGACAGGCTCCGTCAAATATGCGCATATTTCATGGTGCAAACAAGCCTGGCTCTTTGGGTACCGATACGCCCTCGCCTTTCTGGTCTGATACGGCGTACTTTTTGATGTTCATTATCCCTTTTTACCGCCGCTGTTAATTCCTTAGGGTAGCGCCGGCTCTGCGCACGTTAAAACTCACGCGGAGATGGCCGCCGCCAGTACCGAGGCTCAGCTCTTGTAAGGGAAGTGGACGTTACGGGCCCGTTCATCGTCGACAGAAATAGCGTCTTGCGTCTTGGGGACCATCTTGACGCCAACTGGCTGTGTCTACATCTCCCCGAGGCGGTCGTCGTACTCCTACGCCCTCCAGGAAGGCCGCATGGCCTGTTGCAGCTCGGTAGCACCGTTCTCAACAAAACGGTGACTGGACTGTCCCACAGTCCCCCGAGCGAGAAGCCGGCCGGCCGCCCCTACTCTGCTCACGTCCAAACGTCTCTCACCGCCGTGGACCAAACTCCCGACACCTTCCTCTGGGCGGCTCCCACGTCGTCCCCGGGACCAGACTTCCCCAGGACTGGCCTCCCGCGCGCTCTCTCTGGCCCTCCTGCCCTGCTGCTGAGGAGCGGGCGCCTCCCCCGCCCATCTGGCAGAGGACATGACTGCCAGGAGCGGCCCGCCGGCGGCGCCCCGTCGCTGACCGCACATATCGTCCGTCGGCCGGCATCGATCCCATCGCAGGCTAACTTGATTAATAACCCAAAGACATCTTATAAGGTCGGAGCGTATCTGCCGCGACGGAGATGAATGCGGCGCAGATGATGGGGGGCGGCGCGCGGCGCTAAGTGGCGCGGTGGGCGCCGTCAGGTGCGGCTGACGCGGCGCGCGCCACGATCGAGGAGGGGCGGAAACGCCGAGGCCACACTCGTCTGGTGACGGGGACCACGCTCATCTGGTGACGGGGACCGCGCTCATGTGGTGACGGGGACCGCGCTCATCTGGTGACGGAGACCACACTCGTCTGGTGACGGGGACCGAGCTCATCTGGTGACGGAGACCACGCTCATCTGGTGACGGGGACCGAGCTCATCTGGTGACGGAGACCGCGCTCATCTGGTGACGGGGACCGAGCTCATCTGGTGGCGGTGACGGGGACCACGCTCATTTGGTGACTGGAACCACGCTCGTCCGGTGATAGGGACCACGCTCATTTGTTGACAAGGACCATGCCCATCTGGTGACGGAGACAAAGTGATGCGAGTGGAGACCGTCCGGCGGCGAGCTGTCGCCGGGACTGACGCAACGACGCCGGTTTACTCTGTCCAGGAGTCCGGCTGGTAGGAAACACCGACCCCGGCCGACGGGAGACATCGCAAGCGTCAGCGGATCGCTCAGAACGGTCGGCTCCTTCCCAGGCCCAACCCCATGGCCCAGGCGAGATCGCGTGACCGGCGAGGTCGAGCTTCTCAGAACCGGCGTCCTGTCCTTACCTGGAAGTAACTGCACCGCGCGCCGAACTTTCGGAGCGGGACTTTTCTGCTGCAAGGCCTCGGCAGACCGCAGGCAATCAGACGAGCACCAATGCCAGGTGTTGCGCGAAAACTACACTTTTTGCTCACCGCAGTAAGTGATCATGATATGAATGATGATAATGAAGCCATTTGATGTAGCGTCAGTCCGATGCAGGTGCGCCGTTACACGCCCTGCGCAACCGTTCTTCCATTCTTTGCAGCTTTCTTATCGCCGCTAATGTGGAACTTCGACTGGCTCTCGGAACGCTCTGTTGTGCGATTGCTGTCTGACAGGCACTGCGTCGCTCCTGTCGTGCTGCTTCTTGCTTTACGCAGTAAAAGACACTAGCCACCCGTGCAACTGGTAAGCCCACATCTCAGCCCACGCCAACGGCCGAGGCTTGGAGCGGAACGTCTCCGGAACAGTTACGCCAGGCCATGTCAGGCACTCAGTGCGGCGCCTGGAGCCCTTGTGGGCAGTAAGTCACGATGCCCAGAAATGGGGCCGGCTCATCTAGTATCGTTTGCCGCCCTTGTGTGTTGTTCATCACTGTCCTGCAAGCCTTTAGCCGTAACTGATACATAAAACATCAGTGACAACAGCCCTGTGTGGCTTCCAGCAAAACTTGCGGCTGCTGCGACGGGAATCCCGTTTTCAATCGTGTCAGCAACGGAACTTGACGTTACCGAGAGGGTCGTGGTTGTTACGGCCGGCCAATGATGGCGTCAGCGCCGACTGACCCGGCGCGACATGCACTCGCACCGCCGACGGTCGACGGCCCGCCGCTCGTTCGCCCGGCTGGCGCCCACCCTCCGGACTTTTTGCCTGACCTGGGCCTGGACGAGGTGAGCAAAGAGTCAGGGGGTGTGGACGCCGGCTCCGGTTTCGCCGCGCGTGCCGGCGCACCGTAACACCATCTGTCGGCGGCGGCTCCAGTTACCGGTCCATGACGTCACCGCTCGGGGGGAGGGGCTGCCGGGCGGCACCGGGCCCGGCGCGTGGGATGGGCCAGGCACCCCGTCAAACTGAGGCGGCGCTCTGTGGACGTTGCATGGAAGAAATGCTTTAAAAACCCTTACCTTCCTTCCCCTCTTTTGATCAGTGAAGGATGGGGCTCTTTATGGGGGGGGGCTCTTTAGATGGGGCTCTTTACCAGTTTGTGGACAGCTGGGCATCAGATACGATGTCGTCACCCACTAGGATTGCTTGACAGTTGAAAACTGCGAAAGAACTCCCGGTGGAGGGAAATTTCGAGGTAATTTTGGAAAGGGCAGCGTTTTGATATTTTCACAACGGCGTATATTGTGCAGCTAATTTCAAAGCGGACGTTCGACTGCCGATTTTGGCACCCAAATTATGTTTAAAAAGCACCTCATATGGAACTTCTTTTTTGTCTCCCCTCCTTCCCCCCTCTCCTAGTGACAGAAAAAGTAGACGCGGGAACGCTGTTTTCCGAACCTGTAGCGACAGATCCCAACGTGGTCACCCAAGTCAGGTCGAGAGTATTGCCAAAACCATCTCCTCCTTCTATGAAATCGCGAATCCACGCTTCACGAGCCCTTCAGCGCGCGTCACTGACTGGAGCGTCGTCACCGCTCCGGTCAAGTTTCGACTGCCGGCGACGCGGCCTTCGCGCCCGCCCGCCCGCTGCACTGCTTTGCCTCCTGGCCTTGCTCAACCTGTTTTTGGCACGAGGTGAGCAAAGGATCAGGTGGGCGAGGCAGCAGCACCGTCGCCAGCGCCGCCTCTGCCCGGCTCGGCGGCGGCGCCGTCCTCGAACGGCTCCGTCCCGCCCGCAGGGGCGGATCCAGCGAGCCGTGCCCGGAGTGAACTTTCGGTCTCAACCTCTTCCCATGGAAGTGGCCCAAGCGAGAACATGAAGCCATTCGGGCAGAAGAAGCTGTCCCTGAACTCTGCAGCTCACGACCGGTCGACCCCGGTACTCGACAGGGACGTCGATGTGAAGTGGCATCCGTCGCTTTCAAAATGGCAATCGCGGTGTCTCGATCATGTATTGCAATGCCCACGAAAACCGCTCACAAGATCACTTCACGTTACTGGTGTTTGAAGTTGGAAGGGCAGCATCCGCGCATTACAACGAACATCCAACGCTCACTGGCAGACCGCAGAATCGTATGGGCACTGGGTTCGCCCGGCCACAATCCGCTTACATGTCCAATTTTCTCACTGCGATTATGGCGAAATAATGACAGCGGAACGAAACTGAAAGTCATTGGAAATCTTGATTGGAAGTATTTTCGAATCCAGGATTGTTTTCCCCAAGAACACGAAGGGTGTGTTTGGCTGTCAGAGGACAATGCGTCCTCCGCTGCTCTTTCGTCCAGCGGAGTGTCACCGTGATAACGCAGGTTGCCATAGCAATATCATCCCACGGGTACTGACGACGCTAACCCACGTGGCGTTTTGGACCCTTCCGTATTTTAACAAATATTTGTTTGTGTGGTTTAACGCCCTAATCCAAGGGTTCTACTGATTAATGCAGGAACTCTGTTATGTCTGTTGGTATAGGGTAAAGGTACTTTGCATTACACTTCCTCGGTATTGGTGGCCCCTGCTAGGCACTATCCATTTAGGTGAAGCATTTCGCCACTTGAAGTCAACTTTCTCTCAAGGTTTTCGAAGTTCCGAATGAAATGTTACCATCGGATATCGGCCGCAATTACGCTTCCGATGTTTAAAATCAATGGTGATTACCTCAAATTTTGCGAACATACTGTGGCAAGCTACATTTTTGCATATTTAACCATATTCCCGTACCCAATACGCTAAGGCTCATTCCCAGGTGAAGGGAGGCGGCATTCGTCACCCCCCAGATCACGAAAACTCTCCATCCGATCTGACCGCAACAAATAGAAATCGCTGTACGAAGACGTACCCTGCATTTTTGTAAAGAGAAGTTTTGAAAACAGTGAAAGGGGTGGATACAGGGGGACACCTCAGAAAGGGGGCATTCTCTCATTTGTTGTAGCTCGTATGTTTATACATTGATTTAGATTCAACTGGCTTGAATTTAGAGCTAATTTATGGAACTTTTCCCATTAGAGCATACATTTGGAATTCTGAAAAAAACTCTTAGACGTCCACAGGGTTTCGAAAGTGGAGTGCATTTTTATTTCTATTTATTTATTTTTCGAAAACTGAATTGACAAGAGTCCATTTTTAGCTTCTAATAGCCATGTTATGCTTAACAAGTACAAATCGACATTGTATAACATTGGCATAAGCGGCGCCAGGGACATGAAAAAACAGAAACTGTGAAGGTCGCATGTTCATCAGGTCTGCTTACGACCTTTGACCTTCAGTGACCTCGGATGACTTCGCAGTCACAGTGAATGATATTGAGTTAATTTCATAGTGTTTGGAAACGTTTCCAATCATCCGAATTGATTTTATAAGTCCCGTTTATAGGCGTCATGACATAGGGTACGCACATGGATGTCTTAGGCCACAGCTCCGTGACCAACCTGACATCAACCGGGAACATGAAACGCAGTAGAAGACACTGCTACGTCATATCTGTTCCGAGTTTGTTTGCTGAAAATTAGCATAAAAAATAACCGTTTAAAGCCAAATTTGGGCTTTTAAGTTAGATCTGACCTTGCAAAGTGATTGCAGAAGAAAATAATTTTTGTCAGTCACTTTTCTTTTGCATTAACAAGTGGCAGAAATGGCAGGGCTGAGGTGCTTCCCCAGAAAACACAACCTAGCTCTGCCTCTGGGCAAAACAGAAAATGACGAAAATTAGGCATAATGCGGATGAAGTGTTGGTACGCAAAGTCGCCGAGTTTTGTGACGTTGCTTCAAAAACCCGGGAAAAGGCGTGCAAAAAAAGAAAACTAACGGAGACGAGCCTTCTGAAGCCCCCCACGCAGGAACATGGTTAACTGCGGCCAGGTCTGTTGCTTTATATTTTACAGACAAATGCGTCATGTATTAAGGTCGATATTAAATTATTTTTCTACAGCACTCTTTTTGGGAGGCAGCTGAGTACGTGGCAAGAAAACTAAGTGCATTTCACTTCTACGCATGCTCCTCCGCCTCTGAGTTTTGAATAACGCGAAGCACAGGTCATGGCTCTTCCCCCCCGTCTCTGTAACAACCGGACAACGCCCGACAAAGCTTTGTCACAGCATGCCCAGACGGTGATGCAGCACTGGTCAGTTACATGTTCGAGAATATACAAAATTGGCGCCAACCGCGCCCGCAAGCATTCTACGATATTTCGCAGAGTGGTCATCACTGTGATGCGGGATGGGATTCGGCGGGGTATTCTTTACAGAATCCACTACAAAACTCAATAAGAAATTAGGGATGAGGAAACGCAACCATGGCGCTGAAGAAGCCTGTCGAAATGCCAGGATGTCGCTGAACTGCGAGCAGCAAAACAGAACCTGTCCACCTCTGTGCTATGCCATCTATTTTAAAAGTGGTGGTGAGACTCAGCAGATCAATCGCAGTGGCCAAAATTAAGTGCAGTTTATCTTACAGGGGATGTTACCCCTTTACCATGTTTGGAATCGAAATAACCAAATCGTGCTTTGTAGTCGTGGAAATGGGTTTCTAATATGCATATAGCTTAAAACTCAATATTTTGGCAGCTTCGAAACAGTGTCCTGGGAATTTCCTATACGTCCCATTCATACTTGCTCTATTCAGTGCAGACATTTGTTGCGGGACAGGAGTGAGCTCATGCCAATAAACTGTAGCAGAAGATTCGTATGGCGTCATTACCAGTGCATGGCGTCAAAGGAGTTTTAAATGAATGACTGTTTTATCCTTCCACTAGAAAACAGGTAGTTACAATAGGCAGGCTTATTAGCTATTTCTGAGGAAATCGGGTGCTGGAAACGCAATGAACAATTATTTCAGCACTTCAGAAATATATTTGATCACCGAACATATTTCTGAAACGTCCCCGGGACGAAAAAACATATCCATTGAAAAGTCCTTGTAGTAAATGGAAAGATGTAACACGTTTCAATACGCCGTCTACCTTTGACGTTCGGACACATACTTTGCAAGGCCAATCGCGGCTTCCTTTTCGCATTTTGGCCGGACACTTGTCGGCTGTTCCGCTGAAAGGTCGCACGCTGATGTCGTTCGTCAGCAACCATAGCCGGAGCCACACTCTCCCGTTTCTGTGGGCCACTGCCTGCCCCCAAACATCTATTGGTCGTCGCTGGATCGCCACAGACCACCCTCTGTCCACCATGAACCGCCTGTGGACAAGCACCAGCCGTCCCTGGACAACCAAAGTCGTTCTGAGTCAACCAAACAGCGTCCTTCGACGGCCACCGACGGACAGTTCCCGGCGCAGTCCCAGGCCACTCCTGGGTCGCCGACAGTCATCCTTGACGCCGCCGACCGGCTCTGGCTCACGTCAGCCGCCCGTGGCCGCACGTACGCCGTCCCTGGAGAACGCTGCACGCCGGCCTTCACCTCCCGACGGTGACCCCAGCCGCCCCCGGTCCCAGCTCGGCAAATTTCAGGCCAACCGCCACAGCGCCACGGCCCGCACCCGCGGCGCCGCTTCCCGGAGCGATGGGGTTTCACGGCGCCGGCGACCACGTGGCACAGGTTCCCCGACTCAGGACCGCCACCCGCCTTCCGCGAGCGCTGTCGGCGCCGGGCGGCGGCCGCCCCCGCCGGCCAGCGCGGCTGGCGGCCGCCATAAGCAGGCGGCGGGAGGCCGCCGGGGCGCACCTGTTGCGGGGCCGCTGAATAAGGAGTTACGGCCGGCCGGCCGGGCCGCTGATCAGTCGGCTTATTCACGCCGGTCGGCCCGCGGGCGCCGTCTGGGTCCCCGACTTCGGATCGGCTCGGCTCGGGAGACCGGCTCCGGCTGGTGAGGCGTGCAGCGCTGGGCTTTGTCCTGGGCTGCCGTTTCATAGAACCTGCTGGTTAGACGGTTAACGCTGCCACCGCGCAGCAAGAGCTGGCACGTGGGGTCTGTGTATGAAGTGGCCCTCTGCTTGTGGAAATGAACGTATAGCAAGTGAAGGTGTGAACGAAGTGCCGCTTTAAATGAACGAGTCATAACGAGCGAATCGACCACAAAACGTTTTCCGGCCAACCTCCAAAACTACACCGTAAAATAAGACTGCAGATGGTGGTATTTGTAGTGCGGAATACAGAGGAATGCCTCCCGGGCTCCCGTCGGATGGGTCGTAGCAGGTGGATGCAGACAGTCAGGACACCGAGATCTGAATGCAATTTAACCGAAATTACGAAAACCATGCATCACGAGCGGCCAGCTTGGTGTTTTCGAAGTGCGCGCCGACGGCCCACCTGCAGCTGTTATTTTTAGTCTCTGCAGCGGTCCGCGCGGCGGCCGCAGCTGCGAGCGCCGGTTATCTCTGTTGATGTCCTTGTCTCCGTGTTCCGCGGAGCAGCGGCGTCCAGGTCGGGCGAACGGACCGGCCTGTCCGCCGCGGCACTCCCGTACCTGTGTACACAGCATGCAGGCATCGCCGCACCGTGACAAATGGCAGCGCAGGCCGCCGGTCTCTTGGAACCGGGGGGGGGGAGGGGGTGAAGTGAAAGCGATGCGTTTACAAACAACACTGCACAACGGCTTTCTTGCAACACCTTAACATTTATTATTTAGGCAGCTTTTAATCTAGTTGTTGGACCAGTACGCTGATAACGGCCATTAAAAAAAAGAGAGGAAAAACGTCAGAGCCTGACTGCTTTGGTCTGTGGTAACACGCTTCACGTGACGTGACGGTTGTGCTGATGACTTTGAACGGTTCAACTTCGAAATATTTTTGGGTAAGAGTGAGCGATTTTTGGCGCAAGGCCGGCATGTTTTTGGTGTGTGTAGAGCAATGAACCTTAACGAAAAACAGACGCATGTCGTGGCTGACGATGAATACTTCTCTACAGGAAAGCAAAGTACGTTTGGAGAGTCTATCGCTCCAGAACGACCACCTCTGCATTTAAGCAAACTATGTTTGTGCCAACGGAGTGGCAATAATTAAGTTGAGAGCTTTTAAGTAATGGAACAGACCCTCGCGAGACGGAAACGACATCAATTCATTTTCAGCACTTAAGCCATAGACATCAGAACCGAGGTCTCCTAATACGTTATGGCTGTTCTGCGGTGTAGGCCTGCAGCGATTATCGACTAACGACCCTGGTGCCGCACGGCACAAAGAGCATTTTGCTGTTTAAGATACAATTCCGTTTTGATTGCACCTCGCTGTCAGTTTTCTTTGCACGTTGGTCTTCATGTAGGAGTGATTTGGTTCCATGCTTTCTCATCGGTCCCGCCGTGGCTTTTTTGGTAGTGCCTGGGAAAGTCAACGTCTCCGAAAGGTGAGCGGCGCGGAACCAAGCCGTTCAGCGTGTGGTTTTCTGAGTAGCGCACCCCGTTCAAGACACTACCCGGGCTGTGCTCTGTACCTAGTGGCGATGTTCACAAGCACGGATCAGACAATGTCGGGCAACAAAGTCGTCTTTATTTTACTTACCAACAACCATGCCTGTAGCCGTTCGGTGGCTTGACGCCGAACGGCTACAGTACATTCGCCCAACGGTGTCCAACAGAAAATGAGTATCTCAGGCGCGCCTACCCGGCAGGCTCGGTCCGTGCTTTAGGCCGTCAGCGGGAACAAGAACATATTAAGCGAAATTTACAACGAACATAATACAATTAGAACTATTTCATGACACATTCCAAACGTCACGTATGTTGTAAACACTACACATGCATACGTCTCGCCGTGACTAGGACTTCACAGTCTTGCGCTAGCATGTACCTCCCCCACCCCCACCGTCCGACCCGAGTGCTCTCGGGACCATCCCTATAGCTCTGCCAGGTCCGTGCCAGGTGCACGCCAGATATGGTAGTGTTAATGGTAAAACAGCCTGAATGATCAAGCAGCTGAACTGTGCTACGCAGTCTGGTGGATTCAGGCAGTCGGATCGCAGGAGGTCTAAATGCAAGCTAACCGATGGTTTATTATATACAGTGCATATATATATATATATATATATATATAATATATATATATATATTATATATATATAGACAACATATAACATATATATAACAAGATATAGGAAGACCGCAGTTGACCCCCCAGAAGACAATTTGTAGAACTAAATACCAAACACGAATTAAACACATGAAATGGCTCGTTCGGAGAAAAACGACACTGAAAGCCAGTAATTTGTCTTTCGGGCGGACAAACCAAAGCTCCGTGCGGCGACTTCCGTGTGCCCAGGTACGTTATGCAGGATACGCTACATAGCGCATGCATACAGTTCAAACGTACAACGGTACAAACCCAAATCGCATGTGCAGCGAGCTACAAGACAGCTCAACGTGCAATAAACGGTGTGTGCTTCCTGAAGTAAGCACTTGTCCTGAGCAACAACTCGTGGTTTACAGCGGTTCAAAACGTGTCGGTTTTGTTGGTACTTTAGCTGATTTCAGACGGCCTGACGATAGGTTTCAGGCGGTTCATAGTACGGTCTGCAGATGCCCAATGGCTGGAGAAGTTCCGGGAGAGGTATCCGTTGCAATTGGGACATCACTAGCGATGAGCAGGTTCCTGGATTTGTTATTTTTTTCCGGCCCACTAGAAGAGTGGGCTTCACAAATAAAATCAGCTTTGCGCTAATCAGTTCCGCACATCCTATTTGGTTCCCCTTACCGTTGCATTGACGTACGTCCAGTATCATTTCTGAAGCGTGTCACTATATAGTGGCGCCTTTCAGTCATTACTGAACACGTGTAATGTTGGGAACATGCCCATTTTCAAACGAAAATACATACAAAGGTTACATGTTTCTGCAGATTTTCTTAATTCAGATAAATTCGTAAACAACTGTGTTGGGCAGGTGGCCTTGACGTGTCTCATTTCCATGTATTTGTTACAATAAGCTGCAGAGACATATATTTCTTATTCTGATCTGCTGAATTTCTTCCGCGTTCAGCGTAAAAGGCCTCACGGCGAAACGGTCCCCTTTAGACGCAGAGTTACGGAACACTGGCCGACCTCGCTCCGACCTGACCGTAACCACGGCCACTCGCTGCCTCGCGGTCCGGTCGGTCAGACGAGTCCCGGGCCTGGCTCCGGACGGCGTCTCCCACCGTCCAGGGTGGGAGACGTCCCACCGTCTCCCACCGTCCAGGGCGTGTTCGCCGCACCGCCGCCGCGGCAGCGACACCGGCCTCGGCCGCGGACCGCGCGGCCGCCCAGTGCGTGCCGCCAGCCGCCATTTGTATGCAACGGCCGGATCATTGCGCCGAAACGGGCCCGGGCCGGCATTCGCGCCAGAATCAGAGCAATAACGGCGGCTCTCGGCGCGCCCCGGAGTCGCCCGGAACGGCGCGCAATCTTCCGCAGCCGCGGACGCCGCTTTGGCGGCGACAGCGCAGGTCGTCGCTCGGCCCATGGCGAGGTGGGGTGACAAACCCAACCACCCTAAAACGGGAAACTCCTCGGATTTCGGCCATTTTAGTCTCGAGTTACGGGAATTCTCTACGTATTTTCATTCCGTTTCGCAAAAACGTTACATCTTTCACTCCAACGAGGCTGATCACCCCTTTGCCCCCCCCCCCGTTTTGGATAAGCTCCACGTCCTAGCAAGGGTTTTCGGCCCACCAAGGCACTGGGTCTTCGAGTTTCATGGCATTTAATGACTGAAAGAGCGTATGTAAGATGTAGCCGACCTCATGTTTCAGTTTACGCCGTCGTCAGATGGGGCAAATCATCATCGGTGTCACCGTGTTTAGTGGCCATGCTGTCATCGCTGTCATCACTTATATTTACGGACCGGCACAAATGTAACTTGCTTACAACAAACGTCCGCTGATGAAGCCAACCAGGAGCCACAGAGCCAGAACGGCACAACATCGTCACACGTGCAGTTGCGACTAGCGCTCTAAAGCAGTGCAACGAAGAGAATGAACTGAAACACCACACCGGAGCGCCAAAAGACAGCAACCACTCTGTCCCCGCCGGCCGGGCCGACGTCACCCCAGCGTCACCGCCGGCCGACCAACATCACAGCCGCCGGTCCGTTGTCGTCCGCTGGTCCAGCGCTGCCGCTGGCGCTGGTCGCTGTTCGCGGGCCAGCGCCGGCGGCCGGCGGCTCCCAGCCGCGAGAACGGCGTCGTTGTCCGCTGGCCTCTCCTCGCTGATGCCGTCCCAGCCAGCTAGGCTCACGTCACTGCTGGCGGACGTCACGTCGCAGTCCAACGGCCCGGCGTCACTGCTGCTGGGCCGGCGAGTGCTGGGCGCGCAGGCAGTGCGACACCTGGCCCAGCTTTTCCGTGAAGCGCTGCCGTTTCTGGCTGTGAGCGGCCAGCACCTGCCGAGGGATGGACGCGGAGTGTCAGCTCAGGCCGCAGCCGGCGAAAACGAGGCGAACGACATACCCTGCCGGATGAGCTTCTCGGGGAGGAGGTGCAGTCCCCTTCACCTGTTCCTCTCCCACAACTGGGCCAAATAACGCTCTTCAGTCCGTCGTTACAAACAGGTGGGCTTCAGAGCGAAATTTCCTAGGTCCGAATGAACAGGGTAAGTCACGATACCACTGAGATCAAGATAGCACTGAGATTACGTATGCATCTTGAGCCTGCACTTCAGGCGGGTTAAGCGCATCGGTGCCCTAACTTCTACATTTATTCCCTGGCCCCATTCCCTGCCAAAGTCCTCCCGGTGGAGCAGGAGCCTGGGTCCATCTTAACAAGTCAGCTCCAAGAAACTCCCACGTCTCTCATTCAACAGATAAACGGCGTTTCCCGGGGACGTCTGCCGCCATATGCATGTCTGAACGAACCGTGCCCACGCACCCACAGGGCGCCCTCGGCCGGCTGGTCGCGGTGCGATCTCGCTCCGGCCACGACCAAGCCCTGCACGTCAATTCTGTGAGTCAGTCCGGGCCACGTGGAGCGAACGCCGGCCCCGCCAGCTGACGCGTTATTCAAATTATATGATGCTCCGCGGCAATTTGGCCCATGTCGAGACGATTCTTTTCCTTCCGTCAGCACACCGCTGGAATAAATTTCGTCTCCCCTGCTGCAGAGGCAGGACCCGGCCGGGCGGCTTCGACGGAGAGCTCCAGCCTCACGGCGTCCCGGCCGCTGCCAAAACGCTGAAAGCTCTTCTGAGGCCCGAACGACGACGCGGACCGTCCTGTGTTCACCTATGCCGCGATATCCTCGCAAATTGAGGCCTAAGCCAAGATTAATTACAGCGACTCCCTGCCATATAGCACTTTGTGTGGAACGCTTAACATCGTTCATCCGAGGCGTCACTCGCCACGACGAATTTCACAGAATGTGATTATCAGACTGAAACGCCGAGAAAACGCCAACGTCGCTGATGCAAGAACTTCAGCGATACAACAATGAGGCCGACAAGACACGACATGCGGCAGAGGGCCGAGTGAGACAGCTGGAACAATGTACGGGACACGCCGCATATTTCCGCTTTGTTCCGTCTGACTTCACCAAAGGCCGTCCACCAACAAAATCTCCCCGAATCAGTGATCAAGTGATTTTCATCACGAAATACACCATATATGAAAATCAATGAGGTTTTTGTGAATTAAACATTAACACTTCACCATTACCGAATGGCCGGCCCCTCAAGTTCAGAATGTCATGGTTCCGTCGGTGCGCAGTGGCATACACAACCTAAAAGTAAGGCGACTACAAATAGGCGCACAAATTTCCACTGGCAGTAAACTGCTCTGGGCGACCGTTCATGATCAGCAGCGTTGGTGGTGTCTGAGGACACTGAAAGGACTGCGTGAGTTAATGACAGTTTCTTAGCTCGTATACGGGCAGGAACTTGGGCGATGATATCAAGGTACGACCTCTCGATACTGGCAAACGCATCAACATTTTAAGACTCCAGGAAACGAAGGTTTGAGTGAAGAAATCCGTTAAGATGTATGACTGAGCACCCATTACTAGAGGTGAATCCACTTTCAATAACTTTCACGTATTACGTGCGCCCGTTTCTATCAGTCATAAATATCGTCCTTGAAAACAACGACTCTCGGGTTCAATATTGACGCAACATATGTCAAGTATGGTAGATTTATCTGCTATCTTTCTCCAGACTGAAAGGCGGAGAAAGATTTGCGACGCAATGTGATCACAGCAGCGATGCCTTAAAATAACCCGGTAACCATCCCTACCGACAAGGGGATATTTCCGTCCTGCACTTAGAAGGATCAATGAGGCATTGAGCAGCTTCGAACGGTCCATTCCAGCCACAGCTATTCATTTATCATGCCAGTGGCCCCAAATGGAACTGTTTTTACGCAATATCTGAGGCAATTTCAGTGCATTCAGGCCTCAGCAATAACCTGTACGAGCATCCGCAGACATGAGGACAGGGGCCTCCCCCACACTACAATGCAGAGCCGGATCTTTTGGTATTTACTAGGGAAATCAACCTTGGGTAAATGTCTAAAATAAAAAGGTCCGAATTTCATACTTTCAACCTTCAAAGATACTCCAACAAAAAAAATTGGCCACCACGCGAAAAAATGAACACTGTTTACATTACAGCACGTTCTATTTATCGGTCTCACGTTAAATATGAGCCCGCTTTGTAAACCTCACGGATCATGCTTGTATACACAGTAGAGTTACTTTCACGAGAGGTTATTTAGACAAAAAACCAAATGTGCAGACCGGATGCTACATGCAGCAGATGACTGCAGGATACCTATCACGAGGTGACTTTGTACGTCACAGCAATGCGTCTAATCCGATTTGAAACAGACGATTACACACGTTGTTCGTTTATAAGCTATACCTTGGCATCCAGAGTCCAGTACGGAAGAATCAGGCACGAATCTATTTCCTTCCAATTTTATTTCTAGGTTAAGTCGAAGTGCTCCACATAATGCACCTCGTCGTTTCATATTTCCGCACATTCACGTCATGCCTGACACGCTAACATTCGTTTCATTGTATTAGCTGCACCACCTCTGCGCGTCGCAGGCCTCCGGACGGTCTCCGGCCGGGGTGCTGGAGTCCGTCCGGAGGACTCCCCATCCACCGCGGGCCTCCGGACGGTCTCCGGCCGGGGTGCCGGAGTCCGTCCGGAGGACTCCCCATCCACCGCGGGCCTCCGGACGGTCTCCGGCCGGGGTGCCGGAGTCCGTCCGGAGGACTCCCCATCCACTAGCAACGCTGCATTCACCCGCCCAGTACAGTGAGCAAGTTTCCGGCTTCCCAGGGCGGTGTCCGACCCGTGCTATAGCACGTAGGGGTGCGACTGGCCTTGCATGAAGCGTCAGCAATACCGCGGCGTTCGAAATGGAGTTACCAGGTTCTGCACTGTTGTCAATAGCTAAAACTGACCAATGCATGCACTCAGTGTCAAACATCACAAAATAAGAGTGCTGTGTGCGGAAGCTCATCGTTCAGTATCGAAGAGAGCTCAGACCGCGATTGTTCCCTGCGGTTCCAAACAGCTGCACGGCCGCAGCTTGGTAAGAGGGCAGCGACTACGTGCGTCTATATGAGGACTTCTGGGGTAAGCAATTCGTTGTTATCCATTCCAAATCGTAAAATATGCTGACAACGCCATTCTTGGAAATCTTGTGCTTCATTCAGACCTGGGTAAATATTTGCATTTACGGTAGAATGCAAGTAAATCGGGGTAGGCAATGCATCGGTAGACTTCAGGGAGCACCCTGCCGGTACCCGATTCAAACTCTGTGTGAAACCTGAAACCTGAAAGCTGATGAATTTGTTTCTGTCTTACTCGCCCCGGATTCACCATCCAACATTCCATGCCTGGTGTCGAAACGTATTAAACTGACGTCTTATATTTAGCAGTGTCTAAGCATTAAATCACCTGATGGAAGAAGCTTATCGTTTGCTTTGTGCCCGGGAAATGATGGAACATCATGGGTTATGCCATATTACCGCTTAAAAAGATTTTTATTGTTTTAAAATTACGCGCTCCGGTTGGGCTTCGAAAAAGTGCTTCATCCCTGAATGTCGTGACTCACGACATTCAGGGATGGGGTACTTTTCCGAAAAGGTTCCACTCTGCCACAAAGGATCAGTATCGACGCGCGCCGTATTTGTCGTGCTCTCCATCTCCGCAGCGCGCAGGAACAGGCCGCCGCAGGTACAAACGCACGCCCGTCGTTTGCGGACCGCGCCGTCGAGAGTCGACGCGCATCGTTCTCCCGTGGTGAGCAGCCCCATCCGGCGTCGGTCGCCGGCACGTCTGAGCTGTTTACGGCCCCGCCCGGCCGACCGGCACGTGTGCGGACGACCTTCCGCCGGCGGCGCAGCGGGCGCAGCCGGGCCGGCCGGCCGCCGCGCAGCAGGCACCGACGCGCCACGCCTGCCGCCGGGCCGGTCATCACGCCAGCGGCAGGATTCCCACTCCTGACGGCGCCTCTGGAAGTCCACTTTTGAGTGATACACATGCAAGCGGGCGTGCGACGACTCGATTAGATGCCTCATCATGCTGTCCGCCCACTATCCGGATTTCCCAGAAGATTGCCTCTAAACTGAGGCGAGACCATACGTCACAAATGGGCTGGGGAAAAATGGCGGGAAAGGTCAATCGTTCCGCGATGTTATTCGTATTTCGTCTCGCAGACAGCTTTACGAGGGGTTTTGCGGATGTACGGAGGACGCTACTTTAGATGGCCCATCGTAGCGATGTATCTGAGAGCACAACATTCTCACAAGAGCGCGCTTAACCCGCGTAGTGGAAGGGGGTTTCGCGCTAACGCACACTGGAAAGGGGCACAAAAGTGCTTCCCTCCGATTTCGGAAACGGAAAGAGCTAGAGACATGGAATTTTATGGACAGGGTGGGAACATAACGATTTACATTGCGTGCAACTGCATGACCCTAGGTCAATATCTTCAAGGCCAAATGGGGTCAAAAAGGTCACCTTAGGACACTTTCTCGGCCCGTACAGGCCATTGCGCACAACTTTTCGAACGAAACGGGAAAAGATGGTGTTTGTTTGAGCGTTAAAACGTGGAATACGACAACTTCCATTCATGTGACGTTTTGACCGAGGATTTCGGGTCGAGGTCATGTCAGGTCGTTGACCTATGGCGTCGTTTTTTTCATCTTTTGCAGATCAGATTCAAGCAACACGGGATAGCTTCAGTGTAAATGGGGACGCTACACGCATCTGTTGGCGTATTTTCAGAGGAGGTAGCTAACATCGGTACCTTTGATCACTTCCAGCGTTTATCTTTATGTATGTATATGTATATAAGTATGTACTCATGAGTATCAATGCGACAAACGTATTTTTAGTACGGTCTTTCAATGCATATTTCATACAAATCGATATACTGCAAAGAAAATCTGGACCAAGTCACAAAATAGTTACCTTTGATCTTTGACGATCTTGACCTTTACTGACCCTGGTATATATAAGCGTATCCGTGTGTGCACACATGTTTTTACTAGGGTCTTTGAACGCATATTTCATACAAACTGACATGTCGCAAAGGAAATCTGGACCAGGTCGCAATATTGCGACCTGGACCTCCGATGACCTTGACCTTCACTGACCCCGGTATATGTAAGCGTATCAGTGTACGTACAAGTGTTTTTATTAGGGTCTCTGAATGCATATTTCAACCAACCGACATGCTGCAAAGCAAATCTGGATCAGGTTGCACGCCAACTGACCTTGACCTTTGACGACCCTGACCCTTATTGATAGTGACTTTGATCTTGGCACATCCATCACTTATACCCGAATGACGTCGTATGATTTGGTCAAGCAGTAATCTTAGGTAGAACGTTCCCATTTGTCAGCGAGAACTGTTATTTTCGTTGTTTGCTTGACTTCAAATGCTTGAATTTCAAATGCTTCAAATGCTTCAAAAATTTCCAGCCGATTTTCGATTTTTCCGCGTCAATCGACGAGTTATTCAGTTGTCATAAATGCCACAGAATGGTACCAACCAGCTCCGATCCGTTCTCAAGATTTTCAAGAAAAACAGTTGAGAGGCACAAAAGACCCCCTTTCCAGTGCGCGTGTTAAAGGCCGCAGTGTCTGGGGTGGATCCAGGATTTCGGATTTCGCCAGAGGGTTAAGTGGTCAGCGCGGGGCCCCCTGCCGGCCGGGCCCCCATTGTTTTGCTCTTCAGACTTGAAATAAATGTTGATGTGTTCGAGTTCAGGGGAAAATATCTCACGTAATTTTGGGTTTTTTTTACCGTATAAAGTAACCGAAAAACTTACAAACCACCTTGTTTCAGAAAATTTTGCGTTTTGTCCTCCTAAAAAGTGTCCGGAATATGACAATGGCGGGATTTTGGGCGGCTGCGTCCCTCCCTTTACTTGCAATGTCGTGTCTGTACCTGGTCCACGAACCCCTCTGCCCCTTGTAGTTTCTGGAGGCTTGCTAGCTTAGGTTACGCTCCCTCTTGCATTTACAAACGCACTTTTGACGGTCTCGGGCCGTCTGCCGTGTCAGGACCCTCTAATCGTCTCAGGTTCCTTTTATACTTTCACGTATCCCTCGGGACGTCTCAGGCGCTCCTTTGGTGGTTTCAGGGACAACTCAGGCAGTTTCGTGGAGGAAATATGGAAGTTTCAGGGACACTTAAGTCATCTCGAGATCCCTAAAGGCCTACCTGGGGATTTTCTTTGTCGTCCAAAGGGCCTCTCAGGCAGTAGCAAGGGCCCTCTTTAAGTCTCTGCCGTAACAGAGGCGCCTTGGGCAATGCCGTTGGTCCTTTGGCCGTTTCAAAAACTGTCTGGACGTCTCAAGGTTTAGTAGTTTCAGGGGCCCCCACTGCTAGGGACTGCTAGTTAGCAGTCTCAAGGGCCCCTGTTGTCCTAGTTGTCGCTCTTGTTGTCTCTGGGGAACATTTTTGCCGTCTCAGGGGCCTCTGGCAATTACTGGCAGAGGCAATTACTGGCAATTACGACCACCTTTTGGTGATTTGAGGGCTCCTGTGCAGTGTCAATGGCCTGCTAAACGTCTACGGCAGTCTCCATGTCTGTATCAGGTGTCTTCTTTTTTCACACGGGGTATATCTGGCGGTCTTAGGGGCCTCCTCCTGAAATTCCTCCCCTCTAGCCGTATAGGGGTATTTGCTGGCACTGCAGGGGCCCACTGACAGTCTCAAGGGGACTTTTTCTGTGCCAGGAGTTCGCTTAATACACTCGGGGGTCCTTGGGCCCTCCAGAGGCCCCTCCGACCCTTCTGGCGGTCTCAGGGGCCAACTGCCATGTTGCGGCCCATCTTGCCGTCTCAAGAGACACCTGACCCTTCCGGGGCCCTCTGACTGCAATGAGAACCCCTCAGATTTTCAAAAAGACGAATATATCTCATTTGGGCCCCGCCGAGGTTGAGAAGGTCACTCATGAATTCCTGTTCAAGAGGCCCCTCTAGCTAGCCAAGGTCTCCTTATGCCGCGCTGGGCACCCTCTTAAGTTCTCGCCATCTTAAGGGGCCTCTCTGGCATTTGCTGCGTTTGATGGCAGCAGCAGTCAAGCTCCAACATCCTTTGCTGTGTTGGGACCCCGCTTTCGGCCCCACGGACCCTTGGGGAGTTTTAGGGACCCTCCTATCTTTCTTAGGGACCATCTTGTCGTCTTAGGGTCTCATTAACCCTCCCGGAGGCCTTCTTACTGCATCAGGAACCTTCAGCTTTTCACACAGGCCCGTGAAACCCATTTGGGGCCGATATGGCATTCCAGGGGCCCCTCTGCCGTCTAGGGACTCAGCCCTCATCTTGGCCGTCTCAGAGGTCATGTGACTCTTCTGGCGGTCTCAAGGGCAATCTTCAGTGCTGGGGCCTTGTTGTGGTCTCGGGGACCTTCTGTGCATCTCAGGGTCATCTAAACCCCCTAGAGGCTCACCTGACTGCAGCAGGAACCCGTCACGTTTTCACAGAAGCCCCGTGAAGCTCATACGAGGCTCCTTCGGGGCCCCTTTTTGAGTGTGAGAGGGGTGCTCTCGGGACCGACCCGAGAGGGGCCCCTTCGTGACCCCTCTCATGGGCCCCTTCTTAGGCCTCTGGGGTATCACCCCCCACTTGGACCCGCGCCTGCGCAGTGTTACATCCAACCTGAGATGTTGTGACACCGAATACAGTAGGAATGTACGGCATGTGTTGCCTGCCATCCAGCTGCGAGGACAGGTGTTCACATCAAAAATGCATGTTAAATTACCGAACTGTTTTTCGATGCTTTGAAATAACACTGAACAAGCCTTTCTTAGCTTGGACGTATAATATAAATGCCTTTTTTGGCCAACTTTCATGGCTTTTATGAGCGCCCATAGACATCCGTCAGTTAATCCTCCAAGGGCCGACCTTCGGATCCACCTTCGCCGGACCGGGAAGGGGTTTCATGAGAAGTCTCCCTCCCCCAGATTTCATGAGCTGTAAGTCGCACAGGAAGGATGCAAAAACCGTTAGATGGGGTTTCGCAAAACCTGGAAGAGAGCACCCAGATTTAGTCCAACGAGATCAGTATTAAGGTCACCAGAGGTCATGTTAGGCCACGTCACCTGTCGACATTTTTGAATGAAAACTATCAATCAAGTCGTGTAAATAGCTTCAAGGATGTCAGAAAGGCCACATCTATCTATTTGGTACAGTTAAAGAGCACCTTGGGTCATATTTGGCCATTTCACGCAAAACCGAAAGTGAAGGAAAAATTTCGTTTTTATTTGTATAGGCCGAAGTCAATTTCTTTCTCTCTGCAAAAACAGTGTTTGTGTTTGTTGTGTTTGGGATCACGTCGCAACTGTGTTTAGGATGTGTATCAAGTCTGCAAACACCATATTAAGGTCAAACAAGGTCCACCAAGGTCAAACCTCTGACGTGTAAAAGTCGGGACTTTCTGGTGTCTGTCGTATCATCTGCCGCACTGCCAATAATCAGACACTACCAGCATGAAATCCTACCACGTCAGTTGATGATATATCCCTTCTTCATCACAAAACTCATGCCCTAAATAATTTTTTTCACATAAGTCATACAGACACCAGGCGACGGGCGCGGCTGAAGTGTTAAAACCCAATATTTGACGGGAAGCTATTTTAGCGATGGCCAGCGTATCTATTCTGGCGAACAAAAATAAAAGGACTGGGGCAGTGAAAACTGAACAGAGCGTAAGCACGGATGTGGTTCTTGTCGCCTGTGGCCATACAAAACGTGTATACGTTGAAAACAAGCAGCATTTTTAAAAATGTTAATTAGATCAGCCTGGGCCAAATGGGATTACGTCAATCTTGAAAAAAAGTTCTTGCCATACATCAGTGTTTCTAAAGCACAAAGGAATAATGGTAAACATTCAGACCGTAAACTGATGCATCTCATTGGGCCGCAGGTCCGAAAATTTAGTATAAACCGTGGCCTGACCCCAGGTCACGCGTCCGGAGGTACATTTACATGTGCAAAAGATGATGAATGCAGCAGGAAGTACATTTCTGGTTTACAACCACCAAACTAAACCCACAATCTCAACTGACAGCGCAAAAAAAACGCCGAAAGTTTAGCTGAACTAGGGTCAATTATGTTGACGTTTCAGAAAATTCGAGATATCAGGACTGTTGCATATGTCGTGTTCCGCCAATGCCACAAGTTTCAAGCTAATCGATATTTATGGCAAAAAGTTACGGCACTTTATTTTTTTCGGAACACGGGCTCACCTCACCTGTCATGGATCAATGAGCTGCGTTGACCTCAAGTTGAAAAGCTGACAAAATGTGTAAAAGTTATGTATGAAAAGATACCCTACACTCCAAGTCTCTGTGCCTCTTCGTGTCCTGAACATCTTCGAAAAACCGGAGGGGGATTCTCGTGATCCCCACGACCCGGCTAGTGTTAAGCGCCTATAAAAGCCATTCCACAGCCAGCGAACGTACCGAATTTTCTGGTAACCTTGCCTTCACCCTATTTCAGGAGGGCTACACGGTAGCCGATTCCCGCCAGACGTGTAGGGACGGATTCGTCTCCCCCCCCGGATCTCGAGAACTACTCATCCGATTTGATTGCAACAAAGAGCAATCGATTCGCCATGACGAAAAGCGCATTTTCACAAAAAGTTTTTAAAATCTTGAAAGAGGTGGATAGAGGGATGTTTTAAAATTTAAAGTGGGATGTATTTTGGGACTAGGTTTAACTAACCTGTTGGTCCACCGATTGGATGCAATTAGAATGAATCGAGAAATTATGAATGGGGCTTTTATTAATGGTCCATACGTTTCAAATCCGGAGATAATTCATAGCCGTTCACAGGGTTTCAAAAAGGGGAGGTTAATTTTTTCAAAAATTTTCGAAACAAAAAAGCTAAGAACACGTTTTAACCTTCACTAACTATGTTATGCTGAAGAAATACAAATCGCAGTGCACCGTTTGTATGTGATCACAGGCGACGGCAGGAACACGGAAAAGGGAAGCTTTCATGGTCACATATTCATCAGGTCAACTTACGACCTCTGCCCTTAAATAACTGCCAATGACCTCAGAGTCACATGTAATAACTTTGAGTGTATTTCGTGTTGTTTGAAAACGTTTCCAGTCTTCTGAATCGACATTTCTGATATTCCAGTTTATGGATGTCGCAATACAGGGTACGTGTACTGACATTTTAGGTCATAGCTCCGTGACCCGACCTGTTATCAGTCTGAAACTTGGTACACAAACACAGGGCACTCTTTTAAATCACGCGTTTACCGGGTTTTGCATTTCAAATAAGTACTACGATTTTTATCATAAAACCGAATTTTGACTTTTGGGCTTCACCTGACCCTATGGACTGACCGGAGATTAACAAAATTATTTTAAAAGTTTGTCTTACTACTCACCCATACACACATCTAAAGTTGAACAGGTAGGAAAACTGGCAAAGTTTCATGAAGATGCGTCAAAAACCCTCGAATTGGCAAGCAAACAACCCGAGGGGGCGACGGACTCAGCATCCCTGCCGGAGTAGGGTTAGATCAGAAAGGAAACGTTTTATAATTAATGCAACTTCCCTTACTTCCGTAATGTCGCTGACCTTCAAACGTGCTTAAAGCACCCGAGTCCAAGGAAGAAAAATTCGACAGCTTTGCGCTCGGTATCGTATCAGTCTGTGGCGTAGACATCAAGTACCGTACACCGGGGCCGACCTTCACACAGAACACCGTCCAGTAGCCGGGTGTCGGACTAGCACGCGCCGACCGAAGCGGCCACGAGCCTCTCCTCGGGCCGGCTCGGCTGTCGCGGACTGAGGTCCTGCGCGTCGCTCCTCCGCCGGCGGGCGCCCGTGCCTCGCCGCGCAAACACCGGCCCGAAATTACGGCCGGCCGCGCGCGCCGCTCGCCGGCGGCTTCTCTCGCCGGCGCGTGGCGCTCGTCACCGGCGACGGTAATGAAAATGGCTCCGGCGGCGGCCGGCGGTCGCCATCGACCCGGCACCGGGCAAGAATTGAAGCCGCGCGACCGGTGTCCAGGTGCGCGCGATGACCTATCGCCGGCGGCGGCGGCCGCGCGGAGGCCGGCGGCCGCGCGACAGCGGCCCCATCGATCCGGGCCGCGGCGCCGCTCCGGCCGGCTGATGAGGTGGCGGCTGGCCGGCGCGGCGCCGCCCGGGCCACCGCCGCCCGGCGCACCGGCCCCGAGGCCATTACAGGGTAACCATGTAATATCGGCGGCCGTCTCCGCCGCGCCCGGCACGGCTTTATTAAATTTGCGGCCGATATTGTTTCATTTCAAACACTGTCACGCTCGGGGTATTGATGTCGGCCGAAGAGGAGACACGCCGGCGCTCCAATCGCGCGCCCGATGGCTGCAGGGCGAGCCGCCCGGGGTCGGCCCTTTTTACGGCGAGCTCTTCAAGCGCCGTGTGATCAGGTCAAGCTGCCCCGTGTCCAGGGAGCTTTCCGTCTCCGACCATATCCAGACAAGGCGAGTCGGAGAACACTCCTGAGAGCACAGTGTGACTTGCTAGCTTCATATCAGCACTCCGGCTCAACTACTGTAAGAAACATCCGCCATCATTTGTCCGAGAGGTATATGACGTTCCCGCGCACCACCACATCGCCGCTCGGAGTTCACTGCGGCGGGGAGGCGTGCTTTATTAGCCCTTACACAGAAACTCCCGAGGTGAGCGGGCAGAAAATGCGGCGCAGACGGCAGCCGGTTAGTTATGGACCCCAGCGCAGAGATGGAGCCTCGGTTGAGCAGCAGCCAGAGCTCCAACCGAGCAATGCATGACGCCCCGGCTGTACAGCGGCTACAGCTCCATTGAAGACCACATGGAGCATCCGTCGACCAGCTGCTAGATCCCTGATCAAGCGCAGAACAGATCGAGAACCCCGGAAGAGGCAGAGCTGCAACCGACGCTTCGATGGCAAACGTCTTGCGCCTCACAGTCCAACTAGAGGTGGATAACAAGCAAACATAAAACAGCCCGAGGTCCCACCCACTGCACATATGGAAGAACTACACTAAGATAAGTACCACCTGTGCCTTGAATTTTGATTTGCTGATTGACTTGTAAAACTGTTGCTATCCCAAAGCTGACTCCTTATTCCAGCAGCGATCTCACAGTAAAGAAATAAAGTAAAACCAAAAGCAGCCATTTCAAGGAAATCGCAATAAAGAAACTAAATAAAACCAAATAGGTCCGGTCCACGCAAAGCACTCGCCGAACTTCGGCGGAGGAGGCTCTGGCCGGGACACACTGCCATCCTCCCAGCGACCCCGCTAAACGGGCCGAGTTCGGCCCGCGCCAGATGACGCGACCACTGACGTCGGCCGATTGGAAACTGATGACTGGTGATGGCTGATGGCTGGATTCCAGAACAAAACCTCGGGCTCGCCTCGGGCTCCTGACACCTTCTTTACACAAGGAAAAAAATAACGGAAGCGTCATGCTGCCGTTATTGCGCTTTGCGGCCACGTCTCCGTTACGCTCCGTTACCACGTTCAATCCACTCTGAGGTCGTGGAGGAGGAACCGATAAATTCTATCCGGCTCGCCGCATCAGACGTGACGGCAACGAAGTCGATATACCAGGGCATTATGAGTCCAGGGATCGCATCGGAATTACCACTGTTTCATTAGCCCTGGCACTAAAGATAACACGGAACCCAGGTGACGTGTTCACCGCCAGCCTGGTCACATCCGCGCCAGAGTCCATCATTATTACTGACGCAACACGCACCATCGTGGTCTTTTGAACACTGCGTCGCCGTACTGAGCTTGGCAGTTTGATGCACCACATTTCTCACCATTCACTGCATGTTTGAGAAGTACACATTCACTGCAATCGACGATGCAAAAACGGACAGGAAATTAATGCTACACGTCCTGGACACCGTTACCAGCGACAGCCACTTGACACGCTGTGTCTCACCGTGCAGTCACGGAGACACCTGCCGGCTATGTTCTGTTCGTCCGCGACCACTTCGTTCCCGGGTAGCTACTCGTTCGTGGGCGACTGCACTGGCCTTCAGCAACGGCAGTCAGCGCCACTGAGACAAAGGGGCAGTCAAGGACTAGGCCGAAGCCAACATTTTCACTCCTTTTCCTTTTTTGCTCACTCTCCTTCACGTCGGTTTCATCTAGAACATTGCCTGAAGACTTTTTTTGCCCGCCAACGCTCTTGGGACCTTCCAAAAGTGGCGCAGAGCTCTGCCGTCTCCTCCTGCGTCCTATTCTTCACATTTTTCTTGATCGTTTGTGGTCTGTACTAAGCCTTCCTCTCGGAAATCTTATCGTGTCCTTGACGTGCAATTCTAATCCGTGAACTCGCTCTCATAATTGTTCTACACGTATCAGCCCCTTTGTTTCCTCCATGGCTGCTCCCTGCATTTACCTCCCCAATCGACTCGGATTCTTTTCTAATTTGATTCCAATCGACGTGAGGCTACCTGGTTTGTCAGTCATAATGGCCGTTCTTTTTTGTTGGTGGCATGCTTGAGTCCTGTCGAATGAACATGTTTCCCGATTTCCATTGTGGTTTTGTTGGTAGCATGCTTGAGCCCACATGAATTACCATGTTAGCAGATTTCCATTATGGAGACAGTCTCTTTGAATATCGCCAAATGGCGAGCACTGGCACGGGCTAATATATTTATCTACTTTACTCGTTCTTTTCATGATCCGGAGACCTGATTAACTATTCCCTACCACATGCTTGGTCCTTTTCGACAATGCAAAACGAGACTGGCTACGAGTCCCAAATTATGCAAATACGCCACCGGCGGCATACAACAACAGCAACTCTAATCGCACTAATCCTGCGAACACGGAAGTCCCAAGGACTGGTACGAGAACTCGGAACAGCTGGGATTCGCTTCTACGTTGCCTGCTCGAGCGGGCCGCCGCAGTCACCACGTGACACCACCCTGCCAGCGCGCACAGTCGGTCTCAAAAGCATCGCAGCATCCAAGCCTGTCCGTCGACAGGTGGCGGTGTTGTTCAGAGGTTAAGTTGTATTTCAGAGAAAGGCATCAAAACGGGCGAAGGGATCTCAAGCACGGGGGTTCACAGCAGTGATACGCAATGCGGTGTTTCATGCTGATACAGAAATTCTTCGGGGTAAAAAGGTAATAAGTTTGCTATTAAATTTACTCAATTAAACCAAAATTACGGACCATTAAAGTGCCTTTCTATTTCAAATACAGATCAAGGGTGTTACTAGCATAATGCACAAATTTTTCATCGCCTCTCTTGTGGTCAGGAATCAAAACACAGCTCTGGGCAGCATCGTCAAAACACGCTGATCTACTAGTGCATTAAAGGGTATATCTGGCTTCAATGGGGATGCCTGTCAGTATTTCAGCAGGTATTAAGCTTTATATATAACATTAGATATGTATATGACAAACATACATGTATAAATAACGACTCCCTCCTCCCTTCATGAATAGCAAAAACGCGCGTACCCTTCAAAAACGCGCGTACTCACCTTCGAGAACCGTGACCTAACTTGACCTCGGCCGATTTTTGGGCATCTTTTGCTTGAACTCGTATGACATGAAGAGAATATATGAACCCTATTCGAGTTTCTGAGACACTCAAAGCTACCAAACCGACAGAAAAGTAACGGTCGCCAACGCTACAACATATGCCATAAACATAACGCTATAACAAACACACCTCCATTTGACCTGACCTGACCTGACCCGACCGGAGATGTAATGCGTAAGAGGGTCTAAATAAGTGGTTTTAGAAAGGCCACGAACCGGGCCATCCAATCGTGCAACTTTCACTTCTCAATCACCATTACTTGAATTTTAAGTGAAGGTCAAACTGCCCTTTTCCCTCCCTATGACGGCGTATGCGGGCAAGAGCGTCGTAATGGGCCGGGTTTTCGGGTCCTTTCGCTCGCTCTGCCGACCTTTTTCCAAGACATTATTAAATTTTGCTGTCATTTGCCGTGAGTACCGACAATGATTCAAATCAATAGCACAAGTTCCTGCTACACTGCATTTACCCGTCTTTCTCTAAAGCCCAAACTTACCGAGACTCTCACCTCCCGTAACCAGGTCGGGATGGCACCCCACGCCCGACCCGGCGTCCAGTTACGGTTCCTGGTACGGTGGTGCAAATTTTGCAGAGGGCCGCCCGGCCACTCCTCCGACGACAACAGTGCCACCTGACGGTGATCGCTTTCCGATGCTGCGAAGCTTCTGAGACAGACTGTCCACCAGCCAGACGGGCGCGCGGCCGGGTGCGCCGCGTCCGCCCGGGAGGCCAGCATCGCGGGCTGGCCTACCTCGCCGGCTGCGCTCGACCAGCTGCCAGCCGTGCCTCGGCACACCTGTCATCGCAAAGTTTTGCCCGGGACGGGAAAGAATGTAAAGTTAACCGTACGTATGAACGCCTCGGAAGGATCAAGTGTAATAACTTCCGTGGAAACGACTTCCATACAGCAGCTGGAGGATCTCAGCAAAGTTTACGTTTGTTATGCTTGAGCTCTCACGACCTGCAAATGCAGAGCGATCGCCCCTGTCGCGGCCTCTTTGTCCCCTTATTTTATCTGAACAGGGAACAAAACCAACTTTTTACGAGCTCTCAGCAAAACAGGAGCCCTGAGCCTGACAATTCTACTTGATCAACGAAACATCACTGAGACCCTTTCAACCTGGCACGCATTACAGACGCTGTGATGAGAACAACGGTCGAGACCACTGCAGGACCGGTGACCGCTGAATGCCACGCCATCGTATGTTTCCATCGGAAATTCGAGGAACACCGACCGGTGTGGACGCCGAGGACCCCAGGCGGCGATCACCGGACCGCAGCAGTGTCGTGGAGCCTGAGCCACCCAAGGTCGGCGCACTGTGATTATCACCTCGATGAGCCCGTTTTAAGGGGGGCTGCGAGAACACCAAGGGCGCAGCGCAGTGGACTTCTGCTGGATTTCAACGACAGCTCTGACAGGGAACCTAACTCAGTTTGCTGGAACCGTCCATAAGGTCGATGAACAAATCTGACGACACAGGACAGGCCCCAGCATGATTCTGTGAACCCTGACCCTCCTCTGAGGCAGAAATCGTCAGCAGCCAACACACGGCAGTTCAACGATCCGCTCCACAACGCATGGTCCAACACGAAAAACGGCTCGGTTCCACGGCTGCCTCAGCGAGCCAGCGGGCGTCGGGCCCGGACTCGGCAGATACCGGCCTTCGCAGAGGACGCCTTCTCAGCCACGGCCACGCTCCCCTTCGGCTGCCTCTCCGCCGAGCCGCCAGGACTCCGCCGCCCGGCTCCGTCCAGACGCCGCGGCCGGACGCCCGCGCCGGCCCCGCCGACCCGGACCGAGCGCCAGCCACCGGAACGGAAACGGTAACAGGATGGAAAACTGAGCGGCACAAATCACGACCCGATGACAAATGGCGACAGGTTATTTCCAGCAGTGCGGCGGCGGCCGTACCCGCCGTCCGGGCGGCTCTGCGCGGCCGGCGGCCAGTCGGCATCGACGCGAACGACGGCGGATCGGCGCCGCCACGTGCCGGATCGCACCGGCCAGGCTGCGTCTCAGCCCGGCCCGCCCGCGGGCGCCCGAAATACTCCCCAACTGCGTCAAGGGACGTGTGCAACAGCGTCGTCACCCAAGCCGGCGGTGTCCGGGCCCTCCCCAGCCTCATCCCGGGGACATATTTACCCGGCCGACTTCCCGAGCACGCCGGCGGCGCTGCGGCAATGGGCCGGCGCCCGCGCTGTCTCCGCTGATGAGCGAGCCGACGAGTTCGGGACCGTTTGGTCCGCTCCGATGGCGCCCGTCCGTCTCGGAGCAACTGGACCGCCGAGAGACGCGTCGGGCGACTTTGCAGCCGGCCGCGGCTGGCCGCCGACCGCACGACGCCGCCCGGACGAACGGCCCGCCGTGTCCGGACCGGATCGACACCAGGCCGGCCGGCAAATGGCTCCCGTTGTTTTGGCCGTTTGTCTCGACAGGCTGTGGTCGGGGACCGGCCCGCCGTGCCAGCAGCTGCCCGATCAAAGCCCCTCGGCCTGCACCGGAGCCCTGCCGGCGGTGCTGCGCCGGAGAGCGCCGCAGAGGCTGGAGGCGAACCCAGGCTGAGTGGGCCGCTGACCAGACCACTACGAGATCGCGACCCAACCAGCTGCGTCCAACGGGGAGCTTTCTGAGCAAAATCTGAAAAATCTCCTTGTTCAGAAAGGAGCAATACAGGTTTCCCACTACACAACACTATCGCGCATACCACAGCCGCCGCGGTGTGTGACTGCCCGCTGAGTTTTGCTTTCATGAACCGCTGAAATTGCAGCTCACCGCACGACACAAAGTAATTCGAAAATTCCCTTCTGAGAGCCGAAATGCTGAAAATAGGGCCGATCCCGACGACGACGTGCATACACGTCAGTGCGGAAAAGATGCACGACGCTGTAGGGACCGCGACGCCGGCCGATGACGTGAAATATGACGTCACGACCAAGCCCCAGTTCTGGCCGAGGGGGAGGGCGAAGGAGGCGAGTCGACCGTACTTGCAAAACGATGCGCCAGAGCACGTGGGCGTGGGCTTAGTTCAAACGCGCGATTAGGTGACGCTGTCATAGCCTCATGGAGTCCACGCCAGACCTCTCACATTCTGCCTTCGACATTCTGGCCAAGAGCTAGCTGACATTTCTAGTCTTTTCACTCGACACGCTTTAACTGGAATCTAGGAGAGTAAGCAGCTATCGCGCGCAGTCTAAGATGCGCACGATTGCTTTGGAGGCTGCCCAGGAGACAATAATGCACACAGCTTCGCAGCAAACTGCTCCACTCAACGTCTGTTTTTGCTTGCACTGGCTGCACAAATGCCGTTTGTCTTTGTCTCGAGACGCGCAGCAATGAGATCCTGCCCGCGTTCACAGCGAGCGCGAGGAACGCACATCTCGGCGAGAGGCGGCGAAGCAGCCCCGAGGCGGCCCCACCTGCCGCGACTGACGAATCAGGTGACGCATCTCCGCCTGGAGGCCGCCCTCGGCGGCGGCCAGGTCCTGCACGGCCGTCTCCATCGCCGCCGCGTACTCCAGGAACTGGCGAGACATGTCTGAAACGGGCCGGCGTCCGCTGAGATCCCGCACCAGGATCCACACCGTGTTGGGGCGGTCGTTATGCAGGCTGGTGGCCACGTCATCAAACGATTAATACACACAACAACGGCGCGGTTGAAAGCCCACGATGAGTGATCTGACCGCGCCCGGCATGATGTGAGATGTGAGATGTGAGGCTCGGCAGTATCGGCGGCAAAAACGGCGTCTAAAATACGCTCGGAGGCCCTGAGCTGTTGTCTTGATTCATCAAGCTGCCAAATGCAGGCAGTCGAGCAACTTCTTGAGACCGACACGCCACGAGCGCGCCCGAAATAGAGAACAGGTTCCACGCCGAGATACCTGGACCGGTAGGGGCGCGATGACGCACACAATCGCCTGACGGCGGCCGGCAGAACCGAATCCGGGACTTAGTCCAGCCGACCGTTCCGGGAAGACCGCCGGGACGGGAGGTGTTTTGTCTCAGAACATCCCGCGGAAAACAAGGGATCTTTTTTAAACTCCGACACTCAGAAAGCGAGGCTGAAATGTCCCGGCGACGCCCTCCAGTGACAGCGCTCACAAGGCGTCAGCATTTCTCCGACCAACGACTGAAGCTTCCTCCGCCTCACGCCGAATAAAGTCATCTCACGCATTCTCAGGTGGTCTTCTGTTTCTGCATGATGATCAGAGCGGGTGCGACCTCCCTAAGTCCACCAGTGTA
Organism: Capitulum mitella; assembly: GCA_030062745.1. Taxonomy (NCBI): domain Eukaryota; kingdom Metazoa; phylum Arthropoda; class Thecostraca; order Pollicipedomorpha; family Pollicipedidae; genus Capitulum; species Capitulum mitella. The sequence goes on along the minus strand of CP099849.1, from coordinate 3,935,110 downwards.
TATGCGCCCCACCAGTGCATATTCGCACGGTCGACACGGTCGGCGGCCGCCTCAGCGCACGCCGCACGGCCGACGCAGCCGCCACCGGCGCAGCACGCGGCGCCGCACGTGAAGCGGCTGCGGCCGGCGCCAGGGTGGCACGTGCGCCCGTCCCACGGCCGGGCCGGCCGGTGACACGGGCCGCACGCGGCCGGCCGGTCACGTTCGGCGCCGGCCGGCGTCACGCCCGCGCGTCACAACGCCGAACTGCGCACGGCCGCAGCCGGGTGGTCCGCGCCGGCGGGCGGCCGCCACGCGCGCGCAGCGCCGGAGCGGGGCGGTGGGGTCACGGAACGGCCACGGACTACGGGTCTGCCGGGGTAGACGGGACGCCTCGAGTACAACACTGCTGCGTCGTGACTGAATGTTAACCTGCGCCGGAAGAGAGTGGTTGCCGCCTACCATGTAGTTTTTCTTACAATGCACGTGAACGGTCCGCGTGAAGAGTCTTAAATTTACAATATCTGACCTTACACCTTTTCAGCGCCTCTCCCCCCCCAAAATGATAATAACAAGGTCACAAGGAATCAAACTCGGCATCTTTCGAAAGAAAAGAAGTATGTCACACGTTCAAATTCGTTTCATCGCTCTATTTTGATTAGGACAGAAATGGACAAAGCAAACACAAATGACAAAAAATAGAATGGCAAGAAATGGCAAACACCCCTTGTATGGGGAATGAGTGGAAATTTTCACGATCGGCGGGGGCGAAAATGCACACCAAGCACGGCCTGACTCACTCAGGTGAGTTTGCCTGGGCAAGGTGCAAATATCGTCTGACCCTCCAGCACTTTGAACGTCCACTCATGATCCCGATTCCTGCTAAACAGCCTATCACTGTCATGGCTTTATTTACGGCATATCTTGTTAATTCGCGATGGCTCCAGTGCCATCATTACGTAACTGCACAACATCGACGTGCACGGGCGGAGCCGCAATGACCGTTTGTCTCGGCTGTCAAATCGCAAGCCGATTACGAACAGAACAGTCCGCGGAGTCCCGGATGTCCTCCCCTCGGCCGCCGGGGACACGTGGCATCGCCTCCGCCGCCGAGCCCGGCCCGAGCCGAGGCGCCGCGCAATACGTCAGCCGGGTACCGAGGAGAGAGCCGGCACCGAGTCATGCCCCCGGAAATCTGATCCGACTTCGATCGGCAGGCGGCGACACCGACCGAGCGCGCCCGCAAAACGGACGGCGCCGACGACCGTTTGCTCTCCCCCGACGGGGACCGAACGGTCGGCCGCTTGCGGACTCCCCCAGGAGAGGGAGCCCCGGCTCGGCAGCGCTGGCTCGGGCTGTCCGTCCGATATTGCCGGAAACGTTTTCGGACAACAGACGGGACGCGACCTGCCTCGCCTATGTTGTAAGTAGACGACATGCGGGAATCGCGGACGAATGACATATTCCGGCAGATCAACAGTTGTCTGTTGTTTGCATTCATCCTTAAGAAATCGCAGAGTTCAAGATATACCAGACAGAATGGGTTATTTGGATTTCACGATGAACGATGCACGACAATGTTTCAACACCAAGCATTCAACAGCTGACAAATCTTGTTACTGGAAAACAAAGCGCTGACACATGATAAAGACGTAGAAAACGGCGGAGCAACTATAGGCAGCAAGCTCCACCACCCTGGCCTATTTCTGTCATTTTTGCTTCGGGTCTACGCGTTTAAAGCATTGTCGGACAACCTGCATCACTTCTCTGTTTTTTTTCCAGGCTTACAGCCCAACTCTCCCGCAGAAAGCAAAGGAGGGATTTCCGCAATTTATCCCCGCTGGCAACCCCCGCTGGTATCACGATGAATTCCTGGGTCTCTCGTCACGATATGCTGTGTTTAGCTGTGTAGTTTTACGACGTCCATGTCCCAATCATGTCTGTTCGTGGCCTAAGCGCTTTATGCCTCTGAAAACATGATTTATGAAAAAAATACATCAGTTCCTGTAACGTGATGTCGCAGCGAAAAAAAACAACTCCTCTGGGTACACAATAAACCCTCAACACTTTAACTGCGATCTTGCTGTGCGACACCATCATGCCGGAGAATGCAGCGCGAATTTCCCGATCCCGCGCGAAAAGCCACGCGGTTACAAAACTTAGGCGGTAATCTACGAATAGCGTCCCTCGGCCGGGGAACTGGCCAGTATTTCGCACAGCCTGGGCGCAGAGCGCATAACCAGAGCGGTAGAGCGGGGAATCAGCACTGCTGGTTAGTGAAACCGTGGCTGACCGGCGTCAACTGGCGTTTCCGTGGCTGAGTGGTCGTCTTAATAACCTTGGCTCTGCGCTTTCCGGCTCAGTCCGAAACCAATGAAAGTCCGATCCACTCTACTGTTTCAAAGCAGAGCACGGATGCAAACTATGACAGAGTCCGTGCAAAATGACTCCAGGCTCAAAGTTCCTCACTGATGTCCCCTATTGCCGTACTGTTCTTGACTGCGGCTGACTGCCACGGTCGACATGGCGCCAACTGGATAGAGCGTACAGTCCGAGTGCTCTCCCGGGCTCACCAGCATCAGCTTATAGATGCCCTGCGATACGGCAGCAGGCATGGAGGCTGGTACAACGAACGCAGCACGTGACTCAGAGCCGACTTCACGCCGGCGCATGCGCTTCCAAACGGCATTCCTGCCGTAACACCTTATAAGGCTTTGTAGCTTGGGTACCCCGGAAAGCTTGAGGGCCCCGTCATCCCGACTGGGCGGCGCCGCCAGCCGAGACCTCTCGTCATGAGACGCGGGCCGAGCCCTGAGAGCTGGCCGCTGCGTGACCGCGTGGCTGGCGCCGGGCTGGCGGCCGCCCTGTTCGAACGGCGACTTACTGGGGAATCGCCGGCTGGGGGTAGCTGCTGCCAAAGGGCCGTCTGTTCGTAGAAATTTATCTGAAACTCCTCAGTATGGTAAAGAAAAAAACTTAACACAGATGAAACGCATCACTGTCAATGAGTTCTAGCGCTGGAGCATCCAACGCCTCCAATGCAAAATCGCTACGGCAATTTGAAAGTGTACACCCACCGCTGATTTGCGCACACTGCGCATTAGCTACAAGCCTGTAACCGTGCCATTGTCGTGAACAAAGGCACATTGGAGCATCATATCGCCTCCATGTGCCAGACACCCGTGAATAAAACATACACGAACACGCTATCTCTAGCACCTGACATTAAGAGGAAGCCATTCTCTCGCTACTTCTGAAACCGCTCGGAATACCGCACAGACCTCCTGGTTAGTAGGCGCATGTCGCGAGGCAGCGCACGTGCACGCTTGCGCACGTGCCCGCCAGCGGCCGCGACACGTGCCCGGCCGGCCCGTGGCAGCCGCGGGGACGGCGGAGACAGCGGCGAGCGAGCGCGCCGGAGCCCGGCCGATTACGGCGGGCTCCCGCGGGAAATCAATCGCATATGAAGATGACGCGGCAGCGGCAATTAAAGCCGGCCGCGCCCAATTACGGGCCGGCGGCGACGTCAGGCCGGCCTCGGCGGCCGGCGGCGGCGCGCCGCGCCCCGGGCCGGCCGGCCGTCGATCGCCGGGGACAAATCAGGCCGGCCTCCGCGCCTCGCCGGCGGCCGAGGTCAGCCGACGAGCGGCGCCGCGGCGAGACCGGCGGCCGCGGCGCCGCACCCGGCCGGCGGCCGCGGAGGGCAGCGTCACGTGCTCGAGGGACGAGTCGCCTCAGACACGACGGCGTCGGTCGAGCGTGGCGAGCTCCATGGCCGTGCGGACCACGGAGTGTGCATCGCCAGGGGCAGCGCCAACCCCTCCCCCGGTCCCCGGCGCCACGCCCCTGTCGGGCGCAGGACGCCGTCAGGACGGCGGCGGCCGGCCGGCCGGCGTCTGTGCTGTGCGGCGATCGCGGCCCGGCCGACCGCCGGCGGCAGCCAGAGACGCCGCTGTCTCCGGTGCTGACCTCGGGCGCCAGACGGTACGACCGTCTCCGAATCAATAGGCCGGCGGCCGGCGGCTGGTCGCCCGGCCCGCCCGACCGGAGCCGCCAGAGGCGGCCGCCGGTGGGAACGCGTCCGCGCGGCCGCCATCGATCCCGCCGGCCGGCCCGCCCGGCCGCGCCAATTCGACGCCGATGAAAAATGACTCGAAAACCCGCCGCCACTCCGCCCCATGCATCACGGCCGACGCGCGGCCAAAGGTTGCCGGCTGCAGAGCGCGCGCATCTGATTGTTTTGAGGCCGGCCGACAAAGGCTGCACGGCGGCGGCCGGGCCGGGGTCAGACCGGGTCCCCCCCCCCGGCCGGCTGGCGGCGCCAGCTCGTGTGGCCCGCACTCCCCTGCTGTACGTGCCTGGCGTCCGAGGAGGCCGGATAGGGTTAGCTCCTCAGCGCGCAGCTGCCGGTGACGTGTTGTTTGATTCAGAGTGGGGATAGGTCACGTTGCTGGATCGGATGGCCAAGGATCGTGTGACTGGACGGGAGAAAAGCTTTTAGGGTGCCACCTTTACTATACCGTCCAATATGCATCCCAGCGATCTTGCCAAGGACGCATCTCATTCTCCAACTGCAGCGCAAAGAAACCAAGGCATACCAGCAAATTCTAGAAGCACTGGATGGGAAGAATGTGTCGCACGTTTTCTCCGTAGATGGAAGCCTTACTGAGCTGTGGCATAGTTCTTTTTCATAACCACGTGCACGCGCAGAGGAAAATTGTAGACACACACACTTTCATTCGCAGTCATGAACACGGTGAGAAAGGACCAAACGCCTAAAAACGTACCGTTATGCTGGAAGACAAAATTCATCATCCTCACTCAACGGAGAAATCGCCGTGCTTTCAAAACTAAACTAACATCGGACAGAAATACCATTATGAGGTTATCCGAACAGTTCACAGTTGAGGGAACAATTCTTAATCTGAACAAGGGCAGCACTGGTCGGAAAGGACCCGCCAGATGCCAGGAAAAGTGAGGAGGATCCTCGCGGAAGACCCCGAACTGACGCCTATCCACCAGGAGTTGACGCCAAGCGATCTGAACGGCAGGTGAAGCACAAGTGGCTCAAGAGCAAGCTGGAGGCCGATCCCCACCTCCCTGAGAACATCTGGTTCAGCGACGAGGCGCATTCCCGCCTGGATGGGAAGGCTAACACCCAAAACTGGAGGATCTGGGTCGCAACTTGACCCGATGGCGTCCTGGAGAAGCCGCCGCACAGCAGCAAGGTCACGGCCTGGTGCGTGACGAGAGCCAAGTAACGCTCTCAGAGACATCACCGGACCGTTCTGGTTCGAACACCCCGATGGCGCGGCGGCAGCAATCGCCAAGGAGAGCTACATCCAGGCTCAGAAGTTCTTCTAGAAGCGTCATGTGCAGAAGTATGAACCTAGCGGCTAACTTCTGGTTCCAACAGGACAGTGCAGCCCATACACTTCCACCATGGCGCTTCAGCGGCTGCAAGTGCGCACAGAGGGTCGTCAGATGAGCCGGAAGTACCAGTACCCGTGTCCGGCGCTGAATCCCTGAACTTCTTTCTCTGGGATTATCTGAACAGCAAGGTATACCAGGGCGACCCGGAAGCGAGATTCGGAAGATCTCTGTGCCGATGTGCATGGAAGTCATCCAGGAGGCCAAGACCAGGGCGCGTCTGGGCGGGAAGCCAAGAGGACGGCACCCGGAATATGTCTTCAGGACGTAATGCAGATCGGTGCACATCATAATGCCTTTATCATAACAGATTTGCCTGAACCTGGCTACTGAATGGTGCAAGTATCAGCTTTTGTCTCAAAAGTTTAGAAGTTATTCGACATCAAAATGTGGGACACCTCCCCTTCCACCCGGTATAAGACTGGTAAAAGGTAAACCTTCAAAGACGAAAAGTGATATAAACGCGACATTTCCTGGTATGGGCGGAACAAAAGATAGCCTGGTCATTACGCTAACACTGAGGGCGGGTAAAAATGGTCACACGGAATCTTTCAGCATGACGCTGTCATGAAAGTTTGTCGGGAATGAACCCAGCCGCCGCTCATGCTGTTCAGGAAGAGGTTAGCTCACCTTCGCCTCCTCTGAAGTCAGAAAGGAAAAAGGACGTTCAGTTCGTCTGAGATTCAGAACCGGTGAGGAGTGCAAGAAATGAATTTCGCTCACCTTTTAAGACGGGAACTAGAGCGGAGATGGCATCCTGTTCCGGCATCTGGTCCTCTTCCACCAGGCCAAAATCACCAGCCAACTCCCTCACCTTCCGCACCGGCTCCGACCGTGACTGCAGCTGTGAAGAGGAGCTGGGAAAGAAGAGGAACGGACGTTAGCGGCTAATCAAGGATAGGACAAAAGGACTGTTTAACGCCCTAAAAACGGTGTTAGAAACCATTATCTTTCGAACGTTAAAAGATAACTTTGCGTCTTCGATTGCCGTCGACCCTGGAGCATTTTGAAAAAACGACATCACGGTGGCCGCAAGTTTGATGTGTTTTAATCAGTACGCACGGTGCTGCATTAAAACGCCATTACGTCCAAACTGAGCCGGACAGCTATGGGGACTAAGGCCTCAGCAAAGTACGCTCGGAACGTTTAGTCCCTCCAAAACGCACTGCCACGAATGAGTAATATTCATGAGTGTTTTGCCGTTGCGCTGATCCCTACGGAGTCAGTTATAAGCAACTTTCTGGTAGCAACTTAGTGCCTTTAGCAAGGCTAGTTATCCCCCTAAAAACAAAAAAGCAAGTCAAGTACAACCCGTAAGCTGACCGGCGCCCCATGCCATAAACGCATTAATTTACTTTTTAGCGTCAAACCACAAGATCCGTGAATTGAAGGCGCCGCATGCAATGCACGGCTGTTCAGCCTGAAATATAAATGGAATCGGCATGCTTGGTTTAAGACAAGTCTAAGATTATCCAGAGAACCTCTCACATTTCCCAATCTGGGGCCAACATTTTTCGGTTCAAGATGGCACCGATACCTGAAATATCTACAGATCGTAACCCAACAGCCAGGTAAGAAAATTAATTTATCTTACTCTTCTAATCGGCCGCCAGCACTGCTCTGCACCAGCCTAAAACAGTTTCCGCCTCCCACCCCCCGAGAGCACGACCGATCCCACGTCGGCAACCACGCTGACACACGTTCGCCTGGGCAGCAAGATCGGCGCCAAAACCAGACCGACTCGCCAGGCCGGCGTCCTGTGCCGGAACACGGGGCCCGACCGGCGTCCAGCCCCGGACGCTCCTCTTTTGGAGCCGACTCACAGGAGCGCCGCTCGCCCGTCTCCCGGTGACGTCACAGACGTCGAATGATCCGTTCAAAACGGGCGGCTTTCGGGGGAATCTCGCGATCTCACCGAGGAGGCGGCACGCGGGAAAGATCGCGAGACAAGTGGGTGTCCCCCGCTGTCAGCGCCTGCGTCGCCAGTTATGTGCTGTCAAAGTTAAAACTTCCCGGCCGCCATCGCTCTCTAAGGCGAAAGGAATATTCAACCTGGATCGACTATTCTGAAGCGATTTGGCTGGCAAAAAGGTAAACAACGTGGCTAATCACGTTTTCCGCACACGATATCATGATAAATGACTAGAAGCATCCAACATGTAAGTGGTCAAAAACGATATGCTGAAGCCATGTTCCGATCTGACGCAATGCGGGTCTTCAGAAAACGTACATTAGTCTGTGCACGCCCATGCTGTCACGCAATAGCTGGCGATACGACACAGCTGAACAGGACACTGGGGAAATGTAGCTGAAATCGCCTGGAACCCCATAACATTCAGCTCTAAGGAACAATGCATATTAGCTCCAGGCTCCACTTTGAGTATCGCAGTTCAGAGCAACATTCAACGTTCAACGCGGAACACTCTCTTCAACCACAGCGTAAGTCTGCCTGAAGGACGACGATGCGGCTCAGTTGACTGAAGGCCACGCCACGGGGTCGGACCCCTCCACCGCACAGCACGAGCGCCATCGGGCAGAGGTCCTGAGGTCCCGGAGGACCTGAGCACCAGAGCCGTCCGGCGCCGGCCGCGTCCGTCGGCGGCCGTCCCCGGTGAGCCGACCGGGCGGCGTTTTTGCCGGCGGGTCCGGCCGGGGGCCCTCGGCGGCTGGAGCGTTCTGTTTTGGCCGGCCGGCCGCGCTGATCCGGCGGCTGAGCCGGCGCCGCCGTCCCGGAGGGCCGCATCGAGCCGGCCCGGCGGCCGCTCACCACGCCGAGCCGGCGTCGCCGTCCCCGAGCTGCTGCGACGCGACGGCCGGCGACGGCGCCGACTCCTCCGCCTCCGCCGCGCCGAAGTCGAACATCGTCCTGCGGCGTGGAGACGGCGCGGTCAGCGACGCAGCCCCGGCACGCCCGCGCCGACGGCAGAGCATGTAGAGACCCAACGGCAGTCAACACCCGGTCCGGTCCACCCGCTCAAGTCGCCATGACCTGGGCCAAAGTCGGCACCGAGCCGCCGATTGTCGGCCGCGGCGCCGGAACCGACGGCGGCCGGGGGACAGCGCTCCGCCGGTCCGCCGCCAATGGAGTCCGCCGCCGTCCCGCTGCAGCGGCGCACCGACTGCGCCATGCGCCGCCTAATCAATCAACAGTCAAATTAAAACTTTAGCACCGCTTCCCGGCCGCCAGCCGGCGATTCATCAGCCAAATGACGTCACGCCACTAATAACCGGTTCGGCGGCGACCGGGCAGTGCGGCCGAGATCTGCGCCCGGCCATCGTCCATTATGCTGAATGGACTGCGGTTGGAGTCGGGTTCACCGGCCGGTCGGCGTCTGCATTTCGGCTTAATTCTCGCGGCGTCGACGGCGGAGAGAACACGTCACTTTCCGGGGCTAAATTGCGTTCCGCCCCTGACCGGACGACTGTTTCAGTTTCAGGCTTGGGCGACCGTGCGCGAATTACCCTGGGGTCCACAGTCGACTTTGAATTGCATAATAAAACATAGGCTATAAAGGCTGTCTTGAGCAGGAAGGCGCGCACGGCTGCATCGGAAATCGTGTCGCGCAAGCCCAGACAAGACCGGCAGGAATACGGCGGCTTCAGGCTTCAGGACGGCTTCAGGAGCATCGATCGGCCTTTAAATGGATACCGCCAACCTTTCCGTCCTGTGTCGCAGCGGGCACTTGCGTGGGCTTTGACCCGCAATAAGTACGGCTCCGTCGACGACAGCGCCGTGGCGCCCCACGTCGGAGCTCAATAGAATCACGTACGGCAGTCCCGAAAAATCTTGAAATTTGGCCCCAATAAATTTACAGCCGGTAGCTGTCGCCAAGCGAACCATCGCAACCATCTGAAATATCGATGGCTTATCGCGTACATCCAAAGCACAGATAACGTTCAGGCTCAAGAAACTTCGTACCGGCCACTTCACTGAAAAGCAGACTAGAACCTTTCATCTCAAATGGACTGTTAAGCACTGGCGGATCCGGGGAGCATCTCGGCCATGGCCCTTCAACCGCGGAGGGCGGCAAAAAGCCATTTTCCCCTAACCCAAAACGCATGGCAATGTCCATACGACCAGAGTTTGAAGTCGCTGGACACTCTAAACCCATGGAAAGCGTCTCCTTCCCCTCCCCCCCTCCCTCAAATCGAGCCGCTGCATCAGATCCTGCTGTTAAGCACGAGGACGTCATCACTTTAAACAATCTCGACGTCCGACAATTAGCATTTCCCTCACGATGCAGTAACGCAGCACCATGCATCAAGGTACCAAAGCCTGTTGCGCTGATCTGGTTAAACAAATGGGACAATGATGTATTAGTTTTCAGAGGAACGACAGCTGCATGGGGAACCGGTCTGTGAAACGATTAAAGCGCTATTTCTGGGCAATGAGACCTGGCTCGAACGTGACTAAACATGTAGGCTTCACATTCCCTGAAAAATGACGTGCGAAAATAACCACTGCGTTACTTATATTCTGGGCACAGCATTCGACGTCGCAATGACAAAGAAACAAGGCGCTTAACAAGCGCAGTGCCTGACGAAAGTCATCAACGAAATGGCGCCATTAACACCACAGAAAACATCTAGTCATGCTGTCTTCCCATTTCACAGACATGTTTTTACAGAACATCTTATCTACCTTGCCTTCTCAAAACACACCCGTTTAAAAATTGATCGACGTGATTGGTAAACAGCAGGGTGACGCCTAACAATTATCCCTCGCCCAGCAGGAGGAATTTTCGTCCTTCCCCAAGACAAGAGGACATCAGAGTCTCCAGAATGGAAGATGACGTATACAATAACGTAAATGTGTTCAACAGTTATTGTGTTGTTTATTAACGTAGAGGTGCACTATATTGGGCCAGATTTTAATCGAGCCAATAACTCCGAACTGAGGAGTTTTGGACCGTCTTCCTTTTTACTGCAGCCATTTTGTAATTTTTTGTTGCAAATATATATATATATATATATATATATATATATATATCAATTCGTTACATTTTAAAATTTTCAGCCCCAGTCAGACTCATTGCCCTCGAAAATGATATAAAAAGTCGCGTGCATTCAACATTACTACACTATATAACAGAACACCCTCCCCGTTACGCCGTGACTGAGCCAATGGGGGATTTTTAGATGTAGTCATTCAGTGACGTAATTTAGAACTAAGGGATTACCACGAGACATACGGCAACGAAACCGTAAGATAAGTTTTCAAGATCTCAAAGGGGGCCGAATCCGCACTCCCTCAACAGATCAGATTCAGCCCAAGTCATCGCAGTCGCCATGGAGACGCACGTGGAGCGTTGTAACAGATCACGACGTTCGCGTGCAAAGAATTACGCCTACGGGGTAAAACTGGGTGAAACGACCAGAAATGTGGAATTTACCGTTTTCGGTCATGTTCTACTAACGATAAGTGCTCTCATAAACATACCAACCCTATCTGAACATCCCTTCACACTGCACAAAAATATGCGAAACACACGTTTTTATTGAAATGAACTGGGTAAAACTGGGTTAAATTATACTGAAAGTTTTACCTCTTATTTTCAATCGTGTTCTACTCACGACAGATGGTCTCATTCCAAAAATCAACCCAATCCAAGCATTCATTGACGAGATAAGAAATTATGTGGAATACTCGATTTTGACTGGCTAATGAACAGGGTAAAATCGGGTAGTACGATACGTTATGGGAGATTTGTCGCTTTTTTACGATGTACTCACGAGATGAATGCTCATTCCAAAAATCGATTCTATCCAATCACACTTTCGTACGAATTGAAAAATTCGTGAAATGCTCCACTCTGGTTTTCTTCGGAAAACAACAATGTAGCACCAATGATGTCTTTTGAAAAAAACATGTTTCCTTTGCTTGCTCGCTTTCGACATATTATGTCATAATCAGTCGAATACAGGTGTACACTGTGTGGTAACATGTGTTCAAACTTTACAGCGCACCTCTAATCAGTGTCTAGTGAAACGGCACTTGAACTGCCATCTGACAAGTTGCCTGACGGGAAATGGCCAAGATGAGCGCCTGGCATATCATTCTCCAAAATGAATGGTATGGCATAAATGACATACATTGCACGGTGCCCCGGTCTCCATTTAGTGTTCTAAAGGAGCTTTCAGATGGCATCCCCTCTTGTTATCCCTTTGGCAACTTTGCGCAATATCGTGTGGCATTTCGAAAAACTGCAAATGTGCATTCAGGACACCCTGTTGCAATATGAGTATTTTGGGTACCTTAGATATCTTAATATCTTTGATATCTTAGATATATTTGTGCCTTGTATGCATTTGGTATCTTTCAAAGGCGATAATCAGTGGCCCTTTGCAATGAGCTGTTCGCAGGCTTTGCAAAATCCGAGAAGGCATGACCTCGACAAACAGATCATATTTCAAAAACGGAAAACAAATTCCAAGTATCGCATATACCAGCTTGTTAAAAACTCAGCTACCAAACATGGCCGGATCACGCGTTCAGCGAAGTAAAAGTTATGAAAGAATAACCTCAGTCGGGGTCTCTGAGGCCGGCTCCCGGGCGAGAGTAAAATGAACAGCTTCGCCTTGTAGCTGCCCTTTACCGGCTACGTTACACCTCCTTACAAGCGACGCTATAACAAAGCCGAGTAATGGCGCTGTTATAACGGAATTAAATAACGTTTTTATTAGGGCGCCAACTGGTCCGCACAAGCCGGTCTGGTGCCGGCCCGGCGCACCCCGGCGACCGGTGGGGACATCACATCACGCCCTGCAACAATGGCCTCACACCAGCGCCCCGGCCGTTCAGTCGCCGCTCGGCACCGACCCCGTCACAGGCGCGCGAGCCCGAGCCCCGTCCAGGCGCGATCGCCCCGGTCCGCGGCCGGCCGACGACACGGCCGCGGCTCAGACGCTGCGGCCCCGTCCGGCCGGCACAACACCAGCAGCTCGTTAAACATTCACCGGCGCAATCGCGGCTCGGCGGCCGGGAAGTTCGGCCGGCGCCGGACGGCCGCCGCGCGCCGCCCGTGATGATAAACGAGCCGGCCGGCCGGATAGCCCAATAAGTGGCGGCGGCGGCCGGGTCCGGGCCGCCGTCTCCGACTGCCGTCTCCGTCGGCGGCCCGCCGCCGGCCGTCCCGAGCGCACCGTACCGAACTGAACAATGTATGCGTTGCCCGCGCCGCCTCCCGAATTTCTTAAACGCCGTCCTGGAGAATGGTAATTTCAGTGCGGAACGAGCCGTCGACACGTGGAGCAGTGTTAAGGACACATCAAGCCAGGTTAACGACTGGGGGTGGGCAAATGTAAGCGAGTAGAAATTCAAGCATTAACCCATGGCCTGGGGGAGGCAGCGTCCGATGCCCCTACTTTTTGCTCTGCTGCTTACCTCTGTAACAAACAGCACGACGCCATCAAATTTGCACCAACCCCCGGCAAATCAATGCCGCACATTTATGTCAGTTTTTCAAAGGTCATGCAGTATGACCTCATGAATACAGTGCTCTTTCCTTTTTCGAGTTTGCTTGGCATTTGACATAAACGTCGTGCGCGATGGCTAATACGTGTTTAATTTACCTCTGTGATGATTGCAAGTTTCCAGATGCGGTGTAAATTTACGTCATAAAACGACGTGTGATAGCCGGTAGAGGATTTTCAGGTGTCGACATGAGTATTAAATCATTTCATGGAGTTTTATGTTGCTGCTGGACTTCTCTGCGTTTTATTACTTATCTGCTAGCCTAGGGTTACCAAAAACATTTAGGGGTACCAAAAACTCGGTCCGGATTCCACGCAAATGAAGGATGAATGTGTGGGAAATGGCATGGAAAAAGGCGTTTTGCGACCGTTAATTAAGCCAGGTTAATTTATTTCTCACAGGAGTGTAAGAATCACAGGCAGGGACCAAGACACGACGCGTCAGCTACTAAAACAAACGTAATTTATTTCCTCCTTTTTTTCCTTTTTATCTCGCCGACAATTTTTTATATGGCACGCAAATATGTAAACGCGAACGAAAGAGCAAAACAATCATATTTATGGCTCACTGGTTTCATATGTGCATTTACTACTGCCAAACATTGTTGACGGTTTGTTGGAGGCACACGTGGGCATAATAGGTTTGAAGTTACAAATATTTATCTTTATTAAATTAATGTGTTACTACTATTTATAACCTAAAACTAATTATCTCACGAATGTTCCCAAAACCTTAATCATCATTAAAGGAGCAAAAATGTCATTAAGGACTAGTAATTATTTTTGGGCGACATGAAAAGAAGCTGGCAATAGAGCACTTCATTTCACTGTTGCGTTCAATCGCTCGAGGTTTAGAATAAAACTCAAAATTTCCGCGAAAGCCCCATTACCACTGCACAAGGAAAAAAAGCTTGTGCTGCATACAAATGCCGCTATCGCATCACGGTCATGACGTCAGTTTTCTGAGCCTGAACACGGTACGGGGGCGGATGCCTTGCCTGCTAATGGTCGTCGTTAAGACTATGCCAAATATTATCACCCCAGTCTCTGGAAAGCTGCAGGCTGGTTTTTCGTGACCAACAACCAGGAACTTCAACTGACATTGTGAGTTCGGACACACAGCATCTTCGGCTCAGGCGCCCAGAATGTCACGTCATGATACATCAAAACGCGCCATATGCGAAAAATGGTCGGAGGCGAAAAACGCTGTTCAGACCGATAAGCACTGTTCCCATAAACAAGTGTCAATTTTTCAGGTCAAACAAGTTTTTCCAAGTGCGTCCGAATTCCACCACTGCTTGCACCAAAAGCTATGTAGTGAAATGCATGCAAACACATAGCAATACGCGATGCATATCTAATTCAGGAACGAATCAAATGCAGTGGGGCACGCCGCAGACTCAACCATACCCCCGAGAAAGATCAATGCTTAGCAATATGCAGCCTGCATGCATCGCTGTTCCGAATCGATTCAAATTTTACGGTTTCCTTTGGGCAAGCCCACCGTGCCCTTTGTGCGACGAACAATGCACGGCTAATGCAAAGAGCACAGCATCACCAACCACGGCATGGCAGTGTCGTTCGTTTTCTTCATGGCAGCATCAGGATTATTTATCACCCTGAATGTAAGGATGCCGTTATTTTGCATGACTAGAAAACGTTCTCTTTACATGACATCACGTCCCAAAAGAAAAATAAGGTTTGCCAAGCCAGAATTGCATGAGTACGCGGAACTGTTCAAAACCAATGCAAAATACTAACTGGACACGCATCATACGGCCAAACCGAGTTTTCTCTTCACAGACGTCTAATTTTACCTAATCTGGACAGCTCACAACTGTTAATGGATGAACCGAACCTCACTCTGGGATTGACTGAAGGAATACGCATGAAAGCCCAACGCAATAGGCACGTGTGTGATTTACGGCTAGGAATGACAATAGGTTGCAACCACCATGAAGTCATCACGAACGCACTTCTACAAGCAATTTGATGCGCCTTAACTGCCCAAAATCATATGATGTGCTTACTATTTCTGGGCGTGTACATACATTCTATAACTTTTGATACCTATATTTGCATTTGTATTTGTATTTGTAGTGTTATCAACTGCTCATCTGTCCCGCCTTCGTCTTCATGAAAATCAGTTGTGGATTTAGGCTACCATTTGGAAGAACCAACAGCTTTAGGAAGGGGCGGACGGTGACGTGATTACCCCCGCCTTTGGGTTACATATATGCACATTACATAAAATACACCACTTACATCACGATTTACCTAGCATGCCTTTCATCCCAGTGGCCTTAGGGATAACAGACCTTTGGGTACCGGATCTAACTTCAATGACATGCAATCTGACATGCAAAGCAACAAAACCAGAAACCAGGTAGATAGTAAGAACTGTACCAAATGGCGCGACCACGATGCGTCGGCTTGGTTCTGGATATCCCAGGACACCATGCAGCCGGCCTTACGGCGGCTGCGTCGTTTCTTTTGGCTGCCTATTAATCGGTCACCAAATAGGACTAAAAATAACCCAAACGGCCACTTACCACCAAAATGGATGAAGCAGAAGTAAAATGAACATTTCACTGTCGACTGAATATTCCCGCTAATATGGACGGTTCAACCACGAATTAGAAAAAAAATCAACTGTAAATATCCGCTTTAGTCTCCAAACAGGCGGAGAAAATACCCTTTCTGGACACCATCCACCAGATTGGCTGGATTATCACCGAACAGGTGAAACAAATCACCAAAATATGGTAGGAAATACAGAATATGCACCGGAATTTGGGATATTCAATTTGCCAGCAAAAGGGACCATATTTTGGACTAACTTGGCATCAGCATGCTCGCATTTGAGGACGCCGGGCGCCTAGTGCCCTGGAAATGTTACAGGCGTTCCGTGGTACCTCGTCAAGGATTCGGAGGGCAATCCTTTAGAAGCGCACGCCATAAACCAAGCACACTGGATGACACATATACGGCGCGCGTGGCAAAAGGAGACGTCAGCTGTTGCGAGAAACAACAACATTATGCACTGGACCTCCAGGTCGTAGATCACCTACTATTCGCTCTTGTTTTACACGGTAGGTTAGGTTAGGTTAGGTTAGGTTAGGTTAGGTAAGGTTAGGTTAGGTTAGGTTAGCGAATAGTAGGTGATCCACGACCTGGAGCTCCAGTGCATAATGTTGTTGTTTCTCGCAACAGCTGACGTCTCCTTTTGCCACGCGCGCCGTATATGTGTCATCCAGTGTGCTTGGTTTATGGCGCACGCTTCTAAAGGATTACCGATTCGGAGTAGGTAGCTGCCACACCAAATACTCTCGAGCCATATAGGACATGGAGTCATGGGGGGGGGGGGCAAATCGGATCAGGAGCCCTGGTTACCAATGGGGGCCCATGTGGTTTGTCATATCATGGCGTAAAAAGCTGATGACGAAAAAACGATGCCGACTCCAAGGGGCGCCCGCCGGTTTGGCAGGAACTTCTCTACAGTCAAGTAGGGGCCCCGTTATCAAAATCAAAATCAAAAGCACCAGGTCCTTTGGCCTCAGTGGTTTGGGCCTCCCTGGGGCCTTTGGTCCCAGGGAGGCCCACTTGGCCTCCATGGAGAAGGCATGACCTTTCGCTTGGCTACGTCACTGTTGGGTTCCTATACTAGATTTTAACTGGCATCAAACATATCAGCCTTTTGGTGAACAACAAGCCAAGCCTTTCTGATTCATCTATTGAACAGAATGTGTATTTTGGTGGTGGAAGTGGCCATTCTGGTTGTCTTATCAATTCTGTCCCGTTTTTTCTTTAGTTCTGCGAAGCGCGGAACATGTTTCCAACAATGGACGCACCCGAAGCGCGAAATGTCTTTCAGTTTGCTCACCCTTTGGCAGCTGCCATGTTTTCTGCGAGTTACATCACTCAGTTCTAGGTGCGTGCAAGACATGGTTTAGTCAATCTGCTGTTAAGAACATAAATCACACGGGGCGCCATTTATCGGCCTTCTGTATTGTATGTACATGCCTATGTTTTGCCGAACTGTTTACCCTAAACTGGAGTCAAGACGCACCCATTCTTTTAACTCTTGCGTTGACTGGATGGTTCACTACTGAACTACAAAAAGCATTTGCAACATCAACAGCAGACAGCTACAAACACTGCCGCTTTGATGAATGACATGTTGTTTACTCACTAAGGAAAATGCTTGAAAGTGGTATTCTTCAAGCACCTGGTTAATGGCTTCTGCTGTTGTTTTGTAATTGGTTTACTGTAACACATAACAAACTGATACAGTATCGAACATACCGATGCTGTACGCACGTACATAGATTTTTACGAGCCTTGAAACGTTCCGATTAATTTCATGTATCTAATGAAGCAGGATTCATCTAGAATGTTTGGTATCACTCAAAGAAAAGTGCAAAATATTTTCTCTCTCTAAGCCATACTATTACAATGATATAAAGGCATACATTAACATGTCGTATTTTTTGACATGATTGTCACAAACAGTTTTAAGAATTTTACATCACTAACCTGAACTGAATATAATAATTGTTGTTACGGTGACATATTCATACAATGTGATAGATGTCGCTAAGAGCAAAAGTTGATTATTATAGGTGGCGCTACGTGCGTGGTAGAGACCTCTCCGCCTCCAGGGCATTGCATGCCTGAGCTACCGATCTTGATGAACACGGTGAGAAGCACGGTTGATCTATGCACATCTATGTCTTTTTGTATGGTCTTTTTAACCAACCCCTTATTGTGACGGGGAAATTCTACCCCCGCAGTTAGTTTTTCCTAAATGTTTTTTTTGCGACTTAACTTACTTTTCTGAAATTCACTGGTTCAAAATGCGAAGAAATAAAATAAAAAATAAAATATGGGCGGCGATTCTCAAGCTCCTTTTCACCACAGTCTGACATAATGGGATATTAAGGTTTAAATCAGGTGGGTACCGCCCTATCGCACGTCGAGAGACGCATAACCACTGGCGAGAACCGTGACCTGATATGACCCAGGTTGACTGTTTGGTGTCTTTCTCTCGACATAGCATCACATATTTACGGGGACGATATTTTAGCCGCATTTGGGCCTCTAAGATACTCAAATTTTCCAAACCGACAAGAGAGTGGTGTCAGCTGACGAAAGTCAGTGTCAATCAAATAAGCCATTTGACCTAGCCTGACCGGAAACGTAACGCGCAAAGTAGGCCAAATATGGTCGTTTTAGAAAGACCAAGAACGAGATTATTCATTATCGCCACTTTCATTCCTCAGTCACCATTAGTTTGGGCTTTAAGAGGAGGTTTCAAAGTGAACTCCCTCCCCTCCATGACGGCATGCGCGGGTAAGAGCACCATGACTGGCCGAGTCAAGTTTTGCGACAGTGCAGGCCCAATATCGCCCTCATGAACTTTTCATCCTTACGTGACATGCACTTTACTTATGTTCCTTTGCCGAATTTCAAGTTACTGACGAATTTCGGATACATTTGAGACATAGCATTGCCTTACATTTTAGCGTTGCGTATGGCCTTATTTACTTTCGCTTAATACCTCGTACATTTATTTAATCTTTCATAGATGCCTGATATTTCTCATCAAATTACAGGTCATATTATATTCCATGGGGCTTAATTTCAGTTATCCAGGAGTAAGAAAACTTGACACAAAATACAAAGTACCCAAAGATTATGATCCAGTGCAGGTCATTTAAATCTAAATGTAGGTGGAGATAACAAAGCTCAGAGATCGCCATCTCGATATGTCGAGAACATTTGAAAATTGCGTTATTCGAAACTATACCTCTAACGAAATGCTATGCAAAGTTAATTAACCGTAATGCAGAGTTTGCGTGGGAAGAGCTAAAATTTGCTGGTTTCTGACACCGACCCCAAACTCTCCAAGAGAAAATTCACAACGCTTAGTACATTGCATGGCTCCTGCAACGTTTTATGACATCAAGGAACATGTACGTCGGCGAAACCGTTTTCGTGCGCGGATCGAGATGATGGCGATCCTCAGGTAAGGTATGCCGTCGGGTCGCTTCAAGCGTCAGTCTGGCGGGTCAGCGGACAAAACTGTTTTTTTTTTGCCTCGGAGTCCCAGACGGTTGTCTTGGACCTTCACTCGCAGCAGAAAGGCGGCGAAAGCGGTGTTTGCTGGCATTCATGTTGTTGGACAGAACAATATACAAACACAGGAATGCAGAAAAGTGAGGGAAAACGAGCAGCCGGTAAGCCAAGACTGGAAAAACGAGTTCAAGGAGCAGAGTGGCGGCGTATGGATGGGTAACAACCATGGCTAAGGTAGCTAACACAAAGATAAAAAAAGAACTAAACAAAGCACGATCAAAAGCAGGCTACGGCCGGCGCCCAGTCCGCAATCTCTGATCTGTGTCAGTCGTTGACCTTAGAGCTCTATGTCACCGACCAATCTGTGGTCTCTGGTCCAACCCACTAGCCCCAGATTCGTCAGGCCCGGTCTCTGGTCCAGCCCCCCAGTGCCTGATGCCTGGTCCAGTCGTCAGTCTCCGGTCTCTCCAGCCCCCCAGTGCCTGATGCCTGGTCCGGCCGTCAGTCTCCGGTCTCTCCAGCCCCCCAGTGCTTGATGCCTGGTCCGGCCGTCAGTCTCCGGTCTCTCCAGCCCCCCAGTGCTTGATGCCTGGTCCAGTCGTCAGTCTCCGGTCTCTGGTCCAGCCCCCCAGTGCTTGATGCCTGGTCCGGCCGTCAGTCTCCGGTCTCTGGTCCAGCCCACCAGTGGCTGATGCCCGGTCCGGCGGTCAGTCTTTGATGTCCGGCTCGCGGCCGTCAGGGTCAGCCGTGTATTGGCCAGGGAGCGCGCCGGCCGCATGACGCTGGCTGTCGGCCCGGTACGCGCCGGTGCAGTAGCATTGGAGGGCGGTCACACGTGCGGGCCGGCTCTGAGGACCGCATTCACTGCCGCCAACTCATCAAACCACTCGGACTTGAGCGGGGGGCTGTGTCTCCACGATGGCGCTAGGTTTGGGGACGGCGATAAGGTTTATTTGGCCGCCACCCAAGATCAGGCAACCAGGAGTGCCCCTCCCTCAGTCCAGCGACGCACAGAACCATACGTTAACTCCAAAGAGCACAAAAAGCAAGTCGCTACACTCCCTGCTAAGAAATGGAAACAAACGTAAACAGGCGTGTAAGGCAGAGCAGTGTTATTATTAAGCACAAAGTTGGCTGAAGGTAGTCATAGGCAGCTTATGACTACCCGCTTTACCGTCCCAGACATATGCGCTCTCAATCGGCTTTAGTAAAAGAATCAACCACAGATCGGAGGGCTTTGCCTAATCGTTGACATAAGTGTTCTGCTGGCAGTCAAGTTGGACAGGGAGTGGGCGCCGCCCCAGTGACATCAACACCCGTCAGGATCGGACCAAGGCAGGGCAGGCGAACGAGTCTTCCGGGCAGGCAGCCATGAAGTTTTGCCGGTTCCGAATGGGCACAGTTCACCGCCTTCTCCAGACATGCTGGCCAGACATTGAGGCATCGCATATGAGGCCTTGTCCGCCAACAGTCGCGGGGAATTTGGAGCTGAGGGGCCGGC
This sequence comes from Capitulum mitella, assembly GCA_030062745.1. Taxonomy (NCBI): domain Eukaryota; kingdom Metazoa; phylum Arthropoda; class Thecostraca; order Pollicipedomorpha; family Pollicipedidae; genus Capitulum; species Capitulum mitella. The sequence goes on along the minus strand of CP099849.1, from coordinate 3,914,649 downwards.
GCCGTGGTCCCAGTGGAGTGCAATGATGTCCAGAATCCATTACGTGCGCCTCGTGTGCTGTTCCAAGCAATTTATTGTTCCAGACCGTCACATTTTATGTGAAAAGTCTACATTTTTTGGTTAATGCGCATGAAGTCATGGCACTCTGCTGCAAACTTCAGTTGACTTTTCGTAAGGTTTGTCGTCAGGCTGACGAGTAGGGATGATTTCACGCTTCATTCCTGATATTTCGGGGATAATCAGGAGGGCCTGGCAGCTCATGCGACCGTCAACAGCTGGTAACAAACGCACGTGCTTTCCCAGCACACGATCCCAGTTTTTAAGACCTTTATTCAGTTTGGCATGCTGACGATGATTTTTAAGTCTATATATCCAATGACGCAGTTTTTCTCTGTCGATGTTTTTTATGCGCGCCGGCCGACAACGATGCATCCCGCAACGCACGTCTCTCCCCTTGCACGCAGCTGCCGGAATCTGTTGTGTAACAGCATGGACGTACATGGTGACGTCAGCAGCAGGGACACGCAGAACCCGGGACCGCCTGAAATGGCAGGGCTGGAAACATGGCCTTGCCCAGGGGAGTCGTCCACAAAACTGGAGACTCCCGAAGACAAAGCTGGTGTCGGCAGCTACTCTAGCGTGTCGTGGTCTGCCCAACGGGAACGTGAATTATTCCTGGTCGGCCTTTGGAAATGAAAGGACCCGCTGGACAAGTCGGCCGGTTTGACCGCCGGTTATTATGTGCTGTCGAACACAACGTTCCACCCTTGAAGTCAGGATAATATATGTTCCACCCTTGAACATCCTGTAAACGATCCGTCCATGCAACTAGCTGTTCGAAGAGTAGGACTATTTTCGCATTCAAGCCTTTTGTTAGGTACCGTAACGGGTTTGAGATGGCCCCAACTACCGTCAGTTATGTACTGTTTTTAAATTTGATGGAACTAGCGCCAGCTTCATGCAAATTCTTCCCATACAACTTGATAGGACTTTCGCTAATATCTTCCGAATTTGCTGCGACCGTCACCCTTATTGCCTTATGGGCTGCTGCAGCCAGCCTATCTTCAGTGTACTGGAACTGGAATTCGACGAACTAAATCATTCCGGAATGATTCCATCATTTTGATGACATCAACTGAACTGGGAATCATTCCTCGCGGGTCAAAAAGGAACTTGGATAATTCCTTTTATTTTTGGGTGGGATTCGAATTAAAATGGTTTTAATGGGGTTTACTTCATTTCTCAAGAGCTGCCTACTGTTTTCCATCTGCATGTTGGCACATTATTGAAATATCCGGGTCGCCCGAAACGTTGCAACTCCTGTTTAAGCGTGATTCCTCTGTTGTCTCGCTCCCTGCTCTCTGGAAGTGTGCGGCTTTACCACCGTTGCTATGCAACGATGAGACGCTGGTGACCGCTGCAGCGGCATTTTTCGGGACGGCCGGCTTGACAGTCAGAGCGGGATGTCAGCTATGGGTCTGAGAGTGTGGGAGGGACAGGGATGTCAGTGATCTAAACCACACGGAAAGAAGTAATGGCAGATTTGTGGTCAAAGGGAAACACTGTATAGGGGTGTCGGTTTCTATAGGCCTGATAGTGCCGCGGGCCTACAAATTTTCTTGTTTTGGCCTGACCAATAGCTTTTTTTTGTTAAGAGGAAATCTTTAATGACATTTGTACGTAAAAAAGCCCGTTAGAATAAAAGAAAAATCATATAAATAGAATCATTTAATATTTATATATTTATATTATTTATAGAATCATATAAATAGAAAAAAAGAATAAAAGAATCATGAATTTCATACAGCAGAGAGAATGAACACATATATACATATTCACATTTGTATATGTAGGTACATGTGCATAATCTACATTGTACATATGTACTATGCACAGACATATACACTACGTGTGCACACACACACACACACACACACATATATATATATATATATATGTACATATATTTGGTATACATGTACCATTTTTCTATAAATCGTAACAAAAGCAAAACTTAAAAAATTCTGTTGGTCAAAACAGAGTTGGCCAAATTCGTTCAGAAACCCACACTTGGGGGAAGATTATTTTGCCGGGTTCTTGGTTCCCCCCCCCCCCTCCGCTCCCTCATCATTAGAACAAAGGACACTCCTGGGAGAGTAATGTCAGGTACAAAGCTGTGCGATGTATGATGGCTTGGGCTGACAGACAAGAGGTAGCAAAACGCAGCGGCCCTTTGGATGCATTTTCAAGGTGGCCTGCACCAATGGTGGCGAAGGGCGAGTGCAAAAGACTATAATGACAAGGTTATGGTCTTTTTTTTTTTTTTTTTTTTTTTTTTAATGGGGGGGGCCCCGGTGTTATTTTATTTTTCTTTAATTTTTTTTTTTTTTTTTTTTTTTTTTTTTTTCCTTTCTTTTTTTTTTTTTTCAATAAAAATTTTTTTTTTTTTGTTTTAAGGGACCCCCACGTGACGACGCAGCTACCTTGTGGTAGCGCCGACGTGGGCTTGGGGTAATGGTTATGAGCAATAACTACCCCGCAAGGTAATGAGTGGGGGAATGAGGCAGTTGGGTGCAATTCGCGATGGTGGTGCTGATGCTGTCAGTCGCTTTGTTAAAGAATGTCTGCATTCGTAAAAGGGACGTCGGGTATGAAGGCCGCGAGACACAAAGACAAGAGACTTATAATGGCTTCACGGGTGAAATTAGTGCCCCTGCTGGCCCACTGGGTACCCCGGCGCTACCCTACTGTGAGTGTCGTGCCGCCGACACTTTCTATTTTCGGTTTGTCTGATCACCAAGGGCGCGGACTTCACCCTCGCCCACGGTGAGGATACCGTACTGCGCATCGAGTAAATCAGCCGTGGCTGGGACAAAGGCTCCGTCCCTTTTTGGCCAGCGGCCTATTTTCGGCATGTTACGGTGACGCCGTTTCGCCGCGGGGGTCTGCTGGCGATCTTGGACGGGTTGAATCTCGCGCAGCTATGTTCGCTTCCGCGTATTTCACGTCACGGTGGCTTGTTTAATTAAATTAATTAAATTAATTAAAGGCTTGTCCGAACAGTTCAGCGCGGTGAACGCGAAATTTTAACACCTTCGTGGTGGTCGCGTATTTAAGAATGCAGTTGTATGCCTTCCTCTGTATTGGGTTCCGCATTTGTTAAATGGTCATTATACTGCAATTAGGAACTGAATTTCAGTTCATTTTAGCAAGTGAAGTGGAACTGGGATCATTCCTTTTGGAAAGGCCACGAATCGGAATTGCATTCATTCCGTTTTGGAAGCAAAAGAATCGAAATTGGAATCACTCCTTTCTTTTCTGCTAATTCCAGTACACTGCTTTTCCAACAGCTCAGGCATCACGGCCGGCGAGTTGCCTTGAGATGAAATAGGTGAACCCTAAGCAGACGAACACCTGAAACCATAGGAGCGGGAGCCATGGGGCCAGGGGAGCTTCAGCCCCAACTTTTTTTTTAAATTTCACATTGACCCTATGGGCGTTGACTGGAAAGTATTGAGTAGAATCGGGTCTTACCCTCCCTCCCAGCTGAAGAGGAGTTACCGTGCCTCTGCTTGAAACGCTTTCTCATTGGCCTGAGTCATTCGGGTTATCAACAGCTGCACTGAGCCGCCAATGCCGGCCGACGTTTTAGCACTGTTTTGATGCGATCGCCCAGACGACCACAGACGAACCGTTCTCCGCTAAAATCACAGCGAGGGGGGCCAGCTCTGATAACCACACTCCTTGACGACAGTGTACCTCGCCCGTGTCTGGGGACGTTATTGACACTCATCGCGCAGCCTTGACACACATTCCGAGGTATTCTGAGCGAACTCGAGCTGTCTCGGGCGGGGCTTTGCTCGGCTGCACATATCAGACCACCCGCCTCAAAAGGCGCAGCTAGCAATGAGGTCGGAGCTTAAAGCTGACGGCTTCCCCGAACCAATTGGGCCTCATAAAATTCCGACGGGGTTCACCGCTCAAAGGAATGTCCTGCAGTCTATTGGTGATTTTGTCAGTTGTTACTAGGACAAATAAAATGACCGTGCAGCTCAGGGGGTTGGCCGCGCTGAGATGGCAAAATGAAGCTGATATGGCAATGGAATGCTTCCTTCAATGCGCTATCACTGAGCCAGATGTGATACGCAATTTCCGGCTGTAAGTCTGGAAATTGAATCCGCTGAAAGGAGCTCCGCCGTGGTTCCAGTGCTGATTCAAACTCACCATCAGATGGTCCAATGCAAAACTCCCCCCAGAATATGTACCGTGATAGAAAAGAATCCGACATTATTATTTTTACGGCTGAGGTCGCGTTGGCCCATTGAACTTTACTTCAAGTGGTGGACGAAATCCACTTGAGTGGACGGACCGGCACGGCCATAACGCTCTTGACAAACGAATAACTTGGCAACTACGGGGTATCGAGAGAGGGAGCTTTCACCAGAAGATAGCCCAGTTTTCTTGATCTGTGTCTACATTTGCAGTGTGTTAGCTTGCAAGCTTTCTTGTGAAGATAACTCCCTGTTGAGATGTTTCCTGTCTTTAAACCTTTTTTCAATGATGTTTTAAATCGCTTAGTAATGAAAACCGAACAGATCATGGGAACAAGCGTGGTATGAGATCCCGGAGGCTTAGGAAGGTCCAGACCCCAATTTTCAGAGATTTTCGAATTCGGCTTATGATAATGGTCGGAAAGAAACGGTCTGGAATCCTATCCAGATTCGCTCCGCGATAATTTTCGGGAATCTCCAACCGAGAGGCAAGCGGCGTTTAATTCATTTAACCGCTTGCTCCGCAAAAGAAGTGATAGGCCAAGAAATATTACGAACTTATTTTGACACATTTACAAACACGGCAAGGCGTCGTACTGGTCATAGGCATAGGAACGGGGAGGAGCAGGGAATCCGTGTCCCCCCACTTTTTAAGGGGCGGTGGAGGCCAGCAAAGTTAACTGGCCCCCATTTTTCAGACTTTTTTGTTTAGTTCACTTTTGAGCTATCTAAAATATGCATCGGGATTGAGCATGGGACGTGTACGGAGGCATCCGATACGAAGGCTTTTCAGAACCACATCCCATTTCAGGCTGTCTGGCGATAATATTTTACGCTCTTTCTACTTATACGGAACTGGCGAATTACGTGGTTTAACCATGGGTCAAACAATTCATCTTTGTCGGACCGCACCCCCCCCCCGTCAGAAAACTTTCGTCTTTTCGTAAGGGCACCAGTAGCGATTTTCCTCAAACATATCCATTCATGTAAATTGTATTCCACGGTTGCTTGAGCGCTGTCACAAGAGTTGCAACCGACTCTCCAGTGTCATGTTTTTTGGGTTTTTGGCGAAGAATTCGCAGAACTTGGTGGCCCCACTACGCCAACATCTGTGGCAAAACCGGTAGGAAAAGTGCATTAGTCTGGTCCGCAGACAACGAACTACTGCTAGCAACTTGTCAGTTTCGCCTGGATTGTGAAGGATTTTTAGACATCTGCCCAGAATTTGCTGATACTGTATGAAAAGTCAGAGTTTTCCGGCGCGCTAGTTTTCTGTCAGTTCTGCAGTAAAACCCCCTCTTCCTAGCTGATTTTGCCCACTGTGAAAGCTTTGCCACTTTACTCACATAATCACTAGCCATTAACATTCTCCTAAATGGAGTCATGCAATTATGTATCTAGTTCGAATGATTTGCGATCGTATCAGAACGGTAGAAAGACGTCAACGATTGGACAAAATTTTAGATTTCTTGAATTGCGTCCGTTGCCATGCCACTCAGAACAGACATATGACTCGTATTTTTGTCTGGTTTGAAAAGTTTGTGGTAGTTCTTGGAGACTGGAACTTCGCTTCTCTACCTATTTTTGGAATGGTCCTCACGGACCGAAATTGACGTACACTTCTGAATGCCACCGAAATGCGCATTCTTGTGATTAATGAAGCACGACGGCTGTTCCAAAAGTAACTCCCGTCCTGCCGTGGTGGGAGTACCAGTAATGGCAGCAAAATGAGCTCGTGCAGCCGTGATCATGGCAAGCTCTCATACACCACAGAATACGCATGCTGCGCCATTCGCATGGTTATCATTGCGCCGTGAGTATTCAAAAATGCGTATTGTTATTGAAAATCCCGCCAAGTGTGAAATTTGGGTAGCTGTTCGTTTTCTTTTTTTAGCTGAAGGTGCCAGTTCTGATGAAATTATTCGCAGAATGAGTGCAGTTTATGGACCGAAATGTATGGATGCCAGTGCTGTCATGAGGTGGTGCAGACAATTTCGTGAGGTACAGACGGACGTGCATGGTGAAGGACGTCAAGGAAGGCCATCTCTGGCAACCGATGACCTGGTGCAACAAGCTGACCAACTTTTCGGGAGCGGCGCCGATTCACGATTTTTGAGTCTGCATTGGAATTCCCACGCGTTTCTCGAACAACTCTGTACAAAAGTGTCACAGACCACCTTGGGTATCAAGTTTTGTGCCCGATGGGTGTCAAAGTAACTCATTGAAGCTCACAAAGAATGGCGTCAGCAGTGATGTTTTTGCGACGGTGTCTTGACGAGGTTTCTGGACAGTATTGTTACAAGAGGTGAAAAGTGGGTTTAGTTTGTCAATGTGGAAACAAAAGAGCGATCTCGACAGTGGACGCACTCACAATCACTGGAGAAACCGAAGAAGGTCAGGCGATCATTTTGAAACAGAAATGTCATGGCAAACAGTGTTTTGGGACAGAAAAGGAGTGCTTCTGACCGAGGTCATGGAACCCGGCAACACTATCACATCCAAGGCGTACTATGAAACTTTGAAAAAAAAAATACGCCGAGCCATTCAGAACAAAAGGAGGACCTGTTGGACGGCGTCAGGGGCTGGCTCAGCTCACTGGCGACAGAGTTCAGTGATGAGGGGATCCAAAACCTCGTGCCGCGATATGACAAGTGCCTGAGCAGGATGGGTGAGTACGTGGAAAAGTAGCCCAGAACATCTGGAAAACTTCTATAAATAATACATTTTTCTGTGCGTGCATCCTGTTTTTCCTGAAAACCAAAGCGGGAGTTACTTTTGGAACAGCCCTCGTATATTTCGGTCGTTTAAGCTCCCGTGCTTGTTTTGGCGAAAAACAATCATCCGTCTTCCCGATTTCTTCGTTACCTACTTGTCTTTCCTGAATTTCCTTATTTTTTTTCTAGGTAAGTTTTTTAAGGCGTTTTAAGACAGTAATTGCCTCGAAATCTACTTTTGACCCCTCCCACTGCCTGTGTGCGGAACATGAGATTCTCCTCCGCCGCAGGCGTACGGAAGTTCACACACTTTGAGTACCCCGAACCTAGAGTTGCCCTCAAAAGGACCGGCGCATTATCAGTTCCGGGTAGTCGTGTTGCTCAAGAACCTCTCGGTGCGCTATCTCGCCAGACAACAGCCGCACGCATGCTCAGGGGCCCAGTGATCGCCGCCGCCTTCTCATCTCGCCGCCGGGCCGGCGCCGGCCGTTTGAAAGGCTGCGCGGACTAAACGCCTGTTTGTGTTGGCAAGGCGCGGCCACTGTTCTGCGGCGGCGCGAGCGTGCGCCGCACCGCCGGCCGCCGCCACCAGCCGTCAGCCGGGCCGGCCGGGCGGCGGCGACGGTCGACCGCCCGCGGCGCTCCGGCGCGCGGCCGCGCCCGACCTCTGACCTCTGGGAGTGAGACCGGGCTCAGTCCGCAGCCTCGTCGTGATATCTCGGCCCTCAGAACGCCCTGCGGACAGTGCTTGGCGTGCGTGGAAGCGGCGCGTCCGCTTCACGCGGAGTCGCGTGGTTATGGGAGAGACGATGGCGCCAGTTCGTGAGTCGTGACCGCTGCGAGGAACAGCCGGGTGGCGTCCCGTCCACCCCTCCGGCGAGTGCGATGAACGATTCCGTGGCGGAGCCGCGCTGCCGCGCCCCGGCGGCGGCCGAGATCACTTCGGGCTATGACCTGCCCGTGCAGGGGCTGCCCGGCGCGCTCCTGTGCCCCAACGGCAACTTCGACGCGATCCATTGCACGGCCATCGCCTGCCTGCTGAGCAGCCTGCTCAGCGCCGTGGTCACCATCGTGCTGACGATCGGCGCCAACCAGTGGAAGCTGGCGGCCTTCTACGGCTGGACGACCGGCGATCGCGTGCTCGTCTACATGGCCGTGTTCGACGGGCTCTTCAACCTGATGCACACGATGGACCACGGCCTGTACCTGGCACAGCGCGACCACGTGCGGCCGCCCCAGCTGTGCGCCTTCTTCGGCTTCATCCTGTCGGTGTTCGTGATCGCGCAGAACGTGTTCGTCTGCTTCCTGGCGCTGGAGGCGTGCCTGATGGTGTTCCGCCTGCGGCCGCCCAACTTCGGCCGGCGAGACTGGCGCCCTCTGGCCGTCAGCCTCGGGCCGGGCGTGCTCTTCAGCGCCGTGGCCTGGGCGCTCGACAAGCTGGGCCCGAGCGGCGCCTTCTGCTACCTGGACCCGGTGAAGGCGCCCATCATGCTCATGTTCTTCACCACGTTCTTCCTGGTCGGCGTGGGCGCCTTCAACTTCGTGTTTTACGCGGTGACGGTGGTGAAGCTGCGCGTGGCCGACCGGGCGAACCGGCGCCAGCTCGGCAGCCGCACACAGCTGGGCCGCTCGGTGAACAAGACGGCGTGGACGTGCACCTACTTCATCGTCTCCTTCTTCGTGCAGTGGCTGCCGATGATCGTGTACGGCGCCTGGTCCATGCACGGCGTGCAGCCGCCCTTCCAGCTCTTCATGGCCGTCACCACGTTCACCAACCTGGGCGGCCTGTTTAACCTGGTGTTGTTCGCCTACATCCGGCTGAAGAAGCGACGCTCCATGTCGCTGAGCCGGCAGAACGCGGTACGGAAGCGGCCCGTGCACGCGCCGCCGGTGGCCGTCGGCAGCCCAGCACGTCCCGTCCTGCATGGTGTGAGTTTCTGGCCGGCTTCTGCACCGTGCGCTGGGCGGCGCCCGGCCGGGCCTGGCCTGGTCCGCGCGCGGTGGCCGTCCGTTTGGTTTTTGGCATTTTGGGGACGGAAGCCCGGCGAAACGATTTTGCGATCTGCTGGCGCTTTAGGTTGGTTTTGAGCAGGTGTTCTAGCGACGCCCGAGCTTATCAGTGCGTGTCTGTCGGCACACCTGTAAGCCCCTCGTGATGATCCTGATAGAATCAGAGCACCTGGCATGAAGGTAACACACGTTTGGTGGCTGTATTTGTGCATGGTGCATAGGAAACAAATATAGTACGTTCAGCGACGTTAAGTTAGCATGCAATTGTCTGATTTAAGTATGTTTTTCTTTTTGTCGTTTTACAGCTTAACATTAATCTCCACTCGCCGATCACTCGGGATCATAGCCTGGGTTGTGCATCGTGAGGTACGTGGCATTAATGTAGAAGCCGCGTTAGTTGGTGGGGGGCCAGGGCTATCTGTTTGGCAATTTCGTTCCATTCAGTACCATATGGCTGCGTAATGATAAAATCTGGCAGCTGGTATGGCCGCCGGCATGTCGTAAAACTACTGGCAGTTGGTATGGCCGCTGTCCCGTCCGCCGTTCGGGCTGATACACATATGGTACATACCCAACCAATATCTAGTCATTGTATCGCTGGAGTGTTGCGGTGCACATGCATAGTGTCCCGGAATAATAGTGACTCATGAAATCCTTCTCCTAGGTAAGTCTTACGGGCGCTGTTAAAGTTGGAAGGTCAGAGTTTGTTTTTTAAAGCTGGCAGGTCAGACCTCGTGTTTTAAGGTTGGCAGGCCGAGGCCATTTTCAGATAGTTCATTTCAACGCGATAGTTTAGGATTCATAACTTCAGTGCATCAATTAGTTAGGTTTACAAGACTGTCACTCCATCTGTCCTGTGGTCTGCCACACCCATTATAAGCCAGGTCTAATGAATTATTCCTTTTCTTGTTGATCATAACCTATTTTGGACAGCATCTGTGTATTTATTGGCACGAGTAGCGGAAAATGTAAATGGGTCAGCGCACACTAGTCTGCGCACAACGTGGTTTGTACAATGCTTTACAAAGAAATACAAGCGTAGCATCCAAATTACATATAATATTACGACGAAGTTGTCTGGGGGAGGGAGGGAAACGTGAAATGAAGTGCCCCAAATCTAACAGAAAGTTCCTTTTTGGGGGTTAAGCTAGGTTAACTGATGTTTCTGGTACCATTAAAAAAGCATCAGCAGGCCGCTGGACCCACTGGTGCTCCCTGCATGAAAGTAAAAATCCGCCCCTCGAAGACTAGCCAGGACACCACCTGCCAGCAGCAACCGCACCGTTACCAAAATCGTACAGGCACCCTGGAAGGCAGCAGAGCTCAGCTAATGAATCTCTTTTCACGCTGTATGGATATTGGGCTTGAATCCATGGTAAGTAAAAAGAGTGCTGGTTACACTGAATTAAACAGATTGATGGTTATAGGAGCGATCAGTAGGCCTGAAATGTCAGAAGGGCTTTCCGCTGTTCACGGGAAGGTGGCTTTCAATTGCTGAGAGCTAAGATTTGGCAGATTTGTGAGACCCTTCGTCGCAAAAACAAAGCATTGATTTCATAGCAGTTCTAATTAGCAATGCAGCCATCCACATAAACCAATCAGCGCAACGAACCGCGGGACGTTATGGCATTTCTGAGTGGCATGTTTTCGTTCTCGCGCCGGGGTTTTCGCTGAATGCGCGGAAGCAGAAGTCTCAGCTATTACGAACAGTTCGGAGTCGTTTTAGTGCGAGCCCCTGCCATCGACGTAGATCATGCAGCAGCACTGGAAAACGTTCGTGTTGCTTGAAAGAGCCAACCAAGGAAACTGCATCCGACCTTGTTTCAAATGCTCGTAATGAGGCATGGTGAATTTACCATTTAAGTTGGAATTATCGTCGTAAGTTGGAATTTCACGTTCAGCTTTGAAAGGGTGAAAGGGTGTGTGTGTTACAATCCGCATAGAAGTGCTACCAGTCTTGTCTCTGACAAGCAATAATGGCTTTTGAACGAAGGCGGTCAAAAATCCCTGTGGGATTCTTGTCCTGTTGTCTTAACTTCTGCCCTGGATTAAACGCTGGTGACCTGCAGTGCTCGGTTAGATACTGGCGATCTGCCTGTTTTTGTATTTCTGGGCGAATTCTTTTCCAAATCACAGGTGACACGAAACGCCTCAAGACTGTACATACCCTTTCGTGTTGTTAGCCATCTTAAGATCGAAAGATTGCGTAATTACACGATTTACGCTACCATATGTGAACTGTTTTTGTGTTTTCTTCAAGGCCGCAGCGTAGTAACACTCATGAGACATTTATCCATCTGGTAATTCATTATGTCAAGATCTGCTTTCCAGGTTCATGGCCATTTCTGGATGTTTGAGATACATATCCCACGGTTTAAGTAATACTGTCTGCCAGACCAGATATCGGCTTTGTGTAAAGTTGCGTAAATTGCACACAGTAGTAGCACCATGCGTTCCACGTCATCACCCAGACCGAACCCAAATGTATCGCAAGTTCACGAGAACTAGATGAATTTAGCGGGTCTTCTTCACTGACTATTTGATTTCCGACGGCAACGCGTGAAATTCTTAACTTCAATATTCGTAAGACTGCATACTCTTATTTAATGTACAGTATTGTTAACACATATCTGTATACGTGGGCACATCTGGGCAGAAGCCTTTTGAAAGCTGGTGAGGCGAAAGCTATTTTTAGACAGTTTCCATCCTTGCAAAACCATACAGCTGATGTAAAAATTGTCCAAATTTCGTGGGGCCGCCTCTGAGTCTTGGTCGCTGCTCTCGCTGTGCTGTGGACTACTACACCATTTGGTTGCCATATTTCCATTTCGAAAAAAATAAAACGGTGTTATACCCTCACGATGGCAATATATCGACTTCCTTACCGGAAAAATAACAAATATGACCCAGTCTGGGATCTTAAATACTCAATCTGTACAGCGAAAAGGGGGAATTCACCACATACCAAAGTACAATTATGTGCGTGTGTGGGTTGTTCCATTTGGTGATTTAACAACTGAAAATAAGGTATTATTTCGGGCTTAATGTGGGTTATTCCCTCCCACGTCGTTGTGGGAGTAGAAGATATTTTTTGGGTGATATTAACTCCATCTGATTCTAATTTGCGGCGTCAAACCTGAAAAGGTAAAATATCAAATCATTTATCTACGACATGGTCATACTCTCCGAACATCTAAAGTACATTACCACGCCTATTTCTTAAGGGTATGCCATTGGAGAAATGATACCAGTGCAGTTGTCGTCGCATACATGCAATGTGTTTAGCACGTTACGATACTTCGTCTTACTCGGTTTTATGTATGGGTTCCACAGATATTACTGGTGACATTCGCACTTGATTGATGACCATCCGAGTTGCCGACGTGTTTTATCTTGGGTGACCTCAAAGGGGTCATGAAATAATAGGAAGCGTTAATTTGCATACCAAGAGCACTTGCAGTCCTTCTTCGTCGTCACGACTTATTCTGGACCCCTGAAAAACTCCCTGTAGTTTAACTCCCATGTGATCCAATAAAAATCATAATCCATTGGCATAACCTCCTTTGAGTTACAGGTCACTGAGTGACATGAAAGGGTCTAAACAGGCATAATCGTGTAGCCAGATGATCAAGCACGTTTGTTTTTGTCTCGTTGCTGTATCACTTCAGGTTTGGAAATGGCTGTACCAACCAGCCCCCTGTCCCAATGAAGTTGGCCAAATGCCAGATGCTGCTGAGGGCTAGTAAATGTATCTTTCCCCGCTCGTCTTTGATTATTTCCTTATTTTATGTTAATTTTATCTGCTCTGCTTATTTGCTTGTCCCGGCACCGCCTGGCGTCTTTTTATACCCGCGACCGCCTGGATGGTGTCAAAACGGGCACCCCTGCTATCTCAGGATCTAACCGTCGGATCTGAACCGGTCTACCACCAATGGATAGCCTTGAAACTTACGATTCAACGAATACTACGTGAGCCCTAGCCACATGAACGATGACGTCACGGAAAACGCATAACACGACGTCGGAAAAACTGCCACCGGTTAACACGTCATATCATCCGCAGTGCTGGTCTTAGAGCCTTCAGCTGGCTATCAAACGAAAGGTTACGACCTTCTACATCAGGAGAATGCCAAAATGTAGCAAAAACTCCGGGCCAAGGTCAGTCTAGGTCAGATGAAATATTGACTAAACTTTATATGGCAAAGATCGGTAATAATTCGCAGCGGCTTTTATCTACGTGACAAAAAGGACAGAAATGAAACCTTCTGGTGACCAGTGTCGCATTACCTGCGTTTCATCTGGCGAAGGTCATTATGAGGTCAGGTCAGATGAGGCTGCGTTACAGTTCCTGACAAAGAGCAATAATTACTCGCTGGGATTCTCAACTGCGTAAATACAGAACTGAAATGGCATTTGTGATAATTAAATCCGCCCTGTCTCCTCCTTATCGGGTCAAGGTCAAATTCAGTCAGGTCAAAAAGTCATTTTTCTTTTTTCTGACTAGGGACAATAGTTATTCACTGCTGCTGTTGAACGATCTTTGACAGACAACAATGTATTTCATTCGTTTTCACATCAACCTGTTTCGTGACCTAACATGATTTCACGCTACATTTAGTGAGCCTTGCTAAGAGGTGCGTAATATTTGCTTGCCTGGCATGAACGATGGGGAAGGTCAGTGGCAACCACTTTTATCACCCACAATGCAAATCGGTCCCATTGTCATCATGCATGTAGCCTAGCATGACATCTAATGTTGACGTGTCATGGTTTTATATCCTTTCGGGGACCGTGTCCGATGTAAATCCAAATGGTTTATGCAATATGTTCAAGAAAACTGACATCGGTTCGCACATCATATCATCGGTAATGCTAGTCTTAGAGCCTTCATCTGGGTATCAAACGAAAGGTCACGATCTTTTGCATCAGAAGCATGTCCTAATGTTACGAATGTCCGGTCGAGGTCAACTTGGGTATGTGAAATATAGGTCGTACTCTACCCGTCAAAGATCGATACTTACTCGCAGCCGTTTTGACCCACGTCACAAAATGGACCGTCATGAAACCTTCTGATGATCAGTTTACATTATGTGTTCAAGGTCAGTGTAGATCAAATCAGATGAACTGCATTAACCTTCCTGCCAAAGAGCGTTAATTACTCGTTGGGATTCTTAAACTGCGCCAAGTAGAGAACTGAAATGACATCTCGTGATAATCGAATCTACCATGTCTATTCTTTATCAAGTCAAGGTCAGACTAGGTGAAAATGGATAGTTGTTTTCATTTTTCTAAATAGGAGCAATAATTATTCTCTGCTGCTACTGAACGATCTTCCACAATCACACTTTGTATTTCATCTCGTTTTGACATCTTCCAGAAGTGAGATCTGACAGGACCTCGCGATGCATTTGCTTGCTAAACCTTGCTAAAAGACGCATATAGGTTTGCTTGGCTAACTGGGACGATGGGCAAGGTCCGCGGCAACTACTTCTTTCATCCACAATGCAAATCCTGTCCAGGTGCCATCATGTTTCCTAACATGACCTCTAATGTTGACGTGGAACGGTATATGTCCTTTTATTGATCGTCTTCCATGTAAATACAAATAATCCATGCATTATACTGGCGAATATTACAAAAAAGTCGAAGCACGTTCGAGCCACCGCCCGAAGAGGCGAAAACATGCATGTAATGGTTCATTTATGACGTCATATCTCCGTGACCTGACCTAGCGGGCGAATGGTTTTGATGTCAAAATATGTAAAACTGATGGATGGACAGGCACTGATGGTCAGGCTGACTCCAGCGGTTTAGAGGATATCTACTAAAAACAGAGGGGGTGCCAGATCTGATGCCCCGAGGCCGTACCGGGTTAAAAGAAGGCTACTCTGGTATGACAAGGGTCAGGACATTATTTTCTTTACTCCTGTACGGTCGGAAAATTACCCCAACCGTCGAGATGGTGCATATAAGGCCAGGTGTGGACTGAAATCACATGCACTCAGAGAAATTCTGCATGGGCGCTATCTAACCTGCCACAGCCCATTTTCCAGCAACTCGTTCCCGTGCTCAATCAGGCCTAATGCTGATCAATTACGACAATCTGCAACTCTCGATAAGGCCTCAGAGCCAATCCAACCCTCAGCCCCCAACTTTTACTGCCGTCCGACGGCCGATCTGGTGTTTGATGGCTACTACCTGGCCAGCAGTGTTAGATGCAGGACGAAATTGGACTGCGGAATGATCTGATTTCATTTTCAACGCTCTCCCAGACGACGGGTGGCTGCCACCCATGAGGGCTTTTCTTAGACGGCCGGCGAACGGCCCGCCTCAGAAGTCTGAAATTTGCGGTAGCCGACTGACGTCCTTTCCGCATCACAAAAACACACTCAGGTCGTGTTGGATCATTGAGCCATGACGTCGCTCTAGAAGCTGTTTGAGTTGAGATGAGCTGTTTTTGCAGATCTGAGCTATGTTGTGGGTTTTTTTCTCTAGAGTCTGGCGGAATGTGGGGTCAGTTTTTTTAGGCAGGACTGCTTCAGCGCTCGCTTGACAACATATCGGCATTTCGAACGTCAGTAACCTTTCCTGGATGAGGTAAGAGTGCTGACGTCATATGACTTCAACATCGCTTTGAAACGTTATTGTTTTTATTTTTAGCGCTGACCTCAATTATGACAATTATGTTTTCCCTCCTCTCTGTGATGAAGACTCACTGATGGGATAATGCATGCGGGCGTTTTTGGCACTATCAGGGTCATAACAGGTGACCCTGTTATGTTTAATGTTATGTTATGTTATGTTTACATAATGTTTGAGGTTAAATTTGCCTGACTTTGATCCGAAGGAAGAGAAAAGTCGTTGAAAATGTTATGGTTGATACGTTTCAAAACCAGATCACTAAATACCATGGTTTGCGGGCCATTTTGTTATAAAACTGACACGATGATGGCGGAGACACCAAACAATGTAATGATGAACGTCATCTTTCACTGTGACCCAAGAGGTCATCAGGTAGCCCGAAAACATGGCTGGGGATTTCCGAAAATTCTTGGAGCGTCCATATAGGATTTCAGACCGTCTCTTTCCAGTCATTGCCATAGACCTAATGTTGAATTCCCTGAATATATGGGGGTCCGGACCCCCATCCTCCGCAGTGATGCACGAAGGGGTCCAGCCATGCACGAAAGGGTTCAGATTAGTCATTATTCTAACGGCAAAGGAAACAGCTACACGCTTGCTTTTCTTCTGCTGGCCTTTTTAACTAAGAGTGAAAACGACCGAGAGGGTGGCAGCCTCCACCTCGTGCGGCTCGTACCCTAACGTTCGGCGAGGGTTACGAAAATTTCTATTTCTTAAACTTCATTTTACTGCTGTTGTGATGTGGGATACGCGCACTGACATTTTAGGTCATAGCTCCATGACCCGACCTTACATCAACCTGGAACCTGGTGCACAAGAAGAGAGCATCCTTTTCTGTCAGATATGTTCCGGATGGGGTATTTGGAACGACAGTACCAAAATTATTACTATGAAACCAAAGTGTGATTTTTGACCTTGACCTGGCCTTGTGAAATGATTACAAATAAACAAAAATATATGCGTAGGCTTGCACAATTATTTGCCCATACACCAATATAAATGTTTAACTTTTATCTTCAAAACGCTATTTTTGGCAGTCATTTTTCTTTTACCCTCAACAAGGCCAAAAATGGTCTGAGATGCCTTCCAAAAAACGTTGCCTGGCTCTGCCCCTGTCCAAAAAAGAATTGCGAAATTTTGTTACAGTACGTAGAAAAAACGGTTAGGAAACGTGATTAAGTTTTGTAAAGCTGCGTCCAACGAAACCCTGGAATTGACAAGCAAAAAACCCGAGGGACGGATTCAGCCCCTTCTGCCGGCAATAAGATTAAGTATGTCAGACTGGCATAAAGTTCACCACATCCTGTCGAACCCTTGATAGAAACAAAGACTAAATAGATGGATTGTAACCAGTCACTCTCGCCCATCATGACATCTTAAAGTGGCCATCAAGAAACGATTTTTCCAGGCCTGATGTTTCTTGTCAGATTGGTAATCCTCATATCTCAGAGTTTTTATCCGTCTTAAATGGTTGCAAGAAGTCATTCACTTTTTGGAGGGCCACCAGCTCCAAGAGAAATGGTGATCGTCCTGTTCGTTTTCCCGGAGGTATGCAAGAACATGGCGTAAAACAACAGGTTTCCCTCAGCAGGGTGACATCATCTTTGTAGAAAAAAGCATTGGACAAAATTTGGTGTGACCTGTGTCCGAATTTTTATATCCGAATTTTTAATCCGAATTTTTTATAGGCAAAGGAGCTCAACGCGGTTCTAAACTTTACCATTTCTTAAAGGTATTGGTGCCGTAGCCTAGTAGTAATCGTTGGACAATGCTGAAAAGGTTCAACGACCCAAAAGTTTCAACGGAGGCTCCTAACCACGTGCATGGTACCAAGATAAATGGAAATGAATCGGAAGTTCGGCGTCCGTTTGCTCTCAGGGCGTGCGGTTGTTGGAATAGCCGCATCATTGGGCTCCCTCGTTAAATTACCATATCATTTTGCATATAATACGTATATATACATATACATATATATATATATACGTGTGTGTGTGTGTGCGTGTGCGTGTGCATGTGTGTGTGTATGTGTGTGTGTGTGTTTATGTGGCGCTCGCGTAAGTGTGTGGCCGATTTCAATCATCGAATTCCAGTAGTTGACATAAAGAACCTGTTTCCGGTGAGCAAATTGGCAGACGCACGCAGGGAAACGCACGGACGAGTCGGGCTGTTGTGAGCCTCTAGCGCCCGAACGTGCCCGCCCGTCACCACACAAGTGGTACCATCGGGTGCGCCGACTCGGCGGACAAATTGTGGTGCAGGTTTCGAAGCGATTCGTGGTGTGCGGCACGTGCCACGTGACGCGAGCCGGACCTCTGTAAAATTCAGTTAATCACGGGTACAGGCCAAACAGCGGGTACTGTTCACTCAGAACTTGGCGACAACATGGGCCTCACTTGCGGGTACTCGCTTTTGTGCTTCGCACACGTGCGATCCGCATGGCGATTCACAAGCACGTGTTTCAGTTTGGACTCGGGGACCTCCCAGTGCAAAAGTAGTGACCAAGGGGGCTGAAATTTGGTTGGTATGTAGACCAGCACTAAGGTTTTTCAACATTATTCCATATGATGGGCGGGATGCAACGGGTCACGTGCAGCGCGCGTGCGTTCCTTTTGTTATGGACCCTTTACCACACGCATTCAGTGCAGTTTATTTGAATGGTTCCATGCCATGCCACAGGGGTGTCGATTTACATTCTTTTGAGAGTCCATGGCCCCACCAATGTTGATTTGGACCCCAGTGACGGTTTGGCCCCTCCCAATATTTTCCGCCGGTTTTAAAGGGAAATGGGCAATAATGACGAAAAGAACGCCCGCAATGGATAGCAGATAGGCAGAAAATATAGAATAAAGTAGCAAGTGATGCATCTATCTGAATATATAGATATATATACATGTATATATATAAGTATATACTCGTATATATAGGTACATGGGGTAAAAACAATTTTATTTGATGTATAGTAACAGAAACCTAAATATTTCCGTTGATCAAAATAAACTGGGCTAAATACGTTGAGAAACCGACATTTGGGGTAGGTTAGGTTGCCGGGTCCTCGGCTCGGTCCCCCCAATCATTTACAGAAATCGACACCCCTGTTATGGCATGGAAGAAGCGGACTGTTCGTAGGCAGTCCGCTTACGCAATGGAAACGTCCATTGTTCCGGGTGTCCGACTTGGAATCAGCAGACTCAGGTTGGTGCCCGCCGGCTGCGTGCTTTCTTCATGGCTCTCAGTGCGCCATTGTTATACGGATGTCTTTCACTGTGGAAATGTGACGTTGCGTGAATCGCATTATGACTTGTTTTTGTACCACCTTGCTGGCGAGTGCCTTTTACTTATGAGTGGGGGTAATGCTGGTACTAAGTGGGTGCACAGGTGTGCGTGCGATACACAGCTTGGAGTCTTGACCCCAAACCAGCCGTGTAACGCATTGGTTTGCCTCTAGTGTTGTAAACGCAACTTTGTCCGTGTTGCTTGTGGAAAATATCTACACATTCGTTCAATCTCAGTTTGCAGCGCCCTCAGCGCCAAGAAATGTTTGCTTCTCGGTCCCCGCCAGTTCGATGGAAAGATCGATAGCCATTTATGTAGTGTTCTGTTTCTTACCGGACTTGCTGGTGTCCGAACCGCACCGAAACTGTTATCTGCGATCTTCAGAAAAACTCATCGGTGCTCATGCATTCCCGGTCTTTTTTCTTAACCTGTGGTGCATCTGTTGGAGCCGGTCCTATCTCCCCGGTATGGCGATCTGAGTTGTTTTCAGTCCGAATTTTTAGGGTAGACGTCTTCGAAAGAAAACACAATAAGTCGGCTGTAGCCGGGTGGGTTTCTTGTTTTTCCGAGAAAATTCGACAGGCTAAAGGCGCAGTTCCGAGGAAACGATTGGCTAGTCGACCTTGGCTACATTTCTAATAAAACACTCCAAGACGAAACATGGCATGCTGTTACCATCCACTTTGTGACCGAATACTTCTTTACTGTACAGAGTATTTTCATCGAATGCTTAACTAACGAGATATGGAAGAAATGAAACAGAATACATCCATCCATTATGCCGCACGCATCTTTTACATACTCATCACTAACTACTTCCTTCTAGTTCATCGAGGAAGACCCATACCGCTATTTCAAAATGTGTGGGACGTTTGGAATAAATCGAATCTCTCCTGGTGGTTACAGAATGCGTAAGGCGCTTGGCCCAGTTGTTTTGCAAACATATAAAATCAGGGTATTACCACCAGAGTCTGACCATGACCTTGATTTCCACCATTTCAGACCCACTGAGTCTCGTTATGGCTACGCAGTACGCACCTACGCAGTGTGGTATTTACTAAATATTCAACGTAACTGGCATGTTTGTTATTTCCGAGCAGTACCAATGCCGCGTCTGGTTCGCATAGGTCATGCACATTAGCGCTTTGGAGACCCAGCATACCCCGGAGACCTAGCATATGTATCCGAACATGCGAAATTCGGTAAGGAACGCAGTGGGATATCATGTCGTCAGTTTCGTCATGCGACGCAGCACACGGAAACTTCCAACAAGGTCCTGACAAGGGCTGCAGCTGAACAGTCCGCTTGAAACTGGGAACTATGGAGACATCTCAGAGCTGACAGTCGAGCCTGAGCGGCTGTGTTCAGGTCGCATCGATTTCCAGTATGCGAACTGATAGAGCTGCGCCCGTCGTTCTGCTTATGCATGGAAACTTCGTACAGTTCCGCACAGGGGCGTCGATTTCTGTAAATGATTGGGGTGGGAGGACAAGCCGAGGACCCGACAACTTTACCTCCCCTAAGTGTGGATTTCTGAACGGACTCGGCCCACTTTATTTTGACCAACGGAAATTTGAGTTTTTTTCGTTACTTTTTATAAAGTAAAGAATTGCACTTAATCCCATGTATGTATATATATATAAATATATATATGTGTGTGTGTGCGTATATATATATATATATATATATATATATATATATATATATACATAAGATATAAAGATAGCTGAGTTCATCGCCTTAGACTTTATTCTTTACTTTCTGCCTATCTCTTATCTATTCCCGCCGATTTTTCGCTACTATTACTCAGTTCCCTTCAAAACCGGCAGAAAATATTGGTTGGGCCCAAACCAACATTGGGTGGGCCCAAATCAGCACTGGGTTGGCCAGGGTTCCCTCAGAAAAAATATAAATCGACACCCCCTGATTACGCAAAACCGGGAATTCTGTGGGAACATTCCGGTTCCATTCTCATGGCTTTTAATTCTTAAACGCGTTTTTTATTGGGGAGATGAATATACGCCCGGATGTCCACTTACGGGAACGAGGCACTATCAGCCCGCTGCTACCCTGGCGTGATAATTTTCCCCGGTGCAATTTAGGCAGTGTCTGGGGACCATCAGACGGAGATTACACGGGCTGTCAGCCAGCCCCGCATGGCCAGACAAGTCGGGGCGGGGACAAAGCGAACTCCTGTTGCATCAGTGCTGGGCCCGTCGAGTGCAGACACATTTCCTACTTCTGCTGCTGCTGCTGTTTTCCACGAGGAAGCCAAACGGTACCTCTGTATTCAGCGGAACTTGAGGAAAGGGATGTCGGTAAATGGATGTGAGCGACGTCGGAGATGGGCACGGGATACCCGGATGTTCGGTCCTCTGTGAAGCCGAAACGTTTCCACTGTTGATTGGTACAATGATGAGTGAATCCGTGGAAGTTTTTCTCCTCACTGATGACACCGCCAGAGTGGACGAGCCGTCAATCGACCGTGTCGCTGTCGTCATTTTAATTTCTATTAACCGTCGTCGGGACGGTGGATTCATGGGAACCACCTCCGGTTTTCTGAGAGTAGCCAAAAAACGAAAAGGCGCAGAAATACGAGACTTGAAGTACCCTTTCACATATCATTGTTACATGTTGCGCTTATTTTATTTAATAGAAATGACCGCAGTTTGATAGAACATGACAAATAAACCAATTCTGTTATCTCGTTTTGGGGGGAAATTTGCAGGTCAGTGACCTTAGGTCGGTTGAAATTTCGGCCTTTTTACACTTGCAGTCGGGACTGGCCTGCCGGTTTCTAAGTTTGGATGGTGCATCTCGCGTCATTTGCAAACGTGATTATGTCCCTTCGTTAGTGGCTTGGGGTCAGGTCACGTTCCATATCGAATTTTTAGAACCGCAACGGAATACAGTTCATTGGTTTTCAGTCTTGAAGTGTTATTAGTTGTCATATATTCTTCACAAGCACTAATATATGAATACGATTTTTACAATGATGGCCAAATCCCATTTGACCTAAGCTGACCTACTTTGGCCTTTTGAAATATTATGCTTGTTTTCAATGTGAACACACCGTTTATAGCCACAGATGATAAAACTTATAGTCATGCATTCTTGCTGTCAGCTTATATTGCCCCTTTCCTCTTATTTTTGATCGCCAAAATAAAAGTCCTTGGCGTCACGAAAATACCGTCCCGCCAAATGTTGGACTTTTGTGCCACAGTCGTGTCCACCGTCCGGTATCTGAATGACTTGCGTAAAAAAATGCTTGTGATACGGCTTCCTTGATGTAAAAGGGATATGACATGATGTATTTTTCTGCGTGATGCATGATGCAAGATGCATGATGCATTTTTCTCATCACAGCAGAATTCTGTGCTGTACCATTTCTTAACAATGATAATGTGGCAGGTCATATCATTTGCCACAGTATCGAAACAACAAAAAACACAAAACAACAAACACGAGAAACGCCCGGCGCATAGACGTCAGTGCCTTGACCTAAGCTGACTTTGTTTGACTTTAATTCGGTAGTTGCAGACTTGATACACGTTTCGGGCTCATTTGCGGAGTGTTCCAACCAAGATACCTGCTTATTTGTTCAGGGAAAATGGGATTCCTGCCCTTACATGAAGACGATTTTTGCCTTCATTTTCAGCTTTCCTTGATATGGTCAAATTTGACCTCAGGTACCCGTTTTCCGCTTCGTATGGGAAAATCAGGCAATCTTTTTACTATTAAATCCATTTTGCATAGAAACCACGTGGAAGCCTTGGTTATCAAAGTTTTTTGCCAAAAATCTTAGCTGGATAATTTAACCCAATATAAACTCTGGTGGCCTTAGTATTGACCTTATTTAAAATATCTAGGTGCTTTCTGTTATTTTCACTTAGGACTTTCCAATGGCGTTTTTACTTTTTCTGTGGGACTTATACTTCTCGAGGTCTTGTGACCCCCGGGTTCATGTAACCACCCTTTGGGTTCATGTGACCCACCCTCCCCGGCCAGGCGAAGGTGGATCCAGAGGCCGGCCCGGCGGGTGTTAATATGGTCATGGGTAATTCGGTCTTGATTTTTTAGTATTTCAGTAGGCATAAGTCACTATTTAAAGATATTTTGAAGACCATATTCTAAAAATTACGTTCATTTAGTTGGTAAGTCGTTGCATTTGACGAATCACCCCAGAGCATGGATCAAGATCTGATTCGAGTCAAATGGATGGGTAAGACGATGCCATATAAAAACACTGCAGAACAACAAAATACGGGGCGATGTAAAACAAAGTCAAGGAGAGAGTCGCGATTTCTTACATAAAACCAGGTAAATGCCTTGTGTGACGCATAACGAGAGAGGCCTATTTTGTTTCGTTCTCAAGTTGGAAGAAAATGTTTAACCCTATTCCCGGCAGGGGGGGGGCGGAATCCGCCCCCCTCGGGTTTTTTGCTTGCCAATTCCAGGCTTTTTAACGCAGCTTCACCAAACTTGGCGACTTTTCCTAGCCATTTTTTCTACGTGCCATGGAAAAATTTCAAAATTCTACTTTGCTCAGGGGCGGAGACAGGCAACGTTTTTGGGAGGCACTTCATGCCATTTTTGGCCATGTTAAGGGTAAAAGGAAAATGTCTGCCAAAAAAAGAGTTTTTAAGATAGAACTTAAAAATTTATATGAATGTATAGCTAAATAGTTGGGCCATGTGCAGATGCAATTTTGTTCACCTGAGGTCATTTTACAAGGTCAGGTCAAGGTCAAAAGTCAAAATTTGTTTTTTTTCGCAATAATTTCGGCGCCGTTCTATCAAATGCCAAACCCATAATATATATGACGTAGAAGAGTGCCTTCTATTTGTGTACCAAGTTTCAGCTTGATATCAGGTCGGGTCACGGACCTATGACCTAAAATGTCAGTGCGCGTACCCTATATCGCAATAGCCATAAAATGACATTTTTGAAATAGAGTGAATTCAAACGATTGAAAACGTTTAAAGATAATATTAAATGCATAGGAGATCATTCCAAGTGACCCCAAGGTCATTGGAGGTCATTTAAGGCCAAAGGTCACAAGTTGATCTGAGAAACGTGTGACCATGACAGTTTCCCCTTTTTCATGTCCCTGGCACCGCCTATGCTAACATTATACAAACATTGTAATGCGATTTGTACCTCTTTAGTATAACATGACTAGCAGAAGCCAAAAAAGGTGTTTGCCTCTTTTGTTCATCCAGTTGTTAGAAAACTAATCCTCCTATTTTTGAAACCCTGTGAACGCCCATGAATTTTCTCAAAATTTCAGATTTGCGGACCCATGGTAAATACCCTATCCATAATCTCTCGATTGATGCCAGTTTCATCGAAATCGGTCCATAAACAACTGAGTTATAAGAAGTCCAAAAGTAACCCCCATTTTTACATTTTTGCCCCCCTGTACCCACAAATTTCGAAATTTTGGAAATTTCTTTTTATAAAAATGTAGTTCACGTGACGGCAAATCGATTGCCGTTTGTTGCGATGAAATCGGACAAGTAGTTCTCGAGATCTCAGGGGGGGCCGAATCCGCCCCCCCTGCCGGGAATCGGCCATACCGTCTAGCCCTCCGGGAATAGGGTTAATGCTGTAAGCACACTACCTTTCCTTTTGCATTGCCCAATGTTAACGGCATTTATCAGTCTGTTTTAGTATTTTGCATCCCGAGGAAGTGGAATTTTTAGATATGTTTGCGTCCACGATTTTATTCATTGTCCTTTCTAGGCGTTTAAAAGGCACGAAGAAAAATGTGTCCCAGTGCAAAAATATTACTCTCAGAATAGCTGTGAGTGAAACATCTTAGGGATCTAACGAATTCTTAAGGCTTGAAGAACCGAGCTATTTTTTAGTGAGAATTTCATGATTCCGTACCTAGTGGCGGCGGAGATTTTATCCTCCAGAAAGCGTGACGGCCGTACCGGACCGGGCCGGGCCGGGCCGCTCAGTTTGATTTTGTCTGCTAGTCGAAGTAAGACTTGCTCGGCTTACGGCCTCGCTGGTGACAAGCCGCGGTCAGGGCGCGACCTACAACAAGTGGTTGCGGCCGGCGGCAGGCGGCTCCAGGACCAGGCTGCGCGGTTAGGGAACATCCCGTGCGGCGTCGAGAGACGAAACAGACACGGCTGCGGGCGTTGGAGACCGTGGACAGCGAGGGACGCCAGGAAACAGCACGCCGAGCCTGCCGGGTAATCGGGGTCCGAGCCGCCAGCCGGGCCGGCGGATCGTTAAGCGCCCTGACGCCGGCCACGCTGTCGTGGTCCCGACGAGGTCACGCACGCCGCGCCAACCACGCGCTGTCACTCTGAGAGATATGGTCACGACCCCGAGCCCCGGAGGGGATCCCGGCCCCGATGTCAGCCACCTCCTGCAGCTTGTTGAAATCATACATTGCAGCCTCATGCCAGACGAAGAGGCAGTGCGGGATATTTGGGGAAACTCGGTTGGATCAGGATTCCCGGGCTTCCGGTGTGAGAAGATGGCGGAATTGTTGTCAGTGAGAGAGGATGAGGTAGCGCCCCCTGATGACAGTGAATGTATGGTCCTCCCAGGAAAGGGTGCGGTCGGTCGCCTCGCACAGAATCTTCACGCCCCCCCCCCCGAACGTTAGTGCATGGCTATCAGTGCTAATTTGGGAGGAGGAAGCTTTCGTGAGGGATCAGCTATAACCGATGACGGGCAGGGTGGTTTAAAATGGACACGCCAACCGGGAGTTTGCTGCTGCTCTTCGATGTGTTTCATTTTTTCTGGTGTTTTGGAATCGCTCAGACGTGACAGCGGCCATTGGGTGGGCGTCGCATTTTCACATCAGATTCCTCGGGTGCAGAGTACGCATCGATAAATCTTTGTTTATATTACCGAATACAACAGTCAGTGTCTGACAGTATTTAAAAATGTTTTCCGAAATGTGGAGACAACCCTCGTACCACCTTCTTCCCGGGCCCATAAAACGTCTCAGTGGTAATATTCTTCCCGTTAATACGTTATTTTGTGATGTTTTTCGGTTCCAAATGAAGCTGTTGTACCTCAAGTCTGGTAACGCGATTAGGAAATTAGGACAATTTCCACTTTTATCAAATCTCTGTCGTCCATCTTACCGCGGTTGTTTTCTTGTGATGATTACGCGAGATCGACCTACGCTCTATTTGCACAAGATCGCACCAGATACATTCTGCATGCTTTGCTGCCGAGAAATAGCACGCAATAACCGCAAAACAGAAACAACCTCAACTGATTTCTCCTGTGACCTGAATGCGCCAGCCTGATGTCCGTAAATGACCGTTCGTTTCCGAGGATGGAACGAGCGGGGTCGATCATCCGTTCAAGTTATGCCGATGGATCAATGTCCATAAATTGTTGTGCGTGGCAGAAGTGCGGTGTTGTAGAACAGCGGGTCATACTGGCAAATGGCTGCCAGATTTTCTAGCCAGCACCCCTTGCTGGCCGATTTCCACACACAAAATAAGGGAAGGGGATTTCGGGATCTTCTAGGTCTCCCTTTGCGTCTAACCTGTCTCAACGAATGTGACATATAGGGGAAGCTGCCCAAGTTACGCCACCTTTCCGAAAAGCGGTCACTGTGACTATGATATGGGAGAACTTGTCTTATTTCTTTCTCATATACCTTCTCTGGTCTGACTACCACAATCTCTGGTGTTTTTAAAACTTCATTCTTTGTCTATTATTTGTGATTCATTTTCTGTCAAGATGTTGCAAAAGGCGTCATTAGGACAACCCTGCTGTATTTGCGCCACATGATGTGCCTTGTTGCGCTACCAAGGAATGATACTGAGTTCCGAGTTGCAGTTACTTTGCGGGGGCAAAAGGTATAATGGAGGACTGTCCGCTATATTATCAACAGCTCCACTTTTATTTTCTTTCTAAATACTTGCAAACAGGCGGGAAGAGGTGCTGAGATCCCGACAAGATGTTGGGCAGCCCCATGGAGGTGGCTACATAAGCGCATCCAGTGGGTTTGGGTTCCTTTTACCCTCTTGTGAGCCGAAAATGTTTCCCGCTTAAACCGGAAAATAAATAGTCCTGTATTTCCTAAACGTTGAAGTAAGGGCACCGAAATCAAAAAAGGTTTTGGGGTACGAAAAGGGTGCATTCTCGCTCTTCAGGGTCCATTTTAAGGTATCTGTTAGGAAGCAGATTCCTGCAGTGACAGGTAAATCCCCCGATGGAGAAGGGCACAACGATGTCACCCGGCTCCCAAGGGTACAGTGAGTGCAGTCAGCGGCGAGCCACCTCCTTTAAATGAGTTGGCTTAAATCTGAAACACTTACCCACAAGACTGATAGGAGGTCGTCGTTCCTAGGGTTTTGCCAGGATTCTCGGCCTGGAGGATGCCTGAGAGACTTGGGGCGCTGAGTACATGGCGAATGGGAGAAAAAAATGATGTTTTACATTAGTTTTCGCGCCCAGTAAATGGTGGGGGCTGAACGGGCTCCGCAAGGAGGAGGAGAGGGGAGGGCTAAGCGCTGCAGCCCTTCCAAAAAGGCTCTGGCGACATTTCTGCCTCTTTCTCAAGGTGTTCCCTCTGCAGCCGAAGTCCCCCTCCCCCGTGATTATCGCTTTAAATGGGCCCAACACGTGTGAGACACTGGGAGCAGCCATCAGCACACCGATAGCTAGGCCTGCCCGGATTGTGCTGCTGGCGCAATAAGGCCCGGCAAATGGTGTCGCAAAAAGGGCAATAGCTCTATCATAATAAAACCAGCCACGGATAAAAAATACGCGCTAGCGTATCATCTCTGTTCTGATCAAATGGGAAGCGTAATTTCACAACGGAGGTACTCTTTGGGATCAATTTTGCTTCACGGTATTGACAGGTCGGTTATACACGTGCAACACACGGCAGAAAATTATTTCAGACTTGCACGGAAACTTCACAGACCCACCACACGTCTGCATCGCTGACGTGTGGTGGGTCCCAGAAGGGGAAGGGATCACATGATGTCTCAGAAAATATCCTTTATCTGCCAGTCAGCTGTTTCAGTGAGAGATAATGGCAGGTGGCGTAATTAGGCAGGGTGGTGCCCATTGGACAGCTTCCCCAATCTCAGCGCATTTCTATTACGTCACTCGCACATTTCCTCTTGCAGTTCAGTGTAAAATGTAAAGGATGGCATCTTAATATAATCGTAGTTGAAAACTAAAAAAAAATAAAGATTAAGCATTCTAAATTAAGGACCGATAAAGACCATTACACTCATTTCTTATGCTTGTTTTTTACAAGGAAGGACAGTATGACTGTAGAAACCGACAGAAAAGAAAGCATGCACAGAGAGCACTGTGCGTGTGGTTTTCAAATGGAAATGGCCACGAGATTATGTTTATATTTGTAACCAGTGAGTCTTCACCATAGTGTCTCTTGAAACAGGATCGATGTCTCATGAACCAATTTTTTTCACGGTGCTGCTGCTGTTTGATGGTTATTTTTGAAACAATGGAACATAACCCCGCAAATGAGGCATCTAATGTTAGTGATGCCAGTTAGCGGTGCTGCCAAACTTGTAAACAAAAATTGGTATGAGGCAAAAATGTTTTTATTGTGAACAATTGAGAAACAGATTTGGGTGCTGGCCATATCTTTGTGGATGTCAGAGTGCCAAGTAAGAAATAAAGAGCTTACATGAAGCAGAAGCTGGAAGTTATGATCCTCAGCGTCTTTTGACTAGGAATACAATCCCATGTGTAGACTGGTAGTAGTCCTTCATTCTTCAATCCCAGCCTTTCAAAGTCTGTGTATGCTGCACAGACCGATCAAAGAAGAAAATGAGGTAAAAGACCATCCTTTAACTCGGCACCGCCTAGGGAGGTCAGATAGGGCACCCCTCGGTTTTTCATGAGTAACATCTGAGCAATAGCAGCAAAAAACAATTATTACTCGTAGGCAGAGATGAAAAATGGCTCTGTCCTGACCTGGCTTGGCATTAACCCCATAAAGAGCAGACAGAGCAGATTTAATTATCACGAGATGTCATTTTAGGTCTGTTCTTGACGCAGCTAAGGATCCCAGCTAGAAATTATTGCTCTTTGTCAGGAAGAATAATGCCACCTTTTCTGACCCGACCTTAAAATGACCTTGACCGGATGACAAGCAAGTAACGCAAAGCTGATCATCGCGAGGTTTCATTTCCGTCCTTTTTGTCACGCGGAGCAAAACGGCTGCGAGCAAGTATCGATCTTTAACATGTAAATTTATGCCAGTATTTCACCTGACCTAGGCTGACCTTGGCCCAGATTTTTCAAATATTTTTGCACGCTTCTGATACAGAAGACCGTGACCTTTTGCCTGATACCCAGTTGAAGGCTCGAAGACCAGTATTGTTGATGATGTGATGTATGAATCGGTGTCAGTTTTTCCGACTTAGTGTTTTGCGTGACCTGTGATGTCATCAGTCAGATGACCAGGGCTTACATAGCATTTTCTGAATCGTAGGACTCAGGGCTATCGACTGGTGGTAGACCGGTTTAATCCGACGGATCGATCCTGAGATAACAGGGGGTACCTTTTTTGACTCCTCCAGGCGGTTGCGGGTATAAAAACATGCCAGGCGGTGCCAGGTTAACAACTGGCATGACAGCTTATCTTCCTGCTTCGTCGTTAATGTAGCATAAATGTTTACGCTCCAGGTGAATGGGCCTCGTGCTCGCTGTCTTTGTGTTTACAGAACAAATGGTTGTTTGCGTTGCCAGCGATTCATCAAAGTCTTGCCGCTTCAGTGGCGTCACACTGGCAATGAACAACGTCTTGCTGAACACTGCGAGCACGCGGAACTACTAGGTGACGTCAGTATGTTCTTGTTTAATTTAGATGTTAGAATAATAAAATGGTATAATTTCACGTAATCCAGTCGGGCAGTCGGGTTGGCTGGGTCAACCGAAGCCTACTACCACGTGAAACAAATCAGGCAAGTCTAGCCATTCATTTTCTCACCTTGTGTGGGCTAAATCTTTTCTCGATCGATCAAATCGAATATGTACCCTACTCTGTACATTTACCCGGTTGAAATTCACCTTCACTTTCCTTCATCGAAAATCATTTTGATCGTTGTGCCTTGGTGTAGTAACTGGAGTGTTCACCACCTTTACAATGGGTGCCAGTGCACATGCTTCAAATTAACGCTACCGTAACGATTTGATGCCACGTACATGACAGCAAATTTCCGGGGGAAAGCATTGGGTGGGATCTAATGTGAATTTCAGGTGGTTTCTTTTCCCGCCTTTGTCTTAAGCCTAATGCTAAATTCGCGAAAAAGGGGTCTAGGCCCCTTTTTCCATCAGAACCATCAAAGGTTTCAAGCTCATGGTCATGTAGTGCCAATGGATAGCAGTTTCAGGATGCAGGACGCTGTCGGTACGCCTGACATCCTGAGGTCTGCCGGTGCGATGCAATTTCCCTTTTAGGCGGTTGGATGCTTCCGACTTGGTAACATACAGCTGGATGAATGCGTTTACTGTGGGGGGACACTTGCTCAGAAATGACGTGATCAGTTGAATGGCGTCAGTAATACAGCGGGCAGCAGTAGCTATTTAAATCATCACATCACAAGCGTTGCCTCTCAGTTCGATATTTGAGACGTGCTACCCGTTGTATACTGTCCATTGCAGGTTAAACGTTCGGTATTTTTAATTCAGTTTCAGTATATTTCAGTTCACCGTCTGTAAATGGCAACTGAAGCGCATCATTGGCACAAATCAGCCGCAAAATTATGTAACTAAAAAAGACATGTCAATAATGGGGGTTTAGCAGAGTGATCGCTTCAGCAGTTGTCTTGTGCGCCGCCTCCCAAACGGTCGTTTTGACTGAGGTCAGTCCGGTTCTCGTGGTCAGCGCTCCGAGGCCGGCGCGCT
Organism: Capitulum mitella; assembly: GCA_030062745.1. Lineage (NCBI taxonomy): Eukaryota > Metazoa > Arthropoda > Thecostraca > Pollicipedomorpha > Pollicipedidae > Capitulum > Capitulum mitella. Next base: position 3,883,859 of record CP099849.1, on the reverse strand, counting down.
GTCCCTGTGACGTTTCCCCGGCTGGTTGGCCGTCCTGTTTGCCGCCCATCTCTGACGGCCGGCGGCTCTCGGACCGTCAGCACGGGACGAGCCGTCGCCGGTCTTTTCATCAGGCTGACCATGTGGCCATTGCCTGGAGGGAAGGCTGTGCTAATTTTTTTGTCGTTCAAGCAGAAGTTTCTTTTGGCCAGCTCATGGATGTGTAATTTTCAAGGAAAAGGGGGAGAAAAGCCGCAACAGGTGAACTGCGCCATCGTGGCAGTTTTGAAGATGCTGCCGGAAACTGCTGTTTGCGTGTTACGTATCTGAAAAGAGGTATATTTGCAACACAGACACACAACATGCAATACATAGCGGGTGTAGGTGCTCTGTAGGTGAAGACTGTGGATGTCAGTACCGTCATCACAACAGAGCTCCAGAGGAAGACGATAATGGAATTGGAAAATAAAGAAATACGACACACCTTGCCCAGGGGCGTCAAACGTTAAAATGTAAATATGACGACGCGCCTTGCCCAAAAGCTCTGAAATAAGACCTGTTGGGTCCCTTGAAGCCACACAGTCGAAAGCCAGCTTATTTGCCGCTTCAGGGAACCCCTTGGCCCCTTCTTCCCGCCCCCCCCCCTTCTGCGCCAGGAGCGGCGCAGCAGGGGGCGAGGGGCATTGCCCCCCGCCAGCAGGGAGGGGGTGGGCAGGAGTATGTTCCCCCAAAAAGGGAAAGCGCCTTTTACCCAGACTAAAAGTTTTGTACTTACACATATGTTATGAAAATTCAGATCAATGAGGCCCTTAATCGGGTTCCGGAGACCCTTTTCTCCGTCCAGAGGCCTCTTTATGGATTTGGATTGGAAGGCCTTGTTTTGTGCTAAGGAGGCTGCTTTACTGGATCGGGAGGCCCCTTTTTGAATCAGGAAATCCATGGTCGCATTAGGAAGCACTCGCCTTGTATCAGGAGGTTTTTGTTCTGGAACAGGAGGCAAGTTTTATGTATCAGTAGGCCCTGTTCCGGATCAGGAGGCCCTGTTTTGGGATAAGGAGGCCCTTTGCTAGATTGGGAGGTCTTCTTTATTAATCAAAAGGCCCTGTTCTAGATAAGGAGACCCCTCTATGTATCACGAGGCCCTTGTTCTGGAACAGGAGGTCCTGTTTGGGTCGAGAATCCTCCCGTATGAATCAGGAGGCCGCGTGCGAGGAGACTGCATTTTGCGGAGGCTCCCTGGAAAATTCTGCCCCCAACTCAAAATCCGCGATGCCGCCCCTGGGTCTCGGACAGCAATGGCGCACCGCAACAGGGGCCCCTTGACTCCACTTACATTTAGGGTGCTATGTGTTACGGCGCTATTTATTGCATGTTGTGGCATTTGGGAAAAACTTGCACGAGGCCAGTGTGCTGGAAAAACCCAATTGACGTTTACCTTACGCGGCGGATTCTTGCGTGACAAAACAAGGCGGATTCTCATTTTACGTATATAACTTTGTTTTACACTAAGTGTATTACTGCTTTTGTGCGGTATTTCGTCATAATATCCTGAATTTGTGAGTGTTCTGTTTGTATGTGTAGCTGAACGCAATCGGTTAAATCTGCCCTTGGGGTTTAATCGAATTCAGGGTGCACATTCCATTTCACATTATTATTTTTAAGCATGTTTATGCAGCACAGTTGACATGAGTATTTATATTGATGCTGTTTGCTTTTACTCTTTAATTTGGATGATACTGATTTTCCTTTTGAACTGCTTTCGTGTTAGTGCCCTGTATTTGGTGCAAGTGTCTTGTTTGTAAGAGGAACTAGATGAAATTGATTTAGCCCGATTTCTGGAGGAATGGAAAACTAGTTTAATCAGTTCAGGACGCTCATTATCCAGCAGAGTGGGCAGCCCCGGGAGAATCTGCTTGTCTCGCACGCAGGCTGCGGGGGGGGGGGAGCGATGTGTGGCGTATCTGGGGCAGTGAGCGAGGAAATGTTCAAAGCTGGAACACGACTGACATGTGTTACGCTGAGTGAGTGCGAGTCCATCAGAGATTTACAAGTGCGTGAGACCAATGTGCCCGACGCGGAGGCGGGATAGGTCAGCTTCCTTTCATCGAGTGCTTTGGTTGGAACTTTGCCAAGGTGTAAAGCCCGATTTATTAGGGTGCATGTGTGAGTGAGCGTGTGCATCCCAGTGCCTTTTTATGCACTGCCTAAATTTTGAGTTGGCAAGCACAAGTAGGTCTGCACAAAACACTGGATCGTTGGCGGGGGAGGAAAGTGCTGCGTCTGCTTTGTCAAGGCATCAGCTGCCTCGTTCCCATGGCTGCAGCTGTGCCCCGGCACCTACAAGAGGATGAGGTGGATGTTGTCCGGAAATGTGTCGTGAGTCTGTACGAGTTCTTGTTCGTCTCGGCTGGTGATGTTGTGATGTCGGTGTAATGTTTGTAGTGTTGACTGCAAGCCAGTGAAAATGACAGCCCGCTGTCATTCGGTGTGTTTGATGTGTTGGGTGGCAGCTGGCAAGGCCCTGATTTCCGCGGCTAAGATGGACTGAAATTATGAGAGCCGAATGGAGAGGCGGGCCCTGCCTCCTGTGAAAGCGACTCCCGTGACCTGAGTCATATATGACGATGTAGTCCGAAAATGTTGCTCTAAATTTAGTGAAAGTTTGTTATGTTTCTGCAGGAGTGATCGAAGCTTTCTTTTCGGAAAAGGTATCTCTCATATTTACGATAAGTCCGATGGCTGCCAACGTTCGATGGCAGGTGATGAGGAATTTTGGGGACTTCCAGGATGTTAATGATATTTTCTAATTGCCGCGCGATGGTGTTCCGCCGTGAGCGAGAGTGAGTGAGAATGTGTTTTGATGGGTGGTTTTTGGTTGCATGGAATCGGATCAAATATCTAATGAGCTGTAGTTTGCGCCTGTGTGCGAGAGAAGGTATCCCGATGTCGGCCCGGAGGTTCTCAACGGCTGGCGTCGTGCAGGCACCAGTAATGATTTGAAAAGTTCGGTTTTGAACGACCTCAGTGGTCGAAGCAAGAAAGGGAGAGATATTGTCAAGCGAAAAGCATTGTATTCTAGGTTTAATCAAGCCTCAGTCTTGACCAGAAATGCATCTAAGAATTTTTAGTCGGCGAAGACCACGTTGCCGTCTGTGGGCAACGTGTGAATCAAAAGGGAGTTTACGACCTAAAATGATTCCTAAATATTTGATTCAGGTATCAATGGCAATGTCTTCGCTTCCGGTTTGTAAAAGGGTTATAGCTGGTACGTTACGAGAGAAGTGCGAAAAGCTGCTGTGGCAGAGTTATGAACTGAAATTGGTGAACGCCACCGGTTGCACCACGCATGGATTGAATCGACGGCGAGCTGCACGAAGGTGTTCGCGTTGTCGACGCTAGGATTTGTGAACCACACAGCTATGTCGTCGGCGTCGAGAGTATCTGAGGCCAGGATGTATCGCTGGGAGCTCGTCTGCAACCTCATTAGCCCGTAAAGAGGTGGGACTTTTCGTACTACGCTTAGTGCTGTGGGAGGAAGTGAATTTGTCCCCCTCCTCCAACTAATTCGCGAACGAAACCACGTAAAGCGACGCGGTTTTCACCAGCATGTAGACCCATCCTTCTAATTCAAGAACTCCGGGACGAATACATCTGTCTCGCACTGTTGACCTTCCGGTTGACCTAAAGGAGGTCAAAGTCATTGCCTCGCGCGTTTTGCGTAGAAGTCTTGGTTTTGATCCTATAAAGGCAAGTTGATCACAGTAAGGCGACTAAAAGTGTTACCAAACCAAAACGGACATTCAGGGGAACATAGATGTGTACCTTAATGTCAAGAGCAAGGTAGAGTTGACGCAGAAAATTAACAACGGAGTTAACCGTATTCCTGTTCGCTGGTGCACTGCACTGAAATATCGCTTTGGATGGTTTTGATACATCATTGAACACGAAAACCGAAAGCTGTTACCCTGCTGTGCCTTGAGTGACCTTATTTGATCTTGAGGTCATTGTTCATATCTTACTGTGACACACAGTACAAGGCAGCCTGGTATCGTCTCAAAGCAGGAAAATATTCGTAAGGCACAGACTGCATTTCACACACGAAGTCTAATTTCCTTCTATTTGTCACAGGCTGAGTGATCGTGGTAACCCGATCCAAGGAAAAAACTTGACATTTGACCTTGGAACGCATCAAGGCCATTTTCGGCGACCTTCAGTTATGTTTCGTAATGGTATGGGTAAGATTCATTCCTTTCATGTCACTAAATTACGCACAAGTGCACTTTGATGTCACACGCACTGTGCACCAAAGCTCATATTTTTGCTCTCCTGACATATCCTGACCTGACCTGACCTGGGATTGACTGCATACTTTGCACACGTTTTGGAGACATTGTGGTGAATAATGCAATTTACGGCTTGAGCTCCCGAACTGAAATGAGTATTTTTGGCTTTGACTTTGACATAATCTGATGACCTGATTTCATGTCACGTATTCTTTTTTCATATTCTTGTCGAGATAAATACCTATATACTCACGTCTACTGTCTGTGCTCCGAAACATCATTTCCCCTGCTTATCACGGGCTACACTATTGACCTGATCCAAGGCCAAAGCTTGACATTTGGCCTTGGAACACATCATGGTCATTTTCGACGACCTTCGGTTACGTTTCATGGTCACAGGGATTAGACTGACTCCCTTCATGTCACCGCATTACGCACAAGTCCATTTTGATATCACACAATCTCCGTAACGAAGGTCAGATTTTCTGCTCTCCTGACCTGATCTGGCCTGATAATGACTTCAGACTTTGGCGACATTTAGAAGGTATTGTGGTAAGTCACAGAAAATACGGTTTTTGCTTTAGGATGAATATATTTAAGCTCCGGAACTGAAAAATTATTTTGTAAGCCCACCCTGACCTGACCTGATGACCTGACCTTATGCCATCCTAGCTTTTTTCATATTTTTCCTTAGATAGATGCAAATAAACTCACGTCACTTGTTTGTTTTTACCTCAAAAACTCGAGTTTTGGCAGATGTTTTAAGTTTACCTTATTTTTTGCCATTTCACGGATAGCCGCACTGACTTTGACCTGATCGAGCTCATTGACCTTTGGAGCTAGTCTAAAAACTGAACACCAAACGATGCGCCACTCAGTTACAGGAGGCGAGAGCAACTTTGAACTGACCTGGCTTCATTCGTTCCTGGGTTATCATTGAGAAACCCCGGGGGTAAATTGACCCCTCCAGCATTGCACGAACATCATAGGTAGCAATAAGATAAGAAGTTGCCGGCTCGGCGTCGGCCGGCCTGTCGTTGGGCGACCGTCCGAGCCGTCCGGCCGCCGTTCTCACGCGTCTGCCGTCTGCCGCAGGGCAACCGGCTTCGGCCGCTCCACGACGACACGGCCGACAGCGACACGTTCGAGTCGGTGGCGTGCAGCACGGCCAGGCTGGGCACGGGCGTGTGAGGCGGCCGGCCGGCGCCGCCGCGGAGTCGAGGGCCACCTCCGGCGCCGGTCGCGGGTCGCCGTCGGGGCCGCGCCGGGAGGTTGCGAGTTGACGCGAGGCACAGCGGCTGGTCCGCCGGGAGTGAGTCTGTGAAAGGAGCGTCAATGTCTTGTTTCGTGTTCGTCTGGGGCGGGGGATGGCAGCTGCCTGTGCCGCAGCCAACTACGGTTCAAGTGCAGGGGTTTCGGTGATCAGGCGCGGCAATGAGTCAGCTCCGGCTGTGCGGGATGATGCGTGCTTGGCTGTCGCCGTCTTTGTAGCACTGTTCTGTGTTATGTGCACAGTGGACCTCTGTTATCGAACAGGATTTGTGAATACGATCCTGCCGTATGTGTGTAACTGCGACGTTTTCGTCTGAGGTCCACCGTCACAGATCGCGCGTCTGCTTGTTGCTCGCAGAGCAACGAGATGAAACATCCACTTGCGGCAGCGTTCCGCTAACCGCCTCTGGCGTCGTCTGCCTCCCCCCCCCATCACATGCTCCGTCCGTCTCGCCGGTGCCTCGTCAGCGCCGGAGTCAAAGGGTCAAAGTGCCCGGGGCGTCTGACGGCGGCGTCTGGCCGGGCAGCTCTCGGGGAGTAATTCGAGACGTCCGGCACCACGGCAGCGCGGGGACGACCTCGGGACTCCGACCCCGGGCCATCCGAGCTGACCGGATACTGAAGCTGACCCGACCGAGATAACGAGGACTCACGATCCCCAGCTGTCGCTGACGGACATCGTCGCACGGCCACAGGCCCATAGGGCAAGGACTACAGGAGGAATAGTCTGGAACACGTTGACTCGAATGCGATTTCGTTAAAAGCACGGTGTTACATGTTTTCTAATGATATCTGTTTTTTCAGAAATATGCAAGAAATGAATGAACAGTCTACAATTTGAGGACACACAAGGATTTTCCGATGTGTCAAATTCCGAACGTCGATTAGTTGGGCACTGATTTATCGCACGAAAATTAATCGAAATGGGGCATAGTCGAAGGGTTGTTTAGCAAAAGCCAGCTCACCATAGATCAGTTTGACAGATACGTATTAATTCAACGTCTACACCAGAAAGGTTTTCAGGCGACTGCGGTTTGTAAAAGAGGGACCGATGCGTCGAATACCATTTGGCGGAAGACTGGTTTGCTTGATGACGCCTGATCGAATTTTCGCGCAAAAAATAAAAGTGTAAGACTTTTTCATAGAAAGGTTTACGAGAAATCTGCCTTGCTTCCCAGCTTTAGCTGGGAGAGTGCGTGCAGGTGACCTGACTGGGCAATTTTTGTCTGGCTGGCAACTAAGTAGTATTTTTAACAATGATATTTGACGACAGACAAATTGACAACAGAGAAAATTGACCTTCGACTTCTTGAGATTCATTTAACTGCGTTCCGGGGTCTGGCATGTCGCTTAAAAACCGGCTGCCGTTCTGCCTTTCGTGTGCTCACTTCGAAATGACATTCGCCAACATGGCGCTCGCCTAGTTGTAGTCAGCAAAGAAACCCTTGAGAGAAAGACATTTCGATTATTCATTCGGATGCTGAAACAGGATGCGTATGCATTTCCACTTTCTTGGGGAGCATACCACTTGGCATTACTGGCTTTACCACTCCTTAAGCTTCGGCAAACCACAGCCCTGCCCCAGGGAGGTCGATTTCTGTAAATGATTGGGGATTGGGGGGGTGAGCCGAGGGTCCGACAACCTCACAAGCCCCAAACGTGGATTTCACTACGCGTTTAGCGCACTTCGTTTTGATCAACGGAGATTTATAAGATTTTTTATTACTATTTATCAGCTAAAAACTGCATTTATCCTAACGTATACAGGTCTATATCTATGTATAAATATAGATAGATAGATAGATAGATTGATAGAAGATAGAAAGATGGACAGTTACATCGCTGTAGACTTCATTCTTTGGTTACTGCCTATCTCCTGTATTTATTGCGGCCGTTCTTTTCGTTACTTTTACTCATTTCTCTTTGAAACCAGCAGAAAATATTAGAGGGGGAGACACCAACATTGGTTGGGCGCAAATCAACACTGGAGGCCAGGGGGGGGGGCAGGGCTCTCAAAAAACAAAAATACAAATCGACACCCCTGGCTCTGCCCCTTTTTAAACGTCCTACGCCTATTAACGCTTGTCACGCCCTGACGAATGACGACGGATGACGACACGCGTCTGCGCAGGCGCATTTCACCGACCGTGGCACACCGGTGCTCTGGATCGCCGCGTATGCCGCAGGGTTGCGAGGTCGGGCCAGTCGTCGGCTCCGCTGTCGTTCGGGAGAGGCGTCTCATTCACTTTTAAAACGCTCGCAGGTGCGGTCTAATTTTAACCGTGCTGGCGCTGGCGGGAGGCGGAGCTGGTGCTGGTCGGCGGGCGATGCTGGAACAGCTGCAACGGTGCGGAGTGGCGTTGTAGCAGGCGCCGGTGCCGAAACCGATGGCTCGCATCAGCGCAGTCTGGCGCCTGCGGTCGGTCTCCCGTGATCGGTTTGGTCTCAGCGAGAGCTGGCTGCTGCTCAAAGAAAACGTGCTGTGGGCCTGCTCCGGGCGGGGCCACGCGAATTTCTCCTGACAGGCGCGCAATTTTCAATAGAAACTGTGTCATGATTGCACCATCAGCTCACGGATTGCGCAGAGGAAACGTGACTTCTATCTGCAGGCAGAAGCCAAAGTAAATCGTCTCCCAGACTGTTCAGACAATGATGTTGCCATAACGATGGACGCATCCCACATGTGTGGGAAGAGAATGAGACAGTAAACGAAGTGAGATCTCGGGATGTCTCTGTCTATTTTTTATCTCAGACCCTGCCATTTTCTTTTCAGATGTCTTATGACTGGCTCAATGTCCGGTGTTTGGTTATCTCAGGTTCCATGATGTATGTGAGGCCCACACAAAAGAAGGATAGTTTTAGAATCTGAAAACATCAATATGGTATACGTTTTCTTTTTTTCATCTCAATGTCCGCAGTATCATTGAGTCTGATCCCAGACAGGTCGATTAGAATGTAAACTACTTGTTCATTTGGCAAGAAACAATGTATAACTGGATTCGGATGGCAATGTTTTGCGTATTGGGTGACTACGAAGTTCCTTCATTATGCCCTATCTGGCTCCAGAAATTCTGGAATTATTGCAGAACGTTGCAATTTTCTTTATGCCGGGCGAGACTGTTTTTTTCACGTGAAACGCGCCAAGTGAGCAAACTGAAGGGGCAAAGTTGAGTTAAAGCCTAGCACTTGATAGCACTTCCAAATATGACGTAGGGCCGAAAAGTTGAACAATTTTTCACAATCTATGTTTCCGCGTTACATTTTACAAGTGGGAAGAAAACATGGACATTGCATCTTCAAATTGCAGTTAAACTGCACAGTACACTTAAAAAAAGTATTTTTCCAAGCTGCGTATTTTCGTCTAAACTCGACTCCACTCTGTGTAATGACGGTCCCCTAATTTTCCAATGCCATCAACTACCTCATCTTCATGTGATGTTATACAGACATTAAACAGAGCCACAATGTTTATTGCATTTCCTTACCATCTCCGGTACTGCGAATCATCGCGAGACCTCGAATTCCGGGCGGACGTGGTTGGGCCGTCTTTTCCAGCGTTCTTTGAAGGCTCGTGGGCCACGAGCCGCTTTTGAGCACCGAGTCAGCCTTCTCAGAATGAGGGCTCATTGAATTCGACCTGAGGCAGCCTGAGGCCCCACTTCTAACGAAGCAATCAACTCATTCGCTTCTAAAGCAGCAGTTGACTCATTGGAGAGTCCTGGCGAATGCGGTCTTTCTGAAGCGATACGGCCAATATCGTCTTTGGACATCTGTGGAGGAAATTCAGTCACTGGAAGCCCTTTCACCATACGGCGTACCGTAGAAGAGCAAATGGGAATCGTATCTATAAAAAGGCGAATTACAACGCACACTTGTCAGGAAGTAGGTGGTATATTTCCATGCGTCCACGTACTTGTATGTGCTTGTGTACGTGTGTGTGCTTGTTAAATGCCGTTTGACTGTTTAAATAAGACCAGAGCTACTCGTGAGATCCAGAGATAAAATAAAGCCAATTCGTTGCTAAAAAAAGTAAACAAAAAACTAAACATTGAAGCATCTGTTGACAGGTAAAGAAAAAATGTGTGCAGGACACTTCACGTAACCATCTTCGCCAAGATATGACCAGTGCTGCACATGAGTTCCTATATAGCCACGATCGTGCGCTTTCATCAAAAAAGTGCGAACCTTCTACTTGTAAGTTCACAAGTAAGCGAGACCATTCATCGTCTGGCGGAGGACCCCGAAACGGTTTACGAGCACGGCCAGCCCAAGGGGCTGTCAGCCGTCTCCAAGCGACTCCAGAAGCACGGCCTCTCCGTCTCGAGCCTGTGTCCCCAGCGCTGGTCTCTGCCGACTGCGCCCTCGTCGTCGTCCCCGACGGCCCGACGCTGCCATCGTCGCCGCCGGCGGAAGCGGGCTCGGCGTCGATCCGTCGCCCGGCGCAGGGCGTTCCGGCAACGGCGAGAGCCGCGCGCCGCCGCAGGACGCCGCCGCGCTGCTGTCGGCCGCGATAGTCCACCGGGGGCCGGCTGGGCCGCCCGATAAGGCGGCGGACCGTCACCGTGCGCGGGACGCTCGGAACAAAGCGCTGAAGAAGGTCGGGCGCCGACCTCGGAAGCAACGAGGCCGCGGCGACGATTTTTTGCCCGGCGGACTGCGTGCGCCGTTAATTATGCAGTGAGCCGGGGAAATATGCCGCTGCCGCGTGCACGACAACATCGGCCACCGGCTGGTGACAGTGCGGGCACAGTGGGCGCAACGTCAGACGCAGAGCGGCAGACTGACGCGACAGGAAGGCGGCCGCGAACGAAATCAGCGCAAGAACCGCTCTGCACCGACGCTCTACCCCCTCTCGACTGCCAGCTGGGACCGACGAACTGAGCTGCAACAGTCGGCGCTCGCCTGTTTTTAATTAGCCGGCGCACCTGATCGTGATTTAACCGGTGGCGACATCGCCCCGTGAGTCTGTTTACCGACCATTGGCTCAGCCATCGATCCATAGCAGTCGTAAAGCCGGGCTGCAGTGGAACTTGGACCAACGCCACAGCGCAGCAAAACCTGGCCAGTTGTTGCTCCTGTTTCGATCGCTTGACGACCTAATTACGCCCTAGGCGATGTGACGTCAGGCGACAAATGGCGTTTTCGCATCAAGCTTTCAAATGACGGCCGATAGGCAATCATGTTGCAAAGAAATGAGAAGTTTGACCGGTGTTGATCGCATTTTTTTTCCTCACATGCGTGACACGTGTATTCGAGCACTTTTTTAAACAGTCTGGGTGATTCACCCATTACAGGTGAGCAGTCGCCGCACCACAAGTGTTTCCTCATTTGAATCATTCGCAAAGAGTCGTACTGAATATAACGACGTACTCGGCAGTTGCCTGCGTGATGGTGCGGTGTTTAATATAAAGTGGGGTGCTGCTATCAAATAGAAACTAAGCTCACCTAGAACAATAAACTTTGCCGGAAGGTATTTGGAAGTTCGTGTTACCCATCGTAACGCTCGGCCAGATTTACAACCGAACAGCTTCACTAAAACACCTCCGTCGACTGATTCACCCGACTTGTGGTTCTTTTTACGCGTCTTGCCATATTTTAAACTGCTTTATACGCCTTTCCCTTTAAGTATCAGGAAAACGCATCAACCCGTCCGTTTAACATGCACTACCAACGGAACGGCTGCTAATTACCCGGTCTGGTGAGTCTGGCTTTCATCACCTTTTTCCGGAGAAATTGGTGGGTGTTAAGCCTTGTTGCATGCTGACAACGTCTGTTGGAAGCGTTGTTGAGATCTGCTGCCAGCGTCGCGGCACAGGAGAAGATGGAGCGGGTTTTTCGTGAGGAGTCACGAGCCAACTGCTGCTCATTAGTGCACTCCTACGAAGAAAAACCTGTTCTTTACAGAGGATATCGTCTTTGCGCGGGAAGAACAGAAGTGAAATGCATGTCCTGGCTCCACTTTATGGAAATGATCGAAAAGCTGACGGCAAAAGCTAAAAAGTGTTTCCTTCTGCTCTGACTTCAGATTGTGGGGATGTCGTCGAATTAAGGGCAGCTTATATTTGTGGAAACGCTCCCAATATAATCTGTTTCCTTTGATCGGCGGCGAGAGCTTGAGAATGCTATCGTCGGACCCTCATTTCCCGGACGTCTGGTGGCCAGTCAACCCGCCCTCCCACCACCACCCACCCACCTCCTGAAACGCAGCCAGCGACGGGGATTCGCCCACACGGGAACTGGACGTCAGGATCGCGCATTTTATTGATGTGTCATTCTGTCTTTAGGGCACCGCCCTTGTGGACAGATACAGGCCTGGGGGCGGCGCGACTTTCCGGCCCAAGCCGCCCATGGGCAGCCCCTGGGCAAGGATCGACAACCCACGACACAACCAACCACACGTCTTCCAGCATCGCCCACTTCTTCCCTCCATCCTCTCCCCATACTAAAAGCACTCCAATCACGCGCTTACAAATACGTCGCCCCTCCCAGAAACCATGACCTTTCCAACACAGCAGTCATCGCAAGGGGGTGAACGGCAGCTATCGTGATAGACGGTGTGGGTTATGTTCTTCCAGCCCACACGATAAAAACCATTAGTGCTTTTTGTGAGGAGTTGGCCACGTGCCGGCACTCTGGCCAAATACCATTCCCAAAATTATTGCTTTTGCCGGAGAAATAAGAACCAATGTTCTCACTGCGCCCTTCCCCCTTCAAACAAGGCTGCGACTCCTTTGTCTCCTGCTTGCACCGCTCCCGGGTAAGCCTGTCGTCTTGTTCGTAAACACTGATCCGTTACGCCCACAAATTTCAAAGTAAAGAGACACTTGTATGCTCTTTTCTCTCCTATCATAACGTAAATAACACACTTGACCTATAGTTGCTCGCAGCACACCCTAACATAACTTACACTAAAAGCTTTGCGGGCAGAGCAAAATGGCCTTTATGGCCTGGCACACCTAAGAGCCCGAAAGCTCTTTGTCGCTCGGTAAATGGGTGGCATCAGGTGCACGCCCCAGGCTGCGGCCCGCCGTGTGGCGACTCAAGAGTCACGCCGAGCGGAAGTACGTGCTGGATCGCTCACTGAGGCTGCGGCCCGTCCGCGGGCGGCGTCATGGCCAGGTGCATTGCAGCAGTATAGATGGGAGGTATTTAAGGCTACCTATCAGGACAAGCTGAAGCGGCGGGAGATGAAGGTACGCAGTGTTTTCGCTCGCCGCTGACACGTGTGCAATGTCGGTCGACAGGAGCCGTCAAATAAGCAGAAATTCATCGATGGAACGGTGGGAAAATGTTTTGATACTCGGTGCGAATTTCCACCAAGCGTCACTTCAGGTGTCATACTTTCGTTTTTCTTCACTGACGGATTCGCTTCAGGGAGACGTCATTATGCGGCGATTTCAGCAGCCCGTACAGCTGTCTGCTTAGTGCTCTGCTTAACGCGTCTGGTGTCCGTAAGTCATCAAACTGAAAGCCACTTCTGATAGCCCTGGTAGATTTGCATCCACATTTGCCAATCAGCACGATCCTCGAGATTAACGTAGCTCACATCGGTCAACACTGTTTATCCAAACGGTTGGTCGAGCACTCAAGTGCTGATAACCGCCACGCCAAGGCGGTTAGTGTAAAGCAGCCGCCTCCAACTGCAATTTTCGTCCCGTGAAAATGCCCCGGGGAGCGAGCGCCATCGTTGTGTGTTCTACCAATGCGCGGCTGCAGCACGCGGTGCTGTTTTGTTTTCGCCTTACGCAGAACCGCTGTTCTGCCGGGAGAGTGGAAGGCTCTGAGCCGCTCGCCCCACTCGACAGCACGGTCCGTCGGTCGGCTCCGGTGGCTGTTTACGACAGACCGGTCGCCGTTGGGTGGGATATTGGGATTAAGAAGAAAGTATCATCAGGGGAAGGGGAAACGGTCCCAGAATGCGACCCCTCCGAGAGCATTCCTTCCTTTCCACCCCAGGAACTCGTCTGGTTTTACCCTACCCGGCTTAGGAAGAGGTGCGTGGTAAAATCATTCGGTTTCATCGTTGCCTCTGGAATTTTACGCGGCTGGCGCGGCATGCTTAATGTGTAATTAGTAGCTACCGCGAACGTAAGGCTCCGCAGCGGAGGCCTGTTGACAATGACGCACACACTTTGGCCTGCCACTCCACTCGCGATAAGGAGGCCTTATAACGGCTTCATCCCGTCTCGTTGTTTTCCTGTTAGCTGTTCCGTTTGACGGTGGCGGGGAATTCCCGTCTCCTTGTTTTCCTGTTAGCTGTTCCGTTTGACGGTGGCGGGGAATGGGGCGGGGCTGGATGGGAGCTGACTCAGGAAAAATGCAGGACCAGTCCTCCTGCAAAACTGCTCTGATACAGGTAATTACATGCTACTGCTGCAGGTAATTACGTGGCGGAAAAAATGTAACTCGATAAATTGCCCATTACGCCGCCGAATTCGTTCATATCATTGAAAGCTTTGTACAGAAAGTCGTTGAAAAGCTGTTTAACTGACGACGTACTTTGTAAAACGTCATAAAAACATCAGAAATTTGAGATGTCTAGTCATCGGAAACGTCATCCGTTACTAGACTTCTTGCGGATGCCACATTAACGGTCTCGTAGCTATATCTCAGGTCGCAGGCCACCTCAAAAGCCAATACGTGACATTTGGGAGTTACATTTCTTTAATACCAAGCGGAGATTGCATTCCGATTCCAAGCGGAAATACGTAAAGAGTTGTATATAGGATGCTGATAGTCGTCTATTTGAGAAAAATGCAGACAGGCCATTCTAGGTGACGCCTTACGAAGAGGTGCATCGCAAGCTTTTGTACAAATTTGATTCGATGGGTTGTTGGGTGATGTGAGGGATCACAACCTGTGCTAAGCGTGGCTTGTTGCATAGACTTCTCCTCATGCATCCGATCGAACAACTCCAAATAACTGATGGTTTTGTGTCGATGGTTCATCATCCGCCAATGGTGCGACACATCCATTGTTATCTGGTGTATAAAATTTAAAAAGTTAGTCTTAATACGCTGAATATGCCATGTAAAACTTCATATACACCAAAAAACTCCATTAAACTCTTCTCATTGCTCGTGTTTACGTATGAAAATCCTCGAATGGCTCTCGCATTGGATTTTCGACAACTACGTGGAAAATCATATTGCATAAAGTTGGCATATGCATGAGGTCATGTGAGATCTACGCTTACTCCTTATGAAATGATCACAAATACTGCACACTGTCACCTATCTCGCACGACTAATACACTGATTTTGACAAAGAAAACTAGAGAAATTGCAAAATCGTGAAACATCATCGGTTTCATGAGGCCATGTTCTTGTAACCTTGCATGTCATTCATAAAAAAACACTTAAACGGTCACAATTGATATACTAACGGACACTGATAATTTGACGACGCCGGGCCGTTTGGTGACGGAATTATGCGGCAGAGAAAAGGCCCGGAAGCGTCTGACGCCCTTCGTCGCACGAGCAAGCATGAACCCACTAACCAGAGTCAAAGAGGGAACATGATGACTTTGATGATGACTTTCGAGACTGCTTTCCGTTATCGGAGAACCTGTCAGAGCAAAAATGTCGACCACTTTAACAAATCACAACCCATGCATGCTCTTGCAAGAGGCCGTTTCCTTTCGTACTGTCGGGGTGTAATGGCCACTAATCAGGGCATGATTTTTTTTTTTGCTTTTCAAATAGTTCATTTACTACCAGATATGGTCGTCGGGAAAGGGGAGCGCCTTGACCTTGACTCACCATGAAGCCAGAATGAATGACCGTCGACTTCTGCAGTTACCCTTCAATATTCCTGGGGCTGCTAAAATACGCACAAAAACAGCCAGCACGCCCATGAAAATGGCGAAACAAAACACTGAAGCTGCCGTACCAGTGAACGGCTATGAAATAATCAGCGATCTGATCAGCTCCTGTCCCACTTTTAACATCCAAAGGAAAGCGGCAACGTAGCACATGAATGCATCCGCAGCAGCGTAGCTGCACCAAGCTGAGACGCCGAAGTTGCCAAGCACCCAGCTCGAGGCTGCCCTCCGTCCATAAGGCCCTGCATTTCCCACGGGAGCTGGATTAGGTCCGTCACGCGGAACGGCTGCAGCGGATAATGGCTCCCAGGTCGGATAGCGTGACAGAGCCAAGTGTTCTGCGGTCTTTTCCGTGCCTGGCCCTCTATTCAGTCGGATAATCATTCAGCCCCCCCCCCCGCAAAAAAACACGAACAATGAGGTCACGCTAATCCGTTCTTGTGCACAGCGCGCCTGATCGGTGTTTATCCGCAGAAGATTCTAGAGTACGAATGCTGAACCTCGGTGACTTCACGAAGTCTTGAGTGGCTCTGTCGGTACATTGGCCACCGTTCGGTCACTTGTAAGTATGGACGTTTCGTAGATTTCGTGCGTAGACGGCTGGACGAGGACGTTCTTATGGATCACAGGCATACTTTACGTGCTCCAGTTTGGGAAACTACGGTTTAAGGCCAGCCTGCCACCCAAACGTCGCCCTTCCTGCGTCAACAGGGGCGACAGATTGGTCACGAAAACGGCAACAATCGACTCAGCAAACAAAAGAAAAACGGACGTAAGCGAAGAAAGCAAAAGCCATGTGTATACAAAGATTGACGTAGGCAGCGGGAGGCCCGAGATGCTCGGGTGAGACTGCTGGTGCCTTTTAGACTCACGTCTGCGTCGTGACTTTTATGGACTGGTATGCTCCTGTTATCTGATTTGCTTTAGTCTGTATCGTTGTAGTTTTTAGTACAAAGATGACATATTTTTGCCTCCTCGCTGTGCAAATCGATCAGTACGTGCGTATTCGGGCAGAACGAGTCGAAGTTCCACCCCCTGTCGCCTCGCGCTCACAGAGCTCCAAAGGCGTGACGATGTGCAAGATCCATAGTCTGAGACGCCTCCTCACGGATGAACACGAACGCGAGCACCGGCTCCTTGCCGCCACAAGTGTCCGAAGATAAATGGTCCATTGGACTAATGCGGGTCCCGGGAATAGGTCCGGGATCGATGCTTCCGAGTGGTCCAATATTCAGCAGCCGGGCCCGGCCCCCGGCCAGTGGGCAGGAGCCCGCCCGTCGCCGTGCGCTCAAAACGCCGCCTCCAGTCGGAGCCGCGTCCAGTGAACGCGCCGGCGCCGACTATTCGTGGCCCGATGAAGGGTCGCCGTGCCGGGACGCCGCCAAACGGCCCGCGCCAGCGACCCAGCAGCGGCTCGCGATCAGGTCTAAAGCGGCCTGGCAGCCAAGCCCGTGCCGAGTTTCAGGAACGGCACCACTCTGAGCGCCCACATCGAGAGTAAGGAGACTGTTGAGCGCCGGCCAATTAGCCGCGATAGGTTTGTGCGCTCTTTTAACTGCATCAATGCGGTTTAGGCGAAGCAGTCTCGTTCGCCATGAATTTGCCAAACAGCTCCTAAAATGTCGTGCAGACGGCTCGTGGACTTCATTAATAGGTGCTTCCCACATCTCGGGCCCTGGCTTTTATGCTCTATTTGTGTTTCATTTGTTGCTGAACCGGCCGAATTAAATCCGGGCCCACTGGCAGTCGACGCTTCCCACGCTCGACTGGGGAAGGACGGGGGCGACACCCCCTCTAATTCGCGAACGCATTGTCGCGCGGCGAAATAAACACACCATTGGAAAGGTCGTGACAAGTAGAACTTGAAAATCGGACCATTATATATATATATATATATATATATATATATATATATATATATATATATATATATATATACTACTGGTTTGCTTAAGATAACCGTTTTACGCTGTGGTGTAGGTATGTTTGTATCTTTAACTCGACGTTCCCGGATAAATATTCAACAAATCAGATATATCAGACGTGTATCGGCATGTCCAGATATGTATCTATCCGTTAGAATCTTCACTTCGTTTTTATTAGTCACAGCCCTTAAGATCAAGGGCTCTTCTCTGGTCCATGTAGTCAGCTTTGAGAATATATATATATATATATATATATGTATATATATATATATATATATATAAGATCTAGATATATAATAGATACATAGCGATAGATATGCACAAAAAAAATGTGTTATATATATATATACATACATATATATATATATATATACCTCTAACATCTAGGGCTTTTCTCTGGTTTATGTAGTCAACAATGAGAAGATATAAATAAAAGCCAAGTGAAGGTTCTGGCGGATAGATACATATCCATGCATGCAAATATGCATTTGATTTCTCTGATTTGTTGAATATTTACCCGGCAACGTCGAGTTAAAGATACAATCATTCCTACGCCACAGCGCCGAGCTCGACGGTGCCATACGCGGGATAATATTGAGGAGCACTTATTTTGGGTTCCATTCATTTTAATGACATAGGCACTGCCAGTTTGTATTTGGTGATACTGTGGGTTTGTTTTATGGTTTGCCGTATTTTATTTTTGAAGAACGTCAGCAGTTACCAACGTACACAATTGGAAAAGCTTTATTCCCGCAACCTCGTTTATTTGCAAACTTTTGTATTTTTTACACGTTTTGAGCTTACTGGTACCACCGCCAACTTTGATAGCAAATTCTGCCATTCCCTATCCCTTATAAGTCATTCATCGCAGGCTTTGTGGCGGTGCATTTTCGTTTAGCAAGTTATTGGTAACCTAACCTCAGGTCAATGCTTGCAGGTCCGTGATGCCTTGCTTAATGACAGTCATTGGAAGTCTCCATCATCTCATACCCAAAACAACGGAAAAATTTCGTCAGTGTTCGAAAAGTGACATGTGCTGCGAATGGGCTTGACCTAAAGTCAATGACGCCAACATTTCCGAAAAAAGTCTGAGGTGGCAGGCTTCTTACCCCCATCAAGGCATCTGATTCCAGAAAGCCTTGCTTTGATATCTGACTTTTTATAAAGTTACAGAAACATTTTTTTTCGAAATAAGTCCACTTGACCTGACCAAGTTACAAACTTGACTTGGCCTGAAGTCGAAAGTATTGTATTGTAATTATATACACCAACGGGCACAGTCGCCCAATTACTGGTGCAGTCAAATATTAAAAGCATCAAGCTTGATACAAGATGCAAAAAGATCAAGCAAAAGGTACACGAAATTCCATAGCGATGCCTTTGTTTGCTCTCTTGCAATCCTTGAAATACCTTAGCGGGGGGCTGTCAACACCCCCATTCGGAGCCGGGTTAATTTCGTTCTCAGCAGCCACCGACCCGGGCATATTCATAACGTCCCGCCGCCACGGCCTCCCGAACTACACCCTTCATCACGTTTCCACCGAGCAGAATGAAACTCGCCACTCCACCGAGCGGGCTGGAAGCTGCAGGGCCAGATTGCTCGTGAGCCGGTCCTGCTGGGCGGAGCGGGCACCTCGCTGCCGGGACCACAGCGGGGACCTGGCGCGACCAAGGCCAGCGTTGGCACGGCAGCGACGGATTTCCAGCACTGTATTTACGAGGTCGCCGCCCGGCGTCGGCCGGGCCTCCAACGGCGAGTGCTGACTGCAGCCCGTGACATTAAGTGGGGCACCCGGGCTACGGCTGAACGGCCGGCGGCCGTGGCTGACTAGAAAAGTTACTGCTCGCTGAGCAGTGCAAACAATTTGGTCGTCCAACCGGAAAGCTTGAGATGGAGGTGAAACTGCCCGCTGCGACAGGCGTTTCAAGCCTCCTCGCTTCGACAAGACAGACTTCCTCGCGTTCGAATTTCCATTCAAGACGCGACGCATCTCACAGTTTAAGACCTCGTAACATTCTCAGAAAACACTCGCGTTTTTCTCGTTACTTTATACACTTTATACATCACTTGGACGGATCGCCGCCAGCGGTCCTTAATCCCTAGCGACCCGACCTCGGCTTAAGGTGGGCCGGCGCGGCTCGGCCGCGCTGCCTCGGTCAGACGGCCCACCCGGAAGTGGCGTCTCGAGTGGAGCGCCGGATGGGGGCCCGTCGGCGGCGGCGCGGCTCCTGGGACCCGGCCGCGGCCGCGGCAGACGGCGCCGAGCACCGCGCACCCCAGGGGAGGGGGAGAGCCAGACAGAGGAGTCGGCCATTTCCGCGAACAATGCTCAGCGCCAGCCGATGGCACGACCATCCCGGCAGATTACGGCCAAGTCGGTCCCCATTGTTGGAAGGTTATTCGCGCGTATTATATTCAGCCATCCGCTTTGTTGATAGGCGACCAGAAAACGTCTCAGTAAACAGCGTATGTATAGCGAAAAACACAGTCTGACCACACCAACATTAACGTCACTTTGGTCAAAGCGTCGTTTAGGACCTCCCGTAACATACAAAAACAGCTTCACGCACACCGTTAACAGCCAATCAAAACAACCTGGTCGTTTAAAGTTCCTAAGTTGCTTCGCTCCGGCGTGGCGCATATGTGATAACAGAGTGTACTAAAGCGTACAAATCGCCGCGAACAGAAATAACTTCAACAATACCGATAAAACAGACAGCAGCCCCACATGGGGGTGCTGTCGTGTTCTGCCGTCCACGTATCATCATCAGCAGCAGCAGCAGGAGCAGCAGAACCACAACTTTTCTTCCTTCCACTACCTCGACGCCACGGCCGGCAGGACCATCAAGACACCAGTTAGGTGGTTCTCAAATTAACGCCAGACACATCTTTCAGCACTCGCCCGCGTAACGTCACAGGAGATCTTCGTCACGCCGATCAGCGCGTCACGCCACCGACTGCCTCGCCTGGTTCTCGCACGAGACTGCCGGTCCTGCTTCTGCCCTCGGCGCCACCGGACCGCCACCCACACGGAGGCCATCGGCCCGCTCACACGGCAACCAAACGCCTCAGTGTGAGCGCGCGATCTCCGAGAAGAAGCGCAGCAGGTCCTCGATGGTGAACTCGAGCGTGATCATGGCGCCCGGGTAGCAGCGCTGGATCATCTCCTCGATCGACTTGTACTGCGTGATGAACTCCTCCTGCATCGCCCTCCACACCACCTGCAGGCCAGGTGGCAACGGTGAGAAGGCGCGGCGTGTTCGAGCGAGGAATATTCGCTCAACGGCCACGCTTCCTATTCGGTCGAAAAAACAGCCCCCAAAGTTCAGAAGCCGCATCCGATAAACGTCGATAAAACGGAATCAGCCATCATCGCACACCACACAAGACAGCGCTTCCCGCGGCATAGGGGCCGGCTAGCGCGGTCCGCCAGTCAAAACAATCCGGTGAACCGTACAGACGTTCAAGGCGAAGCTATCAGTTACACTGTGCCTTGAAGTACAGCCCGGGAGACACCTGACGTCTAAACGACGCGAGGATTTAAATGCATTCGTTATTTGTCGTTAGCACGGTGCGGATGTGACTGGGTGGGCCATAGGGTAACACACAGGTCAGAGAGCACAGGAGATCATCTGACTCGTCCGGGGGGTGGGGACACGGCTGGTGTCCACCACGTGTCACAGGGAGCGAACGACCCTGAACCGTCACAAAAGTCTGCAGACCAAGGCAACTGATCCAGAACCGTCATGGAGGTCTGCAGACCACGGCAGCCGACCCTGAGCTGTCACTGAGATCTGCAGACCACGGCAGCCGACCCTGAGCTGTCACGGAGGTCTGCAGACCACGGCAGCCGACCCTGAACCGTCACGGAGGTCAGCAAACTTCGACTGTTGACCAGTCACAGCGGTACCATAAACGACAGGTGACCATATCAAAAGGCCCGCAACAACAAACGAAACCATCCACAAATCGACAAAATCGTGGCAAACCAGAGCACCACTGACCCACCACAAGGGTTCCTCAGAATACCACGGGAGCCAGCCGTCGCTGGAAAATCATGACATAACCGCTCTGGCACTCCATTACGATGACGCTGACCGAAACATGCGCTTGCACTGGCTCGTAAATCACGGACCCGGACAGGAAGACAAGTAAGCCGTGAAATTGTGTCGTAAAACCGCGACAGGCTGTCGTCTGGCCTCGGCCATTCATTAAGTTCTGACTCGCAGACAGGCAATCACCGGGAGGCTCCCGGACACGAGACAAAAACTGCCGCCGCAAAGCAGTCGGCAGATGGCGACATCCACGCATTTAATAACAGCTTCCCCTTGAAGGGGCACTTGGACTAAACGGCTCGCTCAAGATACACTGTGGCGTGGAAAACCGTAAACCAAGTTGGCAGATAACGCAAAATGAGACTGAGGCGTAATTTTGCTTCTACGATATGCGCCAGAAATACGAAGTAATCTTCAGAGCGCGCAGTGGCACAAGGCCCGAGCTATTCGGGGAGAACAATGATATCGAAACGCATCTGTCTGGTGCGTTGGTA
Source organism: Capitulum mitella (assembly GCA_030062745.1). Lineage (NCBI taxonomy): Eukaryota > Metazoa > Arthropoda > Thecostraca > Pollicipedomorpha > Pollicipedidae > Capitulum > Capitulum mitella. The sequence continues at coordinate 3,862,027 of CP099849.1, read as the reverse complement.
ACTTCTGACCCAACATTCACCAGTCTCAACTATGGCACTGTAGCAAGAGCGCAAAAGATGCTCCAGGCTAACATATCGGAGAGAGAAGCTTGTCACGACCATGGCTAGAAAACGGTGTTGTTTTTTGGTGGTGAAGGACACCAGAAAATTTGTGCTGCAAAATCAATGTATACTCCAAAAGTTTGATCTTGTGCCTCTCTCAAAAGCTACATTGTAATGTATCTCTGCAAGCGAATGACTCCGTCTCCATTAAGTAAGAAGCAGTTTTGATGTCATAACTGACTCACACCCAGAATGCCAACTGAAACCAGTGTTTCTCTGCAAAATTTTGCATTCCAAAACAAAAAATTACCCCAAGACCAAGTACAAAAGGAAATTTCCAATCTTGGTGACGACCATAAGACGAGAAAGGTCACAACGCAACACAGCTCTCACGACGTTTTCGACTCTGCCGACATCCCCGCGTAAAAACGCCGCTGGCTGACCTCACCATGGTCAGGCGCGACGCGACGGATCGGCGTCCGACCCCCTTCCTCTGCCCTGCTGGCCGGGCGCTGCCGCTGAACACCGGTCAGCTGGCCCGAGCCGGCGCCGGCACCGCGGGCCAATATCAGCGGCAAACCGCCCCGGCCGACACAACAGCTGGACAGCGCGTCTGGCCGGCCGGACCGGGGCCAGGGCCCGGCCCACGCCCGTGCCAGTTCGACCACGCCGCACGGTCTGCTGCACAGGACGGCACGACGAGACGGGCTTCACCGGCCAGCGGATCGCGGCGATAGCGGAAATAAATGCCACTGTTAACTGTTCAGTCGCGCCGGGTCGATACGATCCGGACTGGCTGTCACGTCGTCTGGAAAAAACAGCGAGGACTCGTGCATGGCAGCGCGACACGCCTCCAGAAACGGGGAATTCACGCCTCGCGCCGGACGACGGACCACCTGCGGCGCCGTCCGGCCCGTGCCGACCGAGCGCCGAGCTTCGGCCGGCCGCGTGAGACTGCTGCACGGCCGAGGCCGTGACGGCGGCGTCACGGCCGGGACGGGGCAGGGGCGTCACGGCGTCACGGTGGGCGCAGGGACGGGCCGGCGGCGTCGGGGCCGGATCAGCAGCCCTGGCGGCGGCCGCGGCCGGCGGTCCGGGAGGACGCGGCGCCGCCGATGGCTTCCGGGCCCGGGCGGCGTGTTGACGTTGGCCGGCGCCGGACGGACGGTGGCCCCGCCTGGCCGCCACTGAAGGGCTCTTCTACCGGTCAGGCGTAACGGCAGCCCCCAAAATCGCTGTCCGCAACCGAAACTGTCCAACATTCAAAGATATGCGAAAACTTCGCATTGCAATCTGCCGTGAACCCGAACACATCATCGCAGAAGTCTGCCGGGGGCATCGGTATTATTTATATATATATATATATACTGTAGCCTAAAACTAATGAAAATTCTCTAATAATTCCTTTTATTTTCATTCGTTTCTTTACTTAAAGTTGATATATGGAGGGAAAGAAAATGAAGACAAAATGATGCCAAAATTCACCAGCAAGATCCCACATCAAAAAGGAACTCAACGTTGACGAGCTGAACATCAAAGACCGTTTTAACTGGCCGCCCTTGCCCTTTTATAACTGTCACAATTCTATTTCTGCCACACCTGAATTCAAATATCACCAATGCACAAAGACATCGTGAGCAACAAGCATCCCTCGAGCTTCCAAACGAGACAGCCTCATTCATGCCTTCTCGACAGGACTGCAGCACATCCAATATGAGGGAGCGGCCGGCCGCTAAAACGACGGCGTCATCCGGCCCATCTGTCGCTCGGGGCATGCAGCTGACGTGACCAGCGGGGACAATGCGGGCCGGCGGAAACGGCCAGCGTGCCCGGCGGAGGCACCAATAGCCTGAGTGCCGCAGCTGGCCAAGAAGAGGGTGACAGCCCTTGCCGTAAAGAACCTTCAAAATAGCTCACGACGACGGTGGTGAACTATGTCGATTATTACGACGCTGATGAACTGCGGAAAACTGCTGCATTTTCTAAATATTTCACAAACGCCCCATTTGCGCCATCCAGGCCAAAACATTTCTTTAATGCTCCAAAAATCCATCTAAGCATCCATAGGAATGGCGGCTATGCCTTTAGGTTTCGTGCATAAATATGTGAAGGGGGTTGCTGTATAAATAAAAATGGGTTGCTGTATAAATCGAAGTGCAGGGGAAAGCAGGCGACACAAAACCAGGCGGAGACAGTTCCCCAAATCGACAATCGGCTCACCTGAAGTAGGTTCTCCTCTTCGCATAGGTGCTTTTCCACCTTCTTGTAGAGCGTCTCCAGGCCCTTTTTCACCTCCTTGCCCGGATATTCCTTAATCACCTTTCTCAGCTCCTGCTTGCTGAAGGCGAGCTGGTAGCCCATCTCGGACTCTCTTACGCCCTGGGCCACCTTCGGACTGAACGCCGCCGAAAAATTGCTGCAACAAGCCACCAGCACACCGCTGAGCCCGCCAGGCCTCAAAAAGCCGTACTGATTGCATTAAACCATGCGCGATCTGCAGTTCCACAGCGGAACGTCACCCTGAAACTGTCGTCCCGCTCCACTTTAAACGGACAAAACAAAGATAAAGCGCCACTCCGCGTCGGTGACTGCCCGCGCGACTCATCAAACGGCGGCACGTCGGCAGCCGGGCGCGCCCGCGCGGCGTACAAACACGAGCAAACGGCCATTCCCGCGCGGCCTCACGTGCCGGGCTGCGTCTGGCCCCGGCGGCGCGGCTGCCGCCGGCGGGCCGGCCATTCCGGACCGAGGGACGGCGAGCTGACGACGTGCGACGGGGCGGTGGGGGCGGCGCCGCCGGCTGTCGGCCGCGACAGGGGGACGCCAGCCGGCGCCGCTGGCCCACACTGCGGCCGCTGTTGCAGCCTGCGGCGGGCGGCTCCCTCCGTCCCTCTTTCCCTCCCCGCGGACGCCAACAGGAGGGAGGCTCACCCTGACCGGTCCGTCCCGCCGGCCCTCACCGGCGAGGGACGCCCGTCGTCCCGCAGCGCCAAAGTCGCGTCAACGGCGCGGAAATCCGCCGTCCCACTAATTCGCGGGAACCGTGATCAAACAGCCGACCTTCAGGGAAACTCACATCAGCTTCAACCACTGCCTCGCCAACGGCCCGGATAAGCTGACCACCAGCCTCACCACTCACGTTCAGCTTGATGAGCGGCTGCCCAAAGTAGCGCGTGACGTACGCCTTGAGCGCGTCGGCGTACTTGGCGCGCACCTCGCGCTTCTCGGCCTCCAGGCCGGCCAGCTTGAGCCGCATGAGCAGCGCGTGCAGGTGGTGGAAGTTCTCCATCTGGACGACCTCGAGCGGCGTCTTCTGGTGCTGGCCGCCGGTGGCCGTCACCTGGTCGATGATGGCGCGGATGACGCGGCTGTACCAGCGGTCCAGGTCGGCGCGCCGCGACGAGCCCGCGGAACACGCTCTCGGAGATCGCCGCCAGCTCCTGAGGACAGATGGCCGGCGCCGGTCAGACGGTGGCCCGGCTCCGACGCACGTAAAACGTTACTCCGGCGGCCGTTTATCACCGCGCCTTGACGTGTGTAGGGCCTGCGCGTCCGACAAAACGTCCACGGTCGCACGGATTTTCTGGAATCAGACCCGGGTATTTTGTACCAAATGCCTTTCGTTTCAGGCATGTGATTTCCGGCTCAACAGAAGTTTGTCACTTCAGGCCAGCTTCCACACTGCTTTGCATTTAATTTAGGATTCGACTGACAGCTCAAGGGTGATTCGTCTCAAACATACCTCAAATAAGCAACAAGACGACAGTCGAGCAGCAAGCTTTTTACAAAACGCTGAATAACGCACATCACATCACACAGTAACACACAAAGTTATCATATAATCGCATGTAATCACATCTAATATCATCATATAATCACAAAGTAACTTAAGAACAAACCGTTCAAGACTCTAGAAAAAAACATCAAATGCGACTGCAGAAGCCGATCTATCAAAATCAACAACATTCAAAAACAACAGATGATCACCTTAGGAATCATCCATGGAAGTGGGAGTTCCCTGACGACAAGTTTTACCGACCCGCTCATCTCTGGGGTTATGGAGGTGATAGTATCCCACGATATTTTTTAATTTCGGCAAAAATGATAATATAGAAACAAACAAGAAAAAAACAAACAACAAAGGCAAATAAAGATAGGTATGTCCAATGTCCAATATCCTTTTCTTCATGCTGACACCAGCTTTCCCAACATCGAAACATGGTCACGTCAGGGCATTTGTCCATTTCGTGTTTTGGCCTGGTCATGCACAAAAGATTTCTTTAACAATGAAAAAGCAAAACACAACGTGTCATGCTATTCGGTAGTCCTCTATAAACTGGATCTGAGTGGTTTGATCTAAGTCTGATCCACGCTTTGATCGGGTGATACCAGGGATTGCAGCCCGTGCCATGCATAGCTCATTGTATAGGCTCCGACCCCGGCGTCCGATTGCAGAATTGGCAACAGCTGATTCTTTCGCGCAAGATTAAGGTGTGCAAATTAATAAGGCTTTGACACGACCGTGTCAGCTTAAGCCTATGCTGGTCAACTGCCGGCTGACCCGCGGGCCAAATATTGCGCGCCAGGGCGACCAGAGCCCGTCTTCCCAGGACGGGTTTACCTGCGTGCTACCATCGATTTATCCTTTACAACTTGGAGATATGTTTAGAAAAGGTCACTAACTTAAAACAATGTCAGCCTTACTCATGTGCCAATTGTCTGGAAATGCTGCGGCGCATCACTCCAGTTGTGTTACTTTGGGGGACCGTCCGATGAGTCAGACGTGGCTTGCTGAAGGAGGAAACACATTGTTTCGCGACGGATCGGCGACCTGACGCCATGTTTTGAAAGATTCACCGACCCAACGTGAAACACATCCCACTGACGTGCTACTCGTTTTACAACTCTGCGGGGAAATTCCGCCAACCAGGACACCTGGATGATCGCTGATCGTAGCCACGGTAGCCATGGTATTCCTAAAACGGTAAAATGTTGACTGCACGTGACTTCCGGCCTGAGAGATAATCCTGAGGTCCAAAAATGGTATGCCTGGCGTCGCATCATCGAGAACTATCATCGAGAGCAACTTATGGGTAATCCATATCAGTGCATTGGTTATCGGTCTAGAGTTATTAAGAGGCGCGTTTTACGACTCGCAAGCCAACCACGGGACGGTAGCACCCCAGCAATGACCCGAGTAAAAGCGCAGAACAAATCCCGTCCAATAACGCATCGGTAAAATGTCATTTGGAAAATGCACCACGAAATCCTCGCACTTTACGGCACTGCTCTGTGAGCTCCGACGCTTTGTAACGAGCGCATCAAACAGCCAGACCCATCGCCCTGCCAGCAATTTGTCAAATTATTTAATAATACAAAATAAAGTAATAATTACATAACAGCAAATAAAATAAGTATCATAAAAAATGAAGCAATTAATTATAAATAGCAAATACCGAAAAATAATCGATAACGAAATAATAATCATAATAATTATCAATACGGGCCGCAAGACAACGCCTCTGTCTTCCCTCGCCGCGTGGGCGACGCCTCCGTCAGTAAAGACCATGCCGAGGTCGCCCCGCGGCAGACCTGAGCCGCGCGGCCGCCGCGGCTCCTTGCCTGGAAGTTGGAGACGAACAGCAGGATGCCGCACTTGGAGCGGCGCGGCGGCGGGCACGTCTCCACGGACTGGATCTGGGCGCGCATCAGCCGGTCCAGGTTCTGCTTGCTGGCCACCAGCGCGGCGGCCAGCGTCTGGTGCAGGAACGAGCCCGAGTCCTGCGTGCTGGTCACGTGCTCCGAGAGCCGCACCAGGATGTGCATCACGCAGCTGCCGGCGCCGCACGGGCAGACGCGGGTCAACAGAGTCGGAAGGCGGCTCGCCACGGAGGCCGGGAAATCTAATCACACTGGCGAATGGCGAATTCGGCGACTGCATTCGCAGTCGGCGGACAACGCCAATCCGGTTTAAGTCCGTAAACAGTCGTAGAAATGTGATTTTCTCGTGGAATTACGGCGGAAGTAATTTTATTCCACGGCCCCAGAGCTTTGGAGAGAAACCGAATTACACCATGACATACGCAAAGCGCAACCATAGCACACCATCATCTGCAAGGTTCAGCAACGACAATCAACCACAACGACAATCAACCCAAAGGACACGAAACTAACAAACGTCAACAACACTGCGCGGTTTAGCAAGGGTTCGACAGAGCAGCCGTCTGAGACACCGAAACGCACTCAGTTCAACAGAGCACAAGCCGGCCAACGTTTACGCCAGGGCGCACAATGCTAAGACCTGGCCGGAGTGCTAATGGAAACAGCAACGGACGAGACCCAGCGCACTCACAAGCTGTCGATTCGCTCGTGCTGGGCCAGGAACGAGTTCAGCTCCGTCTCCAGCGAGCCGAACAGCTCCTTCATCAGCGACCTGACCTCGTCGTGCCGTCCCGGTGCCCCGTCCGTCAGCGAGTCGAGCTGCGAGCTCTGGAACACAGCGAGCCGAGCACGGGCAGAGTCGTCAGACTCGTCTGGGTTCACCCGGGAGCTCTGAAGCGCCATCCGGCGAACACCAGTCGGGTCTCACGAGTCCCCCAAATTACCAAGTTAAGCTGCGACATCTGGAACAGCGCGACATGAGCATCCGACGAGTCATCGGAGGCCCACTTTGGACCAGCTGTGGACTATGGAACATCGCCAACGGAACATGAGTCACGACGAGTCACTGGGATTTAGCTGAGAGCTCTGGAGCGGCCACAGCAAAACAGCCAGATCGTGCACACCCTGGCTCGCCCATGACCATCACAGAGCCCAAAATCAGGTCAGGCAAACTGTATTTCGGCTCAGGGTCCGATCGAGTGATGCCGAGCGGATCACGGTCCGACATGAATACGAGCCATGTTTGTGTGCCGTGAACATGTCACGGTATGTTCTTATTAAACAGCAGGGCAAGAAATCGGCCCACACAGGGGAGGCACAAATACAGAACATTTTCGTCGTCGATCTGCCATCATATCAGGTGATGACTGACACAGGAAGTACTCTTATAATTCCGTCTCAGGAGTAGCTTGGTCGACTTTTATCACTACCCAACATGACAGTCTATGACTAATATGGGGATAGGGAGCATTCATAAAGCATCTGTCCGATACTCATAACACAGAACTATTCAAAGCAAACAAAACAACATGGATTTACGGCTGGCTTAACAGTCACGCTTCCCTTGCGCTTCTAATGTCCAGAGGCAATCGGAGGCTGTCACCCACCTGTGACTGTGACCCGTCCTGACCAAGCTTGAAGAAGCTGACGCAGAAGTTTTGCTCCTCCAGACAGGACGGCTCCAGGCCTTTCAGCAGCTGCTCAAGCACGTCATCGAATCGCAGACGGTCCGAGCTGTCCAGCTGCACAAAAAGGGTAACAACACATCAGCTTGGAACGGAGCCACGAAGCTCAACACAAACGCGAACAAGATTAGAAGCAAAACACAAAAACGGCTCCATGCAGCGTGAAAATGCTCCACGCCAAAACATAATTCAGGGAACACACTGCAACATGTTAAAGGTATACCAAACTTAATGCTGCCCTGAATGTGAAATGAAAGAATGAAAAGACAGGTGCGCGCAGGACAGCACTTTCGCCCAAGGCAAACTATTTCCAGACTGTCATTGAGGTCACTGACTTTTATTGAGGTCATCCGCAACGCGTGGTGACAACTGAACCCTGTCGACGGTATGTAAAACAAAGAAAACCGTTATCGAACATAAACGAGGGAGCAGTGACACCTTCAGCTGTTAACCCGAACCCCTCTCAGTCTGGCACAGGACGCAGGTACGCTGCGAGATAGTGGCCTAAACACAAAATCGGCACCCCCAGCAGCCCAGGCGGCAGCTCGCTGTACAGCGCGGCCGCCCGGCAGCAGAGACGTCTGTCCAACTCGGTGAGAGAGCGCGGGATTAACAGGAGATGGTCCTGTCACGTGGACCTGTCACGAGTTTCAGCCGTGTTCTCCGCACTGACTAACGTCTCAGGTCCGGCCAGATCGATTACTTTGGGCAGCTTCAGAGTATGAAAAGCTACCAAATTCTCAGCGCTGAGTGAGCCCAGCGTCTTATGCGGATCCGAGACAAGATCATACTTAAGGCGGCCGAAAATTACTTTAGCTGCGTTATTTTTCATTTCTGGGGATAAGGAACAGGTTTCTGGGCTTCATTCCAGCATACCGAAATGCAGTATCCAATCAGGGTAATGCACAAGCTGCATTACCTGCTGCAGGTGTTACTTAATGTCAGGGGTGGATCCACGGTTTTTTTTACGGAGTCAGATGTTAGTTCTAACACTTTAACTCGCGAGTTACTGGGGACATTTACCCCGTGGTGTTTCCGGCATAACTACTACATGACAAGCCAGCGGCCACACAATTTCAGTGCCTCTATTTGAACAACAAAACAATCACCTGACAAAAAATGGTTGGCCAGTTCACCATACGCCACATGACGATGTAAGTCACAGTGGCAGTCCATAAATAACGCAACACATTTTTTGGTGTTCTGAATCGACATCCACTTGAAAGGTTTCGCAACAGTCAGCCCAATCCCAAGTTCGAAAACCATAAAACCCCCGCCGACATTCACCTCCACCACAAAAGACAAAGAAGTGCAGCCAAAAAATTGCGCATATGCGCAAGCTTGTTTCCATAAAAAAAGATTAAATAAGCAGAGTCGACAAACAGAAGCTTGAGGCACAAGATCTGTTAGTGGTGATTCCTGCAGTATTTTAACTATTCGCGTCTTTTCTTCTTTGATGTGAAAGTGCTACATAGCGCTCTACCAAAGCCCTCCCTCCCAGTTGTAACGCGTTGTCAGACGCTGGCCACTCCCCTCTCAGCGTTACATAAATTATGGACGACCCCATAGCCGCGGTTTTTAGGCACTGTTAGGACTTATGGCTTCGGCATCTGCCTTTTGCTTTCGACATGGCTTGCAAGAATGACACGAATGACAAGAAGACCAAGTATTAGGTCATGCAAGTCATGAGTGACCTTAAATGAGGTCAGGAGCGGTCACTGGCTAGCCTACGCAAAGGTTTATTAGCCTGTTTTGTGACTAATATCTCATAAACCAAAACTTGTAAGGGAGCATTGGAAAGAAGGATAGGTGGAAAAGAATATCTTATGTCATGCATACAGACTACGAGTACACTTACCATGCATGCAAACATGCTCAGTACGAGAAAGGGAATCCACCAGCAATCCCACCTTACGGCTGCCTTTTTAGTTGCCCCATGCACAATTCGCTGAAATTTCGACTCGCCGAATGCGTATGCTTCCTGAGTGCTCCGTTAGGCTCTGGCGGGCCCAGTGAACGAGAAGAACTGAGACCAATCCCTCGCCCACTCCTCTGTGCCCTATGCATTGTAACGGAATTCCTCCTCCTGTGCTTGTAACATGCTGACAGTGCTCCCCTCTCATTCTCCATGACAGGCGAATGTAGTCCAAACGTGGGTCTACGCGAGGGGGAGGGGTTCCTCTTCCTAAAATGTTCAAAAAAGAAAACGCACAAACGCAGTGTCTTTCTGACCAAAGCGCAGAGCAACACGTGACTGCAAGGGGCTTATATAACCTTTTCCACAATGTTCCAGATGGCTGATTTCAAGGCCCTTATATGCACTGTGCTAAGGATGCTTTCCGACAAATGGTGCCCTCGGCCTCACATTTGCTTTTTATTCGTGTAAGATTTGTCGTTACATACGTATTCATATAGGATGCATTCAAAAGCAAATAAGTCTGCTTTCTCCAAAGGCCAAAAACCCGTACGAAAATCCAAAAGCCCAGCAAAAACCCGGCCAAAAACCAAAAATCAAAAGCAAAAAATCAAGGTTTTTGAGTCAAATGCCGAAAACCCAGGATTTTGGCCGGCCCTGCTTTTCAAAGGAACGATGCTGTTTGAGTTGTACGTAATGGGTATATTAAAGTCCCTAGACACCTTCATACCACAAAATTTCGCGACACAAAAAAGGATTCCAATAAACTCAACGAAAATGTGACCAACCCCCTCCCTGGCTAATCGGTGACCTGCGGGGGGAAGACGCCCCCGCTTTGTGCTCTGCCGCACAGCTCCATAACAAAACGGCACAGTGCCCTCCAACGTCCAGTAGCCATTCGGTACACCAATTCTGCACATGTTATTGAAAACAATTATGTTAAGGCCATCGAAGGTAACGTCAAAATGACGTGATGACGACGACGGCATTTTACCGCCTTGACTTTTCGAGTTTGTTTGATATTTTTTGACACAATGGTCGTGCAAGATAGCTACGTTATGTGTTGAAAGGCCATTAAGGGTCAATGTCCACCTAGCCTCGTTTCACTGAAGGTCAAATTTATACCGTTGCGATTCAGCACGACCACGATAAAGTTGCTTCGTAACATCAGTTGTGGCAGTTATTTCAATATCTTCTGGTGCAAACACGAGATTTTGGAGGCACCTAAAATAGTTTAAAGCGTTTATAAACCTTTATGCGCAGTACTAGGCATACTTCAAAGGGACATATTTCTGGCCTCTTCGTACCTCTTCGTACCTTCGTTACCCAAGTTGACTTGTCATAACTTTCTCAGACAGACGTTTACTGGTATCCCATGCATACTTTTCTACGTATCCCGGCCTTAGTTCGGCATGAAGATGTCTGTAACGCCCGATTTGTACGCAAAAAGGACGGCGCGGCCCTCATCGGTCCAATATTTACTTTTGACACAACTTGTGGCCTAAGATTCTTAAGGTCTTAGAACACGACGTCCGTAAGTTCGCATCATCAAGGGCATCGACTGCTCTCAATCGGCCAAACAACTGCGGTCCTATTGAGTGCGGGCGCCCGACGAACCACCTCGCACGGCGTGGCGAAACATCGAACCAGTTGGCGGGTTAACAGTGACAACCTGGTGTCATTTTCAATCCAGCTCCCACTGACCGTCACCAATCGAATGAAATGAGCGTTCACCTCAGTTACTGACAGCGTCGTGCAACAGAACAACGCTGGAGAAAGCAGGGGTGAAATCAAGGCAAAGCTGGCTTCACTTTTCAGGCTTAATGATGTTGACTCATTTAAATATTTAGGGCAAGACAAATTTCACAGCCATTGCGTTTTGCGTACTGTTCAGCAATAAAAGGCATCTGGGCAATATCTGTTTCTGAAAACTTGCAAAAACACCGCATACCACGGCATTTCTCGAATACTTGGCCGTTTGAATCACAGGCATTCTTCCCATAAAACATCATTTGAAGAGCGCTTTCTGAAAACAAACGGTCGCACAAAAACAAATGCCAATGTGTGCCCACTAGAAACACATTCCAACAGTTTTAAAGGGAAAACACACCTTGTTCTTACTACCAGTTGTTTTCATCTAGCCACGTGCCGAACCGATAAATGCTGATTTCATGCATTCCATTTGGATAACACACCCAAGAGAGCCTTTCAAACGGCTGCTTATCGTCATGGCAACAGACTGTTCTGTCCTCGGTAACAGACGTTCAGCTGGCACCTGTTTATCACCAAAGAAAAAACATCGTGCTTTCTGGCCACCCCACAAGGCTCCGATGACATTTAGAGCCGACAGCCAAAGTTTCATAACTGTCGGCGGTCTCCATCGCAACAGCTCAAAACCTGTCTTCAATTCCGCGTCCCCCATCTCGACAAATCGAAGACATCCTTGACAGCAATAAGACCTGTCACTTTACCACGAAACCGCCAATTATTTCGAGCTCTACAAGCAGAATAAACCGGATCTTAGCACGAGGTGGCTGTCAGCCAGCCGTGGTATTGCAAAACAGCCGCGGAAGTTCAAGCTTTGAAGCTAAAGACTGCCGCAGCCAGCCGATTCACGGGGCCTAACTACCAGCCCACAGCGAAGCCAACATCTGATGAATCAAACCGAAGTGGTCTTAATCAACCTGAAGCCAGGGCCTGTGCACTCGACTTAATACAGCTGGCAATCTGCAGGTCGGACGACGGAAGGAACCCACTGGAATGAGGACCGTCACTTGAAAGACAAACAGCGAAAGCAGCACTCCGTTTTCGTTCACGGTTGGGAGCTTTTTACACAAGTGGCGAGGCAAGGCATCACGCCTCACACTACGAATGCTTTTAGAGACCGCAAGTTGACAACAAAGATCTGAAAACGAGAACGGCCGCATAATGTACCACTAAGGAGCTTCGCCTCTGGGCAAATCTAGTCCCACTCCGGGGCATCAATTTCGCGGTCCCTGCGTCAGCTTGATGGCGACGCTGGATCAAGCGGTGCCTTCTCCCACCAGCCACAAACTGCCGACTCAGGCCCGGCTCAGGCTCGGCATGCAGCGACACGAACAGCACACGGGCCCGGCGTCGACGCAAAACACGTATCAAGGAAACTGAGCTACGAGACGGCCGCGTCTTCGGCACTCCAGGCTGGGACTAACAAACAACATTCGCGCGGATGACACATCGCATGAAGACCGCAGAATAACAATGAAAGCCGAAGTGGAGCATGCATTTTAATGCGCGCAATGGAAGGGCGCACAAAAGTGCCCCCTTCCAGCTGTTTCTCCTAAAAATTAGAGGCCAGTGAACGATGAAAGTGACCAAATGTACCGATATTGGCTTTCTTCACTGAAAGCACGCCAAATGATGCGTTAAGCGCCCTAACTTACACTCAAGCTACACCAATGTTGTTCGAAATCTGATCTGCAAAGTTAAAAAATGACGTCATAGGCCAATAACCTGGCATGACCTCAACCCGAAAGCTTCACTCGAGACGTCAAATGAATGGACATTGTCCTATTCCACGTTTTAACGCGCCAAAACGCGACGTTTTCCAGTTTCGTCTGAAAAGCCGTAAGGAGCGGCCTGTACGGGCCGACAGTGTCCCAAGCTGATCATTTCGACCTCATTTGACGTTAGAGATACTGACCTAGGCTCATGAAACTTGCAGGCAATATAAATCTTCACTGTCCTACTCTACCCTAAAAATTCCGTGTTTCCAGTTTTTTCCGTTTCCGAGATGGGCGGAGGGGGCGCACAAAAGTGCCCCCATGCGTTAACGCGGAACCTCCTTCCAGTGCGCGTGTTAAAACTCGTGGTGCTTGGCAACAGAACAGATATAAGCCCCACTGCAATGCGTACTTCGTGATCAGCAAACCTCCATCTGAGAGGTTATTTTCAGCAGGCCCTCTAGCTGACACAGGAGTGTGCAAGAACCTCGGCTCCCGATTGGTCCGTCGGCGCGTGTTTCATTCCCCGAAGTGCGCCGGCGGCTTGTTAGCCCGGTAATGACCGGAGTCGCCGGTGTCTGTGTCGGACGAATCAGACTGCCGCGAACGACGGCCGGGACTCACGCTGGCCCAGGCGTCGTGTTCCATGCCGAGCAGCACGCAGCCCGGCTGCGCGCCGGCCGGCCTCGCCTGCAGCTGCCGCAGCTGGTTCGACATCCTGGACATGGTGGCCGTACCGCTCGGCGAGTCCACCGGGTCTGCCGACAGCACGGCACGGCCCGAAATAGGGGCGTGACCGCCACGCCGACTGGCGAGACCGTTACGCACGGGGGATTGCAAAGTGTCAAACGCAGAGTTGGGGACGCGTCACAAAGTCTACGAATGAGAAAACGTTGCAGCTGTTCACAACGTGTTCTGGATGAGGCGGACGGCGGGTCCGTTGCGACCCAGGATGCAAGGATGTTGCGGACGTATGATCACACGGCACAAACTGCACCCGAGTCTCCGGCGCAAAAAGTCAGTAATCATTTTGTTATCACCCTAAACGCAAACAACCGCTTATTGAGAGAGTAAGCAACACCACATCAGGCACCACCAGAATATATTATTTGTTTCCTGATATATAACACTGCAGCGCCTTTTCTGCAACAGTTGCACAAATTCGCGGACGCCCTTAGCAGTCACTACAGCACGCACGACAAAGACCAAAACTACGAAGCAAATACCCAGAGCTGCACCCTAAAGACCAACCGTCTGCCAACGGGCCCGAACGCAAATACCCCGCCCGTCAGACGAAGCCGAAGCAGGCAACCAATCACCCGGCGCCCAAACAGGCTCCGAACGTCCAATCAACGCAGAAAATCGCCGAGCTCCGGCGGCGAGGTTCCGCATCGAAGAGCGGAGCCCGCGATACGCTGTCGGACAGACCGCGTCGGTTCGCATAAATCCCGACGGCAAAACAAACTGGCCGGCCCCGTAACGACCGCGGGCGGGGTCTGGTCCTGGGGAGCGGCGCCGTCACAGACGAGTCGGACGTACCACAGCCCACCACTTTACTGCCTGCACGTAACGGCGCGGGTGGCAGACCGCTGTATTGACCGCGAGAAACCGAGCAGGCGGCGGACCCCCTGTACCGGTTGCAGGACATGGGGTGAGTGACAGACCCCCTGTACCAACTGAATAAGTCGGGGTGAGTGGCAGACCCCTTGTACCAATTGAAAGAGACGGGGTGAGTGACAGACCCCTTGTACCAACTGAAGGGGACGGGATGAGCGGCAGGCCCCCTGTACCAATTGAAAGAGACGGGGTGAGTGGCAGATCCCCTTGTACCAATTCAAAGAGACGGGGTAAGTGGCAGATCCCCTGTACCAACTGAAAGAGACGGGGTGAGTGTCAGACCTCCTGTACTAATTAAACGAGATGGGGTGAGTAGCAGATCCTCTGTACCAACTGAATGAGACGAGGTGAGTGGCAAGCCTGCTGTACCGACCGCATAAGACAGGGAGAAGGGCAGACCCCGTGCGGATATCCTGTCCACCAGGTGGGACACCTTGCCATCTCACACCGACCGCAGACCGGCGAGTGACGGGGGCGCCGGACGCCGCGCTCTGGCGGCGGGGGGGGGGGGGCGGCCGGCACCGCTGCCGACGGCGGCGGGGACGCGCGGCCGACTCGCTCTCGGCCCAGTCCCGTCCCCGGAACCGGCCGTCAGTTCCCCGAGCGGCCGCCGGACGCCGGCTCAGAACGCGCGCCAGCGTCGCTAAACGCAGCCGATTCGTGGCGCCGGGCTATTTCCGGCCACCGGGGACGCAGCTCGCCGCTGGTCTGTGTGCGGGGGGAGAGGGCGGGGCGCAGCGACGGCTGGGCTGGCAGCTCGTAAAAGCAGTAGCCAGCCGGGAAAGGTCAGCATTGGTTAGCGGCGTCGGGGGTTAACTGCGGCTCTAGTATTCCGCTTTCAAACGGACAAAGTCCAGCACAGTTCGTGGCGGCTTTAACCGTATGGTAAAGGCACAATGGGAAACAAAGGGCCAAAAAATATGCGTCAACGATTAACGTAGAACCTACCCCAGCATATAACAAAAGATGAAAAGGCGGGTTTCGGAAAACGTACGTCGCATCGGGCACACCAATCACATGGATATCTCCTACGGCACGTGGTTGGGCTGCATGCACATTGGTTTCCAATTCGCCAAAGGAGTTACGACTTTACGCCAGCGCCGGGTTTCTCGTCCGTGACGTACCTTTCCTGATGGCGCCGACGCGGGCGCGCGCCTCGGCGAAGAGCGCCCGGATCTCGCGCTCGTACCGCTTGCTCAGCGACTGGCCGTAGACCGACTTCAGCGTCTCGTACCCCCTGCAGCGGGCGGCCGCCGGTCAGACACACGCCGTCTCACGGGGTCCGAGCGACCAGGCAGCCGCTAAAGCCAAGGCCGGTGAAGAAAGCTCTGTGATGCGCAAGGGTAGTCAAGGGACAACAGATGTTATATCGCTGTCGTACTTTTGTTCAGGTGTTTTTCGAATGACGCGTCAAACACAAAGGCGATCCGTCGGTTCCTGTTTTCACGGTGACATCAGATGAAAAGGCGACTGTTGGTACCCGAATGGGATACGGATAACATCGCTCCGTCCGCAACGGTTCAGGCTCACGGACAATGTCTTGTGTCGGAATAATATGGGTAGATCATGGGCACACCAAACAAGATCACTGACATCATAAATTTGATGCGATCTTTTTACCAAAACGACGGTTTGGAATCACAGCCTATTACAGCTGAGCCCGCTGCATTAACCATGAACTGAACACCCGATGATGCAATTTAGGAAAACAGTAATTTAGCGGCCAAAGTTTAACGAGCCGCCGAGGATATAACACAAACGTGTGGTAGTTAGCGCGACCCTTACTGAACCAGTCAACAGGCGACCCCGAGACCAAATAACGAGCACCGGAGTCACTCGAACCGGCGTCTCGTCAAGGACAAACCAGCTATCAACCAACCGAACTGCCGAGCACAGTAAATCAGGATCAGCGGGCAGAGACGGTCATCAGTTTTGTCAGTGGCTAGTCGTCCTTAGCATTCAAGATAATCAAACATGAAATGGGACGAGCGTCAACGACGGTAGCTCCGCGTGACTCAGTTGTCACGAGTCATGTTTAAAAAAGGCCAGCAGCACCTGCATTCGCGTCAAAGTATACCTCGTTTACGACATCCTAAAGGCTGTTGTACACGACTCAATAGATATCACCCATATAATCTTCATTTCTAATAACAGAGTTTACTACAAACACCAAAGGGCAGCACAAACTACATCTTTGACAAACCTACTACAAAGCCATCGCCTGAGCTCCAAAGGAGTAGTTTGGTTTGGCACAAGGTTGACGGTGGATGGTCTACGCCAATTTGAACAGCACAGTTGTCTTCAAAGTTCATGCAAGTCCCTTTGGTGTTTCGCGTACGTGCAAAACGCTTCCGGAGTTTCATCGTAGCCAAATACATTTCAACGATACCACGAGCCAAGAAAGCGCTTCGTACAGACCGCAGCAGACGTTTTATATTTTGTCCAGATGTGGCAATGACCACCTCTAGGTGACTATTCACAACAAATGGATGATTGGCAATAACTACCTTTATGTGATAATTGCCATGTCGTCACCTTTACATAATTACTACCCTGTCATCGCATCACTTGTCGGCAATTTTTGCCATTTTGTCACAACACTGCCAATACGCGACGCAAAAACCCAGCGCAAAAAAGACATGAGCGGCAAGTTGCCAGCAAATGTTTTTTTTTTACCGATTAAACCTGCGAAAACAGTTCTAGCCAGCTTTTACTACCATGTGTCAAAAACTCGTTTTTGTGAATTTCTGCTATTTTGATAGGTGCAAGCCTGGTGAAATGTGCGACTGTACTGCGAGTTTGATGCTAAGTTCAAAGACAATGCCACCATAGCTGATAAACAAAGGTGTTGTGTGATGCCATTTTGCTGCGTGATTGCCCAGACGTTAACTTTAATGCTTCATGCGCTGTGAGATGCGCTTCTGTACTGATGGCCAGGTCCAAGGACCAGATTTAAAGTGATTTCATCTGATGAACGAAGAGCCTTTGTGACAATGTTTTCTATTTCACCGTTTCAATCCAGATGCATACGTCGCTTGCATGTCTTGCGAGTTGGGACATTTTACTGATGTCATCATCATAGTTCCTTGGTAAACAAAGAACTGTGAGGCCATTGTATCACAGATCGGCTAGGCAGCGCAATGCCTTTACCACAGTACACAGCTGCAACAGTCGGTAACTTCTAAGAGAATGGGCAGGCGATTAAAATGAAATCAACCATCAGATCTCAAATCCCGATACACAAATGTCTGACCACGTATCTTCCATAGGAATTAGATCGTCTCCAGACCTTCATATGGAATGGACTGATATTTTTTGTTCATAATATGTTGTTCATAATACCTCACTTCTGACCACACCACAAATGTCTGATACGAGTGCGAACAAGATTTCCCGCGATAAGTAACACACATGAACATCCTAATCGCACCCATGTATGTGCATGTGCCGTGCAATAATTTGCCATGTTATTACGAAAAAAACAGGGAAGAAGAATAATTACAACCAAATAACTTATTACCTACTCGTGAAACTAAAGATCTGACAAGACTGGACACCTCAGGCCAAGATGCTGTGTGTCATAACTCACAAAGAAAAAAAGAAACGAAACAAACACCAAACAAACAATCGAACGAACCACAAACATTTGAGACATTGGCCGTGAACATAACACACAAACAACTCATAGTTTATGCTACCGTAACAATTAGGCCCGGGAATTGTTCGTCTGTCAATAAGCATTTGCCAATAAATGCCGAATTTTACGGGAAGAAAACGGTTAACACCAATGACACAACAAAAACTAATTCTGTCCGCATTTCGCCAGCCCTGGTGGGAAGCAAACGCCACGGCCAGCGACAACGTTAAAACCTACTTGTTATCCACTGCTTTGGTCCAGTGCATGAGTTCCGAGTAGGGCTGCAGCTTCAGATGCTGCGAACGGTGGCTGGGGAGCTGCAGCGAGTCCTCCCCGGGCACGCCGTCATTGCCCTGCGGAGCGGATCCACATGTCAGCCGGTAAGGTGTCACGACGGAAGTCGGACACGGTACAGCGGAGGGTAACGGCGTCGCTGTGTGCTCGGAGGGGTCGCGGAAGAGATCACTGGGTCGCGAGGGAGATCAGAGGAATCGCGGAGATCGGAGGGGTCACGAGGGACGTCGGATGAATGAGGGGATGGCGAGAGACAGGAAACGTCACGATGAATAGTGGGGGAGCAGAAGGGCGGAAAAGGTTCGAGACGTCGCAGGAAAGCATGGCCCTGCAGTGGAACCGGATTCAGGATAAAGCGTCGGAGACCGGAAGCAAGGTGGCAGAGTCCAGAGATATCGAGGGGTGGGGGAAAACGCCTTGTCCAGGGAAGGGGTGCCGAAGATGGAGACGCTGCAGACGAGACTGGAAACATTGAGATGATCTCATATATGTCGAAAAAGCTGAAGATACAAACGTCACAAGGAAGGAGATGATACGAAGTGAAACTGTTAAGGGAATGGTGATGACGCGCCGTTAGGCCGGCTGTTGTTACAGTTGTGCAGAATACAGTTCCAGGCTAAGGTATTAAGCATCCAAAAACAACACTTGATTTGGCTTGCGTATATCACACAACTGTCAGTGGCGCAACCACAGCAGCGCAAATGACACCGTAAAAAAGACTGCGAATTACACTGAAGACGCAGTGAAAAGGCAGACTGAAGAAGCCGTCGGGGAACAGCCTGGGCACATCGCGGAGTCAGTCGACACGACGCTGCCCAAAGTCCGGACACCTGAGACGTCACGTCACGACGATCGGGAGGCCGCGGGCCGCGCTCTGCTCTGGCCGCCGGCCGGCCGCCAGCGCGGACCGCTCCAATAATGCCCGCCCGGCATCCATTGACGGCCGAATCCGTCAGACCGGCGGCCATTGGCTGCGGCGAACCGAGGCTGATCCGTCTGGCTTTACTGGGCGCATAGGCGCTTTGCCGCTCCCAGCGATCCCTGATTGCAGACCTGACCTGGATTTTTTTGTGTCGAAGTTTAATTCCTGCTTTGGAGTACAAAATTCTGCTAACAGTAATACTGGTTTAAGCTGGCATTCTTGGTGTAAGTCAGTCATGATATTTCACCTGCTTCCTACTGAATGAAGGCAGTCAGTCGTCTGCAGAGCTAAAAGTTCGCTAACATGGTTATAATGTAGCATTTTGATGGAGGCACAAGATCAAACTTTTGGTGTATAAAATGTTTTGGAGCACATACTTTCTGGCGTTTTTCAACGCCAAAAAACAACACCTTTTGCAACGTTGTTGCTGACCAGCTGGAATTCGTCCCGAACGGGGCCCCAACCGCGACCAAATTAAGTGGAACACTCGACCGCGACTCGGGGTCATTCTCGCTGATTACTCGCACTTGCCGCGCCGTCCGGAGTCCATGCAAACCGTCCGATCCGCCGCAAAATAACTTCCGACATTCAGGACGCCGGGGAGAGATTGGCCTCACGCACTCGGCGAGCGGCGGCGGCGCTCGCCGCAGCGCCCGGCCGCTCACGGGAGATTTATCGCGCCGCTAACCCGGCCCGGCTCCCGCCACGACGGCCGAACGGCCGGCAATCTCCGGGCCGGGAGCTCGCCGCCCGTCCGGGAGCCGGCGGGCGGGGCGCTCCCTGGCAGGCGGCCACGGCCACCGACACGACGGGCGCCGTTTACCGCTGGCGATTCGGCTGTTTGTTGACCTCTGGCTTCCGGCGCCCGTTGGTCGGCATTAGGGCAGGGCATCGCGAGCTGGCAGCGGCAATAAACGGCACGTGCCGTCAGACGCGACGAGACCGGGCGCTCGGCCGGTCCCAGTTTACGCCACGTCTGCTTCAGTATAATGGCATGCTTTTTGCCCTGACGAACAGGACTGGTGTAAACAGACGCAGGAACTCCTGAGCCATATTGTGCGCTGAGTTGAGGTGTGGTGCGAGAGCCCGGGGGTGCGAAAAGAGCCTTGTGCCGGCTGCATGTCCGTGGTTTTGGTGGAATTTGTCCCGCCCACGCCAGTCTTCAGTGACGAAATGTCACCAAGTTTTTCACAGAGTCAGGGCAGTTTTAAACTTGTCAGGACGAGAAGGCGAAGGCTGCGGCCCGGATTTAACTTTTACAAGAATCTCGACACATCAGTTACTTTTATTCTTCCAATGTTTGGAAGTTGTTTGACAAAGCTGGGCATTCTAACAATGGCATGGTAATGACATTTGTCTCCATAAAGCCCTTCTCCGTAACAATTCCTTCACTCTGCAAATACCCGACAACATCCCGGTAAATCCATACCATGCATCTACTGCACCATGAAAAGGCCTTCATTACAAAACTCGAGTACGAGACCTTTGAAACACTCACCATATGTACAAAAAAGTTGTTCATCTGCCGGTAGACAGCCTGCGAGAAACGAGCTTTCAGCTTCTCGAACAGCTTCTTCTGTTCGGCCACTGCTGCCATCTGTTGTAGGTGCGGGTCACCTGAAGTTGCCGACAGCCTCAGAAGCGACTGCGCCGCCTGGCACGCCTCCTTGAGGCCGACGGTCGTGGTCAGGTCAGGGTCGGACAGCACCTGACGATCCTTCGTCGGCAGGTCCGGCTGAAACGGTCCGTAGATGTGGTCAGATGGTGACGAGACACGCCAGAGCAAGCTTCAAAACCACGATAGGTCAAATGACTACAGGAAGATGGCGAAATTCTACGGGCTTTTGCAGATGTCCAGTCGTCGGCCGTTGGCACCAAACGGTCCCCAGGGATTTCATACGCGAACCTTACCTGTGAGTTCTACACGTGGAGTGAATAAACTACGTGCTACATTCGGCGGAAATGCCAAAAACACACGAATTATGTGCACCAAGGAAACCAGAAAATGCGTGGCAAAAGTGGGAGGACATGTACCACTGAGATACTGTGAACAGAAAATTCGTGGAATTCCTAGGCAATGATGACGTACCAGCATTTCCTCCAGCGTCTTCAGCAGCTGGTGGTGGTTGCGCTGGGTGACCTCCATCTTGCTTTTCTCGCGGCCCATCTCCTTGAGGCTCTGCCGGACGGCGACCAGCGCCTGATCGTACTGCTCCAGCCTGTCCTCCACTGCGGAGATCTCGTCCACGGCCCGCTGGATCACCGACATCAGTGCCGCCACCTGCTGCTCCGACGCCATGATCGACTGGATGTTGGCCTGCGGGGAGAGGTTAAATTAATGCAGTCATCTGTTGCGGAAAAGCCATGGTCGACTGGATGCTGGCCTGCGGGGCGAGGATAAGTTAACGCCGTCACCTGTCGCTGAGACGTCCTGATCGACTGGATATTGGCCTGCAGGGAAGGGAATTCAGTGCCGTCACATGTTGCTGAGACGCCGTGATCGACTGGATATTTGCCTACGGGTACAGGGCATCGTTCAGTGCCGTCAACAGCTGGTCGTTCAGTACCCATATTTGCTGACAATGAAATATCGAAATCTTGTTCCTACGTCGACTCAATGCTGCGGCTGTTAGGAAAAAGCATGATTAAGTGCTGCCGCCTGCTGAAAGTTGAGTGCTGCCACCTGCTTATCTGATGTCACGACCGACTGGAAGTTAGCCTGCACGCAGAGAACAGCTGTGTCGTTCTCCGATGCAATGTCCGTCACCGTTTTCTCTTAGCTGCCTACATTTCGACACTGATGACACACAACAGTAGCGCTAACGGTTCCCAAAGCTAAGACGACCGGCAGCATTCAAACTGGCCAACTATCTGAACTAAGGTTCGACCGAAAGCAGCCAGGATTCACGGTCGCCATTGGCACTTCCACAAAACCACCGGGCGTCTGCATGCTGGCCGTGGAGCCACTCCAAAGCCGGCACCGCCATAGCCGCGTCTCGCCGACAAACATCGCAGCTTCCGCCCACCGCACACCGCCCGCTGGCGGCAGCTCGGTGGTTCTGCGCGGCCCGTGGGGTCTGGTCCGTCCGGGCGGCCTCACCCCGTCCAGGCCGGACAGCTCCTGGCTCAGCTGTTCGGCGAACGTCTCAGCGTTGCTGACGGCCGTCTCGTGTTCGGCCATCATGCGCAGCAGATCCTCCTCTTCCTGCGCCGTCAGCGCCTGGTAGCTGTCGGCCTCCACGGTCAGCTCCGACACTGCGGGAAATACGGGCCGAGTCGTAGTGGAGTCTTCGGGACGGCGGCAGGTCACAGGGGTACCTCACGGACCGCGGAGGGTCACAGATGGTACCTCACGGACGGCGGCGGGTCACAGGGGGTACCTCACAGACGGCGGACGGTCGCAGAGGGTACCTCACGGACGGCGGAGTGTCATAGAGGGTATCTCACGAACAACGGAGGGTCACAGAGGATACCTCACGGACGGCGGCGGGTCACAGGGGTACCTCACGGCCGGCGGCGGGTCACAGGGGTACCTCACGGACCGCGGAGAGTCACATAGGGTACCTCACAGACGGCGGACGGTCACAGGGGTACCTCACAGACGGCGGCGGGTCACAGGGGTACCTCACGGACGGCGGCGGGTCACAGGGGGTACCTCACAGACGGCGGACGGTCACAGAGGGTACCTCACGGACGGCGGAAGGTCACAGAGGATACCTCGCGGACGGCGGTAGACCACGGAGTTTACCTCACGGACGGCAGAGGGTCACAGAGGATACCTCACGGACGGCGGAGGGTCACAGAGGATACCTCACGGACGGCAGTATATCACAGAGCTTACCTCACAGTCGGCAGAGGGTCACGGAGGGTACCTCACGGACGGCGGAGGGTCCCAGAGGGTACCTCACGGACGGACGGCGGAGGGTCACAGAGGGCACGTCACGGACGGCGGCGGGTCACAGAGGGTACCTCACGGACGGTGGAGGGCCACAGATGGTATCTCACGGACGGCGGAGGGCCATGAAGGGTACCTCACGAACGGAGGCGGGATCACAGGGGGGTGCCTCACGGCTGATGGAGGGTCACAGCGAGTATATCATGGCTGGTGGACGGTCACAAATGGCAGAATAACAGAGTGATCATGGAGGACACGGACAGAAAGATGCCAACGACAACAGAGAGGTAAGCACATACTGCAGAAGTAGAGGGCAGCAGTCCTTTTTAAGTGAGGGACCAGGACAATACTGGATGATGAACCAACTATTTCCTGTTCTAGATCTAGGCAAACACACAGACCATCCTGTGTCCTTAGCAGACAAAGGATGATGTCTGCTAAGGACACATACTGGCTCTCAGTTGAACACATGACAACTGTTCGAGGTCCAGGACATGAGACCACCCATTCAGTGGGCATATTCTTCCAACATTCAAACAATGAGCTTGTCCGAAGACAAGCCTGGCCTGGCTATAAAGCTCTCCTCCACGGAGCATCACGGCCTCCACAGCATGACGTCCCTGGACAGAGGAGTAAGACAACATCTACTGAAGACCCAAACCATCTCAGGAGGAAGCACTGGACGTCGTGTGGGCCCCCTCCACTGAAAGCCCAAATGCACTCCCTTCAGAGAGGACCTCACCTGATGATGCATCTTCTGATGATGATGGGCTCTCACCTGATGATGCATCCTCCCTGCAGCGAGGTGTCCGGCCCCACAAGTGGCAACACACCCTCCCTGCAGCGAGGACCCCGACCCCACGCCTGGAAACACCCTGCTACGAGGATCCTGGCCCCACACCTGACAACACGTCCTCCCTGCAGTGAGGCCCTGGGCCCGCTCACCTGGTGACATGGCTGCGCGGCTCTCGGCCGACTGGCCGCCGCCGTCCAGGAACTCGGCCGGGATGTTGACAAACTGCGGCTGCTGGCGGTGCAGGTGCTGGCTGCAGAGCTGCCGAGCCGCGACGGCCGCCAGGTCAGGAATCCAAACACACACACACACAAACATACCCAAACCACACACACGCTTCGATCAACATGGTCTGAGCAGGGCAGGGTGAAGTGAAAATGGCCTTGTTATGTATAGGCACGACAGTAAACTATACTTACACAGGCTCAGCCATCTGATGAATGGCTATGACACCACACAAGGCTCTATTGAAACTCTTTAAGAAAAAATACTAATGGAATGGAAATGGGAAACGGTAAATGAAATGTGTTAAGTAGTGCGGAAACAAATATACAACATAGTTCCAATTAGACGCAATGCAAACGACATATGTGGAGCATACCCACAAAGCAGGACTCACCATCCACAGGTTAGCAATGAACATGTTTCGCTCCAGTGGTGTGCTGGCGACCCACTTGAACACCTTTTCAAACTGAAGGTCAAACTCAGCCGTATCCTGCAGTAAATAGTAAAACAATGACAGTGAGTGGCGTTAACATCAAAAGCTGCTTACCCTGCCACTGACCGGGGGGGGGTTGACCCCCAGCGCTTTTCTTAGATGTCTCCGTAACGACTAACGCAGCGTCCTGAAACTTTCCATACCATGTCTTACGTTGATTGTGCAAATACTGTCAAATATTTGGAAATGGGATCAATCTTAGGTCTTGTCTTAATGGCGTCACAACGACGACCTTGCTTTGGGATTCGACGTTGAGTTTTTTTTCATCCGAAGTACTGTCAATGTTTTATACGTATTTTTCATTTTCTTGGGTTTAGTGGGAATATGTTTTAGAAAAGGATTTGAATAAAATGATTTTTGGATACGGTCAGAGATCATAAATTTTCTGGCAACAAGTTGCACGTACAACTTACACAGCAGTTCTTTCCAACATTACAAGGCTTTTTTGTAGTCTGACCTTTGGCGGTTTTATGCAGATTTCAGTTTAGCGAGTAAATTCGTGGCGTCTGTTTAACGTGCTGGATGACCGGTGTGGAGATGATGACCTTAGCAATGCTGTGCAGCATTGTGTGGAAATGTGCTGGTAATGGAAATGCATGGTACAAACTGACTTGTAGGGTCATCCAGAGATGTCTGATGGACGTCACTTGCGTGCTCGTGGTAGTCCGAGTTCGAAACTACAAAATGCGTTACAATGCTGCATGTAAATGATCACTGGGGCCACTTCAGGAGATTTTTTTAGCCCAAGACTTTTTGATAAGCGTCATTTTAGAATTGCCCAGTGTCAAATGGGCCAGGAGTCATGCATTGCATGGCACGTTATCACAGAGCTCAAATTTGACCCAGGCTGTAACTTTAACTTTTCATGACCTTGGGTCAGGTGGCATTTGGAACATGAGATTAAGCTGCCAGGAAGATAATGTCCATGCAAACTTCAGTCTCAGTGTGCTTTTCATTGTGACTAGGTGACTCTGATCAGTAAAAAAAAATGCGTATGTCACGGACCGTAAGGTTCGGCGCTATCGACTGGCATTTGAATCACCCAAGTCAGACTATGGGTTCTCGAGACAGACAATGGCAGGAGAAGGGGTTGAAATGCCCCACCCAGTCAATAGAAAATGGCAGGACTTCCAATCAATGACAGTTAACTCTTGCATAATGGTTAACTTGGTCAACAAATGAATGGATGTTATTTTCCACCATAAAGCCAAGCTTTGTACCATCTTTAGACAGGTTAACCTATTTTGTGTGAAAAAAGCAGACATTGCATGTATGACACATCCTTCACATAACTGCATTCCTTGATTAATCATTACAGCTACTGTGCTTCAACAGTGGACATCCACAGCTTCTTTGCTGCACATGTTACACAGAACCTTCATGGAGTCAATGCTCAATTCAAACAATGGACAGGGTGCACCACTACTGCATATGCGGATTACCAGCCCACAATCCAGGTTACCTACCCTTTTACCATCCTTTCCATCAACCATTCTCAGGTCTTGCAGGCCCCATGTCCTCTTCTTTTTGTAGTTATCTTTGTCCAGTTTCTTAACAGTGCTGATGAAACCACTCTTTTCCTTGCTCACAGACAAGCACAGGAAATATGTTTTCTTCTTCTTTTCTAACTGTGAGACATGTATTGCCTTTATCAATCTCTCATCTGCAGGCTCAAAGATGCTTTTTTCCAGAGCAAATCTGATAGCTGTCATTATGGTCTTCCCAGTCCTCTTCTGGGAAACAAATGTTTAACCCTGAAACCACAATGAAGTTTTGTCATGCCTTACAAATATTACCTGCCATATAAACTAGCAAATATGAAACATGCAGGTCTTTTAACTTTCTTTTACAAACACAATGATCCTTTTAACACTGACTGGTTAATAGTAGCTACCTTACAACAAACTTACCACATCACAAGGGACCACCATAAGCACATTGCATGGTTGCTAAGTGCAGTATTGCCACATTATTATAAGCCAAGCAAATAGCACTGTTATTATCTTACTAGGCCCCATGCCTTTAAGAAACTATGTAATCTACCACACTTCACATAAAATAAGATAACACAAGTTAGTTTATCAAGATGATCACATCCAAGGTCATTTGTTTGGCTTCTGTTACACATAACTTTGTCCCCTTATTTCAAGTTATCCTTAGTATTCTGACAAGGAGTTCTAACACTTAGGGACTCCAATCCTGGAAGCCTTACAGGCTGGCCAGTAATGTATCAATTCACCCTTAATCCCCCATTGCCTGCAATAGTAGTGCCTCAGAAAGTGACTGGGAAAAACATGGAAAACATGAAATGGTCTGTTCACTAATGCATGAAAGTGCATATATTTCCCTGAAAGTTTTTTCCCACACCTTTAAGACAGCATTAGATTCTTACATACCATGGGCATGCAAAAATATTGGTTATACACCAAAGATGGGTAAAGGGAACAGGGCAACCATGTGTAATCCTGAGCAAGCCAGGCAGTGCAGGAAGTGAAGTATATACATGTGTGTACTTTTTTTAATAAATTTTTTTTTTTTTTTTTAACAAACTATTCATTTTTTTTTTATAAATATTTTATTTTTGTTTTTGTTCAAATTTTTTAAATAAGCAATTATAAAATTTCTTTTTTTTTTAATAATTTTTTTTTTTTTTTTTTTTTTTTTTTTTTTTATTTTTTTTTTTTTTATTTTATTTTAAAAAAAAATAAAAATTAATTTTTATAAAAATTATTCCCAATTTAAATTGGGGGGAGAGGTAGAGGCCTATTAAATACGGGGGGGGAAAGGGAGAGCCCCCAAGGTTAAGGTTATTGACATCAAGGACGTGTAGACCCTGCATGCATCTTCAAGCGATTAATGACGTCATATATAGGAAAATTCTATTCTGTTGCCACAAACTGAACTTGGAGGAACTGCTGGATTATTACGCCGTTATATTATTGTATTAGATAATTGTTGGGATGTCTGATATCAGTATTATTACATTATGACATTTAATACTCGTTAGATTAGGTTGCTAGGTTGGGTTGTGCTGGGTTAGGTTAGGTTAGGTTAGGTTAGGTTAGGTTAGGTTACTATGTTAGGCTAGGGCAAATTTTTATTTATTGTTTTATTTCACTTTCTAATATTTTCCAGTTTTGTTCCGTGATTTTTTGTGCTGGGCTACGTTAGGTTAGGTTAGGTTAGGTTAGGTTAGATTAGGTTAAGTTAGACCAGGCTAGGCTAGGTTAGGTTAGGTTAGGTTAGGTTAGGTTTGGTTACTATGTTAGGCTAGGGTAAATTTTTATTTATTGTTTTATTTCACTTCCTAACATTTTCCAGTTTTGTTCCGTGATTTTGTTTTCAGATATTTTATTTCACTGCTTTTTGTTTTTTTGTATGTTTCAAATTGGAACTACGCTTTGCCATCTTTGTAATATTTTTACTTTTTTATTATTATTGTTTATTATTATTATTATCATTATTACTATTATTATTACTATTATTATTACTATTATTATTTTTACAACGGTTACCTTTTTTATTTTAAAGATAATTTATATCGCATTAGTTATTCCCCCCAAAACTTTTTTATTACTCTTGATTGGACCTTGAGTCCGACCGACGACCAATCAGCGTCGAGATCTCACGTAAACAAACTATTTAACGCAGAAACGTCAAAAATCCCTACGCCAGCGTCTGGCGGTTAGCATACCAGTGACGACGCAATTTGTTTTGGGGGAAATAATGTGTGTTTCAGGTTTTTCCGGCTGAAATCGTAAGTAATACTTATCAATATTGCATTTGAAACGCCATGCAACCACTACTACGATTATTTTCCCTGGAAGTAAGCGCTCGGGCTGAATCTTACTGTTGACCACTGGTTCTGCACAACCTAACCAGCAGAACCAAGTCAAATTACACCTTTTATCAATCAGCCTGTGACCTCATGCATCCTATACCATTCTATGCCTTTGGTGCAGGGTTGGGGTTTCATGTTTGGTGCAACATTATGCCCCACAGACACTCCCATCTTAGTAAATGGAAGATGGTGGACTACCCCAATCCACTTAGTGTAGAAACCCTTCAGTTCCTTCAGTTTCACAGCCACTGTCGATACGCCATTGCTGCAGGTGACGAGCTACTAGGGTTAGTCGACGCCTGCCCAACCGTAGCTTGCGGGACTGATGTGGTATACATACCAACTCGCATACCTAACTAACAAAATCCAAACCCAGTCAGGAGTGCTCGCTGAATTCACAATAAGCAATCTTACATGTCTGAACACCCATAATCGCCATGGTGTGGTAGAACCGGGGTTAACAATACAAACAGATGGCATACCTTAAAACAAAATCCAAAACAATGCCAGTAGTGCTCCTAGAGGAATACACGCAATTTTCCAGTCTAAACGCCCATTTAACGCCCAGCTGAGGCGCAACCGCAACTTATGCGCTAGTAATGTCTCGATATGGAGCCATTTTAGGGAAACTTGCGCTGCCAGATTTGTTGGAAAAATATTGTATTTTCCATTCAGCCGTTCGTTCACAGTCGTCGTTGCAGAAACATAACCAAAGGGGGTCAAAGGAATCAGTCAACCCCTTATGGTCATAGATGTCCAAAAATTGGCCTTTTATTGCAAACGAATGGTTTAACCCTATTCCCGGCTGGGGGGACTGAATCCAACCCCCCTTGGTTTTTTTTTGCTTGCCAGTTCCAGGCTTTTTGACGCAGCTTCAGAAACTTGGTGACTTGTCCCAGCTATTGCTTCTTCGTACTGTGACAAAATTTAGAAATTCTATTTGGTTCAGCTAGGCAACGTTTTTGGTAGGCACCTTGGACCATTTTTGGCCCTGTTCAGGGCAAAAGGAAAATGACTGCCAAAAATAACGTTTTTAAGATATAACTTGAAACTTTATATGGATGTATAGCTAAATAGTTGGGAAACATGTAACTCATCTAAGATTACTTTACAAGGCTATTAGCTATACAGGCTAAGACTAGATCAAGGTCAAAAGTCAAAATTTGGTTTTCTAGTAATAATTTCGGCGGTATTTTTTGGAATGCCACACCCGGAACCTACATGACATAGTAGGGTGTCCTCTACTTGTATGTCAAGTTTCAGCTTGACATCAGGTCGGGTCACGGAGCTATGACTTAAAATGTCAGTCCACATACCCTATATCACAACAGTCGTAAAATGATTTTTTTGAAATAGAGTGAATTCAAATGATTGAAAACGTTTACAAACAATATTAAATGCGCACGAGATCATTCCAAGTAACTCCAAGGTCACTGGAGATCATTTAAGGTGAAAGGTCAAGAGGTGATCTGAAGAGCATGTGACCATGCCAGTTTCTCTTTTTTATCTCCCTGGCACCGCCTATGCTAACATTATACAAACACTGTAATACGATTTGCACTTTTTTAGCATAACATGACTAGCAAAAGTAAAAAAGGTGCTTTTGCCTTTTTAATTCATTCATTTGTTGGACAACTAGTTCTCCGGTTTTTGAAATCCTGTAAACGCCTATGAATTTTCTCAAAACTTCAAATGTATGGACCAATGGTAAAAGTCCCATCCATAATCTCTTGATGCATGCCAATTTCGTCAAAATCCGTCCTTAAACAACGGGGTTATAAGAAGTCCAAAAATGTCCCTATTTCGTTTTTTTATATCTACCTTTATCAACCCTTTTCAAAATTTTAAGAACGTCTTTTTATAAAAACGTAGTTAGCGTTATGGCAAATCGTTTGCTGCGGTGAAATCGGACGAGAAGTTCTCGAGATCCCAGGGGGAGGGGGCCGAATCCGCCCCGCCCCCGCCGGGAATCGGCCATACCGTCAGCCCTCCGGGAAAAGGGTTAAAAAGTGAACAGACTGCTAGATCAAGGGAACAGATTGCTAGATCGAAAGGTATGCACATTTATTTTCAAAATACAATGACATGTTATTTAATATGATCAACTTACCCATATTTGTAACAAAATGGTAAGACTAGTATCAAGCCTTATTATTTTAGGCTAGGCTTTCCCTGCGAAAATCCTGGCTATGCTACTGGTTCTTATGTCATGCTGAAGTAAAAACTATGTAAGCCGGGTCATACCCAAAGAATACAGAACGAAACTAGTGGCGTCAGGAAATGCCGTGGCGCCACCGTACGAACAAAAACAAACATTTTACGAAACATCGCCATAAATTTGTACCTGCATGCTATAACTGGAATGAGCCAGAATGACACTAACGAAAGGGCTGACAGATGCACTGGTGGGTCCAAAACACGTGCTATGGACGACCAAGTCTCCATCCATGTAACCTAATCTTTTCTGCCTCGTCTTCCTCCGACGACTGACTGATGCCTGAAGAATCACAAGGCATGACATAAAACCATGGACGACTGAAGACAAGAGGTTGTGCGTTTAATTCACCAGAAAGCAAAAAAAAACTTGCCTTACGCCAAAAAGTGATTTCGCTTCGAGTTTCACTTCCGAAAAAAGCACTCTTATAATCACGGCCGGAAAACAGAGGCCAAAACACACGCTGGCCCTGGAGTTCCCAACGAAAACAATACCCATGGCTCAGATGGTCTTCCCTTGGATCTGCTATTGGACAACTGGAAATAATATGTTAGATATCTTAACGGGAAAAGAAACGTTTTTCACAGGTGATATTTGTATTTGCAAAAATAAGCTGCATCATCCTTTCCCATTTTCCAGAGTCTGTATGCTGAGGGAACTAATGGACTCACAACATGCTGACCTCAGAGGCCGGAGAAGAATATAAACCAGGCACAGCAGCTGCGTTTTCCATTTGTAAATGTGATATGACCAATGTCATTGTATAGAAATGTATGCATAGACAATTTTCCGTTTTCAGCGTTTTCATGTCTTCACCGCCGACCGAACCGACTCTTGCTCCCTCGCCACCTCTCGACCTTTTCAGACCCGAGGTGAGACATGCACGTTGTAAACAGCTCTGGAAGCCCCGTCCGAGCAACGTTATCCTACCCAAAGGACTGCGCGGCATAATTTGGTTGCATGTTTACAACGTTCATTTCACGCCGTACAGTGAGATCATATTAATTTATCCAAGTACGAGCCCAGGTATTCACGTTAATTCCGATCTGGATGGTCGGTTAGTGCCCCAACAAACTGCGTGCCTTCCTATCATAAGTGCACGCTGGGCGAGGAATCCGTTCAATAGGTGTGTGGCAGCTTGCCGTACATCTGCACACAATTATCGCCGCACAGGCTAAGTCCCCGGATGAATGAGAGACGTTTGAGAATACCTCAGACGTGGACCTTGTCAAGGTTCCGCCCGTTAAATCGGGCATTGCGAGTTGCTGGTAGACGTTTGTGCTATG
Organism: Capitulum mitella; assembly: GCA_030062745.1. Lineage (NCBI taxonomy): Eukaryota > Metazoa > Arthropoda > Thecostraca > Pollicipedomorpha > Pollicipedidae > Capitulum > Capitulum mitella. Next base: position 3,830,024 of record CP099849.1, on the reverse strand, counting down.
GCCATTTGATCCTAATATGTTTTAAAATCCTTAAGCCGTATACATCGACGTGAGGAAAGATCATATCCCGTTAAGAACATGGTGGCCGGTTTTTAGGCGTGCCTAGTTCATGCCTGAGACAAGGTTGTTATGAAAACGGCGCCACTGGATAAATGCAAAGCGAATCAACGTATTTTTCTTTCCTTCGCAACTCGTTTTTCATGTTTACGAAGTTTCCATTTCACAAGTATTTTACATCGCGTCATTTCATTGCTGTAAAGCCGTCACGCCTTGCTAACGTGTACGGGACGTTGCGTTACGTCTTGTTAACCCACCATAACGCACGGCTGTCGTTCCGTACCTTTGAAACCACTGCCGATGCATTGCAGCTGCGTCTACAATTTGGCGATCACAAAGAAAAACTTAGCACCAAGTTATATAAAATAATACGAGTACAACATTCACAACCCTGTATAAGACAGTTTTCTGTTCTTCCCGTCGGGTGTAAGAGGTTCGCGGGTTTCAACTGCATTCTTGAAAATACAGTCTTTTGTGGCCATCGCTGGCAATAGCCATTGACCTCTTATATGACCCCCATGTAAAATTCCGTGGGCCGCAATCTACCCACATTTTTACGATAGCCACTCCAAGCCAAAGCCTCTGTCGCGTTTCAGTACTGTGTTTTACAGGCAAAGATAGCAGTCTTATAACTCAATAATTCTAAATAAAACTTTTTAATCTTTATTAATACGTATGTGTTGTTAATGTCACTAATCGTTATAAAATTTGGAGTAGTTTTCCAATAGTTATCAACTCTTATTTGTTATTTATAAAAATATTATCGTCATCCAAATGTTACGTCCAAATTATCCAAACTGGGCAGCTTTCGGCCAATATAAAACATGCTTTTAGCCTGGTTCAGTCTTTCGCTGTTTGTGACCCTGACATACTGATTCAGCAAGAGTGGCAATCTGATGATTTATTATTATTACATAAATGATTACGGAAAGTAATAATTTATGTAACACTTGGGTCGCGAGGTGGCCGGAGACGCTACCAATGTTTGGTGCAGTTATTAATTCAATGCATAGCAGGGCTCCCTGCAGGACTTTGTTTTCTGAAGACCTGAGGAGGATTGCATGCGACATATACGTAAAAAGCAGACAATACATTTTTTTGCAGTATGGTCTCCAATACGTCCGATGAACTGATACCATCTTGTCAGAGCATTGTGTCACTGAGGCATTGGCTAAAAGTACCAAACGTTTGTGTTTTGTTCACAACCTACGTTGCGTTTTGCGGTTTGACGTCATGCTGCGGGACATTATTTAAGTGCATTGGCGAACAAGCCTTTTCTTTATCAAATATCAAATACCAAACATTCGTCGAATGACTTGCGTGGGAGTTGGCAAAGTTCAGCCCATGTCGATACATGCGGCCCAAGAGGCCCACAAAAGGTCAGTGGAACAATATCAGATCACTGCTGCCGCCGCTGAGCGCCTCATGAAGGCCTTGGTCACGCACGCGCTCGCTAAAACAGACCTGCAGGCTATTTGTGTTCCATCGTAAGCCGTTTATGTATGACCCTCGGCTTATCGCGACCGTCTTCTGTGTGCACAGCGGCGCCATAAGGCCGCCCGACCGTGACGCACTCCCTGGCTGTAGTGACGTCCCTTGCGGCGATCAGATCGTGACGACGTGTCACGTGACGGCCGAGTGACGCGGTTCCACCACGCGAGTCTGAAACGTCAGAGGTGTCGTTTCAGTTACTTGTCAAGCGACTAGAAAATGCCTTGATTCTTGAGACTGAAAGTCAGGGAAATCTTACGTCGTCAAAAACCCGGAGAACTAAAACGAGCATGGACTGCGCTTAGGCGAAAGTTCAGCCCCTCTGGGACTGTTTCAAAACAGGAGCAAGTTACGAGCATCACAGTTGGTCATGGCGTTTCCATCCACACAAAATATTGCCTAGTGCCTTCGCGTACGCAAAGATGCATATAGTGGTGTGTGCATGGTAACATTAGTGCATTGTTTTGATGCAGATGGGTCTGAGTCTCGTGAAAATTTAACCAAGAAAACCGAACGAGCTGGTAGCAAGATCCCTCCATGAACCATCTAAAATTAATGATTTAATTTAAGTTTTTTTCGGACTCACATAATATGCGATTAATATACCATCACGATGCGCCAGTACATGCGGTCTGTGGTGACAACAAACACCGCAGTCTCCCATTAACTGACATTCCCGGTTACTCCGCCCGCCCCGCAGCGGTCGCGCAGCGGCGGGCTTGTAACCGCCTCACGTCACGAGCAGAGCCCTGCCATTTCTGCCCCGCTGAATTTCGTCGCCTCGTCCCGGCGGCCTACATTTGCCACTGATGTCGGCGTTCCATCCTGATTAACAGTAATTAACAGTTATTGCGGTTTTAATTACGGCAAGCGGGCCGTTGCGGCGGTGCCGGGCGGCCGGACGGGTCCGCGGACGGTCGTAACTTCAGCCGGCAGACACGCCGCAGTGATGCCACGGCCGCCGGGTCGCACGGCCCGCTCACGTCATCACGGCACGGGCCGCGGGGCGCCGCATGCAATGGCGGCCGGGCGTGAGGCACGGCGCCTGTGATGATCGCGTGAGCTGCAAGGCAAAATGATGGCCCGGCTTAGACGGCTGGGTCATGATGGTGTCGGGCGCCAGGTGGTTTATGCTATCCCGACCCGTGCTGGACGTTGGGGAACATGATGAAGACGTGGGTTGAAAGACCGGGTGTGTTATCAGCAGCTTAACATGAGGCTTCTCCCTCGGAGGAGAAACGTTAGCGCCGATCAATGAGCTGGTGTGCGTTTTCACTTCCTCACGCTGGGCGATCGGTACCGAGCCTGCAGCCACCGTCACGCGTCACACCACTGTCGCGCCGTCGCGCCACGCGGCCGAGCGCCGGCGCCGTCGCTCCAGACGGCCCTCCTCTCGGCGTTCTCCCCGGGGGACAGTGTGTCAGCGGCGCCGTCGGGACACCAGGAGCCACCGGCGCCGGTCACGGACCCCCTGTCAGGGCTCCCCTAAGTGCCGCACATCACCGGTGAGGCTCAGAATCCGGTCACGCGCGGCCGGAGCCCTCTGGGACGGCGTCCGCGCGCCCGCGGCCGGCCCGTCTCTCTGTCGGAGGAGCCGGCTGGTATTTGCATAACGCCCCCGGCGCCGCGGCGTCTGAGCCCGCTGCAGCGGTGACGACACCGGGGTCTCCAAAACGGCAGGAACCTGAGGGAGAAAGAATGGCGTCGGAGGTGGCAAGACAGGCGCCCAACGTGGCAGGAGGGGCGCCTGAGGTGACAGGGAAGTCCAAAGTGACAGGAAGGGTGCCTGAGGTGACATGCCAGGAGGGGCGCCTGAGGTGGCAGGAGGGCACCAAAGACGGCAGACGGCGAGGTGGGGATATCTGGAGTCGCAGGCATAAGGCGCCCGTAGTGAGAGGCGTAGTGCCCTGGGTAAAGGACAGTTTTGCCGAGACGGGGCAGGGGATCGGATGCACGAGGCGTGGTTGGAGGAGCATGAAGGGTGCCTTGGGCGGCACACCTAGAGCGCATTCTGAACCCGGCTTTACGCTGGCGGAGCTTCACGTTAGCTTTCAAAATCTGGCTCCACGTTTTTCCTTTTTTTCTTCAAGTCTGTATCGATTTTCGTGTCATCAAAACTTTCGCCGGAGTAGTTTTATGTGTCACGTGATCTGAGGCAATAACGGGAAAGCCCGATAATTTCAGAGATAAGTTGATGTCATTTCGCTATGACGTATATCCATTGTCCCATAATCGCTCCTGTCACGTTGCTTTATGACGCACTTGCTGAATAATCTATCTTGCAGCTCACGAAATTCATCAACCCTGCTAAGGACGTGCTGTTTTAGGAACATGACAGAGCAGGATCGCAGCTGTTGTGTATTTCTTAAGGCTGGTAGCCTAAAGTGCTGAAAAACACACATTACGGCACGCGGCAAGCACACATTAGGCTTTTGCATTGCGAACTAGAATAAATGATTGATTGGCCTATCGATACTGACTGTGCTGTCCGCCAGCACCGGTCCTCACTGCAGTCTAAAATGAGGTAAATGCACCGAAGGCGTGCGGTGACAAGCCAAGCCGCCAAGGCCAAATAGCAGCGCCAGTGACGTAGATGGGGTTTTCTGAACACCTTTTACGGTTGTACCTGCTGGTACCAGAAGCTATTTCCTTCCTGAATCAAATGAAGTCAGGTTATAACGTTGCATGCCGTGTCGTCCTGGATCCCGGGCCATCTGCACTCAGTACCAAACGCTTAGGACTGCAGCTGTTAATGATTTCAACAGTGACTTTCAGTAACTTGTTAAGTCGCGAACAAGTGGAGCATGTATCAGTGACGCGCACGGCGACAACCCAAGACTGAACAGGTCCTCCACCAGTGCCAGTCAACAGCCGACATCTGCACTCGACACCCGGTGACGCCAGTTGTTCAGCGAGGTGGAGATCTCGCTGGCCGAAATGTAGCAAAAGACGTAGCATTCCTAACGAGGGATACGGAGCGAAAAGCATTTACACTATGACAAGTTTCACGAGCTTTGGGCAGGGCGACATGGAACTGTTTCGTTTTCAAAATGACCAGAGCACGCGTGCACATCCCTCCTGCACTCTACTGATCCAACAGAGCCGAATTTTTGAATCTCAAATGTTGACATGGTGTTCTCGATGGGCGTTCTGCAGCTCAATGCGGCAAGTCCTTTTCCCATCAAAGTCGAGGCATAGGTCTATTTCTCAGCGAAATTCGTTTGACTTCAACCGGCACGAACCTGTCGTTTTCACATCCGGTGCATTCAGAGCCGAGAGGAAAATTCAGCTTGCAGCGGATGCGATTGAACCTCTACAGTTCTCAACCTCTCCTCGGCGCGATCGCACTCCACGGAATATGATTTGCGTGCTCAATACCGCTGATTGTGCCTGGTCCACCCTGTCCAGTGGTAGGAGAGGGGACGCGGGCAAGATTGCTTTTATATGCAGATGTCGAGTGGTGGCCGGCGCGCGTGATAATTTCATCAGCCTCAAGTGGCCGCCGCTAATCCAGCAGCGGACACAAATCAGACGAACGCGAAGCGCGCGTTACGAAATGGGCAGACGCTGGGGACGGCCCTAGAAGCCAGGCGGGATTGAGTTCTTCCAGTGGCGTTCGTGTCCGGTATGTTCGAGTCACGGTGTACGATGCCTCTCACTGGGCTAAGAGAATGAGGTGTACTGAGTTACGACAGTGCGGTGAACTGACGCGGGAAGGAATGGAAGTCGGTGAATGTTGGGCTGGTGGTTGAAGTGACGACAAGCGTCCGAATTCTTTGACTGACTTATGTTCGATCGGTTGGCGGCAATGGCCACCATGGCGACCGTTGCACTGACGGGTTGCAACGTTATCCAGTTGAGTAGCCATGATCCCGTGGAAAGGACTGGACGTGCTTGAACAATGACGCAGTAAATGCGGAATATTTGTGGCAAGGTACGCTCCATGGTTTTACTAAAGTTTAGACAATCGTCCTCGTCAGTAATGTTGCCGTCACACATTATGGCGACGACCCATGGCAATAAGTCCTCCTCCTGGCCATTGAACAACTTGACTCTGATGCCTGACGACAGCTGGATACCCCAACGGCCGAAACGTAGTGTGACATGTAGCATTCCTACCGAAGAAAGTAGCCGGCAAATTATTCACACATAGCGTGGTAAATGCTAGACGGTGGAACACATTCTGGAGCCCGCTCGTCCGTCCCTCTCGCAATGAACAGGAAGCTCGTCCGCTCAGATTTGCGGTGTTTATATCACGCTTAGTCATGGCTCACAATTTGCGTAATAGACGTGTAATGAAGATAGGGGTGTCTTACAGCGTCAGCGTTCCGGACACATTCATATGTGCACAGGAAAGATTTATAACCTAATTAGACCTAATGGCATTCTTGCACGCATGAACGTACGCCTAACCGTGCGAAAAGTCATAAAAAAATCCCAGGGCATTTCTTGCTGGGTGTATCGCAACAAAAGCTCCAGTGATTACATTAGCATCACAGGGACGGACGCCTCGACAGATGCTCGTGATTTTTGACGACACTGATCAAACACAACAGAGGTGTACCAACGATGACGAAAGACGAGATTAACTGGATCCGATGGGCGAAGAGCGTGACAAATTTGACGCCACAACTCAAAACCTGGACCAGCTGTGCTAGCGGCCGTAGTAACAAATATCGACAACAGGGTTGCCGCTCTGCAATAGTGTGATCATACACGATTGAAACTTGGAACTTTTTAGATACGGTTTTCACTCACAAAGAAAATGAGTGTGTAGCTAGTGATACCTGCACTCAATGGGTTCTCCAAAATGAAAGTTATATCTATCTGAAGTCCCTTCTGCCGACCTAATTGCTCTATCAACACATTCGTTTTTTCCTTTTTCCTTCCCCACGCCAAGGCAAGCACGCGACGGCGGCACGAGGCGGGGGCAAATCATCACTTTTCGCCGCACGTCCGGCTTTTTATATTGATTCTAATTTGGCCCGGGCGGCGTCGGCCCGGCGCATTGTGCCGGACCCCAGCGACGGCGGCACTTCGTCAACTGCGTCCCGCCAGGCGTGAAATCCGCGAAATTAAACTTTGACAAACGCGATTCCGTTGATTGACAACCCATACAGGGATAACGCGAGGGGAGCGGGAGAGTCCAGGATGGAAAATATTGAGCCAAAATTATTGGTTTCGACGCAAAGCCTACCTGGCTGCGGAGTGTGCACATCGTATTCTTGATGGACCATGAAAATACATTTTTGTCTTAGGAGGTATCTTTACCTATTTCTTAAAACTTTGCTAGGTTCAGACGGAAATTATCAATAAAACAAAGCCAATGCTTCCGCAGTGTTCTTGTGGGGCCGCTTTCTATTATTTGAGAGAAGAATCTTTGGCTAGATATAATGCTCTCACGAGATATAAATATGCTACGCCAGAATTTTATAACGGCCGGTTCCAGCCAACAATATGTCAAAACACTTTATGAGCATCGTTTGTCCACGCCACAACTGTTCTCATGTTATTAAACTTTGGCTCGATCTCACCGCTTCACACTGGAACAAAGTCGGAATAAACTTTGGGTGCACTGATAAAGCTTCAGGCATGTGACGCTCGGATTACGCGCGCTTTGTCGCGATTGTAATTATGATAAATGACAAGTTTATTAGTCTCCTCACAAAGAAACTGCATCACAATTGGGCTCCTCCTCGGCACAGCTGTTCGTCCCCTTCTTTGCCACCAGGGCCGCTATTTTTCTCAGCTCAGGCCTGTCACCGGCAGCAGTCGCAGCCGCTTCCTGTCTGCGCGGGATGATCCGGCTGAAGAGAGGGGGTTAACCCGCGGCCCCCACCTGCCCGTCAGCCTCCAGCTGTCTGCGGACCCTCACAGCCGGCAGCGTCGACACCGACGGGCCGGCGAAGTCATCGCCGGCGTCTCTCGTCGGTGGACGCCAGGCATTGTCGGCGACGCGGGAGAGGCGTCATTACACAAAGGACGGCTTTATTACGGGATTATAACGGCCCCTTGCCCCGCTCCGGCGGGAGGGACGCCGGAGTGGGCGATATGTATGCCCGGTTGTTCGCTTCATCAAAAGAAGGCGAAAGCCGGCTGGAAAAACAACGGGGGTTAAGCGGAAGGTAAGCGAGGGGGACTTTGCATACATTCGGGTCTGATCAATCCAAAGAGCTGTCCTGTGCTAATGTTGTTGGAAACAGACGGTGCGCCGCCTGCTGCTGCGCTTACCGTGCTTTGAAGTAGGGTTACGATTCGGTCTGCTTTCCAGCTTTCTGGTTCCGAAAAGGATGGGAAACTGGATTTTCAAATGCGGTTGCTGCAAGGAGCAAGACATGTATATTTCAGGAGGATTCTGATGGATCTGGTGTTTTTTGTGCGTTTCAGAAAACTGTGAATCGGAAAATAGTTTCTCGTTGCGAAACAACGAAAAAAACACTAAGATGAGTGCGCCACATGATGTAAAATACTATAAAAATGCGTCAAATTTAATGCTTTATCTGTTTCACAGGTCTTGTCAGGCGCAAAGGCATTGCAAAAACGTTAGGCTTAAGTGGTAATATCAGCCAAACATATTTTATTGTTTGTAGAATGCTAAAACTATTTCTGAAAATGTGAATGTTTAAATTTACGCCGCCGTAGTTTGACTGAACCACATCACACTTTCGGATGATTCTCCGAACGACAGAAACAATGGACTTGTGGGTGCTGGTTAACCTTCTCCGGGCCGGGGGGAGATCATGAGAACCCCTTCCGGTTTTCTGAGTCTAGCCAAGAAACCAAAAGGCACAGAGTAACGAAACTGGGAGCAATTTTTCGTACATTATTTTGCAAATTGTTAATTTTAAACTCAGGGTCACCTCACTTGGCAAATGAAACAATTCTGCTAGCTCTATTTTTTCGGAAATTTTCAGATCATTGCCCATAGGTCAGCTGAATTTTCGGCCCTTTTTAAACTTGCTATCAAGCTTAAGGTTTAGTGGCTTTGGAGTCTGAATATACATCCTAGTGTTTCGCACGTCATTTGCACACCCAGCTGTGCCCCTCGACTCGTGACCTTGGGTCAGGTCACATTGGATACTTGATTTGTGGACCCGCAAGCTAACACAGTTCTTAGATTTATCGTCTTGGAATGTTTAGTGGAGGTCGTATGTGCTTAGGAAACACCAACATATGACAAGAAATTTTTTCCCAAGGTTGACTCAACCCCATTTGACCCAGGCTGGCCTGATTGGGCCTTTTGAAACATTATACTTGTTTTCAATGCAAACTTACTTTATATAGCCACAAATGATAACAAATAATACCCATGCCTTCCTTCTTAACACTTTGCATTGCACCAGTCCTCATCCTTTTTGTCGGCAAAATAAAAATTCGACGTCACAAAAAAAACTTCCGCCATCTTTTAGGTTTCTCCATGGCGGCGGTGCCCGTTGCCCGGTATCTGAGTGACAGACGAAAAATGCCTTGTAACATGGGTCGTGTGATGTACAACGGATATGACATGACCCTATATTATAGAATCTATGCGGTGCCGTGTCTCATCAATGATGATGTGGTACATGATATGACAAACATCAGAAACTCCCGACGTATAGACGTCAGTACCTTGACCTGGGTTGACTTTGCTTGATTTTAATGTAATAGTGGCAGGCTTCATATGCGAGCTAAACACATCTGCGATGCATTCCAACTAAGACGCATAACTAAACATTCAGGCAAAAGGTAACTCCTGTCCTTACGAAAAGACGCTTTTGCCTTGATTTTCTGCTTTTCATCGAATGGCCAGATTTGGCCTCAAACACCCTTTTTCCTTCCCCCAGGTATCTCAGGTCTTCTTTTTACTGCCAAAGTTCTCTGCCTAAAATGCCAACAGGGTAATTTGACGTAAAATGATCTCTTGTTATCTTAATTTGACCCTATCTGAAGAAAAAATCGTAGTTGTAAAATCGTAAAATCGTAAAAAAGTTGCTTTCTGCTAGTTTTGCCAAGGGCTTTTATATGGCGTTTTTGCTTTTTCCGTGGCAATTTCAGTTCTCGAGATCCGGAGGGATTCTCATGAACCCCCTTCCCCCGTCCCGGCGAAAGTGGATCCGAAGACCATTGTTACAGCGAGGGTTAACCTGAAAAGATAGCGCGTTGCCGGTAGGGGTAAAATGAAATCCGCCGCGTTTATAAAGGAAAGGCGGAGAATGTTTGTCTGTTTGCCACTCGTAATTAAGTCGCCACGAATGCTTCCATCCTAATGCATCATGACACACAGCAACTTTACGTTAACACTAACAGTCGTGTCCGGAGGAAAACCTTCCAGCTTGAGCTCCGATTTGGCAATTGGAGCGTATTTTGGCTAACACCGGGCGTTCAGAGGAGCAGTTTTGTTTTAATTCAAACATTGAATTTCAGTATTCCTTAACGAAAGTTAGACTTCACTGGAAAATTTTTGCGCTATCCATGGCTGACTCTGTAGAGACAAGGCACATTAAAGCGGTCTGATATATCAAATGAGTGGTGTGCATGATTACAAAAACAGCACTACTATCTTCGGGTTTTGGGACAAAAATATGCATTATGCCAAAAAATGACGAAAGCAGATTCTATCACAGTTATAAACTGTTTACTCTTCTCGAAGTACCGTTAAAAGGTCTTTGAACCCAAGCGCACTGCATGGTCGATAGCCTTCAGCTCATGAAGGGATAATCACAAAGCCCTTCACGGCTTAATTGAATTTAAACATTGGAGATAAATGTGGGTTTCATCAATCTTGCGCGGCGGCCCCTTCTTGTACTGGCACTCCCCACCGGAGTCTGGGTAGGCGAGGCCGCACAGGCCAGGCCTGGTATCCACTGCAGCTGTCTGCCGAAAATGAGCTGAACGGACATTTTTATACGTCATGGTCGCCGTAGCAAACGGCTGTCTCATGAGTGTCATTCTGTCGCGTATTCGGAATTACTGTATGGGTCTGTTTCTGGGCAATGTCTCAGTGACTGAGTAATTGGCGCACAATCTGTGTCACCTCCTAATGGAAATAGATGCTGGTTCTCGCAGTGCAGGTGATGTGTGGATGTATGCATATTTTGACAAAGATGAGGAATGATTAAGAACCAAAGCTATGTACGCCGCCTTACACTTCCATGCGATGTTTTTGTCGTGTGTGCTGAATTTCCGGCGCTTATAATGCTGGTAGCAACAGGAGTGATATGACAGTGTCAGGTGCCACGGTTCTCAAACCACAGCCATTCGCGGCTACCGTCACCTCCGCCCCGGCCACGGAGGACAAGATGGCGGCGGGCGTCTGCGGCGCGTTTCACGGACGGGCTAGGTTGGCTGGCTGGCTCGATTGACGAGCGTCCCTGTCGAGGAGGGGCAATCGGTTCCAAATTAAATAAAACGTTCCGTCGAAAGGAGCGGCCGAGTTAATTTCCCAAGACGTTGTGTTTCCCTTCGAGTGGGTTTCAGCCCCGCATTGCTATTCGAGACGGCGTGCCCTCTTTTTATTGACGGCAGACGAGAGAGCCCTGTCTGCGAGGAGTCTCCGGGGAACTGAGACTAAAGGCGCCCGACCGATGTGTGAGAAAATACCTCCACCTGCCAAGCTCGCCGCTGCCAGTAGCTTTCCTCGGTTTCATCTAGACGTCCCATGCCGCCGTCCAATGATACAAAGCAAATTCATACAGGGGTACTCCACATGTTGCCTCTAACATTGTATAAAAGTCATAGCCATTCCGAAGCATGAATTCTGTAGGGCGACATAATTCTAAAACGTAAATTTTCCTCTTAAGAATTTTCCGAAGCATGAATACCACACTCTTTCACGGCATCAGCTTTTCAAGTGCATCAGTTTCCGAAGTTCTTTTACTAATCAATGCTTAAGGACAAGAAAGTCAAGTGCATCTGCACTATTTACCACAAATCCAAGTGTCATTTACGGACTATGAAAGCATATTTTAGAGTGATGAATGCACCTAAATAGGTATGCGGCTTCAGATGCATGTAGCCCACTTGCACACCACCTCAGAATAGCAGATTCATCACAGCAGAAATACATAGTGTAAACGCATACTTGCGTGCACTGCTCGTTGCTTTTCCGTTACCTTCCCATCAGTCTCTTTCTCCCTCCCCTCTCCCGTCTCTATGTCTCCATCTCTCCCTCTGACTCCTGCTTTATTCCATACATATGCGCTCTTTTCTTTCCCTTTTCCATTATCTCCATCGATTACTAATCCATTTAGCATTTCCTGTTACGCCGAGCCTTGCGTCTCTGAGTGCATTTAATGTGCTCGCATGCCTTTTCCCCTGATTCTTGATTACCTGTTCCCGGCGCTATAGAACGCAGATTTAATCCATTTATCCTGCCGCCTGATGGCTAAGACGTTATGTCGACAATACGTAGAAAGCCAACGCGTTGACTGACGAGGTGCTAGGATCGCGACCAATCCGAACGTCACGGTCTCCATTTGCAGGCACTGGAGGAGGCCGCCGGCGACGATGGCTCACAGATATAGCACTGCTATAAGCCGCCGTATTTTGTGCCCAAACTTCACCAAAGTAATTTGACTGTCTGCAAGTCAAGTGGTCGGAGCCATTGCACTTGGCTAACTTTCCACTTCGGCCGCCGCACCCTCCGCAAACTTTACTCATATCGCGGCATTTTTTCAGGCGCCCCCCAGCACTAAGCGCGCGAAATTGGGACCGCTAATGGCATTCTGTCTTAGGCCGGCAACCGATGGTCGTATTTACGTCAAACTTGCTCCATGCTCGCCGTGTACGAGCAAAAATCTGATCATTACTCGCCTTACGCCCCAATCTGTGCACCTTTGGCGGAAAAACGAGTTTGCTGAGGCATAGAAACAAGTTTAATAACCAAAACTGCCTGAGGAAGGTCTTCTGCAAATTAGGCTTGAAGTGTTCAAGGCTGATCACAGTCGTTTTGGCTTTCCAACTGCCTTAACTGAGACGGATCTTGTGTTTCTGAAAAATATGCCACAAAGAGACGTGAATGGCGCATACGTGAGTTGGCCAATGCGCAAGTTTATGTCGAAAAACAAGAAGAAGAAAAAAGAACGCCAAAAATGTGTTTTTTCATGGCAAAGTGTAAATTTACGGAGAGTAAGACGCGAAACGATGTGCCACGCTTTTTACGTACCAGGTCGGAGAAGAATCATAACGCACAAGAAAACAAATCGGCATACTGAAGAGTTGCGTCAACCTGAAGTTATCTTGTAACTCGGGAAATGAAATGGTCCAAGCCATCAAAGGATCTGTTTTGGCTCTGAACATAGGATGGCTGCTTTACAGCTCAGCTTTCAGTCCGATGGGTTTGCAGAAATCCTGATATCGCTTCTGTTGATGCTTATAGATGCCTGATGGCTTCTGGCATCATCCAAGCGAAAGCAATGCGATAAACCCGTGCTGGGATACGGTGCCAAAATCGTTGCATGTTCTAGGTAGATAGGGTGGAGATTTGAGGCGGAGATTGGGGGAGGGGATTTTGATTTTAGCGACGGCATTTCGTCTGAGGAAATGCGTATTGCTCGACATGTTAAAAACATTTTAACGAGCTTAGGGCCTTCTAATTTAACAATAGATGAGCTTGTAGATATTGATGCTGCACCAGTGTAGGAGCGCTTTCAAAGCTGGAAGGGGCAGAGCCAATTTTAGACATTTTCGTTTTATGCCAGACGATATAATGACACATCCATCCAAAGTTGATAAGGTCACTGCCAAGTTGGTAGGTGCACCACGCTACGAGCCTTTTGGGCCTCTGCACACATGATTGATTTTTATTGAGAGGGCTAGTGCTGTCAACAAGTGCCGTTGATAAAGTCGGCTATTCTATTCTGTTCATTTCTATTTTCGGATTCTTGCCTTCGTTTTCAAACCATGTTGTGTCATTTGTTACCCTGTGCCGTGACCGCCAAAAGTGCACAACAAACGCCTGCTCGAAAGCCAAAAGCCCGCTCGGTGCTTATTGATCAGCCTTAGCTGTGGTCAGCGCTCAGGCCAATTTCACGGCCGGCGGCTCGGCGTCGGCAGCGGCGGGGATGGGCAGAGGGAAGGCGCCAGGACCAGATCGTGCCAAAAGACAACAGCTCAGCAGCGGTGTCAGCACTTCGGGCCGGCAGCTGAGCCCTGCTGCGCCGAGCAGCGAGGGCGAGAACAAAAACACCGGAGAAACGTATGTTGAGCTGAAGTTTCCTCTGATCATAGGTATTAATCGTGTAAGAATAACAGGGAAAACTATGATATGAGGGAATCTGCAACGCTATTTTGGTCTCGGGAAGAACGCGGTCAATGACTTGAGCACAGTGCTCGGCTTGTGGCAGGTTTATCGATATGCAAGCCCTGCCCAAATTATCGTTCATGACTATTTCTGCAAGCTCCAGGCCGAGATATCTGCATATTAGTATTCCACCCGCGGCAGGCTGGGCGGCTCCGCCGATTAAGCGCATAGTCCGCTATGGCAGGTCTGCAATAGAGCCCGTGTTCCGGAGACCGCTCGTGCAATAAGCCGTGAGCGCGCTCTGTTATTGCCCGCCCGGTCGGACCGACATCTGCAATTACGAGCTCGCCCGCGGCCGACCGCCCCGCGTCGCGTCGGAGCCCGCCGGCGCGCCGTTTCGGGCGTCGCCGTCGTCGTCGCCGGCGGCGGCGGCGGACGGCTCGGCCGGCCGCCGCCGGACGGACCGGCCGCTTTATGGGGACAGTTATCTCCGCGCCGACACCGGGCCGGCCTGCCGTCTAACGAGGCCGGCGGCCGCCGCGCCGCCAGTCCGGTCACGGAAAGTATTAAATTCGGCAATAACCACAAATCTCGCCCGGGCCGGCCGCGCCAGAAATGAAGTTTCACGGGCCGGCGGCGGGCGGCGCGTGAGCGGGGCTCGCGAGGTGCTGGCGGCGCGTGGTCCCCGCCAGTCGCCGGCCCGCCGGCGTTCGCTCTTGCTGCGGACGCCCGCCGACGGACCGCTCGCCGTCCGGATCAGCCATTGGCTGACCATCGGCGTCGCCTGCGGCTATTGATTGCTTGTTTTAAGCCCCATTTAGATTCCGAAGATTGAATGGGCCGGCGTCTTGAGGGAACCGGCCGCGGACATCATTTACCCCGGGCGGCTGCAGCCGGACCGGGCTCGCTGCTCGCTGGGAGCCCAGGCCCGCCTCTGTCGCGGCAGCACCCCCCGGGGAGGGCCGCCGCCTTCGCTAACGGCCAACAGGTATCGCGCGGCTGTTCATTTCCATATGAAACGTAGCGTTAGTCGGCATTGGGGCACTTCAACCACTGAGTCGCGCAACTTCATCAGCGTGAACGAAGCTGGAGGCTGGGAGCCCGGGCTTAAATGACACTTTTAAAATAAACTACACGAATGTTCCCTGATCAAGAAAGTCAGGTGGATGCTGGATGTACTCGGCTCGACATATGCAGCTTGGGGTTTTCAAAGGAATACGGTTGGCAGATGCGGGATGCATGATCAAGGAATATTTCGGCCGTAAGTAGTTTAAAAGATGAACCATACGTCATACATGAGTACGAAACATAGTTATATAGTCATATATATATATATATATATATATATATATATATACGAGTATAAATATATATATACGAGTATAAATAAATATATATCTATATATATAATATACAGTGGCGGCGCCACCGAGGGATGGGAGTGGGCAGCTGCGGGGTATATAAAGGTATGCAATATGTACCATACTTAACACACACATAGATCAATATATAGAAATTCATGTAAATATGTAAGCATAAATATGCTTATAACATTGATCTGGAGGTCACCAGTAGACTTGAGGTTTCCTCATTGTTCTGGGCAGAAAGGTGCCGAATGCTTCTGCTAGCCGCCAGTTTTGGACAGTTCCAGCGCTGAGCAGCGTCCAACCCGCATCTTCCATTCCTCGACGCCTCGGGAGCCATTTTCTTTCTCGGCGAGCGCGAGCTCGGGCGGACTGCACCGGGGCGGGCCGGGCCGCGAGGAGTCCGTCGTCAGGCGTCGTTCTCCCCCGCACCATCATCCGGCCGGACGGCGATCTTTTTACGGGCGGTCGTCATCTGCACGACGGTCACATATCTATTCAGGGGGAAGCCGCCGCGGAAAACCAACAAAGGCCCGGCCTGATAAATGGCAGTCATAACAGACCACCGCGCGGCCAGCAAGTTATTAAAGATGAAATTGGTGGTAGCCAGTGAAGCCCTGGACGATCTCCCCTTTCCTCTTTTTTCCTAATGCTCTCTCTCTCTCTCTCACTGTTTTCCTCTCTCTCTGCCCTCTTTCCCCACTGCCTCTTTCCCTTCTCTCTTCCTTTCTGTTTCCCTTTCTTTTCCCCTCACTCTTCTCTCCCTATTTCTTTCTCTCTCCCATCCCTCCATCCCTACTCTCTTTTTCTCTCTCCTTTTTCTCCTCCTTGTTTCTCCCTCCCTCTTCTCCCCTCTATTGTTTCTCCCTCTTCCATCTGTCCTCTTTTCTCTTCCTCTCTCTCTTTCCCTCCCCAAACTCCCTCTCTCCCTCTCTCTCTCTCTCTCTCCCTCTCTCTCTGTCTCTGTCTCTCTCTCTCTCTCTCTCTCTCTCTCTCTCTCTCTCGCTCTCTCTCTCACACACACACGCATAAACACACAGCTTGTTTTGTCTTCCCCTGACCGTACAGAGTCGAGCCACCGAGGGATGCCGTGCTGAGCTCGCCTGCGGACGCGAAAGGTCACTGGCTGACATCATGTCAGCAGGCACAGCCTGCTCATCAGTCAAACTAGGATGAACGCTAAGCCTGAAATTTAAGTAGACGCACGGTTTGCATAATCAGGAAATATCGCCTGTTATTATGTAGATGTATTCCCTGGCCGCTGCAGTTAAATCAAACGAAACAAATTATTACTGTGGTACAGAAGCTACTTCATGTCGGTTGATGGGTGGCAGAGGACAGCGCAACCACTGCCTTATTGTGATGTCCGTGCTGGTCTTCCGCCCTTCTCCGTTTGTTTTTAGATGTACTTAAGACCTCGGTTAAGTCAAATAAATACCGCCTTATAACACTATTTCATATATTTTGTTTTCTGTTCATAGCCAAACAAGTGACATGTGTAAAAGCCTGGTAACTTTTTCACCAAAAGCCATCTAAGCATAGAAAAATGGACAGCATTCAGTGAAATAAACGTAGGAGTCACATAACTGAGTGCAAAAAAACAGTCTCCACGCTTTTATCCGGTTTCTTGGTTTAGATCGTTCTGAAACTATCATCATCGTTCACGGGGATAACAGTTTCACATTTGTGGTCATATGCACGAGTTACCTTTTACATTTTTTGTGGTCTAATTCTCGCTCCCTTTTCCATTTCCCTCTTTCCCTTTCTCTCTTTCTGTCTATCTTTTTCCATCCCTCTGTCCTTCTCCGGACGCCGCCTCCAATTTATACCGGCCGGCGACGACAGAACAAAATGCAATAACGGCGAACAAACAACTTGGCGTAATGACTCCCCCAAGAAAACCCAATAAGACGGTGCGCCAGCCCCGACGCCCGGGGGCGGACAGAATTGACCCCTGCTCAGTAACTGGGGTCCCCGAGAGCACGGAGCAGTCGTTCCGAGGCGGGCGCCGCGGAGAGGGGAGACGTCCGGAACAGGGGAGGGAAGTGAGGGCGCGAGCCGATGGACGACCGCAAGACATCCTCTTCCGGGAGGCCGAGCGGAGGCGACGCCAAACGGTGGAGGAAACGTCCGAAGAAGCAATGAAGCAGTCTCGGAAATTTAAGCGCTTGTAAAGTTCGTATAGCAGAATGGCGCAACTCCATGACGCTGTAGGAAGCTTGCTAACATTAAACAGTAAGCAAACGAGAGACAAAGCACGACTTCGTTCTCATCTAAGTCTTCGCTTCAGCCAAATATTTTGTCCGCAGTTTTCGCAGGCACGTTTCCATCCCTACCAAGTGCTTCCTTCTGCCGACTGAGAGTTTCAGCTTTGGCCGAAAGTGGGCGTTCGCGCCAACAAAGAACTACGTTCAACCATGCCCGCCCGCCAACGTTTAAACGAAAACAATCAGTAGCAGACTGCCCAGCCTTTAACAAAAAGCCGTCTCAGGCGTCCCAACTAGATTAGTGTTCGTTAAACAGCAGAGAGGTGCTCGGAGCGCCCGTGCCGGCCGGCGCAGGTGGACACAATCGAGTTAGCGCGTCGCGACGGCGGAGCGCATCAGGGGGACGCAAAGTTGGCGACGCGGCGCGCCTCGGCGGCGCCAAAAACGGGTGTTTGGCGCGCCGGCGGCCGGATGGCACGCTGATTGAAGGCACGCCGATCGTGCGCCGGCTGACTGATGTCCCTTCACGGCCCACTGTTTGCCGATCGGATGAACCAAAGGAAAAAGGCGTCCGTCGCGCTCTTCGGAGATCGTCTGGCTCGTCGCCGTCCCGTCACTTCTCAAAACAATCCTTTCGGCCTCCTGGACAATGGTGTTATATGTGTTCTGCTTTAAAATTTGGATTCGCAATTTTAGGTGCACTTCATGCAGGGTACATTAAAGCCGGAAAAGGCGTCAGACAAATTCGCAAGAATACTTAACCTTCGAGGCTTGGATCCACCTAAAGCACAACTTCATGCGCAGCATTCTTGGTGAAAGCTGGGTGTTATGGTGTTAAAGTTATAGTTAGGTGTTACATAAGTATAGATGTTGAAGGCGGAAAAGCTTTCGTGTTATATTCTTACGCTAGTTGCAAATGCTGAAGAATCAGGCATGTATGTTCATCGGAAAAGAAGGGTGCTGTCTGACACGTCTCAAAGCCATAAGGGACATCGGAAAGGCAAGTGGATTGACCAATAAGTTCTGGTCTGTGATCATGTTTCATCGGTTGAGCTCAGACTCACTAAAGGCTAAGGTTAAAGTGCTGAATAGCCTTTGCTGTACAGTCCTGTATTCCGACCGCTGGCTCATATATGAGAAGCTCCTGAAGTCAGGGCGTCCTTGTAATGTAGCCCTCTCAAGATGATACGCTTGTCTACACCAACAAACAGGAGATAATTTACTGCTATACTGACGCTCCAACAAAACACCGGCACATATGTTAAAGCGGCACCGCCTAGGGGGTGTGAAATAGGACGCTCCCCCCGGTTTTTCGAGAATAACTTCTGAACCGTTAGAGCCAATCAAACCGAACTTTCAGTACCTGTTAATCAATCAGTTCTAAATATTTTGACATCAAAATTATTTCCACGCTAGGTCAGATCATGGAGATGTAACGTCATGACTGGCCCCCGCGGGAACATTTTCCGTTTTTTTTATAATATTCGCTATTATAATGCGTGGATTATTTGAATTTACATAGGACAGTTAGGACACAATTCGAAAAAGGACATACAACCGTGACAAGGCGGCAGTAGGGATCATGCTAGGTCACATGCATGATGACAATGGGGTTGATTTGCATTGAGTGATAGAAGTGGCTGCCGCTGACCTTTCCCATCGTTCAAGCCAGGTTACCAAATCTACACGCGCCTCTTAGCAAGGTTCATCACATGCAACGGGAGGTCAGGTTATAGGCTCTTGTCAAAACGAATGAAATACAAAATTGTCTGTGGAAGATCGTTCAGCAGCAGCTGAGAGCAATTGTTTTTCCTAGTCAGAAAAAGAAAAATGACTTTCTGTCCTGACCTAGCTCGACTTTGACCTGATAAGGAGCAGACAGAGTAGATTTAATTATCAAAACATGTCATTCCAGTTCTGTTCTTACGCAGTTGAGGACCCCAACGACTAATTATTGGTCTTTGTCAGGAAGAGTAATTCAGCCTAATCTGAGGTGACCTATAATGACCATTATTCGCTTTTCGCATGAAAAGCGAATAATGGAAAACTGGCCATCAAATAATTTCGCTTTCGTCCTACTGTCACGCGGATCAAAATGGCCGCGAGTCAGTATCGATCTTTGATACGTGAAGCAAGACCAATATTTCACCCGGCCTAGGTTGACCATTACCCGAAATTTTTGTTGCATTTCGTCAAACTTCTGATGTGGAAGGCTGTGGCCTTTCGTTTGGTGCCCAACTGAAGGTTCTAAGACCAGTTACGCCGATGATACGATGTGCGAACCGGTTTCAGTTTTTCCGATGTCGTGTTTTACGCTTTGCATGACCTGTGACGTCATCAGTCATGTGGCCAGGGCTTACATAGTATTTTCTAAACCGCAAGACTCGGGGCTATCGATTGGTGGTAGACCGGTACAGATCCAATGGTTAGATCCTAAGATAATGGAGGGATGCCTTTTTGAAACTCCCAGGCGGTCGCGGGTATAAAAACACGCCAAGCGGTGCCGGGTCAAGCTTGTCGAATTATTTTCAACTTACTTCTACTAGTCCTCTCTCGGATGCTCTTGACGTCATAGTTTTATTTCGCGTTATTTTGGAGATGCAACATACAGGCAAACTTATCCAACATTTACATATTAACGCCCACTGCTGTTCTGCGTTTCTGGACGTTGTTTATTTAACAGCTTTGGCGTCGCCTGCAAAATCTCAGCTCAACGCGATCTTCGAACGCACCTTTGCGATAGCCTCCGTCGTAGGAAGCTGAGTCAGCGCAAGCACAAATGAGATTTAGCTCGGCGCCTCTGTCACCCCAAGCTTCTAGACAGCCAGGCTAATGCATAGGCCCTAATTAAATTCGCCTCATAGAGACATAATTACGCATCTCCGGTGCTGAAGGCAAAATAGCATCTCGAGAAATGGGGAGATAAATAAGGTGCAGATGATGTTCGGCAGCCAGAACCCAGTCATGCCACCAAAGTCACCGCTACTTAACACGATAACACCTCCCATGTTGGGCTCGGAACATTGAAACCGCAATGCAGTTTCCCACTCAAAGAACTACTGATTCAAATTTTATTCTTCATTGGATCTATTTATTTCATTATTTTCTTTTTTGCTGTTCCATTTTTTGCATGAACAGAGAAAATTGACCCTGCTGTTTCCTGATCGCCTGACGGACTACGCTTGTCGCCATTTGCCCGAGGAGTGATGAGCGGCTCCGGCGCGTAGTCCTGTTCGGCTCGGCGCGTGCGACGCCGACAAGGTGACGCCGACCGCCGGCTCGCGGTCGACGTGTCTCGATGGGCGCCGGTCGGCGTCCCTGCGAGTTCGGCAGGTCGCTGCTGTCTGGGGTCCGGTCGCTGCCATGAGGCGGGTAGAGTCTCCACGCTTCTTGGCACGGCCTGAACGGGACGAGGTCACGCCGGCCGGCGCTCCGGCGTCTCACGTCAGCTGTCAGCTGGAACGTGCGGTGCGGTCGGCTGCGGTGCCGCTTATTTCTGCCGATAGTCGTCGGCACTGGTGCTGGCTGGGTATTGTAAAGGCCATTGTTTCTGTTACTCAACAACCCCGTGTTGTGGAAAAATGTTAAGACTACCATTTTTTGCGCCCATCTAGTACGCCTAAGCAGACGTGAAAACACAATTCATGCTTTGGCTGCGTTGCGCAGTCTATTGGGTGCGATTTGGACTGGTACAGACTGATAATAAATGCAAATGTAATAACGCTGTGAGGTTTTGTTATGTCTGTTCCATCATTTCGTTAGCATAATGGCCTCGATTTTGCGCCATTTTTTTACTCACGGTAGTGCCATCGTCGTGGTCCTTATGTTGAGGAGACTGAGAAAGAGGAGCACTTCTTAAGAATAATGACGGGCTAATACCACGTATTTGGTGCGTCATAAGTAACTGTGGGAGCAGCATTGCCATTTCTTGTTGGCGCAAGCCTGACTCAAGCTTGAGGACAATTAGCACGTTCACCACGTGAGTAAAATGTTGTTTCCCAAAGCAAAATACGAGATATTAAAAATGCATTAATGCATTATAAAGCAACACAGATAGTCCTACAAAGGCAATGTCTAAGCAGCCACCCTTTGTAAGTCCAATGTTTTTTTTTAAGATCCGTCCAATAGCACATGTCCTAAAGCAACACAAGACCATAACCTCTGAGTATTGACGAGATTGTACACGTCGTCCTGGGACAGCTCAAGGAATGCACAAAATGACTGTATGCGTCAAAGCGACATTTATGGGCAAAATTGTCTGAAATGACCCAAAGCATCGGACAAATCGGCGGCGGTTTCATTTGCTGAAAACGAGGCAAAAGTAATACATAGAAAGTAAACTAGTAGGCCGAAAAATTTACAATGGCAGACAGACCAGATTGTTGCTTGGTATCGGAGCCTCTACTCATTCAACATGCTTTTTTTGGCAGACAAGCCGGCACCAACAAGCCTCGCAGAGCACCTGCAAACAGTGGGAAAACAAAATCATCTTTCCCTGGTCTTCCCTAGTCCAGGGACAGCACGCTGCCGTAGACGAAGATTAATTATACGTTTTTTTTTTTATTTTGTTTTCACCTAAACCACATCAGAACTTTGATATGAGTGAACAATCTGCAGGAACTTTTCCACGTCGTCGGTGTCCCCCATGTTCTTATACACCCACAACCCCCACTCAAGCTTAGACGCTTCGTTCATCGCTTTCTTTTTAAGACAAGAATTGTACTCTTCCCTGCCCATCTCTCGCAGGCACGTAACTCGCCGATATACTCGCACAAGATCTCGATCGGGCATCCGAATTACATGGGGGAGACTCTTCACGAACCTCTCGTACAGTCTGACATCAAAGTTCGGGCTGGCCTGATTGGCGAATGGCTCGCTGAGTCTGCGAAAATCAGACAGGTGCTGGCATGAGGCGGTGTACTCCGCATCCAGCCAGTACCCCAAGTCCTGATTAATGAGCTGCTTCTTCTCGTAGTTCTTCAGCACAGGGATCACCCTCTTCTTGATCACGCCGTATGCGATGTCCGGGTTGTACGCGCTGAAGACCTGCGGGTAGTAGACCATCGCGCCCGGCTCCGCGTTGGCTCGGCACCGCTGCAGGAACTCCCTCCCGAACAGCATGTCGACGTCGCAGAGGAAGAGGACGACGTCCTCTGCGGAGCGCCAGTCGTCGGCGGCCGCCATCCAGCCGGCGCCGGCGGAGAACGCGCCGGCCCTCTCCACGAGCCGCACTCGCTTGCGGCCGCCGCCGATGGCCCGGTTCGCCTCGTTCACCACCCGGACGACGCCGGCCTGGTCCTGACGCTCCTCGTGGTCCTCCATCGTCGGCAGACCCTCGGAGAAGCGCACCACCGTCAGCGTCAGCTCCTCGCCCTCGGCCACCAGCCGCCGGAAGCGCGTCACGAACGCCTCAAGCGCCGCCAGCCGGTTGTAGTAGGGCAGCAGGACGTGCACGGGCGCGCCGTCGCCGCTGCCCACGTACTCCGCCCGCAGCGGCTCCAACGCCCTCTGCAGGCGCACCGTGTGAAACTCGGCCGCCGCCGCGGGCTCGGCCGGCGCGCCGCCCGCGTGCGTCCTGAAGTACATCTCGTACTGGACGCCGGCGCCGGGCGCCAGCCGGAACCGGCCGCCCACGCAGTCGGCCGGCCGGAAGCCGGCGTCGCCGGTGCGAGCTCGCAGCTCGCGGGCGGCGCGCTCGAGCACCAGCTGCAGCTCGGCGGCCTCGGGGCCGGCCTGGATCGCGCGGTCCACGTGCGCGTCGCCCGGCGCGAGCACGCGCCGCCGCCAGTGGCCGAAGTAGATGTGGTGCCAGGGGTAGGCGTCCAGCCTGTGGGCGCCGATGGGCTGGTGAGAGACCTCACGTCTGTTAATCGTGGTGGGCGTGCGCGGAAAAAAACGCGTGATTTTCTGTGTCGCTGAAATTTGTGGCATTTGAACGGATGACTGTTTCAAACGATGAAGCTTAGCATGCATTCATGCCGTCTTCTGTGTTCGCATTTATCAAGGTATGCATAATAAAGTGAGCTGCATGTGATGACGTTGCAGTGAGAACAATCCACAATAACAAAAGACCATAAACCAATAACAGTTAGTGAGGAAATGTGCTTTCTCCAAGCTGTTACCATAAACCCCATGAAAATGAACATCATAGTACGGAATGGGTCTGTCAAAGTCTGAGGTACTGAGGCAAAGGAAATATTAAGTACAAATCAATGCCATAGTATCATTTTACGAGGGTATTTTGCTGTAGCCAGCGAACTTTAGCATTGCAATAAAACTTACCCTGCAGTGGACTCAAATTTCACAAACGGTGGTTCCTGCGGCGCGGTCGTAGTAGAGGTCCTGATGCCATTCTCTGAAACACGAACTATCCTCGTCATTAAATCTGTTCATTGAAGAATATGACATAGTATCTTGAATTTTCCTCCGTACATTTCTATTGATTCTGGTCCGAAAACGCAGAACAACTTTTGGAGATGGAATTGCACGCAGTTTCGCAGACGTTGGAATGGGTTCGCGAACCTACTCCTTAAGAATACGATTTGGTGAACATGAAATAGATGCCTAAATCGCTACGCTGCCTCCCTGTCTCACTACGGCGCATATTTCGTCCGCACAGCACTGTGTCTGAGCGCCAAACACGCGCTGCCGCCGCTGGCACTGCCGTCCTTCACCTGCCGCGCGTCCGTCTCACTGCCACGGAGCGGCTCTTCCCATACAGGGGCTGCTGCCGCCTGGAACAGGCTGCCGCGGCACGTGACAGGGGCCACCTCGCAGCAGCAATTATTAGAGCGCCTCAGAGCTGCGCCCGCCTAAGTCGGCGCCGTTGACTGTGGGGTCGGGGTGCGGTACGGTGAAGGTGCTGAGTGGGGCGAGAGAGGAGTGTCTTATAACGCTAGATGTGTTTTACGTCCTCATATTGTATTGACTGGGCCGTTTAGAGTCGCAGTGTGGCAATACGAACGAATACAGCGAATACAACACAACTGGCTGCGGCGAATCTGTCCGAATCGTCTGGAGCCCACGAAGTGAACTGAAAACTGCAACGGTGAGGTGTTTATTTAACTTGTCAGTGGGAGTTCCCAGGAGCCGAGGAAGATAACGCTTCATTTCCATTTGGAAAGCGAACCAATGTTGGCAAGAGCATGGCGGATTCATCGTGAGTTTCCTCATCTGATATTTTTTAGTCGGTTCATTGTTGAAGCATGACTTAACCGGTTACGGTAATTCAAAGGGTTTTCCCCACCGATCGCCAAGGACCACGTCGACGTCATACGACTTAAAATGGACCACCCGCGCCTGCGCAGGAGTCATTCGCTCTTCCGCAACACAGTCGCCGCCGAAACAGCAACAGCAGCGTTATTGCTGGCCGAATACCAGCATGTTCATCCCTCTCCTCCCGTTCGACGCCCTCCCCACTCCTTCCCCTCGGAGATGAACGGAAGGCTGAAAATTATGGGAAACGCTTCATATTTTGTATTATTTCTCTTCGTTGTGCTCACGTCTTCACAGTTTCTGTCCTGAAATTTTAGAGTATGTTATGTTGGAATGCACCGAAATTATTACCGTCCATCTGCGTTATTTTCATCCAACCGAGAAAAGGCAAATAGGAAGCAAGCTGCAAATACACCCATGAAAAATCGGAAGCAGAGAACTAAAACATCTTATATTGGAAAATGCAAATTCATTGTTGTCTGTATAGTGTGTCCGCAATATCTGAAATATCGATTGCTTGCTCATTAACCATGATAACAAGTAGATGTTTGAATAATAAATGCTTCAGAAAAGATATAGGGTGGTCGAGAACGCGGTATCAAAAATAAGACTACTGTCTGTGCCAATAAGCTCCTTACGGATGAGAATATTTCATCCAGTATCTGGTCAAATGGGCTTCCAGTGCACATTTGAGTTGGCCAAGGGTTACTGGAACTCATCCAACGTCTGAACATTCTGTCTGAATCAAACAGAACATCTACTTAGCATAAATGCAACTAACTCAATTGGTCATGCCGGAAATTGGAAGAAGATCCAGTGAGTAGAATTTAACTGGTCAAACAAAGTAGCTCTGTATCGGTCTCCGCCAAGACAAGCCGTCAATGTCGCTCCCGTATCATCAGGTATCGATTCTCACCCTTACGGGCACCTTGAACTGAAGACGAGTCAACGCACAATACATTCTTGAGTCAAATAACTATTGCTCGCAACATTCGATCAGCAATTCATCACGTGCTGTGCTGCATACAATCTCTGTGATTCCCATTCTAGTTTACGCTGGCATTGTCTGCGGTATTTCGCCAGCTTCCACTGCCTGGGGGGTACCCTCCCGTAATGCCCCCGTATCTTCATCGAGAGGCAATCATCCTACTCGGCTGATTCAAAAGGCAATCAACAGCGCCGAACCATGCGATCCTGTGACGTATTGTTTGACCCTGGGATCGCTGATGACGTCACACGTTCGGGCTAAACACGAAAAAGTGACCATTTTCTCCAGGGTCGCTTGATCACAATGAAAAGTAGAACGAGACTAAAGTTTTCTTGGGAATATGTTTCTGGCAGCTCCATCTCATATTCAAATGCCAGCTGACCTAATGTCATGCAAGATCAAGGTAACAAGTCAGGTCAAAATTGTCCTATGTTACGAAGTGCCATGCGACACATGCTCCCTAGTTAATTTGACAAGGAAATTTTAAAAGGACACTGTCAAAGAGCCTTGGGCACAAAAAAGCCTTGGAATGACTCCAATTATCGTGCTAATGCAACATTACAACATTTTGTAATTTCGAATTCGGAACACCACGAGCACGTTAGTGGCTTCCATCTGACGTCTCTGGATGACCCTACAAGTCAATTTGTCCATGTTTCACATTCCCATGGAATGTTATAACATTGCAAAAGCCGAAATATCTCCCCACAGATCATGCATAACGTCAAACAGACGCCACCAGTTAACTCGCTAAGTTGAAATCTGCATAAAAGAAGCAAATGTGAAACTGTAAAAAATGCAATGTTGAAAGTAACTGTTTAACTGTAACAATGCTGTTTAAGTTGTACTTGAAATTTTGTTGCAAGAAAACTTGACAATTTATCTAATCGTACGCAAAAATCGGTTTATTCATTTCCTTTTCTAAAATGTATTCTCACTGGATCCGAAACTGAAGATACATATTTGACCTACCATGACCTAGCATGAGGTCAGGGGAGCTCCAAATGACACTCCCAGGTCACGTTGATTTTTAATGCAAGCCACAGTCACCTTCAATTGTTAAAGCACCGACAACACGGCGACGAAATAAAACTGGACGTCAAATCGCAAAACATGGTCGTCTTTATAACGTTATTAAGACGTGACCCAGGACCACCCAGTTTCCAAGTGTCTGTCAGTATGTGCAGAATCTATGTAAGATTGGTACTGAAGGTTTTAGAACGTTGTGTTTATTCGTTTGCGGGATATCTGAGATATGCATTATGGTGGTTAAACCCCCGGTCAATGGCGAGTTATGTGAATGTAGAATTTTTTCGCAATCAACCTAGCTAATATAACATAAAAGAATGGCAAATCTACCGCAAAGCATGGCAAAAAGTTTTCTTAACCGACGGCGTTGTTGCACTAAATGTAGCGTGGTACACCATCTGTTGTGTTTTGACAAGTTTTATAACCTATTTCATATCAGTTCTATGCATTCGTTCCGATGTTCGCAGCAATCAACGTCGGGGTCCAGGCCCACACTTAAGGGATTTTTGCATACCCTGATCCTGCGAATTAAGTGGACATAGGTCCAATGCCGTTTTGCTCCCCAGGCGCCGAACAAGATGGCGCCAGGCGGTTTGCCGTCAGTCACTATATTGAAGCAGCTTCACAAACATCTTTTGAAGCAGATTCACGAAATCTGATGACTTTTCTTCGCTATTTTTCCTGCGTATTACGTATAATGACAATTTTTTCATTATTTCATGTTGTCTATATCAGGTCGGGTCATGGAGCTGTGACCTGAAATATCCGTTATTTGTACCCCGTAACACGACGGCCATAAACGTTTAGAAATATCGTCAATTCAATCGACTAGAAACGTTTCAAAACACTATCAAATAGACCTAAAGCCATTCAAGTGACTCTGAGGTCATCTGAGATCATTTAAGGCCAAGGGTCTCAAACTGACTTGATTATCATGGGATCATAGCAGTTCCATTTTTTCTTGTCTCTGACGCCGCCTATGTCAACATCATACACACAATGTATTACTGAACTTTAACATGAGTACTAAAAGCGGAAAGGCAATATTATAAAGCTAAGAGATATTAAAGTTAAAAAGTTATTTGAAAGGAATACTTTTTACTTTTATTTTAATTCAGCTTTCAAAACAAATTCTTTCGTTTCCCAAG
Source organism: Capitulum mitella (assembly GCA_030062745.1). Lineage (NCBI taxonomy): Eukaryota > Metazoa > Arthropoda > Thecostraca > Pollicipedomorpha > Pollicipedidae > Capitulum > Capitulum mitella. Next base: position 3,802,305 of record CP099849.1, on the reverse strand, counting down.
AACCATAAACACCCATGAATTTTCACGAAACTCCAGACATATGTTTGAATGGGAGGATTCCCACTGATTAGCTCTCGATTCATGCCACTTACATCAAAACTGGTCCAACGCAAGATTCTGGAAATTTCTGTTTGTAAAGATGTAGGTTACCTCATGCCAAATCGATTATCGTTCGCTGCAATGAAATCGGACGGAAAGTTCTAGAGATCTGGGTGACTGGGGAGGGAGCGCACACCAGTACGGGAATGTTCCCCGGCGCTGTGGGTACGGGAATAGGGCTAAAACAACAGCCAGTCGTGAAGCCGGCACGAAGCTCGAATGGAGGAGCAGCGTTCTCCGACTCCGCCGCGGGGCACTGACCGGGCATGGGCTGACGCCGGCGCTCACTGCGAGCCGCCGACCAGCGCCACAGCATCAGCACCGTCGCGCCGGAGAAGAGCGCGAGCAGCGCCCACCAGGCGACCAGCTGCTGCTGACGCATCTCGAGCTCGTCCGGCGAGCGGCCGGTTCTCGGCGGCTGCCGTCCCAGACCGGTCACCGCTGCCTCTCTGTGACGTCACTGGCGCGTCACTGGCGCGCCGCACTGGAATGTCACTGAGGCGTCAAAAGGCGCGTTCATACGGGCGTTTGGAAAGCTGCCAGATTCCCGGCCAGGTTGGCCGGATTGACCAGCTGTAAAATGAGTGCTGATTTAAACTACAGTTGGTTCTGGAAAGGCGCATTTTAACATCATGACAGAACAGGACAGAACGAATGGATTACAATGCAAACAAGCTTGAAATAAAAGGAGGAGAAACCTTGGCTTTCTGTACTACATGCCATGCGTAGTCATTTCCTCACGTGTTCTGTGGTTTATTTGGTAGCTTCTGGCCAGCCTGGCCGCGTCTCGCCAGTGCGGCCGCTGGCTTCATTCAGTGGTTCACAAAGTCTATGTACCTTGACAAGGCTGAAAAGTTTTACAACGAAGGAGCTGATTGGTGGAAGACTGATAAGCTGGGAGGGAAGCGCAGGAAGAGTGGCAAGGGAGCGGAAAACTCCTTCACTCGTTGTGCACGTGGTCCTTGTTTAAGACCATGGCGTCTGTGTTTGAAACGATTTGTGATCTTCGAAACCTAAAGAAGGTAAGTGGATTGGTATACAGACTTAGCTGTAATTGCATGCAAATCAGCATAGGTCACAGTGGTGTTTAAACTGCCGTGTCTAACAACCAATGAAAGGAACGTGAAGGAAGCCCAGAACCTCGCGGATGCTTAAACTGCCCAGAAAGGTGCCCCCTGGCCAATCTGGTTGGGAATCTGGCAGCTTTTCAAATGCCCGTATAAACGCGCCTATTGAGACGCCACACTTTAATGTCACTGAGGCGTCACTGAGGCGCCGCTCGAATGCTGCACTTGGAGGCCGCTGAAGGCGGCTGGAATGTTGCTGAGACGTCGGTGACACTCCACACTGAGGCGCCACTGAGCAGCCCATGACAACACTAGGACGTCACGGACAGGTCGCTGTTGCGCCAGCGACCTGGTTCGTCGCCGAGCCGCCACGGAAATTTAACCGCAACACCACCGACGAGTTACACTAGAACACCGCCGAGAAGACGCATATTAAGAATCAGTTCGCGCACAATTTCCGGCGCCCCGTCGATTCCTGTGCCCTCTTCAGTGAGTGGCGGCCTTGAATCACACGAGTCGAGGTCGACGAGTACTTCGGCTTCGGCAGCACTCGAACGACGACTTCGGCTTCGGCAGTGGTGCAACTTCTCTCGGACTTGCATCGCTCAAGCGTGAGCTACCTCCACCAGTGCAGCGATTTTCAGCGCGGACACCTCGCCAGTGCAGAGTCCGGTACGTACGCCCCTGTCTGGCGTTTACCGGCCGGCGCTGCCCTCCGTGTTCTGGCACCCACCTGACCGCGCCGCGCTCACAACTGCACTATCGGGGGGCCACTGGTCTGTCCTGCCAGATAACGCAGCCGATGCATTGCCTTCGGCGGGCGCTTATCGGAAACTGTGTGCCGGTTTCCGCCAGGCGACGCACAGAGAAGCAGCACGTGTCTCGCTGATTAGATACGGACAACATGGCGGTCCGCTCCGTCTGTTGACATAGAGGCTAAAACCAGTACTACCACGCCGTGAAGACCGCCTTAATAAATGCGATTTTATTGGAGAAAAACATCAACATAACTCGTTTAAACGAAAATGGCTGCTGGCCTTATCCCCGATTGTATGACTCTTTCCAAGATGACAAAAAATGGCTCCTGGTATAGTTAGGAGTAATGCAACTATCTTTCTCTCAGTCCCCTTGGATATCTTTTGTGCTCAATAATGACAGCACAGCATTATGACACTGATACACTGAAGGGACGTTTCTTCACAGACCATCAGATCACCGTGAATTAAGATTCTCGCTGCTTTCCTTATCTAAAATGTTGGGCTAGTTGGCAAAAATGTTATCATTTCTAAACTGGTCGCTGTTATCCTATTGTGGGGCCGGTCGATTAAAACATTTTGTTTTTATAGACCACAGATCCCATCAGAAATAACGTACTCCCAAACGCCTTGCTATTTCTATACGTTTTGGCTGAACTTAAGTGCGTCGAAAATAAAACTATGCAAATCACAGGCACTCCATTAACATGGATATTTACCGCAACCACACGTTACTGAGGCAGGACGTCCTTTGTTACAGACCTTCCTAAGACTGCATTCCTAACAAAAAACGTCTACCCATTTCATCCATATTCCACCCATATTTCTAACCATCACTTCTAATGTTCTAAGTAAAACACTGCCTAAATCCACGTTCCACGGCGGTCTTTTCACTGTATGTCAACAACCACTCTCACGTCCCTGAAACAAAGATGATTTTCGGCCTTTTCCCCACGTCTCGTAAACAGCATTCAATGGAACTCCCCTGTTCCTGCCCCAATCTATATGTTAATCTTTCTTCCGTCCCTCACCCCTGGCGCTAAGCAAACCAAATTTGCAAGGTTTTGTGAGGCAGACTGTGCTGCCTGTCACTCTGGCAGCCAGAGGGAGGTGCGTCTGGCACGGGACGTAAACACAAAGCAGACCCCCGCATCGGGTGCGGCGGATTGCCAGTACAGGCATGATTCACCAGTCGTTTGATATATTGGTGTTTTGTGGAGGAACTGGTGGTAGATAAGTGAGATTGAAGATACTTAGTGCCGGCCTGCCATTATCCCCGATAGAAATGGCCATCCTCGCCAAGTTTGCTTTAGAAGGGGGCTACAAACTTGCATTTGCGCAGTTTTTATTATCCGTTCAGAATGGGCTGAACGTTGGCGCTAGTAAACATTCCGTGATGAAATTATAGCGCCCACCTTGGATTCGTATGATATATTTCAATGTTGCTTTTTCCGAGGAGGCCGTCGAACTAAATTTACACCAAAATGTTTCATTCACTGAATTCTCTTTACTTCAGTATCACCAGACAGAAAACATTTTCGGCACTTAAAGTGAGCAAAATATTTTGGTGTTTTTCTGCGGTTAGGGGAATGCAGGGGAATGCAGAATGCAGGTCATTATGCATTTTCCACATACGATCAATCTCTCGTTTTACATATGTGCTTTTTGTTGATGGAACTGTTTCGCAAAGCTTCACAGTACTAAACTGTTCATGAATCCGCAGCACTATCATGCATTCACTTCACATGCATCCCTTCTCATGCATACGCAACGCAATGATACATAACACAGCATGGTTAGACAAGCTACATAACTTCAATGACGAGGGAATCATGAGCTTGGACTGGCGAAACCATCCCGATCGACACAACAGCCGGGCCTATTTCGGGTGGTCTCTTATACTGGCCAGCATCACGCGACATTTCGGAAAATAAAGAAGATTAAGTTCAACACACAGAGACATATTTTGCTGTAAAACGTGCCAAAACAACCTGGAGATCTTCTTGTTGGTTTTTGGCCTCCATGACGTATAGAAGTACGTCACGACATACTGGGTATGTACAAGAAAGTATATGCACAACTTTGCCGTATCAGGACTTCGTCATTGACGACGGAGCACTGAAGAGAACCCATGACCGAAACGTCTGCTTACTCCCCGGTTCTTTTAAAAGCCACCAGCCACATTACCTGGCATGCAGACAAACAATCATCAAGGAGATTTCCAAGAATGTTGCACACCACCATCCAGCGAGCTCTCCGGGAACTCAAAATGATTTGAAAAGGACCATTAAAATATATTAGCCGTTAAAAACCGGTCGTGGTCTCTGGTGGGGAAGCTATCAAACAAATGAAGAAAAAATTCAGGTGACTGATAAGGCGAGATGTGGGTGATTGTAAATATCATGTTATGCCACTCCTTCTATCTGTGAGATGCGCGGAATGTTAGTTTGGCGGAACACATCACAAAGGACTGTAGCATCGTAGGAAATTCCTGCAGCAGTTGGGGAAAACGAACCTCAAGCGACCACCAGATCATGCAGTTTGGCGGCGCAGCATAACCTACAGGTCCGTCACGCAGAGACATCTAGGGATGCATTGTTCAACCCGCAACTCTTTAGTTTTCCTCTACACTATCGCCTTTCATAACAATGATGCTCACAGACACGTGGCCAGGATTTTCCTTTGGGGGAGGCAAATGTCAAATTTTGTCATATATCACTGCATATGGCAAAATTTGTAGGAAAAAGGAAAAATGGCATCTGAAGGACCTCACATTTAACACGAAGGAAAAACAATGTTTGTTTTTGTAATATATATACGATTACCATTTATCGTATGATCACTGTTCTGTGCACCTGCGAAGTCGCTAAATATCTAGCGTAGACTGCTTGGCTCAAGGGAGCCGTAGTCCCACATTTCCCCCGGCTACGTCCCTGGATGCTTCATACGATCAATATACAAGCTGACAAAGAAATCGACTTTTATTCCGTTTTGTCGTCGAAACGGGCCCATCCAGGTTTTTCTTACCGCGTTCCATGTACACGAAAACTTCGAGTGCATTACGCGTAGCTTCATCCCCTCCCTCCGATTACTAGACAAGTCGTGAAGTGCTTGTACCTTACCCGTCATAGACCATTAATGGGGTAAGCTGCGACGTGCGTTCTGGTGTGTTGAGATATTTGTGTATTCAACTGCACATTCTGCTGCTCCGTGTGTCTACATTTAGTCCAAACGATGTAGACTTTCACATATGGTGCAATGGCTGTCGTGTTTGAAACAATGAAAGAACAAAGAGCATGGTACTTTGCAGTTTCAGTACAAAGTGTGAGAAGCGAATTTACGAACAGCTGTGTCTAACTACGCCCAGTAACATGTGTAAGGTCAACGGCAATGCCGCATATTGTTGCTTAGTATGTTTCATGGCGTTGGCTACACCGTAATGCTCACTCTTTGAATTGGTTCGATGCTGGCTAGACACATCTTCATGCAGTGCTCCAACGACGCCGAATAAAAGCTAAGGCAACTCGCCCAAAGAAAATTAAACATGGAATCTAAAAATGTCTGAAAGGCAAACGACGTAGAAATGTGTATGTCCAGTAATCTCTCCGTATCGATTCCTGTGACATACATCCCGGCTTAGTGCGTTGGTGTCGAGTGAATCAGGGGCTCGCTGTCGCCGGTGATGGGTTGACCGTAACTTGTGGCCGGCCAGCACGCAGAACACCCCTCCCCCCTTTACACCTGCAGTTTAATCAGGGGAACGACGCAACGGCCCTCAGGGGAGTCAGCCTCCCCCGCGCTGCGGAAATAGACTCTCCCGCCGTCGCCGGCCACTGACCGGAGACCTTACGCCTCGGGCGTTCACCCGCCGTCGAATGTGTGAAATATTCTGCCGTGGAGAAGAGCAATGAAAAATTGGGGAAAGGGAGAAAAAAGAAAAAATGTCCTGCTGGAGAACATCCAGCAAGTGATCTAACTCTGAATGGCAAACAGTGATAAAGGGAATAACGGCAATACAAAATAATATCAACTATCTGATATAAAATACGCGGTTCAAGCTGTCGCGTTACCTCCAGAGGAAAAAACACGTTGTCTGATTACATCTCGAGAGCCAGTCAAAGTTACGTTGACATAATTAAGTCCTTCAGGTTTGCACATGTCCACGACAGCTGAACAAGTCGAGGATTATCGGCGGCAGGCTTCTGAGATGAACAGCGTTACCAAGGATCCGCACCGTAGCGAGGTTCATATTTCCATGTCGGGGAAGTGGGCAGCCCGACACGCTTGTGTTACGTTTGTGCAGCCCGAAATGCTTGTTCTACGGCTGCATTGTGGAACCGCGTGCTAGAGTCGTTTTCCAGCAACAAATGGAACCGGCAAAAACACAACGTTTGGAGGGGAAAAATAAGCGGAGACAAGCATCACCTTTAAGGTGACAGACTCATCCTGATAAATAAAACATTAGTTCCACGCCACGTCTCTCCATCGTGTTGCATTATACGACCAGCAATATTTTTTGTTTTTTGTTTTCCGAGTTTTGACGTTTTCATTATTAAGTCATGGGTGCATCTCTCGTAAAGACTAAGCTGATCTAAAATCACGCTTCAAGCACCAAAGACAGCCGAACGATAGACTTTGACATCATGTTTAAGACGCTGCGTTTTCTAGACAGCGATCTCGGCGCATTTCAAAACGGCCGCTTCTCGCGTGCTTCTCCCAGACAGCAGAGCCCCGCCCTGGGCAGCCGGTGAAAGCAGTTTCCGCTGTCGCTCGTTAGCGGACGGGCTCGGCTCCGTCGCCACCCCTGCGCCGTTCCGACGCCGACTCGGACCGGCTCAGCCGCCCGCGATTAATCGACGACGGCCGCCGACGGGCGACGGCTCATCGTTAACTGTCGGCCGAACAGGTGTGGCCCCGCTGGGGAGGCCGACGGAGCCGACCGCCCGGCCGGCCGGGGGGCGGGGGATAAGTCGCGGGAGGTCAGAAACCGGGGACGCCAGCTACGCGCTCAATTCCAGGCATGAATCCTCGAGAGGAGCAGAGCAGGGGGGATGAGGGCACATACCATTTTCCTCGTCTTTTACTGAAGAAAACAGCCAGTGAGGTCAACTGAGTGGCAGGTCCGAAGGTTCCTTCATGAAAACTACCGGCTTGAAATCTTCGGTCCGCGCCTGTTCTGCTCGCTGGAACTCGCTGGTGTCGGCAGCGTCACGTTGTGGTCATCACGGAAGCCGGGGAACGTCAGAACTCCTTAAAGGCCGGCCTGGTACTGGACAAAGTTCCCGACGCCGCGAACGTCTAACGGATTTGAACTCACTAACGCAATGGAAAACTGCCGGTTGTGCACCCCTATACTCTTTTCATCGAACAGCCTAAGACATTATGCGACCTATTTGTTTATCATCCGTCTTTTAAATAACTGATGCATACTTTCTGGGAGATGGGAAGAGCAGAAGGGTCCGTTTTTCCGATTCCTCTTGGTACATAGGGATCGAAATTTAAAATCTGTCGTGTTGTAACCGACTGCCACTGTTGGATGAGCATACGAAGACCCCTAAACAGAACAGTTTGTTTCGGCTTGACCGACGAAATCAGCAAAAAATCATTGCTGGAGCGTTAACTAAGGCGACATATCTTTCACTGAGTCTTGACCTGAACGGGGTTGTGTATATTTGTACGAGTGCTGTTTTATTTTATTGCCTAAGCCAAGCCATAAAAGATCAAGCACAATGCCAAATACTGTTTTCATAAAAATCCTTGTGTCAGAAACACCAACCGACTGCAATCTACCCAAGGCGTCCCTCTGCTGTAAATTTTACTGCTTATCTAGCAAGGCCATAAATTCCCGCAGGACTTGATCATCTTTGTCCGGAGCCAGCAGATTTCATGCGGCCACTCGAAATATATGGCCTGCTATATGGGGGCGCCTAGCGCCTGAGCAGAATACACGGCGTGACCAGCTCGGCCGGCACGGCCATACTTTCCGCAGGCAAATGTGGGCGCCTCTCGCGCGGCGATAATGGTGTCCGGCGGACCTCCTCACTTGTCCTATTGCGCGCGACGGGTGACGAATGGGGTAAGTTAGTGGCCGCAGGTTGACGCGGCGGCGCCGGGCGGTGACCGATGGCCGTCGGGCCGGCCCGGCCGTGACAATAATACGGTCGGACCGTCCGCCGGCCTGGTCCCCGCAGCCGGAGCGTGGCCAGAAGTTGGCCCGTAAACCGCACCGGGCGGACGATGAGCGGCGGCCAGTCGGACGTCAGGGCTTTACTGGAAGCCCGTGATGCAGGCGGGGGCGTGAACAAGGGGGAGGGGTGACGCGAGACGTGGCGCACGGAGTGGGTTATAGATCGTGATGGCATGAAACGAGAGCTGCTGACTGCTATGATGCTACGTGGATGTGTGGAGGATAATAGCTGTTGATTGCTGAAGAATTAAAACCCTTCAAACTGGAAAGTGTTCATTCCTGAACAGTTTCCAGCCCTGAAGTTCCCGAAGTTCCTGAAGAGGCAAGCACCAATCGGCATCTGCGCGTAAGTTCTGCACTAATTCGTTCACAAATTACATAGAGCATTACATTTTCTCTTGAAAATATACTACTCAACATACATCATGCTGATCCCTTCCCAAGTGCCACATGACAGTCACTGCCTGATTTTATGCGACATTGGGTTTGAGAAACAGTTAATTAACCTCTGTATCCGACGCAGGCAATTTACGACGCAGTGTTATGACGTTGTCGGAAAGCTGAAACATTGTAACTTATGGCGCTCGCTGCGCTGACAATCGCCCAAAGTCGCGGCCAATGTTCCGCGAAATCCGACTGCCGATGAATAAAACAAAAGCCCCAATTGTGCCGAAGTAATTAAATCGCCCGCGGGCTGTCCAGGTGAGGCGGCTGAATGGTTCGATAGCGCGCCAGCCGGCTGACGCGTTCAAGGGGGCCTGCCTCTTTTCTAGCCAGTCGTTGACGCGATCAAACACTGGCTCGTTCTCAAAGGCGTCTTTAGTGGCAGGAGCTTTATGGCGGTCAGGACAGAAAGCTGCCTCCCTCCACTCTAACGTTCCGTGCGTATTTTATGGCTGGCGTCTAAGTTATGTTTATGGCCCAATCGATTCCGTTATTGCACTTCCGGGCTATTTTGGTCCACAGTAGGAAATACGAAGGGTCAGAGTCCTTGCGGACTTCCATTTTATCATCAGAAATAGAAAAATTCATCATGTGTACCTTAAAGTGGTTAAAAGTAGTGTTTCATTAGTTTTGAGACAAAGGTGTAGAAAAGAGACGAAGAGGCCATGGCTCCGCTTTTTTGGGAAACTTACCCTTAGCCATATGTGAAAACTGTCTTTAGCCTCCCACTTTTCTGGATGCTCCTACGCTCCTGTTCTGAGATGATTTCGGCTGAGCTGACTGGAAGGTTAGTTATGTTAACTGAACCACAACTCTCGAAGTTTTGGGCATGAAACCCGTAGCTGTCACCACCCTCAGGTACTACACATCGAACGAATAACCATGAAAAATTGCTTTTGTGGCACACCAAAATTCGTACCAACCGTGTTGTCTGAAAAACTGAACATCAGTTGAATATCACATCCCATGTGATCTTTTGACGCCAAACTTTTCGTTCAGTCGGCTCCCGGCAGACGACAAACGTTGCAGTCAGCAGATGACATTAATTATGAAACCGAAAATATTGCAGCTTACCATTTAAATTCACACGAACAGTCCAGCTTTATGATGCTAAGGTCTCTTTAGGTCAGACGAGTCTATTTCAGTTCGCAACTATATTGAAAAAAATGGTAGCTCGCCGCCAGCCAGTATGGAATGGCCGTCCGCCAGCCAGTATGGAAGTCCAATCAATCGATGAAATGGTGGCTGTGCAAACTGAACATGAAAGGGCTAAAAATGGCCTTAACCGTGGATTCTAGCGTACCTGTAAGACGCCTTGTGTGACGCAAGACAAACGCGGTTAACACGTTTCTCTTCAGATTTGGAAGTATATCTTAGGGTATTGAGCTCATCTTTTATTTTCTCGCGATTCATTCGGTAGTACAGACGAAAATTTACCAATCTGTTTTAGCATTTTAGCAAGAGGAATTGGAAGGTAAAAGGTCACGCGAGAAAGTGATACGTATTTTTCACTCAGCACCAAAAGTTAAAAGGTTTATTTTTCGCTGGAGAGCTAAAGAACGTTAAAAGGTCTAAGATTGGACGCATCACTCTCAACATAGTAATGGGGCAACAGAGCGTACAAACAAACGCATGGCACATGCAAGTACAAAAATTAAAGAATTGCGGTCACTTCTGGAAAAATGTTCACAACTGAGTGCCCGTTGGTTGCAAACTTATAAGCCTCAAGAAAGCGTCATGGCCGAACCGCTTAGCTTTTCTCCCACTTGAAGCAAAGCTCAATGGGCCTACGGCCTCGCTCGTAACCAACACCTTCCTGTAAGGCTGCCTGTTTTCCGTAAGACAACTGAGACCCAAGCCTCTGATACTTCCAGCCGACCTAGTACACCTTCATCGGTGGTCCACAAACTGCCCGTTAAAACTGAAGCATCCAAATGCAATTACTTTTAAATCACTCTCAAACAAAATCCCAGTTAAAAGGAGTATGTAATAAACAACACGGCGCTGGAAGCCATCGTTTGTGTCAAAAACTGTTCAGGAAACTTGGCGTTCTTGTTGACTCAAAACCCACTTTTCGAAACATCGGTTTCAGGGTGTCAGGGTGTCTAGAGGAGACAGGTCTCTTGATCTAATCACTCATTTTTTGCGAACTGCCTCTCGCTCAGCGGAGACGCCTGTCTGTCTGTTTCTGCCTGTCGACCTACTCTAATAAAGTCGGGTTCATATTTAAATATGATTGCGTCATCTGGGCGGGCCGGGAAAACAGACCTGGACAAGGAAGAAAAGGTTCAACGCAAATTTTTCTCACGGTTTGACCATTTCAGTGGACAACGTGACCACCCAATTCATTTTAGTCAGCATACGGAGATTTTACACAAATTTGACAACAGTGCTTCAGGAATTCGTCGAGTGGAGTACACCTTATTTGATCCAAAAACACTCAGTGACCACATCCACGCCGCTCCGATGCTCAATCACTTCAAAATAAATGATTGTTTTGCAAATTTGCAGACAACAGATATTCACTTTTATGACAGGGCTGTGACTAAATTTTATGTGGCTTGCAACTCTTAAGTTGCCCTTCACCCAACTGTTAATTTCATATTGCAGTCTACAGTGCAGTCTACAAGGCTTGCAACTCTTAAGTTGCCCTTCTCCTAATTGTTAATTTCGTATTGCAGTCTACAGTGCAGTCAAGGTGTACGACTGGCGGTGTGTCTGACTCCGTTTTTTATTCTTATTTTACCTTTTATAAATTTCGTCCGAGTAGTTTCATACGGCAATGTTTAGGATTGAAGCCCAGACTAAGCGTAGCTGGTTGCATAAACTCCGGCCACTACGCCCTATCGCGCAAATCCAGGTAACGGCCCATTTTGTGACGAATGTTTAACGTGCCTCCAAGGATGCGAAACGGCCGCATGTTTGTGCTTAATGGGTGTCTCACAAATTTTTGCCCGTCGGCGCGGATAGTCGGCTAAATGTCTGTAACTCAATATTCTAATACATAATCAGACAAAACAATGGACATAAAAAGTAAAAGTAAATAAGAAAATGAAACAGCACAAGTTTATAACAGAATAATTGACAAATGAGTAAACAAATGGTCTCTGCTTAAAAAACACATGGTATGTGCAGCTTTCAAACGTCACAGATTATGCTATGTAAGCATTCCCAGTAATCTTCTTACATAAATTGAACCTGAATGTGCGGAAATGGGTGGCGTTGGGATCAGCTGTCGCGTTAAGCCGAAGTTATTACTTTAAAAAGAACCGCCGTTGATGCAGCAATCCGATCGACTTATGTTGCTGTCAAAGGGGACAGGTTATATATATATATATATATATATATATATATATATATATATATATATTATATATATATATTATATATATATTTTAAGCTTTATATATATATATATATATACGCATATATATAATTTACAGAATGCAGGTTTAGCCGATGTGAAACGCTTCCATGACTGAGGTTGTTTTACCAGATTGTCAGAAACAGTCAGCTGAAATGACCTGAAAACACAAGAGCAACACGAAATGTAACAGGTCTAAAGGAATTGTGTTTGGGTGTGGGCTCAGAATTACATGTCACGGCCTTGCATTCAATGACCAATAAGCCAAAACTTCCCAGTTCCGTAAATTCATAAAACATCACCATTAATTGTTACGCTTTCTCTCTGTGCCAAGCCCATCGAGATATGCTTCGTGGAAAGTAATTCACTACCGTTATACAGACCGAGAAAAATTGTTTCCAAATGGAAAACCGAAAAAATAAGAGGTTACTTTTGTTTGCTAGTTCGGATCGTTATGTTCATTTTTAGATCAAGTGGTCACCGGTTTACCGTTTTTTCAGCTTACTAAAATCAACGGAATGTGATGCAGTTGGCTCCTTTTTCGTTCGAGCCCCATGTCATGCAAGAAGGCACGAATAATGTCTTGCCAAAGAAAAAACAAATCGTAAAACAAAATAATCCACTAATGATTGTTTTATCATTTTTTTAGCCAGCGAACCAGAATGATGCCGGAAATATGGCTTCCGATCGCCATTGAGTATGTTGCACATCGAGCATCAATGTTTTATGTAAGAGTGACGCTGGTTACATTTTTGAAGACCTTTGCTTCGATAACAACTGATCCTCAGTAAAGGCATGTTTTCGCCAACCATGACGCTAATGCCGGGTGACAGCATATGCATCGGGGACTGAGGTGTTGATGAGACGGAGCATTCTCTGCTCCGGCGCAGATTGCTGTTTTGCTTTTGTTTCGTTTTTATCGACGTCGCGTCTTCATAGCCCGGAGGCTCGTCCAGCGCGGCCTGGAGCGTTTTTCAAATCAGAGCGAGCCGGCGTCTGCACGCGCCCGTTATCTCCCCCAATTTTCCGGCCATAACTCGCCGGGCATATTACGACCGCCGGCCTGATGTATTGCTTAAAGTTTTGCCGAGATAAACTGGGCCCGCTTACGAGAGCGACAGTGACCGATGGCGCCGCTCGCGTCTACAAGCTCCCAAAATCTATGTGCAATGGCCCGGAGCGGTTTCTACAAATGGCGGGCCGGCGGCGGGCGCGTAAACACGGCACGTTTGGGCGTCGTCCAGCCGACCGCTCGCGCTGGCGCCAGGCGAGTCGCCGCATTGTGAGGTGGTAATGGTGTGGAGGCTGGTCAAACAATGTTTTCCGGTGGAGCCGGCCAAAGAATGCGTTGGAGGTGCCATTGATCGACAAAGGCTCTGGTACGTTTTTGCTTTCTTTGAGCTAAGAAACGCGACATCGGTTTGTTTCCTGTCCAAATAGCTGTCTTTTGTTTGCCTTATTTTAAGGTTTTCATAGTTGTCGGCAAACGATTGCGCTTTGCGGTTCAGATTCCAAGTTTAGCTGGCATTTTGTTGTACAAATCTTGGTGTATTAACAATCGCGTTAATGAAATGGCATATCGCGTGGCTGCAGTCTCCAGGTGACTGGAATTTAGAGCGCTATGATCCATGAAATATTTTCGTATACAAAAACCAATCACCATTCATTCCGCACGCTGGCGTTTTCTTCCCCAGCAGAGCCACTCCACGCCGATGCTCCCCCACCTGTGCGGCTCGCCTCGGCCGAGCGCCCTCTCCGCCGTCCATCTGCGCGACACCGTCTCGTCCGGCAGCTCCGGCCGGCGGCGCGCCATCCTCACGGGAGCGCGCGTCTCGGCGTCGCCCGCGACGGCCGTCGGCGCCGTCGGCGTGCCGCGGCCGGCCGGCGTCTTGTTAGCGGCGGCGGCCGTCGGCGGCGCTCGGCCGTCGCGTCGGCGCGGCCATTAGTCGGCCGGTGCGTATGCGGGCCGGGCGGCCGGCAGCCGGGGAGGCCGACACGGAACGGCGGCCGGCGGCGCGCGCCGTCGAAATTGGTTCCGGAAACGAACGGCGCCGATCCGCCGCGAGAAACGCGGCGGCCGCCGCCGGCGTCGACGATAATACACCGGAGGCTTAAACTTGCTCGTCGGCGCTGAGCGGTCCGGGGCGAGGACTTGAGACTGTCGGACTTCAGGCCGCGGAACACACGTCAGGGAGGCCAACTTTGTCCCAGCTCGTCAGACTGGATATCAAAGTGCAAAATGCGTCAGCCCAGTGTCAGGCTTTTGTGGGTTTGCAAAGCAGCAGCGAACCCCCGGCAGCGTGGGCAAATTCCGGTCTCTATTCGGTCTGCTTTATCACCACGATGAGACAGGGTCATAAATTTCCCGTCTTGAAAGTAGGCGTCTGCTCTTTGGGACTGCAAGTTGAGTCTGACTTTGTCGAATTCAGTTCACAAAGCCTTCAAGAAGTTTGAATTTTCGCATTCGACCTTTAAAAAGCGTCAATGGGTGCAGCACCCACCTTCCTACGACAGCAAAAGACAACGGTTTGTGCAGGCAAACACGAATGAAAGTTCCCTTTCACACCTATAACTCAAATGATTTCCGTGCCAACAATGAATTCGTAAAGTTGGCAGCTCCGCACAGCTCGGATCAATAGACCATAAGTCCATCAGATGTTGAAGCCACCATTTCGGGACAGATAACTCGTTTTGCATTATTCATATTCTTATCGTCATCAAAGACTGTCTCAGCAGAGCGAGAGCTGCCGACTTATCCGACCATTCGTTGTCTTTCTCAAACTCCGGTTCGAATCTGACGCCTTCTTGAAATCCACATCGTTTGGATATTTCGTACGAGAAAGATTCGACATTCAGATTCAGCATCCACCCTTTGTTTCAGCGGTCCCGTGTTCCGTCGACTATTCGTTATGGTATTACAATTCGCAGCCGACACTGATTGAATTTGAAATCGGAATATCGGACGCCGCCGGCCCGGTAAAAGTACCAATGCGCCACACGTCACGTGGAAAATCCCAGCTTTGGCTGATTTGGCTGGCGGAAAACGCGACCAGGCGGCGTCGCCGGCACCCAGCCGGCACCCGGAATGCTTTTTATCTGCGGGTCTCAGCTGAGCGAGGAGGCTTTGATCAGCCGAGCCGTTTTTTGGTGCCGTGCAGGAATGGTAGTCGAAAAGGTGGCGCTTTTTTGCTGTCTAGGAAAATTTAAGCGGCGACGATGCGGGGTATCATCTATCGATGTGAGGTCATCGAATAATAAAATATGGGTTTGTGGCCGTAGCACTCAAACAGAAGTGTGTTTTCCGGAATGAATACAAATACCACATTTAGGGATGCAAGGTTGAAAACTGTATACAATTTTCGTTAATATATTCAGGTGAAGACAGACCATGGCGTCACGATGGAATTAGATGGAACTGCCTGGCTCCGTTACAATGTCTCGAGCCACTTTTCACCCATCACAGTCGCTGGGTCCCGCGGTTTCATGATTGGTCTCGGCACAATTTTGCCAAAACTGACCAGGAACCACGGGATGTGGGAGTAGAAAGAACGGGAAGAAAGACACCGTTGCCAGAGAAAACGAAACCCGTGAAATGCAGTTGTACAAGAGGTGCTGAAAATCAGCTCACTGGTTCGACGCGACTTATTTGAGATTTCACGATATCGAGGGTGCTGCTACAAAAAAAAAGTCTTCATGCCTTCACACCAGCCTCTATAAGAATACAACAAGGAATCCAGCTAGAATGCTTTATGAGTAATGCCCGCGATGAAGTCGTTCAAACCCGATTCTTCGCCGGG
The DNA here is from genome assembly GCA_030062745.1 of Capitulum mitella. NCBI lineage: Eukaryota > Metazoa > Arthropoda > Thecostraca > Pollicipedomorpha > Pollicipedidae > Capitulum > Capitulum mitella. Next base: position 3,786,592 of record CP099849.1, on the reverse strand, counting down.
GCTGCTTTCGCCTCGTCACTCACGCAGTTCGCATGCGCAGGACGGGCTGTTTGCGACTGGTTTGGCGACTCGTTAATGCGGCGTTTCGTTAGGCGCCTTTGAGGTGTTGAACGTCTCTCGGGTGTCACGTATGTTTCCCGTCGTACGTCGGCTTAGGTGTCACTCGAGCGTACGTTGGCCGGCGATAAGTGCATAAACGGCGCTCAAAGAGAACGTTAGCCTGAGGTCTCGCAATTATGTTTTCGACGGAACTGAACAACATGTTTCCGTTCCCGTCTTTCCTTTTCCATTTCGGCGTGCCTGAGAGGGCTGTCTTTCATCCCCTTCGTGCGTCTGATTTTTGTAGTTGTTTTCTTAGAAGGGAAGAGCGCTGCATCAACTTTCCAGGGAGGACCTCATGACGAAGCAAGGGCTTAGCGCTTAGCGTCTTGCTGTATCTAATTAAAAAGGAAAGTTTCTTAGTGTCGCATCACAAGATACCTCGGCTGGTTAGAACAGTGGTGTCATGTTGCGTTCGTCTAGGCATGACTCATTCCAAAACGTCTGGTGGCATCCCAAATCAACATAAAACTTGGAAAGCTCATCTTAACATTTTTTGCAAGCTCGTAAAGAAAGTTTTCCAACAACAACCACGTAACTTCTGACTTCAAAGGTCCACGGGGACAAAGGAGCGCGATTGCGCCGTGCAGTTCTTGCGGGGGCGATCGTTTGTCTTTCTGGCTGTTTGCCGCGGCTCAGAGTTCCCACGGCTTAGCGCCAGCCTGTTTGCGCCACGCCGCACGGACCGACCGGCACATCTCTCAACAACACCGGCGCCTCCAGCTGCAAAATTAATGGAGCTGCCGGACGGCGCGGCACTCAGCTGGCTGCTGCCTGGTCGACCTCCCTTCTTTTCGTCGGCCCGTGGTGATGCTTCTATAGATACTCGAATGAATGGGGGTGATTCCGAGCTTGGGCAATTCCAATGGCCCCGCGCAAAATCATGGGAGCGTAGACGCCGTACTGATCACATCAGCAGGCGCCAGATTTTGTACTGATGGCGCTGTGGGCGTCATATGATTATGGAGTCGGCGCGCCACTAAACCCTAATAAACAAACAACGATGGCGCTGACGTGGCCATTTGCAAATCAATATTCGCGAAGGTGTAATTGATATGTTTATGGACATGTGCGACATGGACATATTCTTTGGCGTCGCTGCCTGTTCAGCTGGCTGTCACAGAGTAGGTGAAATTTCGTTATATTCAAGCTGAGTCTTCGGCCAGAATTCAAAATGCTATCCAACGGAACGTCCCGTCTCCTCTTCGCGGGTGAATGAAGCTCTTTGATGAAGTTCCTTGGGAAGGACCCAACACATACACTGTACAGAGAGCACCAAATCAGCTTGGTTGAAAGCTCCGTGTGATCTGACTGCGATATCAGCCTATGGCTGATGATTAATGATGAGTGCGAGCCATCAGAAAAGGATCCAAAACAAACGAAATCTCAGTTTCTTTGCGACTGCCAGATCTTGTCAGTAATCATGTTCAATGATGTCTAACAGAGAACTCTTCGTAGCCGGAACAGCAAACAAAGCCATTGATGGCGATAAGAAACTGGCAAGACTAAAGAAATCTGGTGCAAGGCTGCATGTAAGGATAAGCAGAAGCGATTTCCAGATTGTGTGAGGGTGCCGGGTGGTCTTGCTTTATCAAAGTGAAGGTTTCACTGGAAGCTGTGTTTGAGATGCCGGAAACCACCTGAAGTGTTTCGGATACAGGGTAAACCGCCTGAGCGTTAGGCTCGCCGCAGATTTTCTTTCGACGCGAAAAGATGCCAAAAATAATAAGCCCACTCGATGACAGCATTCATCCACAAAATAAGGACAAGATCAAGGGTGTTTTATAACTGCAACCATACGATTCAGAATACAGATGGGCCCGTGAGGGTTAACAATGTTGGTATGTTGGGCAGTCGCCTGTACTAATACTAAAAAAAGAAGCACACATTTTGATAGCGTCATGGAGATGCATGCTAATCATTCTTTTCCGCCTAGCTATTTCCGTGACTTGGCATAGTAAGACTCTATGCCAACAGAACTAATGGAACAGGAAGAAAGGTTTAATATCATTAAACCATAACCTGGCGGTATCGTTAACATCAAGTTTTCATTCTGATTGGTCTGCAAATCAGGGAAACCCAATGATGCTATCCAGGTGGTGGCATCAGGTACCGCCCTACAGGAACACTGATGAAGCATAAATGGCTTACTTAGCTAAATGAAACTTTTGCAAAGTCAGTGAAAGTACAGAGGTATGACGATTCCAGTGATATTGCCTGCAGGAAATCAATGCCCGAAGTGCTTCCATTGCATCTTTGTGGTAAGCACACGACATTTGATCTCTTGCTTATTCCTGAGTGATTTCTGTAAAACTTCGCCATGGTACTGTTTAACTTTACGGAAACAGATCTTGCTGCCGTTGCAAAATTTAGCGAGAAATGTTGCCTTCTATGGGTATTGCTGTAAAGATAAACTCTTGGAAAAACTTTTTGCGGGAAGATAATCGGCTTCAATGATCACACGCAAACATCGCATCTAATGTCTGCATCTTTGGCAATATAGCAGGATGTGTGAGCGTGGCCTTTCCAGTAGCAGAGTGATTCATGCGGGTGGTCCGAGCGCCGATGGCGGCAGCAGCTGCCCCCGCAATAAATACCGCCCTCCCCCGGCGGGGGTTAGTGATGGCTCTCCTCGTGTCAAGCGGCCGCTCGTGCTTGTAAACATTCTGATGGATCTGACCAGGCCCCGGGAGCAAAAACTGTCGTCTCGGCGACCCGCGTGTGCTGGCGGGCGGGGACACCCGGTACGCCGGGCACACAGGAGCGCCGGGTACGCCCCAGGTCCGCTTTTACTCCTCTATTCCGCTCTCTAAAATGGTGTCCTGAAACGTGGAAAAATTTTAAGACTTTGCTGAAGGTATGTTTCATCATGGCCATTTTTTCGTAAATAACATGAAAGCCGGAAATTATTGAATTTTCAACATTTACCGTTCCACAGACCGTCAGGGAAAGTTCAGGGCAAACGTTTCCTTGTGGTACTTAATACAAAAATGTCATTTTGGACGATTTCTGGGACACGATAAAGATCGCAAAGAGCCGTGTGAAATACATCGAGCGTTCGAGAGCGGTCCGAACATGCCTTTGAAATAAAACATACCTTAAGCCAATTTTTTTGAGTCAAAGGTTTTAGACGAAACATACCTAAGGCCAATTTCCGTCCGGCAGTTTGCTGATCTGCTTATGCTTAATCGACTGCATGCTTCATTCGACTAGGTGTTAGTCTTGCTCTCAACGCATTAGTGACTGATTCGCCAAGTATCAGGTACATCAGCTGTTAAAATCTGGAAACCGTAGGAAGTCCTTTTATGCATCATAGCGATACAGTATTTAAACGTTAAACACCAAAAAAGTTCCTTTCCATTTTTACGCGCTAGCTTACACCAAAGAGGCCTTAGAACGGGCAGGCATGTCCCGGTTTCCAAACTCGAATATTGCTCTGTTTTGTACCCGTGGGCGTCCGCGTTTTCATAACCATTCCGAAATCCCTAAACCTCAAAAACCACGGGCTTGCGCATGCAAACACAAATATAACCAACAGCATGAAGACCGGACATTATCTCTAATTAACATGCTTCAGAAAGCCTCGTTTGTGCCTCACCGCTCCAGAGTCGCACGTTTGTGTCATCTGTTCGAGCCTCTCCGAAGTCTGCTCATCAGCCGCAGCCTCGTTAAGCTGTCCTCCGGAGACCCTCCAGTGCTGTTCTCCGCGGCTTTCATTTGAAACTTGGCACCTCATTTGCTAGCCGTCACTTAAAATGCAGCGCAAAGTTGCTCGCTCAGCGGCGGCGACACCGGCCGACAATTAACGTCCGTCCGCGTCCGGCGGCCCGCCCCGGCGTCCGACAGAACGTCCGGACGTCCGGCTGCCGCGTCCGACAGGGAACGGCCGGGAACGGTCCGCTCTGTCGGCCGGCGCTCCTGCTTGAACGCGCCGTTTGTCGGTGCTTGTTCAGCCCGAGGCCGCTGCGAGCCGCCGTCATTGGTATGTGCGCCGCGCCACGCGACGCGTCGCGCCGCTTGCGGCGACAGCGCGCGCCGCGATCGCACCTGCCGAGCGGCGAGGGCCGCTTGTCGCGCGCGGACGCGGCGCGCTGGCGCGCTGTTTGCGCGCGCTTTTTTGGCGCCATTGCCGCGGGCGTCTCGGCCGCTGGACGGGGGTGATTCGTTCGTGCCGCGCCGGCCGGCGGCGGCGATCTTTCGGCATCATCGGGAACAGATGGCGCCGTATCGCGGCGTCCCGTCTCCGGGCAGCCGCTGCCAGCTTCCGGTGCGGGCTGGGTCGCGGTTTTCGAGACGGGAGTCCGCGGCGGTGATGGCGTAGTTCCGAGCTCCCCGTGTTGGGAAACGCAAACATAGCCGGGCCGTGGTGAGTTTGACGCCTGCTGGCGTGCGAGCACCGACAGGGTGTTTTCGTCAGATCAAGGCGAGGTTTTTCCCAATGATCCGTGCTCGCTGGTTGCATTTCCGGGAGATTCCTCTCTGAAGATTTCTCACAACATGTCCGGCAGAGGCAAGAGGGCGATTTTTTTGCGACGTTTACCGCCTACTGCAATTTCAGTATCAATGCAGAGTTGAATCAGCTTGTGCTGAAATGTGACGAAAGCTCTTTTACTCGTGCCACTGCATCGTATGTGGCGGGAAAACATGATGTTCGTGCCATCAAATAGGAAACGATGGTGTCGTTGTGGTGTTAATGACGTCGTTTCAGATTTGTAAATTATGCACGGAGCACGAAATCGAAAATGTTTTATTTGGTTTCCCACGTGACTGGAAGACTTCAATTCAGCTAAGTGGCCGGCATATTGTGTGTCAGAGAATGAAGTCGAACTTCCTGACTATTACACATCAGCAACAGTTAGTCGCGGTCGTAACGAAATGCGCGCTGCCTTTCCGCAGCAGGGAGGATCCAAGAGGTCGGGGCACGTGATCATCAGGCCCTTCTCCTAAGCTTCTTTCATTTGATATCTGGCCATGCTGTACTCAATGTTGCTCCGACCGCATGTTTGTCTCGCTCTCTCGCGATGAAATACTTCGGTACAACCGCTGGCATGCGCGGTTTATTTACTCAGTGCATGTAACCAGCATCGGAAAATGAGGCATAGGAGCAGTTTTGTCGAAGGCTTGCATATCAAAGGTGTGCCAAATCATGGTCACATCAGCAGTTCTTTTGATTTTTTCATACGAGTGCCGAAATCCTTATTCTGATTTTTTCATGGTTTCACTATGATGGATGTTCAGCGATGGTGTACGCTTTAAACAGCTCTGCAGCTGCGCATTTCCTTGTCCTCTTTCGAGAGCGCGAACAAAGCTATGATCTCATAATATGCACAGTGGATTTGCATATATCACTCAGTTTCAATAGAGATCAAAATGCGGAAATAGAAATATGCATGGGAATGATAAACGGATTTGAATAATGTCCGCCGCTGAGTCAGAGACGAGGAAAATACAGGAGCGCAGTTCCGGTCATTGGGATAACTCCAGAACTACAGACTTAACTTGAGACATGTCGTTATAATACTGCCCTGCTCAACTTCATTCTGGCCCAAAGGCCGATCCATACCGTTGGACGCACTCCACAACATGCATCATTCCATATAATTAGCGTTGTCTACTCTCAGTTAAGTTTTAGCAAACTTTTCGTTACTTCTTCCAGAAGAATACGGCTTTCCAGCGTCACCACATAGTGCACTGATGCCGTAAAAAATACGCGTACAAGACTGAAAGACGACGAAACGATATTATACCTTTCTAAGCATTTTCTTCGTCGATTTCGTTCCTCGTGTCAACGCGAATTGAACAGTCCTCTTCGTAGCGCGACCTGGTCGCTCAGCTTACGCTCAAATAACAATACCTCTCAAGCGTCTGCTGATCGCTCGCCATTATGAATATCCGCCGAGACCACAGTGCTAGTATGCCTGCGACCGAGTAACGGAAAGCATTTTTTAGTCTTTAGTCACCGATGGTCGGGCAGCTGATGGATGAATACGACATGGCCGGACAAAAGATTCATAGCGCTGATGCATGCAAAATGTTCGTCTCACGTTTCTTCATTTCTCAAATAATCCTCCATTGGCTCCCAGATAATTCGCAACACTTCAGTATTAGTTTGATTAACGCTGGACTGCTAAAACTCAGTTTATAGCTATCCTCCGCTATTCCTTAATTTGGATCGCAGCGATACCAGAGATGTTTGCTTCGTCACTTTATTGAATTTGTTAGTTTCCACGAGTTGTCCAATCTCGGCAGACTGTCAGAACAGCTGCCTTCGACCGCCAACAACGGGTGCTCACAGCGGAGGACCATTTGTTTACAGCCGACTGTTGAGCTAGTCTGAGCCGCCCGTTTCATGGCCCAATGCTCTGTGTTTGTTCGGATACGGTGCCACTGTTTGCACAGCTCGACTTTGTTGTGCCCACTCTGGTCTCCCCCGTCCCCGCGCGCACACGCGGTCTGTAAATGCCGCTCGACTGTCTCTTCTCAGTAGCCCGTCTCCGTCCATAAGAAGGTGCCCTTTCGACAGTTTACTATTTTGTCTGGCCGTGGTTATTCTGGGTGCAAGTGAAGCAAGACTTTGTCAACCGCTTTTCAATCGTATGCAGCAGAACAATGGAGCCAAAAAGAACTGACAACGAGACGTACCTTTTTTACTCGTGAGAACGTTACAGTTTTGAATTAGTCTTCTGCTTGCTCAAAGAAAACCGAGGCGAGACGAAAAACGCAGAAAGCGAAACAAGCTGTTCCAGACGGATTTCTTTCGAAAAGAAGAGGATTTGTTAAGAACGCACGGAAAGAGCACAAGACGAAGAAAAGACACTTGAACAAGAAAAGCAACATCGCAGTTTAAGTCTGATTATTCCCACTGTTCTGGTGCCAGAGTTCCTCATTGGATTTCCCCGGTTCCTCATGGCTTTCTCGAACATCACATCAGCACACATCTCAGCCACCCAATAGAGCGCCTCAGGCACTTAACGCAACGACTGCACCGAGGCGGCGCGTTTCGCGGCGCGCCACACTTAGCTTCCCTCCGCTGAGCATTGACTGTGAGCACTGCACTTAGCGTCCCAGCTGGAGCGCGCCCTGCGGGCCGGGCCGCCGGAGAACGACGCGTCACGGGCGCAGCGAGGCGGGCCGTCGCGTCCGACGCCCGCCAGTCAAATCGACGATCGATCTGGGCACCGGGAAGTGTCATTTCTCAGGCGGGCTCCGACCAGAGACCGGCCATCAGCCACCCGGTTAACTGTCAGATAGCCTAAATTGGACTTTCGGTCTTCCATTAATCTTCGGGGAGTTAAAACTAAAAACATTTCCATCGGGAAATAGCCAATCTGCTACATACTGGTGGATAAATGATTGTGCGGGGTAGATACGACGATTGTAAATGGTAACGGGATGCGTCGGCGTCGGCAGCCCTTTCCTGGCTTTAACAAATACGGTCATTTGAGAAGCTCGCCAAAGGGCAAAAAGCGGTAAAATCGGCTGTAAAGAAAGAATGATAGAGTCCGAGTGAATCGTTCGCTAGTGATTTAAATTCCTTTTAAAGTGCAGAGCTGTATAGCGCGTTCAGTTTGTTTCTGTGATTTGGCCCTGAACGTCTCGATGGCATATAGGACAGAGACCACATAGCATGCGAAGCAGCTGCCATACGGTTTGACTATGATCCTCCTTTGTTGTTCCCCCAACATCCAATGCCGAAAGCGGAAGTAAAGCGTCAAACTTCGCCACTAAATGACGCACTCGGACACCAGATTTGCCGTCTCCTCGCCATTCCTGCCAATAACCCACTCAGAAATCAGCGTCCACGAGGGAGCGGTCCTACTCTGCTCCTCTGATGGCCCTCCTTTTTGCCGGCTGAAGACGGTCCGTTTTGAGCAGGCGACGCAGCAAAACTCTCCGTTGTCTGTCCGCTTCTGCACCGCATGGGAGCGACCTGATAGCTGGCGCTGCCCTCTGTGGATCGTAGTGGACTCCGGGCGCTCGTAAAAAGTTGTTTTCAACCAGCGAGTTGAATCGCACAATTGGAAGCGGCTCACTATATTGAAAAAGGTTAAACGCAGTTCTCTTTGTGCCGTTTATCGCAGACACGAGACGAAGCGCTGAAATTGATGGAGGCTTTGAGTGATAGCTGGTCATAAGGAATGGCACAGGCAAAATGCAACCCGGTAAAAGTGAATGGGATGATCTACGAATCCAATCAAAACAAAGGAATGGAAACGAAAGACAAATCTCTCCAGAAATTTTTGTTCGCTCTTTGTGAACTGATCGCATCAACAACGTCCTGAGTTTTACGAACTTCGGGACGGTGGCATGCGAGCTCCACGTTTTGTGCTAACGCATCCTAGTTATCTCAAATCAAACTGCTTGATAAGAGCAACACATCTGCAACATAACATTGTATGTTTCTGAATGCATTCACCAAAGGAAATGGTCGTCTCCAATGATTATTGCATGAGAATGATTCCCTAGCATTTGAATAGGTTTGTTTTAGGGAATGATACATGCCCTGCGTCGATCAGGTAACTCTCAGTGCTCAGCTCAGCTCTCAGCTCTCAGCTCTCACGCTGAACAACCCAAAGCAGCTCAAACTGAAGTGTGTTATTTGCCTTCGAAATCACCGGTCTAGCCGGGGTGCTGTTGTAACGGCCCACTGTCTATGAGTCACGTCCTTGGACCACTGAAACGTTGGCCCCTCCGTCGCGGCTGGCGATCGATATCCGGCAGCGTTCACGGGACCACCCGTCACCTGCGATCTGCCCTGAAGGAGACCGAGGGAGGGCTCCGCGCTTCAAACCATCGCTTCCACTCCGGTGGACGATCGGAAATAGCAGCCATGCATGAGGCTGATGCGATGTAAAATGCAGATGAGCCCGCGCTTCGCAGCAAAGTTGGCCGGGCCAAGTTAGCGCGCGGACTAACTCGCGACCTGCGAGGGGGTGACGGATGAATATTGGCAGAGCGTCGGCGCTCGGTGTCTGACCGACTGGCCAGGGCAGCGGGTGGAGCTGTCCGGGCTCTCTTTGTTCTGATGGCTGTTTCTCCTGCTGGTCGGTCCTTGAAGGCTGTTCACTTACCGCAGGGCCGTTATAAGGCGCGTCAAGTAAGACAAAGAAAGAGACGTGTGCTGAGGATGCGCAGGCCATCCTCTAAGATAAAGACTTTGAGTGACCACAGATGCACAATGATGTCTTTCAGGGCTGTTGTTCATACTTCAGGAGTTGTTCTGCGCGTCTTGAAAGAATGCGGTGTATGCGGTAAACTGTAACGTATGCGCACCGTACAAAAGATGAACGAAAAATCCGAGAGACAGCTTGTCTTCCATGGTCAAACCTTTTTATTTTATGATTTTAATGAGGCTAGTCAACTTTCACTGCTTTTTTGCACCGTTTTTTGGCGTCTTTGCTGCGTTTTCCATGCTGGTTTTATTCATGCTGGCATGTCGTCATTCCATGCTTGCATTTTATGTTGAAAGACGGATGTCATGTTTGCCATACCAAATGTTCTAAGTAAAAATATTTGTAAATGAGCATCGGACCAGCTGTCAAAACAAGTCGTAAACTATGATGAATGATATCACCTTACGTTACATTAAGTGTCAGATGGATCTGTGACATTGTCTAGGAAACTGCGCATTTGCGAAAGCGCACGTTCAGGCTCCTTTGAACCGGCGTGCGCACTTCTCACCTCCGAAGTTTTTGTAATTCCCTTCACGATCGCCAGTGCTTGTAGCTTAACACACCACCATCGCGGCTGAGGATTTAACATGACAAGGAACTTTAGCCCGATGGAAGACCAGCGGACAATATGGACACCGTGTCCTGTTGCAGCAAAGAAGCCGGCGACGTGGCTAAGGGGCTCCTCGGAGGTTTCGGCGGTGCTCGTAACTCACGCCGACAGCGCATTGTCGGCCAGCTGGGGGCGATACGTCACAGGGCTCGGCGCCGCCAGGCCCTCCGCACCGTCACGTCCACAGACGGGACCTCACCGGCACAGAGGAGCCGCGGGTCCTGAGGGTGGACCCGCTGTACTGTCACGTCCACAGACAGGGTCTCACCGGTACAGAGGAGTCACAGGTTCTGAGAGGGGATCCGCTGTACTGTCACGTCCACAGACCGCACCTCATCGGTATAGAGGAGCCGCAGATCCTGAGAGCGGACGCAGACTGTACCTCACCAGTACAGAGGGGCCAAACACTGCGCCCACTGTACTGTCACGTTTACAGTCAACTAGGTGTCACCGGCACGAACGGACCGGAACCTCGTGCAAACAAAAAATCAAAGCTGCTGCCAGGTAATATCACATGTATTCAATGGGGCAGAGGAGAACATATTTAGAATGAAACCTGGCTCTCGAGGATTTACGACAATGCAGATTATGTGACTCAAAACGCATCCCGCGAACTTACAGGCATATGCCATTTTACGTCACCAGCGGCTCTTTGTGCCCAGGCTGAGCGTTTGTTTGCGCCTGGCTGTAGGCGTATTCGCTGTGGCACCTATTTTATCGCAGATGGTTGTCGCCAGGAACCATGACGTGTCATGTAACGATGAGGTGCCAATGCGAGCAGGTGCAGGGTAAGGTTGACTGCCATTTTCAGAGGCCGTCTTCTTGCAGCCAGGGGCAAAGACCAATCTAATCGAAACGGTAGCCAGGCCGGGTGTGTCTCGACGTGAATAATGAATAATGTGGAATAACGAAAAATAATAAAATAATAATTTATGGGCGTAGCTTTTATTTTCCAAATTATATATCGTCTTCTGATAACCTTCACATGTGGACCATTCATTTACTTATTTTGCACTCACTACTTTGCAATGGAAGGGCAAATAACAATAGCAGACATTAGGAGCCAGGTCGATATCAAGCAAGAGTGCAGCAGCGAGCCCAGAACGTGTCACCGCAGGATCGCAGGGAGGTTCTCAGACTGGCGGTTTTCGGACGGTGCTCAGGCGTTATTTTGCTGGTTTTGATTGGCTGGCTTGCTAGCTGTTTGACTATCATTGGTTTGGCTATTTTGACGGCTGTCTGGCGGACGAGCCGGGACGCTCGGGACCTGACAGCGCTCCTCGTCCACGGCCGTCTGACGGCGCAGCGGACGGCGGCCGCCTCTCAGCGGGTCCCATGAACCGGCCGCGCTCAATTACGTTTTTCGTCGCGGACGCTGATTAATTGCCGGGTCGGCGCGCGCCGAGGCTGATCAATTGGCCGCTCGGCGGAGTCGCCGGGTCGCCGGTCGGGTTACCGGCGCACCGTGTTCGCCGCTGCCGCGCCGCCGCTCGCCGCTCCCACGCCGCCGCGCCGCCGCCGGCTTGGCTTACCCGGCGGCGCGGCGGGAGATTTTTCGGCTGTCAGCGTCGACGCCTGCAACGGGCTGACGAACGCGGGACGAGCTTTTTCCGCCGCGATGCGACTGCCGCGCTGCGCCGCGACTGGCCGAGACGACGCGGACAGAATGTAGCGCGGCGCTGGCGTGGGATGCAACACCTCCGAACTGGATCAACGCCTGTCGGTCAATCGCAGGAGAAGTAGTCTGCAACCTGCCTGATAAACAGCTCGAAGGCTTGTAACGACACGGTAACGCGAAACTAGCGGCCTCTCAGCTCCACGAGTCGATGTGCTGTCAATGGACCCATCCACCGGCCCTGCCGTCCCCGAGCCAAGCACTCCGTCGTTCCCCTGGACGATGACGCACACTCCGACTCAGCCGGGCGCCAGCGTTCGAAGCGAATGACACCGGACTAACGCAACATTAAATAATTCAGCCCGGCGGCCGGCCGGACTCCGGCCCTTGCGGACCGACACGCGGCTGAGCGCTCCCAGAACGCGAATTGGCGCCACACGACGCGGCTCACCGGTCCCAGATTGAGAGCCGGCCGCTCCCCTCGTCGGACTGAATCATCCGCGCCGGGGCCGACGGGGGTCAACCGCCGCAGGCGCCGACTGCGCGGCCGGCGCCGCCGCTTCCGAAATTAACAATTAGCCGGGCGAGGGGCGCCGGGCGAGATTGATGAACGGCGCGAATCGCAGATCAGCGTGCGGCGTCCGGCGCCGTGACCTCCGACGGCTGCCCGGTGCAGGGGCAGCGCCCGCCGGCCGCCCCCGGCCGACAGCGACACTCAGACGCGGCCGCTCCCACGGGAAGCGGGCGGCCGCCGCCGAAATCTCGGAGACGACGCTGCACGAGGCGCTCCTGGGCTCCTGAGACGTTTTTTCTGGTTAATATTCCGCCGCCGTCTGGCATCTTGTTACGGGCGGGTCCGCGAGCCGGCGAAAAATGCGCTGCACAGCCCCGCGGGACCGGGGAGAATAACGACTTTCATAAATAACTGATTCCGCTATTATCAACCCTTCTTGGAGTGAGTTCTTCTCCCTCCCGACGACCTGTGGCTGCCCTGGGACCGCCGTAATCAATATCGATGCCCGTTTCCGCGGCGAATCAGTCTTAGTTAACGCGCGTTGCGCGGCGGACTGCGTCAGCGCTATCTGGCGCGCCATTTGCGTCGGATTGGCCGCCGCCTCCGACGTCAGCAGGCGAAGGCGATAGCCGACAGTTGGCGTAATTGGCCAATATTGGCCGGCACGGGGCCGAACGAGCGTCACGTGTGTGCGCGGCATTGTGCGGACAATCTGCCATCGGCTCCCGAATCGCCGCGGACGGCGCCGCCGCGGCGGCGGCGTCAAATGACGGGTGAAATGAGGCTGTGTCGGCCCGCGGTCACGTATTATCTGCCGCGGCCGGCGAGGCGGAATCGGCCGGCTCGCTCGCCGGCGGAAGCCGCCGTCGGCGCGCTCGCCGCCGGGCGTCCATGGCGCCGTTTCCAATCAGCGCGGGCCCACTGGCTCCGGTTAGTTGGCCGCCCGGCCGGCTCGGCCTCGCCTGACGAGGGCTCCAATTTGGCGGGCGGCTCGTTCCACGGGCTCCAGCCGCCGCTGATCCCGGGCCAGAAATTGGGCGCCGGTGATCGCGGCGGCGCGCCGTACAGGTATTTAATCGCCGTGACCGTCAGAGCCTGCGCAGACCCAAAGCTTTGGACTCTGGCTCAGGCTCCCTCTGCTGGGAGAGCGGATGGAAAGACGACCGCTGCATTACGTTGCAAACAGAAAACGGTTTAACGTAATGCGCGTGCAGTTTACAATTACGTCTGTACTTCAGCCGCATAGAGGTAAGATTCGCGAAACTCCAAATAAAACGTGAGCACCGTCCAGGGGTTTGAACTCTTACTTTTAGAACCTGTCATGGCATACTCGTGTGCTGGATGGTTCTTGCATCAGCTATGCATCCATCCGTTCATAATCCCCAGGCGTTACGACCTTTCAAGTCGATTGCGCCGTGCTACCTGCATCACGTATTTCACTCCCGGGAAATACGGTCCGGAGACGCAAAACAAGCTCACCAACCAACAGCACCACTGAAGCCCCCGAAAGCTTGTACATAATCCTCATGGGTGCCTGGGGTTGTGGAGTTACTCCAGTGTTTTGAAATACGCTCCTTGGGGTTTTCCCACCACGCGGTGGTAATTGGGCACACCCTGCTGACGTCCACCGTCGCCAGCCCGGCATCCGCCGCCGCAAAGCAGCCAACCATTGTCGCCGCAATCTCATCCGCTCTACGTCGTTCCGTGGCCTCACCAAACAGGCCGGCTTTGTCTGATTAACAAGGAGGGGATGACCTGCGCCGGATTAGGCAATTGCGTGTCACGAGTGGTGAGCTGTGACAACAGCTAGAGCCGATTATACTGCAGCCATTTAACGCATGATTAAGTGCGTCGCGCGCTATATATTCACGTTGCTTTTGATAATTCCGCGCCGCAAGATTACGCTATTGCAGCGATGGTTGACTGTTGATCGTGTTCCATCAGCGAATATGGAAATGGTGACCGATTCTAGATTGCGGTTGTTCAGTACCATGGACGAAAAGAACCTGAGTGCCTGAAGCAGCAGAAAAGGAACAGGTGAATTTTCTCTGTCATGTGATATCAAAACAGTTCCGAACGTTAAAAGTTTCTGGTATACATGCATTCAATTCAAATCGCCCGGAAGTAAGAGGTTCTGAGAAAACATGACCTCGCTCTCCTATAATTTTTGTTTACGTCTCACTTTACGCGAGACGAAGAGACATGCAAACACGTATGTTTGACACAAACATGCATGAAACATGCATGTTCGTTATGAAGAGCGAAATGCTGCTTATGTATGGTGGCCTTTCGTGCAGTTTTATGCCGAAACATGTTAAAAAGTTACGGAACAGAGCAGAGGCCTTAGGTCATCCTTCGCAAAGCTTTCGTTATCACGGCCCAGCCACCAGGAAAGGGACTTGAAATACCTTCTATGGTATCATGGTATGCTGCGGCACACAGCTAGACAAAAGTCCGGTTCTTTGTTTTCCTTTTCCGACAGCGTTTCTTCACTTCATGTAACCCTTTTCGACATAACACAAGATGAAGCCAATATTCCTCACTTCCGTTGAATATTATGCGTCAAAACTTTCATCGGCTAGTGTGATTGAGCCTAAAAGCATGAGCTCATTATGCCGGCCAACTTTTGGGAAAGAAGCACGGATGGGTGCCCTTGCCTCTTCGCTCACGCACATGTGGCCGAAGTTGAGCTTCACTGACGCATTACGACCAAACTTTCTTGGTCTTTTAGCACGTCTTTCTCTCTCTCTGAAATGATCGCGTAGTGTGTGGGCAAAGTTAGCCAAAATCCCCTTCGCCCCGTCGAATTAATCGACCCTCCTGGCGTTGTCGTGTGCATCAGTCGCTGTTTAGTCAAGGTCACTATATGCTCGCTTAACCCTATTCCCGGCAGGGGGGGGGGGCTGAATCCGCCCCCCCTCGGGTTTTTTGCTTGCCAATTCCAGGCTTTTTAACGCAGCTTCACGAAACTTGGTGACTTTTCCTAGCTATTCTTTCTACGTGCTGTGACAAAATTTCCAAAATTCTGTTTTGCTCAGGGGCGGAGCCAGGCAACGTTTTTGGGAGGCACCTCAGGCCATTTTTGGCCATGTTGAGGGTAGAAGAAAAATGTCTGCCAAAAACAGAGTTTTTAAGATAGAACTTAAAACTTTAAATGGATGTATAGCTAAATACTTGGGCAATGTGCACACAAAATTTTGTTTGTCTGAGGTCAATTTGCAAGGTCAGGCCAAGGTCAAATTCAAAATTTGTTTTTTCGCAATAATTTCGACGCCGTTCTTTTAAATGCCAAACCCGGAATATATATGACGTAGAAAGGTGCCTTCTACTTGTGTACCAAGTTTCAGCCTGATATCAGGTCAGGTCACGGAGCTATGACCTAAAATGTCAGTGCGCGTACACTATATCGCAATAGCCATAAAATGAAGTTTTTGAAATAGAGTAAATTCAAATGATTGAAAACGTTTACAGATAATATTAAATGCACACGAGATCATTCCAAGTGACCCCAGGGTCACTGGAGGTCATTTAAGGTCAAAGGTCACAAGTTGATCTGAGAAACGTGTGACCATGGCAGTTCCCCCTTTTTCATGTCCCTGGCACCGCCTATGCTAACATCATACAAACATTGTAATCCGATTTGTACTTCTTTGGTATAACATGACTAGCAGAAACCAAAAAAAGGTGTTTGCCTCTTTTGTTCATTCAGTTGTTAGAAAACTAATCCTCCCATTTTTGAAACCCTGTGAACGCCCATGAATTTTTTCAAAATTTCAGATTTGCGGACCCATGTTAAAAGCCCTGTTTATCATCTCTCGATTGATGCCAGTTTCATCGAAATCGGTCCATAAACAACGGAGGTATAAGAAGTTGAAAAGTACCCCCATTTTGACATTTTTACCCCCCTGTATCCACAAATTTCAAAATTTTGAAAGCTTCTTCTTATAAAAATGTAGTTCACGTCACGGCGAACCGATTGTCGTTTGTTGCGATGAAATCGGACAAGTAGTTCTCGAGATCTCAGGGGGGGGGCCGAATCCGCCCCCCCTGCCGGGAATCGGCCATACCGTCTAGCCCTCCGGGAATAGGGTTAAAATTTCCACCTGTTGTGTTACTGTAGATAGAATAATTTCGTTGTTTTAAGAACGGTCTTTTTGCGCGATTTTGACATTGTTTAATTTCGTAATTTGTTGTCCCTTGCGTTCCTCTATTTGCCTGCTTCGTTCTATCTTTTGTGATGGTTTCGAGCAAGAACCGTTATATTTTTTTTTTGCAACTGTGCCAGCAAGCTTATGCTTGATTCCATTTCTAGCGGAATCGATTCCCACTTAGATTCATGGTTCGCTGAATCGATTCTGATTCTCACTTAAAGCACACCTGCAGGTGTGCACAGCCGTGTGATTCAACTCCGACTTCCGAATTTATCAGCGGAATCGATTCCGATTCTGATTCTGGCTGGGATGGAACTGGTTCCGGAGTCATTCTGATTCCGACTTAATCGAGCATAAGTGTGCTTTCCGGACATCTTGGCAAGGACGTTCCATGCACGAGAATGCTCGATTAAGTTTAACCCTATTCCTGTATCCATAATGTTAATACGCATTTCCGTACGGGGGGGGACATACCTATTCGAGCCCCCGACATCTCTAGAACTCCCGTCTGATTTGATGGCGAGAAACAACAATTGATACACTATGACGTAAGATACATTTTTATAACAATAAAATTTGAAAACACAGGCAGGGCTGGACACAGAGGGGCAAAAAACAGAAGTCTTGTTTCACTTGTTATTGCTCTTATGTTCATTGGACGATTTTGATGCAATTGACATGCGTTGAGAGGTGATGAACTTGGACGTTTTCCTTTAGTCCAAATGTTTAAAATTTGGAGAAAATTTACTTGTGTCCACAGGGCTTGAATGGGAAGGATATTTCATTTCAAAACTGAATGAGCATAAAATAAAGAATAAGCGTTTAAAATGTTATGTGGGCTTTTACTAGATATTTTATAGCTGATAAGTTCAAATCCTATTACATTGTTCGTATAATGCTGGCACAGGCGGCGACAGAGTCATGAAAACGGCGGTATATTTATGTCATGGTGGTATATTTATCAGTCAACTCATGACATTTGACCTTAAATTACCTCAAATGACCTCAGACTTACATTGGTTGAGTTTATTTCGGTGTGTGAAAGTGCTTCCAATCATAAGAATGGACTAAACTTCTGAAAATCCTTTTTTGTAATCGTCATGGTATACGGCACGCACGGATATTTTAGGTCATACCTCCGTGAATCGATCTGACATCGATCTGAAACTTGAACCACAGTCATAGGACTGTGTGATGTGCTGAGCTACATGTAACTCGAAGTTTTATTTAATAATATCCTTAAAATATCCACATAACAGCGACTTTTGGCATTCCACCTTGATATCACGATGTACAATGACTTGAGGTCAACAAAAACGTTTTGTATTTTTGGCCAATTCTTTATGTCTTTTCTCATATCAGATTTCAAATTCTGTCTTCAGAACTCGCCCAGCCATTTTCTTTTTACCTTCAATAGTGCCATAAATGTCCTGAGGTTCCTCCCAAAAACGTGATCCGGCCCCGCCCTTGGTCAAAATGAAATGATGAAAATTCGAGACGATAAAAGAAAGAAAAGTACGCAATTGAATAAAAGATAAGGAAATTGACCAGATTTTCTGAAGCTGCTCAAAAATCCTGGAAATGGCTAGCAAAAAAAAAGCCCGAAGGGGCTTCTACAGTCCCTCTGCGGGACAGGGGTTAGGTAGCCTGTGAGTTTCCTTTCGTTGTCTGAGACAGAAAGGATTACGAACACATATGTTTGCAAGTGGTGCAATTTCTGAGCAAGTTTTTGCTTGGGTCTGATCAAACCCTTCAGGTACGATTAATGAAGCTGACATTTGACATCAACATTCATCAAAATGTACTCATATGCCAGTTCCCTCAAAAAACAAACGAGATGTAAGCGTAGGTGACGGACGTCTCGTGACTTCCATTCGTACCACCTCCTATTCTCGATTTACCCAGGGCAACGGGTCAAATGGAATTGAAAACCCGTCCGCCCTCGCCGAGAGCGACTTCTCGGCGCCCGCGGCCATCCCGTTGGCAGCACGCGCTGCTCCCCCGGGACCGAAACCCCATAACCCGGCCAGTGCTTCAGAACAAACAAGTTACCGCCGCCGGAGCCGGAGCGGCCCTGAGCGGCCCTGCCCGGCCCCGCGCCACGCCGCCTCCGCGCAGGAAATACCGCAGACTCCAACTGTCCGGATCCGGAGAAAGGCGGAGGTGACGGCGTTCCGAGGCGATGCAGGCCGAACAAGGCCAGAGGGAAGTGTGAGGAGAGGACAGAGACTTATGGAGGACATGGTTCGCTCGAGCCGGGGGCGCGAGCTTAGTGCGTTAGTTCCATTTTGCAGGCTGGCCGACAGAGACGACTTTCTTTGAATAATGGTCTCTCGAGACGCATTCGCGCAGACAACGGCTTCGTCCCTGACAGTGATGTATCAGCGGGACTGGAAGCGAATCATAAACTTGCTAGGATGGCCTTTTCATTGTAGATGTCCTGCTTAGCTTTAATGCAGTAACTATGGACACACTCCAATTGCAGAGCTACGCAAAGCTGTGGTTCAGACTGCTAGTTCTTCAGGACAGTGGAACAGTGTTGAGCGTTGTTGATATGTGCCAAGTCATCCAGCCGGTGTAGTTTGTTAAACGTGCTGGACAGCTTTCAGAAAGGGAGAAAGAGAGAGAAGGAGAGAGAGAAGGGGGAGATAGAGAATGCCCTCTGCCATGGTGGCTGGGCTCCCGTGATCTCACGTAACATTTGTCTTTCACTTATCACCTCGCCAGTTGGCTCGGCCCGTCGGCGATGACGTCATCGTGGGCTGTGGTACGTGAATCAAACGGTGATGAATGGTAAACATATGCCGGCCGGAGATGTTTGTGCACGTGCGCCCCGACTCAGCTCAGGGCCTCTTTGGCGGCCCGTGCGGCTGTTTTGGTTCGGCGAATCATCATCAGCCACATTAGCGGCGTTTTAGCGTGACAGCTTCCTTGCAGGTTCATCGTGCAGGAGCGTTCCTTCGCCGCCCATTCGAAAGAATGCAGGAGGCTGAAATATTCACGGCCCAGGCTGACGACATGCTCCATCAAGCTGCCGCCTGTTTAAAACGGCCCGCCTCCTGATTCCAGGCGCTGTGTTCCGATAAGGCCCGTATGCAACATTAGCGAGCAAATGCGCCGAAGTCGGGGAGGTTCGTCGTTTTGCAGCGGTCCGACGGCGGCGTCGGAACGTCAGGCTGTCGGAGGCCGGCGCGCCGCCGCCGCCTGCTGCCGTATTCTGCCGCCATATTTCCGACACGATTAGACGTTAATCTGCGGCGCAGCGAGACGGCAGAGGTGACAACAATGTAGTTAATTACCTTGGCGTTTCATTAACCGAAGATGGGGTCGCCCCGACACGCCGCGAGCATACAGATAGCCTCGGGGGGGGGGGACCTGGCACCAGCGGGCGAACGCTGCGTGAGGCGTGGGCGAAAGCCAGCTCGTCCGCGGACGGATGCTGCATGAGGCTGGTTGGGCGATGGGAATTGGTTGAGATCAGAAATGACATTTTGTGAAAACGAAGGAATGTGTTTGATAGGCTGTTCGACAGCGTTACCGCCCAAAAGGTTAAGTTGCCTATGGTTTAAAATCACGTACTTGTACATTAAAATGCACTCAGAACGATTATAAAACTGTGTGGGTAGGGGTGAGTCAAGAAATGAAAGAGATGTCGCATAATCTTGTGCGCTCCCTATCACTGACAGTACAGCGCAATCTGTTTGAAGGGTAATTTCGACACTGAGTGCTCCCAGTTCATCATGGGGACTCAAATCAAATAAGAGGAGGTCCAGGCTCTCTGAAAAGAGTAAAAAGTCACCCCTGCTTGGGAGCGTGTTGTCCTTTCCGTCAAAATTCTCCATCTGATAGACTGATAGGATCAACGCTCTTTCTCGCGCCTGAGGTGCAAAATATACGGATGGTCTGATATCGCAGAAAACTGGCATCAGATGGGGCACGGAATCGCTCTGCGCCACGGATGTGAGTCACTCGCACGATGCGCGAAGCCGAAGAGCGGCGTCGGCAGCCGGCGACCATCGTGACAGGGTCCGCCGACGCCGGACCCGCCCCGCCGTATCGACGACAGCGCGCCGCCGAGGAATGCGGCCCGCCAGGAAATGCGCGCCAGCCGCGGGGTGTTGCAAGCGCCGGCCGACGGCGCCGCGGCGCTAAGCCCTCCAGGGGGCGCCGGCCGGGGCGCGGCGCAGTGACCCGCCGCCGGCCGCCGAACCAGCCGTGAAATTCAGAGCGCCGGCGCGGCTCAGCGTCGTCGTTTGGCGGAGCGCGGCCGCCGCTCGGCGTAAGGCGGCGCGGAATGTGGACTTATTAACGCGGCGGCCCGGCGCGCGAGCGTTAGCCGGGGATTACGCGGCGGAGTCGCGTCAACCGTCGCCACGACACTGCGTCTGACGGGCGCCGGCGCGTCTCTGGACCGCGTGGCGGTCGGCGGTGGGCGCTCAGCGACGACGGGGGATGAACCGTCCCGCCGCGGTCGGATCGGCCACTTCCGCTGCCCTGCGAAACCAGACTGGCTATGTCCGAGCAGACTTTCACAGCAGCAGGCACAGACACTCGCAGACATTCTCGGTCTCGGCACTCCGCGCCACTGTGTCCCGTCCAGGCTAAGGTCACGGCCTGCCTACAGAGCGGTAGGCCAGAACGCGGATATCGCTGGATTGCGCTGATACGTGGCATGCACCTGGTCAAACATGCACAGCTTGTCAAACCGTGGATCTTTCAGCAGGCTCTGTGAGTAAAAGTTTGCTGTACGGTGTGTGGTCGTGTAGGCTGAGTTCACTCAGTCACGACGCCACGTCTTTCCCCATGTGTCACGTTCGCTGCAGACAACGAGTAATGCTGTGGTTGAAAATCGTGCGATCGTTGATTGATGGACAAAGAACAGCTGGCGCCTGTCGACGTCCGTCCCGACTTCAGCAGACTTGCTATTTAGCTCTCTGCTACATGCTCAAACTGGAAATGTTAATCAATCGCTCTTTGTACAAACGTGTGAAAGGCTGTCCTACTTGCATTCCAGATTTGAAAGCGATTCCCTCGAATTAAAAGCAATAAAAACTTAAGAGAAAATTTAAAAGCAAATCCTTCGAGGACCAGCTGAAGAGCAGATAATGCATCACCGCCAGATCTGTATCCGTCAGTGCTGTTCGAGCTTCTGTTGCCTGTTGCCTGATGAAGTCAATACAATATGAATTTAGACAGAGAGAATACAATATCACTCAATTAAATTCCGGTTGCATGTCTACTACGCGAATGCAGGAATTTGCCTGTCGTGGTGGATCCTTGGAAAGCTTTTGTTCGTGAGCGGATTTGGCATTTCTTTGTTTTTTCCGCCACTGAGGAAGAGATCAAGGAGTTTACAAGAAAGGATACGCCTCCCCGATTAATTTTAATGCCATAAACCTTCTAACCGAAATGCAGTGTCGAAGAAAGAAGCAGAAAGCGTTGTACGTGTTCCACGTAGGTTCGACTTCATCTTTGTTTTACCGCTCGTTTTCTTTCGTAGTAACTTCCACACTTAATCCATTATCTAGGCACAACTCGAATTAGAGCGAAAGGAAACCAAACCGAACGTGTAAGATAAGACCACTGAGAATGAAGCAACAGAACGCGCCACCCCGACCAGCTCCTTCGAAATCTGTTGTTTGCTTTTGATATGTCCACCCTAATATAACCCATCTGGGCGTCTGTATTTGTAGAGGGGCGAGCCATTAATCTCTGCTGACGGTTTCGTGCAGCCCTCCTAGCAGGGGGGGAGGGGACTGGAGGCCCGCACGGTGGCGCCACGAAGTTGTTTACCCGGCTGTATACAGCTGACCTCGCCCGGCCGTGAGGCCCAATATAGCCGACACCGCTGGCTACCGGGGCCCGTGGGTCCCGGGTCCCTACGGCCCGAAACCGGCGGCTTTTAACTTGGCCGCAGACAAAACACAGCAGACCACGAACGACCGGAGACGCGGCGCTTCCACCTCTGCACGGCCAAGAGGCGCCTGCTGCCCCATCCGCCGGCGAAACAGGGGACGCGCCGCCGCCGCGGTGCCCATCAGTCCCAGTCATCGTGCGCCCCTCAGGCGTCTGGATCCTGTCCCGCGCTCGGGACGGGCGGCTCGCCGCCGATACCGAGAAAGTCGGCCGTCAAAACGGTGCATCGAACATGCCGGTGTTTATACGCGACTAATGTAGGTTATCGAGAGGCGCGGACAGTGTGGACAGAGAGCATCGCGGGTGATGAAAGGCGCGATGTTTGTCGCCCTGCAGCCTGCCTGTTTATCGTCTTGGCCGGTCCTTAAATAAACAGAAGCCGACCATCATTACGGCCAAATGACTTTATGGAAGGCGCTTGAGATGACGGATAAATGATAACGTACTGGACAAGAGAAACATTAATTAACAGGCGTGTCGCTGGGATCTCGCTCTCGGGCGACGATTCAGGGGCGAGGCGAGCACGCTCCGGTCAGGGCGTGCTTCTCTTTCCCGGAGATGTTTTTGAGGATTCCATGGCAACAATACGGGCTTGCATGAACGTTAAGCTGGTATAAAAATACCACAAAATACAAAAATGATCTTCTTCCTTTTAAATCCTCCGCCACTAAGTCGGTCACGCCTAGGTCTGGACAGACTTACGGATACGGGCCGATGGACATGAAAATCCTTCAGCTGAGAACTCGCATGACATTGCACTGCAACCATGAAAGAGCCTTGTCAGGCTGAGGGGACAAGGACTCGGGTATCAGATCTTCTGGTCGCGGGCTCAGAATCGACTCGTTTAGGCGCGATTTAGGCGCGACTCAGACTGGGACTAGGACTCGGGCCTTTTCGTCTCGCATTCTTTATGGGAACCAGTTCCTATTTTTAGACGGAGTCCGGCCCTTGGACGCGACTTTGGAATCATCAGATAAGAGGGACGTCGAATCGGACTTAGAAGCTGACTCAAGGCATAAGGACTCAGGTTGGGAATCAGATGTCCTGGACTATCTTGTCTCAGATTGTCCTGGACTCAAACCCAGGTCTGGCTGTAACGCAACTGCCCGGTCTCAGAAGAAAGCCCACGCCGCACGCATACTCCGGAGCACGCGCTCGGTGGGGCGTGGCGTCGTAATCCAGGGTGTCGGTGTGAATCCTCCGGCGCCCTCGCCCGCCTGCGGACGCATAAATCTCTCCAGGGTGCCTCTGGGGAAGAGTCTGACGCCCATCTCATTACGGTCGTCTCCTGGGACCGGACCGAATCAGGGCTCCATCTGGTGCGGCCTGGGCGTGCGGGACACCAGAACTGGGCCGACGGGACCGTAAACGGAGCCCCGAGTCTCGCCAACTGCGGCCAGGGACTTGCCAGCCGGCAACTGGGTCCCGAGACCTGCGGCGGGAGAACTGTGATGACTGGGTCCGCAAACTGAGACCCGAGACCTCAGACGTGAAAACTGAAGACTAAGAACTCCATCCCAGCATTGAGTCGTGTGAGCTGAGAATGGGGGGTGGAGCTCTGTTACCGGGCGCTGAGTTATGAGCCACAGAACGAGGTGCGAATGCTATAGGGCGCTGTCCCAGCAATGAGCCCCAAGAACTGAAGATTGGGGAGTGTAACGTGACCCCTGCGTCCTACGTCACCTGGCTAGAGTCCGAATCTAAATCCTCTGAACTCTGAATCTTTCGGGGCTTCCGCTCTCTGGGCGCACTGAGTTACCAGCGTCCTGTTACGTTTCTTTTATTCGAACTGCGCGCGAGATCAGTAACGTTGCGCAGTGCGTAACAATTTGCTTCTCCATTGAACCTTGAAAATGTGAAGCTTGTGTGTGATCACCAGCAGTTTTATGGACCAATGCCGAAGCTGTGTTTAACTTTACCATCATTACATCATAGACTGCTGCTAGTGGCAGTCTTGTCGTCGCTTTGTTTCTTATTACTCCGGATCAGCGGCCGCTATCCTGAAGTCGCTGTCTCGTCAGTGTCCACGCCGAGTCGACCGGCAGCGCCGACCTCGACGTCCGACGCCGGCCAGCGCCCGCGGACCGTTCGTGCAGCGCCGCTCTCCACGGCGCCCGTCAAGTGGATTGCGTCCATTTGGGCCGTAACGAGGCGGCCGACGACACCGACACCAGATAACGACGGCGGCCGGGCGGCCGTTGCGGCGCCGCCGGCGCGTCGGCGGCGGCGGCCGCGCGGAAACGGGGCGGCCGGCGGCGGCGGCCGCCGCGCTCGATCGGCGCCGCTAATATTAGCGCCGAAATCGCTCTCCGGGGCAGCCCCAGCCCCGCCGCGGCCGCTTCAAGTGTCGATAACGACGGCGGCGTCCCGCGCCGCGGCGACGGCGCGGCCACGCGGGCGGCGCGGGCGGAGGGCGCCGGCCGTCGCCGACGCGGCGGCAGGCGCGGCGGTTTGTTTGCGGTGAGGTCGTTGCATGATCGGAGGATGTCGTTCTCGCGGACGGACCTTGCGTGCTTCGGGGAAGAGAGGGGAGTGGCGGAGGGCAGGTGGGATTGGCTTCGTTGGGTACACAGTTAATTAACTTTATCGTTTCGTGGGCAGGTGCTACAGCGAACAATGACGTCGGGTCCTTTGTGACTCAGGGGTGCAGTGCGATAGTGCGTTGGTAACGACTTGAGAGTGGACGGCTTGTTTTATAATTATCACACATTTGAAACGTCTAACGCATTCCCTGTGTGACGCAGGAACGGAATACTCTTAATTAGCACTAAAGTGGCGAAACAAAGGCAACGTCTAACCAGGTTATGCATTTTTCTCCGAAAAAAGTGCACGAAGCGTCTGGATCTTAAGGTGAAACGGGGTACCTCGCTCGCACCCTCCGTGATTCCCCTTCACGAAAAAATACCCTCCTAGCAGGACCTCGCTACATTCCTCGCTCCACGCCGTCTCCCCCGTGTGCCTCCGTCGGAGCCGGTGCATCCGGCCGGGGCACCAGTGGCTCGCAGGTGCAAAGCCGCCCAGCCGCCGGACGGCCGGCCCGGCCTGTGGCAGGGCGAACGCGCTGCAGCGCCAGTGCTAAACGCCACGCCAACGACCGGCGATCTGCAGCCGATTTGCATTCGAGCTGCTCGCTTTTTCCGATCCAGCTGATCGGCGGTGCCTGCAGCAGCCGGTCGCGCCGCCGCCGGCGGGCAGCGACGCCGGTGACGACACTGTGTGGTCGCGCCGGTCCCGGCAGCCGCTGGAGACCGAGCTGGAGGCGCTGCCGAATCTGTCGGGCCGGGCTTCTTCGCCCGAATACTGGCTTCTTCTGCAAACGTGCGAGAAAGGGTGGCAAGCTGTATCGGGAACGTTTCGCATGTGTCAAAGCCTTGAAGCAGACTGCTCTAAGTGTGCTCTAAGTGTGCTGTAAAACATCAGGTCGTAACTTTGTTCGCACGTTGCTTGCAATGGTTTTTACGGCGATGCAAAACAGCTGTTACATTCTTACAACCAGCTGCGCTATTTCACTGAAAATCATTGGGAGCGGACGACTTCTAGGGTTAATGAGGTGAAACGATACAGCTGTTAATCTGCGACAAACCGCAGCAATATGTTCATATCGTATACATTGGAGAAGTTTTTACTCAATGAAACCTGCATAAAGTTATCTGATGCAGTGCATTTATTTGAAGTCTGTGACAGACGGCGGCACTTCGTTCATGCACCATTAGAACGTTACTGGTCAGACATCACTTTATCGGTTATTCATTTCCATCATCGTCTAAATTGAAAAAACGTGCGTATGTGTTACATCGTCGCTTGTAAGCGATCATTGGGTCAGCAGGGGAAAAACGATTAAAGTTTTTGCGATTGGTGCAAAAGGTGACGACTACTCCGCGTTTTCATTCTCTTTTCTCCATTTCCATTGACGGTGTTTTCCATTCCCATCATTTTTCATACTCTTTTTTAAAGGGAGTGGCGTTCGATAATGCGCACACACACATTTGGCTGCATTTGTGGTCGTGTAAGCATCGGCGGAACGTGGCCGTTCTTATAAGGCTTCGAATAGAAGGGAAACGTCATTTGTTTTATCGTACGCAATACTGGCCATTGGCTAATTTATATATATATATATATATATATATATATATATATATATATATATATATATATATATATATAAATTGTGAGAACGTAAAAAAGAGGAAATTCAAGAAAAAGAGTGGCTCATTTGGAAATTAGCAGACACACTTCCTTGAAGATGTCCTGTAATTCCACTTCACTAACAAGCCATCATGAGACAGTCAGCAGCCTGATCGCGTTTTTTATGCAGTGCACACTTGCTAGTTTCTTATCAGGTTTTCACCCCACGATCTTCACCAGTCGCAAGTTGTTGTGCGCACAACACATCTCACACCGCCAGACCGCAATGGTGCGTGCATTGGATTGCCAATGACCAACAAACAACCGGTGAAAACAACGTGCCGTAGCGACAACTGCGAGAAGTTCTTCTGTGCTGTCGACGGCCAAACACCCCACAACCGAACGCTGCGCTTGTGCAAGAGGCTTGGGGCATATCAAATATCCGCATTGTTTCCCGAGTCTTTCCCACTGCATCTCATTTATTACTATTCATGCATATATCATGTGGGGAAAAACAGACGAGCTGACACGGTCCATGACAACATCATAGGGAAATGGTCACGCGCGGCTTCACCGAGTGCTGAGCACCAGAAGGTAAAACAGATGTCAGTATTGAGTCGAATGGTTAGTGTGACTAAACGCTAAATATACCGGGGTCGGTACAGACTCTAGAGCCGGCCGCTATGCATTCATAATAGTTGTAACACGGACCACTCTCCCGCGTCGCACAAGGCGATCAGCCGCCTCACCACGACGACCATCGGGGTGACCTCGCTGACGAGCCGCCACCGGCTTCGAGCACTGCTTCATTCAAAATACCCTCTTATATATCGAATGCCTATCAATTTCTTACTTGATGCGCAGAGAAACATGCTAGTAAGAGAAAGACAGAGCTTCACTTCAGGGTATGAAAACTCAACAGTGCGACTGATGGACAATAAGCATATGTTTACTGCGATTTGTTTATTAAAAAAAATGAAAAAGTCCATGATAATTGTGTTTAAAATTTGGTAGCTAAATATGCATTTGACACCGTTCTGGCTTAGGCTGTGTCTGCATTCAGTTATTAGTCGTCACGAAAAAATGATTGTTTATCGTAAAATACGCCGAGTAGTCTCTCACTGGAAGCCGAAATTTCTGCACCGCACCGGACGTAAGCCGGTAAAATGACAAAGAACAATTCCGAAAACTCTTTTAGGGTCAGTGGAGGAAGAAAACGCTGGACTTCGAAAAAGATGGAAAAGCAGCGATTCCATACCACCGTTCCGTTTTCCTCATACCGAGGCAATGCTGCTCCTAACATCACGCGCAGCGTAGTTATCACTAATCACCGACCGAAAATGCAGCGATCTGCGAATTTTCCATTTGATCGTTATTCAGAAACGATGAAGAGCAACCTCAGCAGACCAGTAACGATTCAGATGCTGGTATGATCGGCGACTTCACTCATAGATGGCGTTAGTGAGGGGGCTCGGGAGCTGCGCCGACCCCGAAGTGTGACGAGATACCATACTAACCACGAAAATCCGCCGGGCCTGATACTTGCGCAATAAACTGCGGAGGTGGAAGCCATTGAAGCTCAATCTTCCGACCGCAGTAGCCGAATGGATGACGTGTTGATTAAATTACGGGTTCTGCAGGCTAATGGCAGGCTCGACACCGCCAATCGCCGAAAAATTAGCTCTCACGCAAAACCGCCATCAGTGGGCACCGCCACCACTGTGCGCAGCGTGTGGCACGAAGACAGGGGCCTGCATGCGTGCGTTGCGTGCTAAATACGCAGCGCTTAGCGCTCTTTAATATACTTATCGAAGCCGACAGCTTTCGACTGCCTCTGGGCGTGATTAGGGTCTTTTCGCGTGCCGTCCTTCTCTTCCTCGGGCTCGTTATTTTGGACCTTTGCCGTTGGCTTTGGCGCAGCTGTGTCGGGCGTTTTAATGAGTTACCCATCAGATCGCCCCCGAGCTTAACGATCAAAGGCTTTGCGCGCCGTAAGGGTATTGAGTTCCCCGCTCGACTGTTCCAAAGGCAAGCAATAGCTCTGGCATTGACTCGATATGACGGCTATCAAAATGAGGTCCAAATTTTACGACCGCCCTTCAGGAATACTGCATGCGATATTCGAGGCTCTATGGCCGTACTACATTTTTGTGTCGTTTATGTTGACTTTCCGTTCCTAAGGCTCCGTATAATGGCATGGGCATGCACTTCGATACGCTTTATGCTAAATGCTTGTGTTACTTTGCGTCATTTTCATCTCCTTGTCCACATGAGTTTAATTTATTATATATTTTGTGGGTTGATGATCTGTGGGTATTTCATATTTCCTACCCAGAATGTACAGCAGGTTCTACCTGGATCTGCTGGAGGGAACTTTACTTGCCACCCGTACCCACCTACTCCCGAAACATTATCGCCATTCTGCTCGCGACAGTTTTGTCGTCTTCTAATACAAACCGCGTGCCATGCCGTAAACTGTACTCAACCACTCACTGCGACAAATGCTATATCGAAACAATACCACTCCCTGAGAATTATGATATACACTCCGTGTATACCACAATTCATTACGACTATGCAGTGGCGGTCCATATGATTCGCCGTCATAGTTTGAGTTTCCCCTGATAAATTGCCTCAAGGTCTCTGGGCAAATGTTAGCAGTCTCGTTGGTTGGTTGGTTATTGGGGCTTAGGGGCGCACCGACTACAAGGTCATTCGGCGCCCATGTTAGCGGTCTCAAGAACAACTTAAACAATGAAAGCATTATTTCGTCAGGCGTCTTTCGACCCTGCTACTTCAAAGTCGTTCAATAGGTTGCCATAAATGGAATCTCCATTTGCCCAATGTAATGCTGCTTTTGCCACAGGTTTTCCGTTCCGCTGTAAGTATCGGCACAGCGTTGCGACTAGACAGCTGTAATACGTCAGCGGCAGGAGGCTAATGACGTCTGCGGACGTTACGTCTTTGCAATGCGTGTGCTTCTGTACGATGTAACGTTCACAAAGATGGTGCGCAAATAACAAAGCTCTGGTCGTAATTACAGCGGCTGAATGGCTTTAATTAACTATGAATTTTTGTAGTCTTCGGGCTTATTATAATCTTTTATTCATCCACGTCTGACGTCAAGCGTACTTAATACAATGTGGGTTTCTGGAATGACCTAATGACCACGACAAAGCGCATTAGCGGTCCCTGTCTTCCAGCTCCGTGTGTTGCGCAGTATCTCAATCGGGCTGAAACACGAGCACGCTTCGGCCTCCCGAGTTTCCGAAACCGAAACCTTCCCGGCCGTTCCGCCTCGAGCGCGCCGCGAAATTAAGCCCCGCGAAGGTTGGCGAGACGTCTCGTTTTCCTCGCGCTCTTTCCGCGCGAGGCGGCGCCCGGAGCTGCCGCAAATAGAGGCGCGCGGCCGGGCGCCGACGCGAGCTCGCCGCCGGCCGGCGCCGATCCATCGACGCCGCGCTGACTAATTAACCTGTCACCGGTGACGTCATCCGTCACGGCGCGTCATCGAGGCGTCATCGGCGGCGCCGAGCGGCGCCGGAGGTGTCGGCTGGTGGCGCTGACAGCGCCGGGGACCTGCGGCACTGATCGGTCGTGCTGGAGAGGCTGCTGAAGGCGACGCTCAGCGTGCGCAACGGGTCCGCGTATCTGTCTGTCGGTATGATTGCAGCTTCGTGCAGGGCTCGCTTTTCGTTCGCCGTCTTTGATGCAGCAGGATGAAGAGATATGTGTCACGGAACGAACGCGAAATCAGTTTCAGCATTGTCTTTTCTCTCAGGCACCACGGAAGCAAGTTTTCTTATATAAGATAAACGTGAAATGAATGTCACATAAATTTAGGTGCGGGTCGTGTATGGCACATACTGTCGTGCGTCGGCAGGGCGGCTCTATGCATTTTGGATGAGGCCACGCCGCGACCACCCTAAACAAAACATCTTTTACCCCCACGATGACTCACGCGACACGAACGTGCCAGTCTGCGACACAAAACAACAGGGGCGGTGGCGGCCACCTCGTCCTCTGCGGACGAGCCGGCGCGGGACAGAACAGTCGAGAGGCGCAGCCGCCGCTCGGGTCCGCGTCGACAGCCGGTTGCCGTCGGCCGGCGTCCGTCGCGTCGCGACCAGGCGGCCGTGACCGTCGGCGATCGGACCGCGCGGCAGCGACGTCCGCGGCCGGAGCCGCCGTCGGGCCGTCCGCGAGAGGAGGAAGCGGCGGCGGCGGGGACAAAGGCTCGTTCTCGGCGGCGGCCGACGCCCTCCTCGCGGCTCGGCCGGTGGCCGTCGGAAGGTTCATTAGGCGGACCTTCTTTACGAGCCGCCGCGGCGGCCGTAGCGTGCTCGGCCCGGCCGCGGCCGTACAAACACGCGGCGCCGTCGTCGGCGCCGTTAGCGCATGGCGTGCCGCGGCGGCCAGCGGCGCCAGGAATGCCCGCTCTATCGGGACCGATATTTGATCCCCAGGTCATTAGCGCCAGACGTCGCCGGCCAGATACATTAAAGATAGCCGCACGCTGCCGGTAATATCCAGCCAGCTATTTGTTCAAACGCACCGAAATGCCCTGAAATAGGCGACCGGCCCGATCACGGCGATAGGACTCGGGCGAATGTCATTGTCCGGACAGAGTCCGTCGCAGTTCAGCTGGTGCACGATGAACTGACTTTTCGGCAGAACTGAGTCGTGCTCATATCATCTCCGGGGTAGTTTGAATGCGAGATGTCCGATGCTCAGGCGCGTATTGTCCCATCCGCGTGGATCGGGCGGAGGCTGCTCAACTACGCCCATTTCCTCAGAGACCAGCTTCCCGGCAGTGTCGACGGAAATGAACTTTGTTTAAATGACTACTTCGCTCACTTTTAACAATGGCCACTTGACTTTCAGAGAGGGTTTTCCAGAGTTTCGCCCGACTTTCGGTCTTCAGACTTACAGTATGCAAACGCTGCCGACACTTGCGGCCCTTCGCCGACGGTCGCCTGAGGGCGTTCTCCCCGTCTCTCCGCCTCCGCCGAGACTGGAAACTCGAGGCTATCAAATGATCAGGGCGGCGGCCGGCCGGCGCCGAGCGCTGGTGCCCTTTTTTGTCGGGGGCTCGTCTCCGGAGGTCCGCCGGTCGGAGCCGCGCTCTCCGCCCGCCGTATTATCGGCCCGCTAACGATTCCCGGCGCCGCTAATTGACGCCGCAGACGAATGGCAAGTGACACGACGAGAAGGCTCAATTTCGCGGGCGTCGCCGGCGCCGCTCGGCCGTATCGACGCCCTCGGACGGGCTGACCGGCCGCCCGACCCCTTTCTAATTACTCTCGATTTCTGACTAATTCGGCCCCTCCCGGCCGGGGCCGGGACTCGCCGGCCGGCGGGGAGCGGACCGCCTGCGATCTGGCAGGCATTGCGTGGAGGAGGCCAGCTCGCCGGCCGCCGCCCCGCGGCGCCGGCACGCGATCCAGAGGAGTCATCGGGCGGATGGTCCCACGCAGGTGCTAGGCGCAGGAGCTATTCCCGGGGACGCCGCGGATGCCGGGCAGAAATAGTGAGCATTGCCTGTCGCTAGTGATTATCTGGCTCGACTCACAGGCGGCCGTGTCCGGACATGCTCCGAATTACAGGAAACGAGATACGACAGCTCAGGTATATAATGTGACAGACCTGCGGACACTGACTGGTTCTGTCCGAATACGTTTCGGGACCCTCCGGCGTAAAATAGTGGATATGAAATTTGTCGGCATGTATAAGGATTACAACGCAGTTTCCCTAGTGCTACATGTATAATCATGATCCTGTGTCATCTAAGCCAGCACGGAAACTCGAGTGTGGAAGTTTTATCAATGAAACTCTTCATCTAGAAAAGAGACAATGAGTCTTTTTGCGTCTCCCACCAGTGGCAAATAGCAGCCACGATAATCCTGAATGTGTTAACAATAACCTTGCTCATGCTCGCTTTCACCGAAACTGACTGCGTCGTATGTGCGTGGAAAATCTGGTTTGGATGTTTGTCTACTCTGGATTTGATATGGCCTCAGTGTCTGGCGAATTCTGTTGCCAACACGACTTCACAGGTCGCGACTCCGTCCAAAACTACATAATCTCAATATGCAGCACCTCTTTTGAATAAAGTTCATGCTGGCGCTTCCCGACTCGATACTACGTAAAGCACTAGTGTTGCAGGCCTGCAACATTAGTGCCCGACTTAGTAACGTATCCTAACTGTGTTATCACTTGCGTGGTTTCCGTGGTTCTCCGTAGTGAAAGAGCATCAGTTTTTTTGTTTGTTTATTGCCAAACAAAGTGAACCGTTTTTTATTATATAAATAGCAACTGAGCAAGAAATAATTAGTCGATCCACATCATGAAGTAGCTTTCAAACAGTAGTTACCGTTTCGAGGGCGGTTTGGCGTAACCGAGCATATTTTCAGAGTATTCTGTCCTCGACCACACAAAGTGGATGAGATCGCCGTACATAAAAGTTGGCCCTAACTACATTATCTCACGCGCTAACTTTTTAGAGGAAGCGTAAACAAGATGATGAGCCTGAAAAAGACAAACGAACAGCTGATGCGGCGGGGACAGGGCGTCGGTTGGGCTAAGTTAAACAGAAGTGAGTCTCGCCTGCCAGATTTCACGCCACGCGAATTTTTCGCACAGAGTTATGCTCAATCCAAACCTCATCATCCCGAGTAGATGGAACGGCTTTGCACGCGCGTATCCACGGGTCTGTTCATCATCCGTGGTCGGTCCAATAAACGCCAGGGCGGTGAACTCGGACAGGATAGGCGACGGCCTTGGAAACTTCGCCACCGTCCGTTCCGTAAAATATCGATCCCGGGACGACCGTCGCGGCCGCACACTCGGCTCGAACCACACGCTCGTCCCGAAATCGCCCCCCCCCGTCGCCGGCGGCTCGAGCACCGGCCGGGGGGGGGGATCGGCGAGCGAGGCCGAGTCGCTATCAGGCGCTGCCCCTGCGATTCCGTCCACCCGGCCGGCCGAGTGACGCGGCGACTAATCGAGAGTGAGCCGCCCGCTCGGACGTGAGTAGGATAATGAGGACGTGACAACGGCCAACAGGGACCGCCAGACGGCCGCTCCACGCTCAGAGGTCGCAGCACGGGGCGGCAGAGGTCAAAGAATAGGTCAGCCGAGGTCAAGGGCTGGCAGCAGAGGTCAGGGAAAAGTTTAGCAGGCTCAGATGGCTGGTCAGTAACTGTTAGAGTTCGCGTCAACAAAGGCCAGCTGGACAGATGGGCACGTAGCACTCAGCGGAACAAGTCAGCAGTGGCCAGCTGGAATCGGAGAACCCACGGACTTGGTAAAGTCAGTGAGCGGCGCAGAAGAGCCACCTGAGGCTAGGCGGAATGCAGGAGAGCCTGGGGTTTTGGCCAGCATCTGTCACGAATGGATTCAAAGTTGAAACAGCGCTCCTATCCCCATATCCTATCCCCACAACCTCAGAATCGGCGATTTTGTCCCGTGTTTTCCCCCTGAGTAAAGTACAACTGCAATCTACGGACGGTCCTCGCCACCGGCGGACCCGTCCGTGTCGCCGGCGGACCTGTGTCGTGAACCTGCCGGCGGCCCGGCGACAGTCCCCCACGTGTTTCCGCCGCCTGGAACCGGTCGCCGGCCGCGCGGATGACAGTCGCGACGCCCGCGAACGTCGCAGCGCGCGTCTTTGAAGCGGGCGGCATTGACGCTGCCAGATGCCGTCAGCGGCGGCGCGCAAGGGGGCGACAATCCCACAAGATTGCAGTTGCGCAAAGCCCGCAAAGCGGCCGGCTATTTGGACTCATTGCGACACTGACGAGCCTGTTTTCATTTTCACGCCGCGGAATTTATGAGGTGCTTTGTGACGTCGCGCGAACGCAAAACCCGCGCTCGCCGGCCGAGCGTCTTAGCCGCGCGAACCGCTCGAGTCAATGGGTCCCGATTTAGAAGACGAGTGCCTTCTTTCAGAAGAGTTAGCTTGCTCGTCTCGGGCCACAAAAGTCAGCCAACAAGGATAAATTTGGTGGCATTAACCTTCCGACTGAGCTTGTTTGTTTGTCTTCGATGTGCGCGAGCTGGATCCGCACCCAGCAGTTTCGCTGATTGTCCACCATCTAGCGCTGTCCTCTTTTAGCGAGGAACGAAGTCATGTTGTTTACTCAGAACGGCAGAAGCACGAGTGGAGAACATCCAAATTACAACACAGATCGCTGCACCTTTGCATTGTTGTTAAGCCATGCGACGTGCTTGAGAGCTGTACTGCGCCACGCGCGCTCGCACGAGCAATCTGATAAGGTGCGTTTTCACATCTGTCTTCCTGTCATCCGCAAATGTGAGATTGACAACTTTCTTGGAAGTGCATGCATTGGAGCGTGACCAAGATAATTCATATCTAAACAAAAAAAAACATTTTTGGAGAGCAGGGCCATTTTTTTTTAGCCCGAAATTAGATAACAAAGATGTTACTATCACCAGCAAAAATAATGACAGATTTGGTCACTACTGGTTCATGCGCCTCCGAATATTCTCCAAAGACTGCTGTGAGGTTCAAATGGCGATGACACCATCAGGTGAACTCAGATTAGAGACTCTCGTATGCGTTTCCTTCACATGATTTCCTTTGAACGTTGGCCATGGATGTTAGCCGAGTTAATTCAGACAAGGCCCAAGGCAATTTGCAAGTCTTTGTCCAAGTCGCCATGCTTCTGGAAGTCTGATCGAAGTTTGATAGCGTTACATGCTTAATAATGGTTTATTCTGGAAGAAAATCGAATTTACCCTCAAATTTTAGTTGGCCTGGGGCGAGTCGTTATTGAATTACCTCTCCACCGACGGACCCGGCGGGATCCAGCGAAACAATACGAATTCACCGCCCAAAATCACACGGCTCCGACGGGCCGCTAATCGGTTTATCCCAGTCGGCCCGCCGCGGTCGCGTGGGTCCCCTCCCGGCCCGGTGGGACCCACACCCAGCTCTGGCGCCGGCCGCCGACGGGGCGCGGGAGAATCGTGACCGCCTGGTAACGCTGATAGTCAGGGGTGTGGCGGCCAGCGGCAGCACGTGCCGCCGCGCGCCAGTCTCGGCTTAGGTGCACTTGTCGGAGCTGTTGTTCACTGCCGGGATGTCAGGCCCTTGTCGGTCTTAGAGGGCTGTGAACTAATCTCGTTGAATGCAAGTGGTGGATCTTTTGTGGTTCTTTTGGAAGTCGAGTGCTTTGAGTTGGAGGTGGGCACAATGGAACATTGCCCTCTAGCGGCATCTGCTGTGACCATTTGCTATTTCCTTTTTTGGGCAAACATCGTTCATGAGAGAAACGCATCACTCATTGTCTCGGAAAATGTAGCGCTTGTTCGTCATTTAGTCCACTATAGACGTCGAACGCGATTCTAAGCCTAATAGTGATGATTTATATATAAAAAATAACAATTTGACATATTTCCGGAACAGCAGCATTGTATCGCAACGGACGACGTGGCAACCAGCAAGCAAACAATGTGAAACAGATGCATAGGGCCGTTTCCTACATAAGAGATTATCAATTCCATATGTTTAAAATTGCACAAAGAGTGCTTGTCTGAAGTAGCGTACAAACACTGCAGTAAAAATCTAAGTCGGATTTTTGCATCTGTTTTCATTCCTGTCAGGCACGCAACAACGCACTTGCAATCCGAAGGAGCAATTAGGAAGCTAACCGTAATGCTTTCCATCTGGCCAACTCCCTACTGCGTGGCCAGAGCATCGCACTGCCGTACTGCTGTGCCACCGTACCGCCGTATTGCTGGTGCTGTACTGTACTGCGCCATACTGCCTTACTGCTGCACTGCATTACCACCGTGCCGCAGAACTACGGTCCTGCGTCGTGCAGCCGTGCTGCCGTGCTGCCGTGCCGTCGTTTCCCTGGCCTGGTCCAGCAGCGGTGGCGTCCTGCGGGTGTGGCCGGTCGACGCTCTGTTTGCCCTGACCCTGTCTGTTTGTCCGGTCGGACAGAGGTAATGGCCGCCGGCCGGTGTTTTGTTTTCAGATCTCACGGATCTGTCGGACGGAGGCCCGGCGGCGGCGGCCGCCGCTCGCCGGCCGCCACCGCCGCCTCCTGAGGAGCCCCAGGGCACAGCCGACCGTCAGATGGAGCCGGCAGGTCTCGAAACGCTACTGAAATCGCCCCGTGATTGCAGGCTGTGCACGCGCCAGTCGTGAAACACGCTCCATAACAGCGCCAGACAAACTGTACTTGTGGCGTTTTGTTCAAGATCATACGGGTCACCAGCAAAAAGGAGATGAATGCCCACAGCAAACAAAAGTATCGGCTGGTATTACATCCGTCCTAAATAAGAAACATGCCACTCCAGTTCAGGATATTTGAAGTATGTTAGTGTTAGCTATATACAGATAAGTCATCAACGATGAGTTATTTTTTATTATCAAATGTAAGTGCCATTGCACAACGATTCTGCAGCGGTCACTTCGTTTTTTTTCAGAGTTTATTGGGCCCACTTTTATCTCTTACATTTCTGTCTTCGTTACGCGACGTACTTAGCATATCCTGGACACCTCGAATAATTGTTTCTCAGTACGAATCTGACAGCGTCTAGATGCAAACGATGATACCGGTTCTCTTAAAGTCCACGCTCGAGTTAAGCACTAACAAATTCGTGTAGCTGCCCCGAATCGTTATTTACGGCTCCTTTTCTACTAAGCAGCGTTGCGGCATGCTCCTTTATGAGAAGAAGGCCTAAACCTAGCACGGCCAAATGCTCACAATCATTTACATAAGCTCATCGCTAACCCACGAAAGCTTCAGCAGCGTAACCCCGGTCGAACCGCCACGGCGCCGCGCAAGAGTCAGCACAGCGGGCAGGCGACCCGGGCAGGCTTCTCACGGGCCGCACCTCCCCCGCTCCCCGGCCGTCGATGGCTGTCAGCACGCGCCCGCCGGCCGCGCGGCTGCAAACGACACTGCAGCCGACACAATGGCCGGGCAGGATCCGCGCCCGTGATGGATATACGCCTGTGCGGTCCGACAGTGATGGCCGGCCGATGGGCGGCGATACGGGCCGGCCGCCGCCGCCGCCGCCGCCGTCGCCGCCGCCGGCTCCCATTCAGGACAGCGTCGGGCCGCGCGCTTTGTGCTCGCCCGATGAGCGCGGCCGTCCGCGGGGACGCCGTCTCGGCATGCATGCGGCCTGCACCAGAGGAGCGGCGCCCGGCGGCCGGCGCCATTGTCGGCGGCCGGGCGGAGAGCGCCTGTCGACGACGGTAAATCAGGCCGCGGTGACGCCGCGTCTGGTGACGTGGCGCGGCGACAGTGGGGGCGCAGATCAGCGGCCGATGGCGGCGCACATAAAATCCAGATGCGTCCAAAGCGGGTGTTCTGGGTTCATCGGGTCATGCGACTGATGCGATGCACATTTCGGGTAATATTCCCACGCTGTGCAGCCATGTTACTGAAGAAATTTAACTCGAACAAAGAAAGCTCACTGGAACTGAGGGCAGATGATTTCTTCGAAGCTTCCTTCACGCTTTTAGTTTGACACGCTTATCACATTACATCACATCAACAGAAATGGCATGGAAAGTTATGGTTCGTTTGTTAATGTTTCATTTCCATTGCCACTACGCGGCAAACGTTCTGTTTTTGTGATCACGAAGCGCAAATAAATCCCTTTCAGCACCTCGTGGTACGGCGATTTGAAACAATGCAATAGCATCGTCTACATATACGCCGCTGACAGAGTGTCGAAGCTAAAATGTTTTACATCTGTAATCCATGTGATTTAAACTTGATAGCTTCGTATCATGTGCAGGAATTAACCCTGTGAACACCAGAAATGTTTGTAATCTGTCATTTAGACAGAATTACAAAATTGCTTTTTCAAAAGACTCCTGCCCGCAGTGCCTTGAAGCCAGGAATGAAGAGGATGGATTCGAGAGAGTGGTGTGGGAGATAATTAAACTTTCACTGAAAGTAACAGTGCCAGAGGTAGAGTAGCTACTAATCTTTGGTGCAAAGGAATAAACAGTCGAGAAATGGCGTAGTCTGTCGGCGCGAGATAAGCCGCTTTCTAAAACCGCAATGAATTCTTCGAAAGCTCGCGCCGAAGGCGTTGCATTTGCATGAAGGTAAAAGAGCACCGCAAAAGCCAAACGACTTCTTCGGACTTCACACCAAAACGCTGGCGTCGCCGGCGAACCGTTCTGATAACTCTGGGCGCTACTCCCGATAATGAACGCTCGCCACCTCTGCCCCGGCCCTTCACATCGCCCGCTGACGTTGTTTGCGCGCCTAATCCGCGCCTGATTCGGGAGCTGATCCCGTGTAAACTCGGACATTCCCACGGAGCGGCCCGGTAAACACCCTGCGGCGGGCGGCCCGGCGCCGCCGGACGCCGCGGCGGCCGGCCGGGCGGCGGCTGCACGCTGCCCGGGACGCCGCCGGCTCTGCCTGGCGGACCGGGGCGCGCCCAAAGTCGCACGCAGACGGCCATTCTCACGCGGCTGCCGTCGGCTGATTTAGCGGCGTGCGGCGCCGGCACCGGCCGCTGATCGCCGCCGATTGGCGGCCGATCGACCCGCCGGCAAACGTCGGCCGAATCCGATCACGC
Source organism: Capitulum mitella (assembly GCA_030062745.1). NCBI lineage: Eukaryota > Metazoa > Arthropoda > Thecostraca > Pollicipedomorpha > Pollicipedidae > Capitulum > Capitulum mitella. Next base: position 3,747,807 of record CP099849.1, on the reverse strand, counting down.
GCCGCCGGGTCGGCCCGGGTCACGCCACCTCTTCGGGCTGAAGTCGGGCGTAGGCGGCGGGCGGGCCTCAGGTCGGAGCGCGGGACGCCGCCGCTCAGAGGTCTCGGCGAGGCACGCCGCCGCTGGGGGAGACAGCGCTGCCACGCGGCCCTCTGTCGAAGGTCGGGTCAGGTCGGCGACCCTCGGTCACGAGGGCCGGCCGCCAGAGGCATCAAGGTCGGCGAAGGTCGCCCCAGGACGGGTTATTTTACGGAGACGGACTGCCGGCCTGGCTGGCGGCGGCGGGCAGTCGGCCGGGCGGTCCTCCGCCGACTGATGACGGGGCCGGTCGCCGTCAAACTCGTCTCCGGCCGCTGAGTGATTGGAGTGGCCCCTGCTTTTCCCGGTACGGACATCAAACGTGGGCGGGCATCACTCGATCCCGGCGGAGCCGCGTCAGTGATATGTCTGAAGAAGTCGCGCTGGGTCGTAAAGCTAGGCTGACGGGGACGAGAGTCGATGCATCCATCTGACGGATCCGCCGACAGCCGTCAACAAGGCATCAGCTGTTCGTCATAACAACTTCGCCAGACTGGAGCCACCTCGGACGGTCTCGCGGGGATCGGGGGAGGGGGGGGGGGGCATGAGGTCACTGGAAAACCCGCGGGACTGTCTGGATCCCGACACCACGTCCTAGGTTCACTTAGTCCTGCGGAGTGACTTAACAGCGTTCTGGTGCCCACCTTGTAAGAATGGTCCCAATTTATTTTCTCTGCGACGAGTCTTGACGGCAGACTCGTGCCGCAAGCATGCGGCAAAGTCCAAAAAGAGACTTCATTAAACAATTCTACTACCAGATGACGCCTCTCACACACATCAGAGAGCGTTCTCGTGCAATCCTGTTATGTCAGTATGAGTACGGTTCGCTTCTCTAAAATGCAAATATCTGCCACCCGCAGCGATGCCACAACATCCCCATTTGCGCTCGACTAATTAAGCTCGGTTTCAGTGACTCCCGCCCCATCTAAAAGCAGGACATATTCGCGAAATCGCGAAGTTGCTAACCGCAACGCCGCATTGTGACGCAAAAAGCAGCGCTGAAGTCTCAGTCGGACCCATGTGGCACGAGCCACAGCACAAGACGCCACGCGTCCAGTAACTCGACCATGCATTGACGTCGTTATTAACGACTCGCAGCGCCCGCGGGTGATTTACCGCGCCACCGTGATGCAACGCTTGAGCTATTGCCGGCCGCAAGCGATAGCTCAATCTGATAGATTCCGCGATTATGAATCGATCCGCCCGCAGGCGGTCTGCGCGTGATAAATGGGGTACGAAATCCGCGCTGATTGAAGCCACATGTGTCAGTCAGAGGCGGACTGAATCATAAGCGGCGGCGGGTTTCACTGCAGCCTGCGGAGCTGCTCCGACATAATGACTTCGACATCAGGGACGCTGGCCGCAAGAGACCCGCAGTGGTTTTGTCTCGCGGGAGGGTGCGGAAGCCGACCGACGTCCGGCTGCCAAAAACACTGCGCGCACTGTCGGGCTTAGAACACTGCTACCACAAGCCCGATAACTGGTTTACTTTGCTAGGTTCGAAACGCTTCACGCGGAATGCAAAGGTCAGTCTATCCAGCGGTAGTAACAGATAAGCTTCATTACTTACTTCGTGATGAAAAAAGGAGAAAAAGACGCATTCATACAGTTTATAATGCTTTGAACTTGTCTGATTCACTTATTTCGGCCAACGATTCGAAAAGTATTTCGTTTTGCTTATGCAACTCCCTCAGCGAGAAAACGTCTTTGTTGTGCAAATGTTTAAGGGTAAGCAAATACCCCCTTCAGAACTATGAAGCTATTGATCTTGAACCACAAAAACCGCTTGCCCACGGTAGCTGGGTGAAAATGTATCACTTTGTCATGCTAAGTTCAGTCAGGCATGGCCGTGAATTATTTATGAGTAAAACGACAGCGCATTTTCTGCCATTAAATCCCCATTCATTACATTGTCAAATGGGTTTTATCTTAACGCACATATTTAGGTACGTAAGAAAACAAGGACTATAAACTACGGTTATGCTACACATCGAACGCACTTCATAACATTTCAAGATGTAACGATAACAACGTCACGTTAATCGTATACAGCAGTGAATAAGAAGCTGTTCGCCTAACACTGCAGCCTACGAGTACCCTCGCACCCTTGATATCATCTTGCAAGATCGAGACGGCAAAATCGTTTCCCACAGCAGTAAGGTTTTCGACCCCGTACGCCGTTGTGATGGATCGCGCTATTAATCCTGCTGTCCATGTGTAAATATGTATTTGCGCCACGACTAGACCCATGCTTAGGCCCAGATGTGAAATATGGACGCAAGGAAGATGTACAGGATGCAATCATGCGCTTAATTAAACACCCAGAATCGAGGGCATTCAATCTTGAGCGCAATGGTGGCGGTAACGATTAACGCATCGGAATAGGAGTGCTTTTCTTACCATCAGTAACCAAAGGAACGTGGTGTGAAGGTAATGGATGCGAGGGAATATCGCGAAACAGATTTAACTCTTTCATGATTCAGTCCCAAGTAAATGGTCACAGACGCAAGATTTCCTTGGGTCATGGTGACTTTTTCAACACATCTAATGTGTTAACGTTTAACATTACCACTGCATTTTGTTTCCCATGACCTTATACCACTATTTTAATTTTGCAATTTAGACAAATGGTAGTCATTTTATGTTTCTGTATAACATTTCCGCTTCATGGGCAGTATGTTGACAGTTTTGGAGTGAAGCGGTGTGAAATCAGATTTATTAACCTTTTTTTTGGGGGGGAGGAGGCGGCCACTGGATACAAACGAAACGCATAGAAGACCACCTTTTTAGCAGAATAAGTGCAGTCTATTCGACATTGTCATCGATCCGAGAATTTCAGTTTTTGTTAGACAATCCGACTCCTCGCTGAAATCGCATGCATGCGCTCAATGTTGAGCTATCTCCACCATGCATGATCTGCTATAAAATGTTTGGTGTTCTTTGTATCAAGGTTACGATTTCAATTACCTACCATTCACAACGTTTCTATCGAGAATAATGGCAACAAAATCATACGCAAAACATTATCTGAGGGTGTTGCTGATGACTAGGCATATGAAACAGCCATCACAGACTCACGCATCGAGACTTATGAGAGTATGAGTGGAAGTTTAGCTGGTGAATGGCTACATAAACGGATGCAAGCACCAAGCGACCAGGGACTAATGTCGCTTACCTTTCACCGATGTGTGCTGTAACTCCTATCACGTTGCATGCGGCGCATCGCCTAAAAAGTTATTCACGTGCCATTTCGTTTTTTCAGTGATCAGAAGCGAATGGTTATATTGAAATATTAGATATGTACACTCTGGATTTACGGACATACTGGTATATTTTTCATTCCGTCCAAAATATTTCCTAAGGGCATTTATGAGTGCATAGCACGCATGAACCTGGATTTTTTCCAGGTCTCTGATTCCCATCCTCAATTTTGCAATTCCAGGTAACAGCCGAGTCTGTGGCTCAAGTAAACGCACCGTCCAATATGCCGCACGGCCGTGTGATAGCTCCCTTACGTACTTCTCAAACAACGAAAGGTTGCCGTTTCAGACCGCATAGATATTATCAGATAATTCTTTGAAACAACATTCCGCAGTCTTGAGAATTTTTTCCGCCAGCTATCGGTCTCTTTACCGCAGCTGAATATGCCACCATTTTGGCCCAACCGTTCTTACATTCCAGGAATATGATTGTATTGCCCACGTCATCACTTACACTTTGACCTGTTGCGACACAAATTGTCTGCTCGTATTTATAAGACATTTGTGTCTCTATTTTTCGACAGAATTATCCATGGTTGTCATGTTTGGTTGAAAGTATTTAGTTGTACTACGAACTTAAAAAAAATCAAATGCATTCAGTTTTTAAAAGCCCTTAAAATGCTTTATCCTGGTTGCGGTAATTGTTCTGCAATAACAAGTATGATGTAATACAATAAAAACAATCGGGGTCATAATACTAGATGCAAAATACAAAGCACCGCAGTGCGGTATCACAGAATCTAAAATGTACATGAACCGTATGGAGTGTGATTTAGATTATTTTTTGCTTTCGGCTTCATAAATTTGTAACATATAAATGCTACACCATAATAATACATAATGTAATGTATCCACACTATAATATACACATAATATATAATAATAAATAACCGTATGCTCGAAATAATTCTTAACACCACGTCCTTTTACTTATTTCTAATCACCACTGGCTGTGAATAATTTGCATCCTAACAGTCATTCTACCCAGCACATCGTACAGATAAGCCGTCGAATATGAAGCCGCTTAGATAAACTGTCACTTAGAAGATGTCGCAGTTAGCTTCATCTGTCTGGTCTTATGCCTAACATCTCAACTAAAGTCGACGTAAAGCCTGGTTTATATAGCATCCAATAAAGGATATAAAGTTTCGGACACTGTCTAATTGTCTCATTTACTGTGAGCACAGGCAAACACACTTGCTTAGCATAAAATACGATTATCTTTGGGCAGACACAGATGCAAGTAGCGAGCCAGATAGTATCAAAACGGCATTCAGTGCATACGTAGATGCTCCTGACGGGCTTACTCTGTGTAAGCGCCATGCATTTGAAGTCACCAGCATCTTGGCTGTGGTTGGGGGCTGGATGAGAAAACGTGATAACGTGATCAGCGTACAAAGATGCCGGCCTACCCCAGTGTTATTTATTTGACGTTCGGTGAGATCCTCTTGCTTACGTGCCCTGCGGCACAGCATCGCTGTACGGTCAGGCGGCGGCGCTCTCCCATAGTCCTAGTCCGTTCTGCCCTCTGCCCGACGTTTGATTTGCCCGAGAATTACGGTGGGGCGTACCAGCCTGTTGCGGGGACCCTCCAGGCTGTTGGCCCGGCCGCGGCCCGGTTGCACGAGCTGGGTTCGTGGCGAATGCCGCACTGGTTCAGGAGGAATTCGCCTCACTCGGAGGCTCCTCGCCAGACATGCCTTCACGCCATCGCCGGCGGCGCGGCCGGCGCGGCCGCTCATTGGTCGGCGCGGCCCACGTGACCAGGTAGAAAACAGCAGATGGTTTGGCGGCGGCCGGCTGGCAGTCGGCTGCGTGCTTGCGCGAGGAGGTGGTCGCGCCGCGGTTTGACGCTGCCCGCTGCCCCAGGCGAGGCCGCTGTGCGCGAGGTGACCGGGGCGGGCCTGGGCCGATTTAAGTGACATCTTCCGCGTTGTTGTTCATGCGCCAGCGCTCGGGCGCAGAGGAGAGGTGTCACTCGATTTGACGGAGCCGCATCTTCTGTTGGTTACCATGCCAGGTGAGTTCACGCTCATTCGACCCATCGTGCGTTTATTCGAGTTGGATAGATAAGTTTCCAACATTTAGCTAAGAAATAATACATTTTGCCGCCTTCAGTTTGCCATTTAGTTTCGGGTATTTTTATTAGAGTCTCATGACATGGAGACTGCTCTTTGGTTTATGTGTCGAAATGTCGTCTTCTCTTCGACGTGCAAAACACTCTAAATGATTTTAAGTGGAACGCGTGAGCAGAAAAGCCGCTGATTCCGCCGATGACGACAGGCGAGCCTTTTCTGACATCATATCTGGACCGTTTTGTCTAGTCTGATGACATCGCCCCAACGTGCCAGGACATGGCCAATCTGCACGGACTGGTCTGTTTCAAACTGCACGTTTCGGAAGGACACTGGGCCTCTTCACCCGCACAGGCGCTCCCGATTGCAATATATCTCCAGCGACGTGTAGAAACACTGAACGTACCTCTGAATTCACTCTGCTCATGGGGAGAACAAAGTGTGCGCCATGCCCTGCTCTCTCAACTCCCGCCTCCTCTGGAAGTCGTCCATTCCTGCAGATATCGTGATCCCCTGAGTTGCGGTGGATGATACCCCGTGAGTTGCGGCCGGCGGCCAGAGCACGCCCCAACCTGCGCCGGCGGCCGGTGTCCCTCCTACAAACAGGGACCAAACAGCCGGCGGACGGGCCGGGCCGGCCGGCGATCCCTCCCCTCGCCCCTGTCCCCCCCCCCGCCGCCTGTCTGACCGCCTTTCAGCCGGCGTCGGAAGGCCACAGGGGCGCAGCGGGCGCGGCACCGTCCCCTCCCCTCCTCTCGCCCGACACCGGACACCGGCGCCCACTGACGGGCCTCCTCAGCCGCGCGGGCGAAATTAGCCAGCCAAGTCGCGCCGCCTGCGCCCGCCATTGTAACCGGCTCGAGTTTAGCAGGCGTTAATGCGACCCCTTTGATCGCTCCGGCCCAGGTGGGGAACGACGATAGATAGCGAAACGGGATACCCGGCGGCGGCGGCGGCGGCGGGGTCGCGCGTTACTAGGGTGAAACGGGCCGAGGCTGGCCCCGACCCGGGGATGAGGAATCTGAGTGATCATCTCACGGAGCCCGCTGGAGATGGGCCGAGGCGGCGCCAGCTGTGCGAGGATTTCGCCGAATCGCGGGGGATTTGGCAGGGCGGCGGTTCGCGCACCGTCTCCGGTTATCGCATTTGGCGGGGCATATCGGCCGCTTTGGAGAATCCCCGGCTCCTGAGCTCATGTGTGTTTCATGAAACATGACTACGCCATCTGCACGCTGCGCTCGAGGTTCTGTAAAATATCCTTTGAGCTGCACGAACACGGTGCTTCAGCTCCACGTTGCTGGCTTCGGCACGTCTGGCTGTGCCAAACAAATGGGCCGTGGTCGACGCTATAAACGGCCTATAGCGGCCGCTTTCTGGCTGCCGCTAACAGCGAGACAGTCAATTCCGCGAGGGACTGGCTACTTACTGACTGTTTACCCACTCGGCACAATAAGACTCGTCCATAAACCCCGAGCAAACCTACCCAATGAACCCCCGCCCCAGTGGTATGCCGGGGCCGAAGTGGGTTCCCTGATCCAGTCCATCAAGGCGAATTTTCAGCATGCGTGATCGCCATTTTCCAAATCAAACACGATAATCGTCACGAAGACACGGAAGGGCAGCTTTTCAGTCCGGCTCGTTGGTCATGAGTCCGGGAGGCCATAAACGAGGCTGAGGCGGGGCCCAGAGTGGGCCAGCACCAAGATCCATTACTGTATTAAACAGGGCCATTAAACAGCCCGTTATTAAAAAATTCATGCCGTATTGACCAAACCTGCACAGGGTCGACGGTAACAGTCATGTATCACTCGAAGGCTCGCGTCTCAGACGCTGGCCAATGCCAAGGAGCGGGCGGTGTGGCCGGGGCCGGGGCCGGGGCCGACTGCTCAGAGTCTTGATCGCCACAGTGATCGGCTCAAACGGGCGTCTGTTGCCAGCCTGCAGCTCCTGCCCGCGCCGAGCCGTCGAGGTCAAAGGGCCTCCGCCGGACGGCCTTTGGCTTCGGTTCGACCACGCCGGGTTGCGGGCGCTTGCGCCGAGACCGGCGCCTCGCCGCCGGCACCGTCGAGTCGGAGTCGGACTCGAGTCGACTCGGTCCGCGGAGTCGGACTCGACGGCGAGCCGCCGAGCCGGCCGGCGCCGGGCAGGACGCGGGTCGACGCCGCGTTCAGCGCGGCGTAATTCACGGCTCTGAAGCGACACGGCAGGCGACTCTAACTGCCGCCAGTCACGGACGGCCGGCTCCTTCGGCCCGTGAATCACGGCGGCCTGCCCGGCGAGTGCCGCGGCCGAGGACGGGACGCGCCGCGTTCGCTGAACGACTGTCGGATTCCCCGGAGGTCTCGTATCGCGACATCGACGGCGCTATGACGCGTCAAAGCTCCTCGAAGCCTCCGTCTAAGCCCGTCGACGGGCGCGAGAGGCCGCCCGCCGCAGCCAGGCAATATCCCGTGAATCACAGCCGCTCCGTGAGGTGGCAGCGCGCCGGGCCCGCCGAGCGGTGGGGCCGCCGGCCGCCGCGGCCGCCGCCGGGTTAGGGACGCTCGCCGGCGGCCGTCACGGCGGCGCCGTCCATCTCCGAACCTGTCCGGACGGTGATGAGCCGGGCCGGCCGCCGGCGTCTGCAGACGGCCGGCCGGACCGGCACCGGGCCGGGCCTGCCTCACCGGCGCAGACCCGCGCGGCGTCACCGAGGGGACGGCCCAGGCGCCGTCAGCGGCCGAACCCGGAGCCATCCGAGATCTGCCCTGGCGTCTTCTGGAAACGACCCTGGCGTCAGCAGGGACAGATCCCAGCGGCAGCGGTGATCTGCGCCGTGTGATCCGTGATCGGCCCTGGCCAACCCCGGCGTCGTCTGGGACTGACCCCGACTCCGCCGGGTCAGATCCTGGCGTTCAGAGGGACCGGCCCTGGCGTCGGCGGCGGCTGGCCGGCGGTCGGTGACGCCGCGGGCGGCGCGGCGGCGCCGGCGCTGGCGGTGACCGCGTGTTTACCGTGCGGCGCAGGTAGCCGCCGGCCGTCCCGCCCGGCCGCCATGAATAAGCAATGCCCGGTAATGTGACCCCGCGGATGAAGTCAATCTTCGCGGGAATTCATAGAGCTCCGCGCCGCCGGCGGACGGCGCCGCGCCGCCGCTCCGGCGTGTATCGTCGGCGCCGACTAAGTTTGCGTGGGAAATTCGGCCCCGATGCGCCGCTGCCGCTCAATCAGGCGGAAAATCCGGCGGATGAAAATTTCGAAGAATAAGCCGCTTATGCAGCACCAATTTGCCGCGGACGAACGGTCTTCGAATCGGCGGAGACTGGAAAATGGGCAACGCGGATACAGTTTTAGTCGGCAGATTGCGTTTCGTCAAAACATGCTTGCATGTGCGTTTTGCAGCGTCGGGTCCCTGAATTTCCGGATGCCTTCGGAGACGACTTTTCTCGGACCGAGGGCCGGCATCTCCGGCACCATGTCTGAATCATACAGAGCTGTGGCGGATTTTATTAGGGTGTAAACGTCGCGGAGAAGGTTTTATGTGTATCATTGCCGACCCCACTTGGTCCGCGCCGATGTCTTAATGTTGCCGTCCAAGGCTGACTTCCACGGAAGACCTAATGGCTCCATAAACAGATCGCCAGCGCGCTCTATTCAACAGGGACGGCGTGTTCCGACACCGTCGCCCCGCGCCCCGCGCCCCGCTGTGTAGTTTTACAGCCCCAATTCGATGGCGGCCGTCGGCTGGACGCCGGCGCGGCGCTGTGTTGCCGCCGCCGGCCTCGGGGCCACGCACGGGCCGGCCCGGCCGCCGGACGCGTCTCCTCTCACGCCGGCCGGCGGCGGCCCCGGGAAACGGCGGCGCCGCGCGGCGGACCGGCCGGCTCCGGCGGCGATCTGCAGACGCGGCGGCCCGCTGCAGACGCATTCCTCGGCGGATGGGACCGGGGGCGGCCGGACGGCTCAGGCCGGCCGCGGCTCCCGAAGCAGCTGTTGTGGTCGCGCTCGCCTCGGTCAGTCGTCGGGCGAGTGCCGCCCGGTCGCCAGGAAGCCGGCGGTTCAGGAGGAAACCGACGGGCGGAAGTAACGTCACGCCGTCCGGCGCGCAACGGACGCGGCCGTCGCGCGGTCGGCCGCCGCCGGCCGGCTCAGACCGACAACAATGCGACGTGCGCGCGCCGGCGCCGCGCCGGCCGCCGGCGCCGTTTGAGCGTGGCAGCTGAATGGCCGGCGTCCGGCGCGGCTGTCGGCCGGCCGTCTCCGGGCCGGCCGCCCACGGGGCCGCGGCCGTGCACCGGCCGCTGCAGCGCCGCGGACGCCGTGCAGCCGGCGGCCTCCGGCCAGTCGGCCGCCCGCCGGCCGGCGCGCTGAATGGGCCGCGCCGCCGGCCGGCGGCGGTCGGCCCGTGACGCGCTGAAAGTTCGCCGCCGGCCCGCCGGCCGCTATTTCTAACGGCGCCGCCGGACGCCGTCGCCCGTGCATCAGAAGTTCGGTGCGACCTGCGGACGGGTCAGGCGGCGGTGCCGGCTCCGAGGCGCTCAGGAGCCGCCGGCAACGACCCCGAGCCGACCAAAGTTCGGCACGGGCCGGCACGGGACGAGACTCGGCAGCGCTGGTGGGCCCCGCACACGCTGCCGGCCGGGCGTCGCCGCGGCTGCAGCCGGGCCTGCCGCGGCGCCCGCTCCCCATCGATATGGCTATCCGGGCCGATCGCTGCGGGCGCCGATAGCGACCGGCCGTGCAGTTTTCCCGCGGTGCGGCCGCGGCGGCGACTGCCGGCGGCGTATTTTTGTCGTCGCGCCAGGAGTGGGACCATGGGAACATTCCGGAGCGGTGGCCGCGGCCGGCCCGCCGCGCAACCCGGCCCGACCGCTTTTTGCACGGCCGGCCTTTCTGCCACGACAACGATCGCCGGCGGCATTTTTCGTGCGCGCGCGGTGCTCGCGCTGCCGTTCCGGAAGTTTTCGCGGCGGCCAGTCATCGATGAGTCAGGGCTCTGATCGGCGAACGCCGCTGACGCGCTCGGCCGGGCGTCTCCACGTCCGGCCGTATTTCGGAAATTGCGAGCCAATGTGATTCCGGCCGCTTTCGTCTTCCTTCGGTCGCTTCTCCGTCAACAAAAACAGCAGACGTCCGCTCACCGGCCTGTCGATCGTCGGCCGGCTCGTCGGGCGTCGCGTGCGCCTTTGATGGGCCGCGGGCGACGACTCGGCGGCCGGTCGACGGCGCCGATTGTCCATTGTGCCGACAACAAACACGGCCGCCGCTTCAGCGGCCGGCCCGGCCGACATCGATTTCCGTGTCATGCGCTCGGCCACGCGCGTAATCTCGCCTCCATTACGGGGCGAACGGGGGCAAAATTGGAACACCCCGACGGCCGCGATTGATGGCGCCGGCTGCGACTTCCGATTGCGTGAGCGTGAGTTCGCGGTGCTCCCGACGCGCTCCGTCAAAGCGTGCGTGCCGGCGCGGCCGCGCGTCGCTGCGTCGACGCGCCGTTTAACCGGAGAGCAGCCGATTGCATGACCGCAAACTGTCCGGTCGACCTTCTGGTGCAGTGCCGTCCGGCGGTGTTTGCTCCTGTCCAGTCGGCCATGTCGCCACAGAACGCTCGGTAAACAGGCCGGACCGCCCCCCCCCCCCCCGTCTCTCGGTCGGCCGCGCCGGCCGTGATTGCTGATTGCCATCGCCGGTGCGCGGGCGCGGGGACGTCGCTAACGAGCCTGGGTGGAGCCGCGGAGCTGCCGCTCCTGCAGCGGCTCCCGTGCACGCCCCCCCCCCCCGCTGCTGCCCCCCCCCCCCCCTACCACGATCGGCAGAAACGTCGGCGGCGATGACACCGGTGACGGTGTCATCGATTCGGCGTCGGCGGCCGGCCGGCGGGACGGCGGCCTCCTCAGGTATGCGGGGTCGGCCGGCCCGCTGACCCCGCCGTCCGGTGACGTCACGCCGGTAATTGAGACGGCCGCCGCGGAAGCGCGGCGCCGCGCGGTGACGGGTTATGGGGTCGGCTGCAGCGGCCGGAGACGCGGCGGGGCTGTGCCGCCGCCGCCGCCGCGCTGCGCCGCACTCTCCCCGGCGGCCGCCTGAGAGCGGGGGGGGGGGGGGGTGACCCACCCGAGCCGCGGGTTCCAGGGCAGGTCTCGGTCGGGTGTGTCAGTGGGTGCCGCACCGCAGAGGGTGAGCGGCGGCCATCGCGCGCCCGGTCGCGGCCGTTTATCTTGCCGACCGTCGGACGGGGCGGCCTGATCAGTCATGCAGCCGGATTTGTTGTGACGTCCGGCAGTGCGCTCGTTGGGCTCGGCCGCCGTGACGGCCAGCCGGGAGCGAGTCAGAGAACGCGCCGTCGGTCGAACGGCCTCGCCCGTCGTTGCCCTGCCAAATACGCGGCCCTGGTTCAGACGGCGGCAGCGTTTAACTTTCGCGTTTTTCGCAAGCGTGGTATGACCAGGCGGTGTGATTAATGCAGATTAATGCCTGTTGACACCCACCGCTTGGCAGAACTTCGGGCAACTGTTTTTGGCAGGTCGGGATGTTTTCTAACTTGGGTGTTTGCCTGGTGGCGTGCGATTTTCAAAATACCGCTCAGTATATCAAGCGCTTATGATCCGGCTGACAGCTGAGAAGTTTTGGAATCCGAAGTTTACCACCTTCACCCGAGCGGTCCGAGAAATGGAATCATCTCGGTATCAGACGGGAAAGTTCGCTCTCAACCACTTCCTATTTTAAGGCGAGCGAAAGAATTTCGCGAGGAAATGATCTTGCTCTCATCTTGGGCACCCAATTTTCCTTCCCAAAACTTTGCCAAAGTCCACCCGCTCGCGTAGAGCACTCACCATCAATCATCATGCATATCCGCAATGACACGCATTTGAAAAATGTGTTATCATAGCCATCCACAGCATAAAGCTCTGCTCATCAGGACTTCGGAATTACCGCATTAACACACAGACCGTTTGGTCACAGTAAATTTCCCACACGTTTTGGAAAAGAACAGCACAACTGTGTTTCTATTCCGGATCTTGTCTGCGCATTCACTTGCGCTGTGTAACCACAGCTGTGTGTCTGTTGACCAGACGTACTGCGGATAAAATAAATTTCGCCGATGTTATGTTCTGATCGGATTTTACAACTCTGTTTCGATGTCGGCTGTATTTCACCTGAGACGCTTTTATCTTTTGTTTGGACCGACTTCCACGAGACAGCAAGACGTGCCTTTCTCCTAATACGCCGTTTCCATACATTTCTTGGACCTGTTGGGACACCGAATTACATTAAGCCCCACTTAAGCGGCGGTTTCGGGACCAAATCTGACTGCTCGATGTTTGTTACGGTCGCCTGAGTGGGGATTTAGAAACCGAATCTCCCGGCCGCCCGGCCTCGTCCAGGAAAACAGGTCGGCCTCTGTTTTGACAAGCATTTACACCTGGAAGCGGTAGCAAGCTGTCTTCGGGTGCCAGTTCACCTGCTTTTAAGTCCACTTATCTTCCCCATTTCATTATGCCGGCCGGGTTCCCGAAAATGATTGAATAATGTATCATTTCGTGCGGGCTGGCGGGGTTGTTATGATGCTTAGCTCACGCGAGGCCCGAGGTTCGCGGTAAAACATCGGGTGGTCTTCGTCGCTGCTGAATTTAAAGCTCGCTGCCTGGCTACTGAATCGAGCCAGCTGTTCAGGAGCGCGTCTTCATCGAAGTTCGATGCAGAGAACGGCGATGCTTAAAGTGAGTTGTGACAGTGGAACAGATACCGACCGGCTGCTGTACTGAAAGAAATGATGTTTGAATTCGCAGCTAACCTAGCGCAAAGTGTTGCGAACAGTCGAGACCAAGCTAAGAAAACGAAACCGATGGGATAGGAAGCAGGCGGGCAGAAGCTTGAGAAAAAAGAGGAAGAGAGCAGCCATTGTTTACAAAAACAGTTCGCCGGCGTTGGGTGCCAGCAAGTGAGACAGGCGTGTCCCGGGAAGATGGATCAGCTGTTTTGCTTCGGAGCCGGTCTTCTGGCTGAAGCGTCGCGCACGGCTGGCGGCGGTCACCCGCGTCACTAAGCGCCCGGCGACTGCTCCGGGCCTTTTTCGCCGCGCCGGGCGCCGCGGCGGAAAACGCACACGGCGCCGCCGCCGCCGCCGCCGCCGCCTGGGAACTCCGGGCGTAAATTAAACATGACGCCTCTCCACCTATGCAGATGCGCTGGGAGCGCGCCGGCGCGAGAGGGCTGCGGTTTTTCACGGTGCAGGGCCGTGCACAAGGTCGCCGCCCACCCAGGCGGCCGCGATCGCTCACGGCGGGCCGTTTTTCGGGGGCCGGCGCGCCGCGGCGGCGCCGCCGTCGGCACCCCGCCCGCTCGGCGCGACGGCTCCCCGCCGGCGCGCTCTTCTGCGGCGCGGAGACGGCGAGACGCGCCGCGCCCCTCCCTGCATTATAGGGGCTCATCTACATGTGTAATTCGGGGACGACACTCGGTCATGCCCGTGAGACGGAGACGGCGATTGATCTTTCCGTGCGGCGGCAAAAACTGCACCTTTTCGTGTCGAGAACAGGGAGACGACGGCGTCTCCTCCGAGACGCCGAAGGTCGGCCTTTTCTGCGTGTCGCCGTCGAGTCTCCGTTTTTGTCCGGGCGCGCCAGCTGACTGAGGCGGAAATCGGCCGGCTAATTAACGCTGCCTTGATCGGCGCGGCCCTTTGTCGACCGTGCCGGAGAGGCGCTTCTCCTCCGGCCCAATCGACTCGGCGTCCTTTTATCTCGCGGCGCCGGCGGCTCAGAAGTGCCTCCGCCGACGGCTGACAATTCGGCACCGTCGCGTCCCACGCGCTGGATGCCGGCGAGGCTCGCCTCCGCGTCGGTCGGCTAACGGCCGAAACCATCGCATGACCCCGGCCGCCGCGGGCCTAGGTCACCGCAAACCAGTAATGGCCGGCCGTAATGGCACGTCGCACACCTGCATATCATTTGGGCCAACCGCGCCGCTTGTATGGAAATGAGCCTCGACCAAGCCCAGCCACTGGCTTAAGCGTTTGATGTATGGGCCATCTTGTTGGGAATTCGCATCCCGTTCTTTGAACCTGGAATGCAATTTTCTCTGGACAATGGAACCAGACGGCGACTGCTTGATGTTGCGATGGACATCCGTGTCACCTAATGCGATCTCGCCGCAAGGGAATACGGCCTCCCGCGCCGAGGCATCCCGTCGGCGTTTCCGGGTCGGCCCCAGTGGAAGGTGAACTCGGTCACGTGGCGGCGATAACGACACCGCACGCACCGCATGCCAATCACGGCCGCCCATTTCTCGCGCTCGATCCCCGGCCGCCGGTGGTGGAAGATCCTCTTAGTGCGCTGATTGAGACACGCCGGAGCCGCCGACAATTAATAACAGGTCACCGATTCGCGGGTTGAAGGTCGGCGGCCGGCGGCTGTGTCGGCGCTGCACGCCGCCCCGTGCAGGCATTGCATTAGCATGGCGGCGACGGCGGCGGCCGCCGGTGCCGGCCGACAGCCGGTGCCGAGCAAAGGCCGCTCTCCGGCCACAGCTCCGGCGGGCAAGAACCTCTCTGGCTACGACCTCTGTGGCGACAGCCTCTGCGGCTACAGCGTCTGAGGCCACAGCCAGGCGGGTCACAACCTCTGTGGCCGCAGCCTCTGAGGCCACAGTCCGGTGGATCGCTGTTTGTCGCCACGGCTCCGACCGGCCACAGCCGCCTCCGCCACAGCCTCTGCAGCCACGGCCGGCCGGTTTTTCCGTCTGGGCGGCGGCCGAGGCGGAAGGTCTGTCCCTGATGCCGTGACGCCGTCTCTGCTACGACGCGGTGTCTCTTTCGTCTCCGCTCCAGACTCCAGGCGCCTCCTGGCTGGAGTGGGCGGAGACGCGTGCCTTTCGTTCGGCGCCTCTACTCCAAATTTGATTTAAGATGGCGCGAGGAGTCGACTGGCCGGCAGCCACCATTAGCAAGACGTTGAGCCGGCATCTTCTCATCATAAATTGCAACCGAATGCAGGCAATGTATCTTGTCGACCTCTCAGGCCAGTTTCCCCGATTCGTCGGTGCCTGCAGCTGTGTGACGTGGCTGACGACTGCGGCAGGCGTCCCGGTCGTCCGTCGCCGCCGACGTCTCCAGTTCGGCCTGACTTCCGGGCCGGGCGGCGACAGCCTGTGTTTACCGGCCGTCTCGACCCATCTGCATCCCCGGCGCGAAGTTCGCTCTACTGTCTCGCCCGGCGATTAGGCCGAAAGTTTGGGAGGCGACGGCGGCGGCGGCGGCGGCGGCGGCCGCCGCCGGGCGGCCGCCGGCCCGACCCTCTCTGCTGTTTGGTGCTGATTTGACGGAACCTATCGGCCGGCCATCTGGAGCTAAGGTTACCTGCTCCCTCGCAGCCGCTGCCGCCGATACTTTATCACCGGGCGCTTTAAAATGGCAGAGCCAAACCTTCTGGGGCCTTTGTCGCCGTCATAAGGCCGATATCTCATCTGATCACGGCCCGAAATCGCCCGTCCGGTCAGGCCGGGCACCGGGCCGGCGATACGGTCGATATTTACCTGGGGCCAGGCGGCGGTATGCTCCCTACCGGCGGACGGCCGCGGGTCAGCCGGCGCCCGGCCGGCCGGGCCGCGGCCGCGGCTGCGGAAGGCGCGCCGACCCACCGGCGCACCCGGGAGAAAGGAGGAGCGTGAACCGGCGGGGGATAAAGCGGCGCCGATTATCGGCCCATTTGCGCTAAACAGCCGCCACACAAAGCGGTCCGGCAGCGGATCGGGCCCACTTTGTGCGCACCCCGGCGGAGACGCCGAGCAGGTATTGCCCGGCCGCTCCCCCGGCGGGGACGCGTCCAGACGGGAAGGTCCTCGTCGCCCGTAAATCCCCGCCGTGGCCGCCGAGCGCCGGCTCCGATCTCCCGGGCCCGGCGGACCGCGAGCTGCGGCGATCGCTCGTCTGCCGGCCTCGGTCGTCGGCGCCGGCGGAAATTGGCCTCTGGTCGGCACCGGCGCGTGAGGCGACGCCGGGCCGCGCCCGCGCCGCGACGGAAGAGCTGACGTCGGCCGTTGTCCGGCTTACACGGTTGAAACGGCGGCGCTCCGTCGCCGGCCGGCGGCGGCGGCGTCCCGGTGGACGGGTGTGACGTACTGCCGGCCGACGTGACGTCACCACGGAACCGGCGGCGTCAGCCGACGACAGCTCACGACAAACAGGAGCGGCGGATGAGCAGGTGGCAGGCGGCGGCGCCAGCGGCTTTGACGGCGTCCGGCAGCCGCGCAAGCAGTGACGCGTGAGGGGGAGCGTGCGGCGCGTGAGACCCGCCGGGCGACACCAGACCGGGCCGCGGCCGCTGGCGCGCAGACCCGGCGGCGGCCGGAGCGGCGGCGATCCGGCGGATCGGAGGACCAGACCGGCGCAGCTCGCCGGATCAGCATTCCGCCGGGCGGCGGTCCAGATCTGTCGGCGATCCGGGGCCGCGCGTCCGTCACGTGTCACGCGCCGGTCGCGGCCCGACTGAGAAGCAGGCTCGGCCAGCCGGGCGGCCCGCGCCGTCGGCCCCGCGGCGGCCAGCGGACGCCGTCCTTCGCTTCTGTTCGCATGCCGGCGCCGCCTCCTGAGCCTCCCCTCCGACAGACGCCCGGACCTCCGCCAGCGCGGGCCGCGCCGCCTGCCGCCACCGGCCGCCGGTTGTTTGTCCGCAGAGGCGGCCATTGAGCGGGCGCGGTTATCTGCCGGCGCCGCGGCGCGGCCGCCTGCTTACCTGTCCGCTGTTTGCGGCGGCCGCCGCCGCCCAGCCGCGCGGCCTCGCCGGCCTTTTATGTCGCGCGGGCGATTTACGTGCGGCGCGGCGCGTGGAATGCGGGGGCACCCCTGCTCCGGAGACAGCCACCTGGTTCGGCCGGCGGCGCGCTGTCCGCTCCGCGCCCGAATGCCAGGCGTGCCCGCTCCGCGATTAATCTCTCGGCGGCGGCGGCGGCGGCGGCCGCCCGGCTCGGCCGACGCTGCGCCGCCGACGACCAGCAAGGATTGACTGGCGGCACGGTATCGCCGGCCAAATATACCGGCGATAATTAGCCCTAACAATACTGCTGATGAGCCCTCGGCGGCCGGGAACGGTCGCCGTTCTGGTGAAAACAATTACACCTAATGACGCGATCGATGGTCTTCCGAAGCCGGCGCCGGCGCCGTATTGACGCGAGACGACGCATTTTCATGCCAGCGACCGCCCCGGGCGCGTGCCACCCAGGCCGGCACAATAGAACACTAATTCACCACTTTTCGCAGTTGACTGAAAGCTTTTTAGGCGCGCAAACATCGTTTGCGACGCCCCGCGACGGGCTCACGCCGTCGGAAAATAAATAAACGTCGGCGTCGTCGGTGGCGGCGGCCGGGAGTGGGTGGTCGCCGCGCGGCGCCGCGCCGCGCCAGAAATGCCGCGCGTCGCCGGCGCCCGTCGGCGGCGTGTTTTACCCGGTGATGGATCATGCGGGCCATTTGCCGGGCTGTTTGCCGCGGCCGTTTGAGCAGGCGGCCGGTCGCAGGCCGGGCCGCGTATTTGCGGAACAGCGGCGACGGCCGGCGGCCGGCGGCCGGCCCGGCGCTGCAGGCAGAGGCCTCGGGCCGCGGACGGCGCGTCCTCAGCGCTGCACGGCGACAGGCGATTTTTCCGACCGACGGCGGGCAGCGTGACCGCCTGCTGATCTGATGGTATCGAGCCGCGACAAGTCACGACTGTCCCGCGCCCCCGTCCTCGTCCCCTGCCTGAGATCCGTGTCCTCCGCGGTGGTGGCGCTCCACGCCGCCCTCCGTGTTTCGGATTTTCCCGCTGGCTCCCATCCTCCCCATCTCGTCGCGATCCCCGCAGCCTTTCCGCCGCCCACCCTCGGCCTTTTTGCGCGGCGGGCTGTCACCCTGAGGCCGGATCCATTACGGCCATTTGTGTCCTGTTTATGTATTTACCAAAACCCGGTATCTATCACAACAGGAGCGGCTGCGGCGCGGTGCGGTGGCGCAGCCGGCGCGGCGGCGTCTCGCGCGGCGCCGCGCCGCCGCGGCCGCCGTCGCCCGCGCTACAACAACACGCCGCCGCGCCACCGCGATGGAACACAAACAGGCGGCGAACAATCGGCTCCTGCCGCCCGATAGTGGACGGGCGGCGGCGGCGCGCGCGCCTGAGCCGCATACGAGGCGGCCGCCGGGATGGCGTGACTCACTCCGGGAAAGTTGGCTCCAGTTTCGGTTGGAAAAATGTCTCCGATTGCGAGCCGGACGGGCGCAGGTGTTCGGGCGAGCGTCCTCGCGCCGCCGGCCCGTGGGCGGGGGCGGGGGCGGGGCGGTGCCGCCGCCGCCCGCCGTCGCGTGCCGGGTCGCCGCAGCCGCTGACCGTTCGTCCTCTGCTCCACAGGTGCCGGCGCGCGCTGACCTCCGCTGACCCAGATGGCGCTGGTGCTGGCGACGGTCGCCGCGCTCGCCGCGCTGGCCGGCCCGCTCGCTCGAGCAGAGGAAGGTAAGCGACGGTCGTCCAGTCCCGGTCTGGTCCCGGTCCGGTCCCGATCCGGTCCCGGTCCGGCCCAGGTCCGGTCCTCGTCAGGTCCGGTCCGGTCCGGTCCGGAGCCACCGGCCAGCCCCATCACGGCCTATCTGGCGGCCGGCCGGGCGCATGCAAATGCGCGCGCGCCCGGCCCCAGTTTCGGCCTGTCCGGCTAATAGGCTAATGAACGGTCGGGCTTTTATCTCAGCGGCCGGCGGCCCGTGACTGCGGGGCCCTGGCGGGGCGGGGCCGGGCCGGGCCAGGCCGGGTCCGGCTCCGGCGGCGTCCCACTGCCGGGCTCTGCGCTACTTTTGGGCGGCGGCCCTGTGAACGGGAGGTCTTGGTGTTGCTGGAGTCGGGAGACGGCTGCGGCTGATGTTTCTGTGGTGTTCCTTGAGCTGCTCCTGGAATGGAAGATGCGTTGGCTGCTGCTGTAACGTAATGAATATGTCTGTCTCCTGTTTTATGTTCCACGCTATCTTCCGACATTTGTTCTCCACTCTGCTTGGTATGTGTAAAGGTATCTTCAAATGTACGTTACGCCTATGGCGTGAAAGTCTTTCTTCCTTTTTACCCACCACTTGTATGTCCATCCTGCCATTATACCCCATTTTTTGTCACACCTGCTCAATTAGGATTCGTCGTTCCCAGGCGCTTTAACCGGGTACCTGGTCCATTCCGATCCCTTCACCTCAGTCCTATTGGGTTCATGCGGCTCATCTCGGTTCTAGTGTTTCTCTTTCTCCCACGATCCCTTACTCTCTCAGGTGCTGTCCCATACTTTCGCCCATCTCGGGCGTCGCCCGCCCCTTGCGGTTTCCCAGCCTGACCGCCCGATATCTCCGGTGCAGGTCACGTTTCCCGCGGCCCGCGAGCCGCGTGCTTGTTCCCACCGCGTCCCCCGCGCCGGCGGGACGTTGCCGCGCTGCTGCCGCCGCGCCGGCCCGCTGTCCCCGGCCGGCTCCGTGCCGTCGCCGCCCCATTATTGCCGGCCGGAGAGTTGCGTGCCGGCCGCCGCCGCCGACGTGCCGTCGACGAATGATGATGGAATGGGGCTGATTGCGAATGATACCGGCCCGGGCACGAGAGCCCGCACGCCGGCCGGCTCAACGCCACGTCGAAAACACCGCCGGCTAAACAGCGGCCGGCCGGCGGGTCGGATAATCGCGGCTCAGCCGGCGTTTTTTGTTTCGGGCCGACTTTCCGCGGCGGGTGCGAGGCTCCCCGCCGCAGCTGGCGTTTTTGCGCGCGGAGCCGGGCGGAGGAGCCGTCCGGGCAATTGGGTGGCGCAAGAGGGCGCGCCAAATTTAGCAGAAATGTCACTGGAGTGGCAATAAAAGCCCCATCTGGGTAGCGGGCAAAAACGGGGCCGGACGCGGGCGGAGGGCCCGTGGTTACCGATCGTGGCGCACCGCCGTCCCCTGACGGCCAAATTGGCGCGTCTGCCGGCCGGGGGCGTCCGCGGCGTGTCTCGGCCGCGGCGCGGGCTGCAGCACGCGCGCCGGCAGCGCGCCACAAAAACGGCGCGCCGGCCCCGGTCCGGTCGGTGACGGATTGGGGTGTCGGCCGACCAAGGCCGCGCCGCCGCCGCTTTGTTTACGCGTCTTGTAATTGCCGCCGGTATCGGGCGCCGTTCGCCGCCTGCACTCGTCCGCCGGCTGTTTAATTGGGACGCTAATGATATCCATCAGCGGCGAGGGCGGCCGCCCGCTCGGCCGGCGCGGCCGCCGGTTGCCGGGCGGCGGCGGGCGGAGCCGCGCGCCGCGCCGCCGGACCGGCATTGTCGCAACTCATCTCGCGCTGTCGGATTTAATCCGGCCATTTCTGGCGGCGGCCGTGATGGCGCGCCGCCGCCGGAGCCGCGGCGGCTCCATTACGAGCGGCCCCGGCCGGAGGAGGCCATCTCGCAGGCGCGATGACCGCTCCGCGGTCCGGCCGGCCGGCGGTTGACACTTCACGGCCCGGTGATTGACTTGCGGGAGAGGCGGCGCGCCGACCGCCCCGGAGAAGAAAGTCCCGCTCCGGCGACCGCAACCGGGTCGGGTCGGAGGAACCCCGTAATCTGGCCGACTGCGGCGCCGGTCTCTCTCTATCCCTCCCTCTGCCCTCCCTCTGTCTTTCGTTCTCTTTTCGCCTCTCTACGTCAGTTCTCTCTCTCTTTCTCTCCTCCTCTCCCTCTGCCTCTCTCCCTTTCCCTCTCCGTCTCCCTTCCTCTCTCTGCCCCTCTCTCCTCTCTTTCTCTCTCTTTCTCTCTCTCTCTGTCTCTGTCTCTCTCTCTCTCTCTCTCTCTCTCTCTCTCTCTCTCTCTCTCTCTCTCTCTCTCTCTCTCTCTCTCTCTCTCTCTCTCTCTCTCTCTCTCTCTCTCTCTCTCTCTCTCTCTCTCTCTCTCTCTCTCTCTCTCTCTGCGGTATTCTGGGACGGTCCGGGGCGGCGGCCGGCCGTCGGCGGTCCCGGCCCGCTGTCAGCGCGGCCCTCTCCGCCGCGCCGGCCGGCTCGGTTTCAGACAACAGCCGGCGCTCCGACGCCGCGCCGCCGGTGTGCGCCCTCGCGCCTCCCCTGGCCGCGCCGGCTCCGTTTATTTGTGGACGGCGTCTGGTGGGACACGCCCGACGCGCAGCCGCGGCGTCCCTGTCCGCGGCGCTGTCCGTGTCCGCCATGGATGACGTGTCCGCGGCCCTGTCCGCGTCCGCGCCACCCTTGCTCGCCGCGTCGGATGCCTGCACCGTGTCGGCACCGTCCGAGGTGCTCGACACCTCTGCTGGCACATCGTGTACGCCGTGTTCTACGGATTTCGTCACGTTTATTGTATCCTGTGTCTCATGCCCCTGTCTGGCTCAAAACGTGTTGTCCGCTGTCCGCCCTGTCCGCCGCGGCCGTCGTGTCCGGCGGCGGCGGCGGCGGCCCGGCCTTGGCCGCCGCCGGCCGTCACGATCGGAGGCCCGTGAGACGCCGTTGCGCCAGGCGATTAAGAAGCCATTACCGGCCGGTGACAGGGCACCGGCGGCCGGCGCCGCCGACGGGATCTGGGTCAGGCGCTGGACTGCGGTCGGCCAGGCGGCGGCGGCGGCCGCGGCGGCGGCGCACGGCCGCGCAAAAACGTCATCGTGACCGGGACGCCGGCCGCGGCTACCGGCCGTCCGTCCGGCCGGCGGCAGTGGTCCCTCTCCGCGGTGGTCACCGCCGGCGCTGGCGGCGGCGATCGGCGGCGACAGGCGGCCGGGGAGCCGACGTTTATCGCCGGCCGGCGCGAGCGACGGCCGCGCCGCCGCGCGCTGACGCTAAGAGTCGGCCGGCGCGGCGGCGTCACGTTCCGGTGCGCATCTGATAACGGGTTAATTGCCCGGCGGTGCGCGGCGGCGGCGGCGGCGGCCCGGCGGCGGCGGACGGCTGACCTGACCTGTTGCCGCCGGCTGCGGTTGGCTGCGTGTCGGCGCGGCCGCCGCCGCCGACCGCCGCCGATGGGGCCGTTTCCTGCAGGCACGCACCTGGCGGGCCGGATATGGGGCGCCCTCTCGTGAGCAGCCCGCAGTCGGAATCGAACCGCGGCACGGCGGTAATTGGTCGTCGTCGGTAAATAAGACTTCTGTGCGCTGGCTAATTAATGGCGATGCATTATTGCTGACCGTTTCATTACGTTTTCCCAGGGTGGAAACTTGATAGGGTCGTGTTTGCCGCATTACGCGGTCGGGTTACGCCAGCTGACGCGGTGGCAGATCAGACTCATCTCCGCCATGTTGGCGTCTTCTCGTGCCGGTCGGACCCCACGCCGCCACTCCCAGAGCCCCTGGAGACGAAAGCCGCCATCCGGAGTGGCTGGAGCACGCGCTCGCCGAATGGCCGTCTGATTCTAATCCGATCTGTCGCCCAGCGGACGGCAGCACGCGAGCAGAAACGCGCATGGACGCGTCGGCCGCCGCCGGCCAGTAATAGAAATCAGGTGCCCCCGGCCCGGGGCGGCTGGCGCGTCGGCGCGGGACGGCGTGCCGCATGTTGATGTGACGCCGTCAGCGCCTGTCCGGTCAGGGGGTCATTACGTGGCCCCCGCGCGGCCGGCCGGCCGGCCCGGGGCCGCTCTCGTGACGCGGCGCGGGTGTTTGTCGGCGGCCGTGAGCGATGGCCCGTCGGCCGGGTCGGCGGCTGGGCGCGATCTCGGCGGGACCGTCCCGTCCGGCGGCGATCCGCCCGCGCCCGTGCGCCGCTCCGCCGGCGTGTTTGATGTTGCCACAAAGGAAAACACGTGTGCAGACGGGCCGCTCTGTTTGCCCTGCGATCAAGCGGACAGCCGAGCCGGCGACGTCCGGTGCCGGCCCTGATCTCGGCTTCTGTTGCGCCCTGAGAGGTCTGGCTCGGCTTGCGGTCTGGAGATACCTGTGATACGTTAAGATCACGGTTCTTGAAATATTGCGGGAAGCAGCCTTGGCCGAGATCTGCGGTTACTACTCATTTTCATACTTGCAGGTTATTCAGATAGCTGTTGTTGAACTGCGGGCAATAGCTCAACGTGTCTTGGCTCCTGTAGCAGCCATCCGTGGTAAATGCTGTAGCTCTCGGCCGTGGCTCGCGGTCGCAGCTCCTGCCGCCCGCGGTCGCAGCTCTCATACCCTCGGCGGCAGCTCGCGGCCGCAGCTGTCGTCGCGGGTCGCGGTCGCAGCCGGAGGCCTCAGAGGGGGCGTCTCCCGTCCATCGACGCTGGCCGCCGCTCCCCGCTGGTCTGATTGACGCGGCAGCTGCGCCGACGCCGGCCGACCGCCCGGGTGCCGGGGGCCGCCGCGCCGCCGCCGCGCTGCCGCCGGGGCAGCGGCCGCAGGCCGGGCGTAGCCGGGCAGACGCCGCTCGAAGACCGGCTCACTGGAGAGCGTCGCCGCAAACGAGCCGGTGGCACGCTCCGGCGGCACGCACACCGGGCCGCCGCCGCCGCCATCAGCGTAATTCGGGCTCGTTATGCGGCAGCCGTCGCCGGCGACGCGTCGGAGCCGGCGGCGGCCCGGCGACGCCAGCCGTGTCAGGCACGGCGGCGGCCGGAGACGGCCGCGTGCGCCGCCCGCGACGGCCGACGTCGGTCGTTAGCGGCGCCGCTTCCAGGAGCAGCTGGCCCGGCGGCGGTCGAAGTCGATAGCCGTGTTCGGCCTCTGTAATCCGCCGGGCGCCGGCGCGGACCGTGTTCGGGGACCGGGCGTCGGCCGTCGGCGCACGCGTCGGGTCGGGGACAGGAAGGGGCTCCAGCGAGGGGTGAGGTCTCGCCTCCCCCTGCCAGGGCTCCCGGAAGCCGGGCCCCGGTCAGGTCCGGCCCCCACAGCTGTCAGCTGTCGTCGAGCGCCGTTTGCGAGTCCACAGCCGGTACCGTACGACTGCCGGCCGTCGTTTATTGCTGATCGACTGATGCGATCCAAGCGGCTCCGTGAGAACCTCGCGCGCCTGACGATGACGTCATGTGGTGCTCATTAGGACGATAGTGATTTCGCAAAATGCAGGCCAACTGGTACCGCGATTTGGCAGCATTGTGCAGTTTCCTTATCGATGCCGCGATGGCGGGCAGATGGCTGCGTGAGTCAGCCGCCCACTCCGGTTGACTTCACAGAGACTTCTTCCGCCGAATCATTACTGACGCGAGTTCCAGGCAGGTATGCATGCGCTTAAAAACGCTCTGTGATTCAGCCGTGCTCGCTCAGCGTCGCCGACCCTGTCACCGTTTCCTCTGACGCGGCTCCTTGGCCGGGACTCGGGAATCGGGCCGGAATGGAGCGGCGCCATCCGCTCCACTGGAACCCCGAGAGTGCCTGCGCTCCCCGCATTGTCGCCGTAATCGGCCCTCCTCGTCCTAGCGAGGGCGGCTCCGTGACGCGCCCGTCTGGAAGTGGCCGCCGCCCCTCCCTCGCAGTCAGCAGGGCCGGGGACTCCCGTCCTGACCAGACTCGGCCGGACTGACAGCGGCAGTCCGCTCCGCGGCCCGCGCAAGACGGACGGACCAGCCGCCGTCGCGTCCCAGTGTCGCCGTATCTCCGGCCATTTCTCACGGCGCGATGAATAAAAATTCATTTATCAGCGCCGCTATCGGCGCCGGCCGGTCGCGCGCGCCGCCCGCCGCCGACGGCCGGCGATCGTCGGCGGCGACGATCCGTCATCGCCGGCCGGGCCTGCCATTGTTGCCAATTTGGGGTAGGTAATTCTCTTTGACCGGGAACGATTGCGCGGCGGTGACGCTGAGCGATCGCCGCCGTTCCGGGGCGGGCCGGCTCGACGAGCCCGAGGGCCGGGCGGACGGCGCTGCGGCCGGTTAGCGCTCGCGCCACCCCGGCGACCTCTCGGCCACCGGGGTCAGCCGCGCGACCCCGGAGCGGCGCTCTTGATCAGCTCTCCGCGGCCGGCGGCACGCAGCGGCGACCGAGCAGGCCGCACCGCCGCCGGCCCGAGCTTCCGCTGTCCGCGCCGCCGGCCTTCGGTACACGGCTGTAGCGGGGCCTGTCCGGGCCGGAGTCCTGTATCGGCCGGCGGACGACGACGCCGTAACGTTCCGGCACTCGGCTAATGGGGCACCGCTGAGGGCCACTCTGGGCTCATCAGGCCGGCCCGCGGCCCGCCGGACAAGAGTCTCCCGCCGATTACCCTCCTGCCGGGCGGCGGCCGCTGATGGCGAGCCGCGTGCGGTCCTCCTCCACTTGTAAACGTCTCGGCCGACGCGCGGTCAGTGAAGCGGAGCTCGTTCCGGTCCGGTCTGTGTGTGCCTGGCCGCCGCCGGCCGCCGCAGCGGCTGTTTACCCGGCTCAGGCGGCGGGCGCGGCGGGCCGCCGACCGACACAGGTGGACGGCTGCCATAGTGGTGCTGACAGGCGCCGTGGGCGCCGCCGGCGACGAGAAAAGATGACGTGGCCACGGTCGGCCGCCTGCTCCGGACGGCCGTGCAAATAGCGGTGACGGCCGCGGCCGCCGCCGATCATCTTCAGCCGATACCGGGTTCTGTCGTTATTTCGGCACGTGCAAAGGACAAGCACCTTGCGTTGTTTACGACAGTGCGCGTGGCAGTGCAGCTTGGCGGAGCAGCAGTCGTGTTTGAACCACGCATCTGCGGTGGCTCAGATGCGTCAGTTGCGCAGCATGCCCGTGCGAGTTTCGTCTTCGTGATATGTTAAAGTCGTCTTTCGTTTCGGCTCTAGGTGTCTAGAAGACTGTGAACCCGGTCAAATGCTTTTTGTAGACGGGCAGCCTTTCGAGAAACTCATCTTTTTGGCATTCATAAGGAATTTGGCTATCATTGATGGGCCTGGACGCCCCCTGAATGCCAACAGTGCTCCGAGTTGTGCTCCCCGGGTCCGGCGCTCGACGGTCCCGCGAACTCCGAGCCCGGACTGATCAAAGTCCGAGCAAAGTCTGAGCGGTTCGGCTTAGATTGATGATGATTCGCCCGGGGCCCTGGCTTAATACATGCAGCGCCCACTCACCGAACGCGGATACAGATTTTGCATTTCATTCCATCAAGATAGGAAACGCTCGCTCGTAACGACCTCCAGAAAAGAAATAGAAAACGCGGCCCCAGTAATTACGGGACGTACTGGAGCACGGCCTAAAACGGCATGACTCTGCAGTAACAGCTCTTACCGACCTGTCTACCGCGACTTACACAACACATGCTCCCTTGTTGAAGTTCGGTCTTAATCGGCTTAGGACGGCACACACTGAATAGTCCCTCGCTCCCGTTAAAGAAGTCGTGGCTGCGTTCTGGTAATGATTCATTGAAATCGCACACGTTTATGTGAAACCTCAACGGATCGCCCACTGAGCACCTGCTTCGCCATCGGCCACGTTCAGCTCACGTGCCGGCCGCCATCCGAGAGCGTGACCCGGCCGTCCGAAAATCCGCGCTCGCCGCCACTAAATCCTGTTTACGAAATTTCCCCGGGGCGCCCTGGCTCAAAGTCGGAGGGCGCCCCCCGGGCGCAATCGCTTCCCTATCTAAGAATTGAGTCGGGCCGCGGCTTTGTCTGGCGGCCGCCGGGCCGCCGCGCCGGCGGACAGCTGCGGCGCGCTCGGCTCGCCGCGGCGATTGTGGCGCGGCCGGCCCATTCAGGGCGCCGCTCTCGGGCGCTGTTGCGGTGTTCCGGCTCGTGTCGCTGACAGCTTTGGCCGCGCGGACATCTGCCGGGAATGTTTCGAGGTTGAGGCGTCGTTAATCGCTGCAAATAGCGGTAAACCCTGGCCCAACAGGCGGTGCATGGGCCTGCAGCTCCCTGCTGCCGGGTCCCACGTTTCCACCCGCCAAACAGGTGGTCGTTAAGCCAGGCGGTGCTGATGCGAACCGGCGTCAGGAGTTTTGACCGTTTCATGATGGAGGCACATAGTACAATTATTTATCTGTATCAGATGGCAGACCGGCTCAAGGCAAATGGCAAAACGCAACCGGAGGGCGTAAGAACGGGGAGCTGGACTCAAACAGTTTTAATGCCTCTTTAATTGTGTAATGGCTCCCAGATTAGGGATGAGATTAATAAACGAATTAGAGAGTGCCATTAGTGTGATTTAGGAGCACAAGTGGGCACTGTAATTGGGCCTGTATTAAAACAGCACGAGGGGGATGGCCTGCCGTGACCGTCACACCCCAGGCCGTGTGGCAATATGGCTCTTTTCTGGCCATTACCTTCAGCTTTGCCTATACAGTGCAGCCATTGGAATTCAATTAGCGTATTATCATGCCCACCAGTTCGCAGCGCGTCTCTTCAACAGTGGAGCTCCATTCGGCGACATCACACGCACTGGCGCCGCCTATTGGGGACGAGAATTTATCGCCCCCTGAAAAATGCAGATAAATCGCCATAAATCCTCACTTTCATCATGGCCTTTGACGGGCTGGGAGTTGCGTCGCGGCAGTATATTACCGGAGCGGCGCTGCTCGCCGGACCGGGCCCGGGCCCGGCAGGGAGCGGCTCGCCGCCAGCGCCGCGCCGCGCCGCTTTCGGCGCCCGCGCTAATTGAGCCGTCGCAAAAACGGCCCGCGGCGCGGGCCGGCGCGCAAAAATCTGCAACCGGCGTCGGCGGCGCGCCGACCGCGAAAAACGCGCTGTCCTCCGCGGAGGAGTCGCTTCTCCGCGCGCGTGATCACAGCGGCGAGTGTGATAATGCGGCCCGGCCGGCGCAAAAACTGCCCAACACGAAACGCCTAATGCCCGGGTGCGGGGTCTAATTTTTCGGTGGGGTCCGACGTGTGATCAGGAAATGATCGGGCCTTGAAAGACAGAAGGGTTAATTTGGCGGCGGTCCGGCGGAAGGGTCAGGTCAGGCGGGGTCGAGCACGTCGCCGTGACACTGCGTCCGGTAGAAAAAACTCCTCTCGGACCGGAGGCAGGCATTTTGGGCGCCTTCAGTCTTACGGGATTTCCAGACGGTGGGCCTGAAAATCCGGAAGGCGCTTGGAATTTTAAAGGGTCGCTCTGCCGGAGCTTTCCTGTAAAACTCCGAGAGCTTGCCTGGAATATAGCGGCATTGATGAGGACTGTCCGGCCGTGTTGAACCCAGCGACGAGTACGTGCGAGGAAACGCGATGCCGTTGTCAAACATATGCAGACAGTGCGCCTGTTTGTCGGCGTCCGGTGTGATTTGCATAATCGTTGTGACGTTCGGACTTGGATGGAGTGCCGAAGTGGAAACCAGTAGGTCGGTGCACGAGATCACGTGTTTGATTATGTCTCGAGCTGTCGCTTCATACATGTACTGAATTCTCGGTACATTCACACCTGTGAAATGTTGCATGTGACATTATGGATCTGGTAGGATAATAATCTTGTTGTCATGGTCTCATCGACCCGTGAATTTCAAAGTGTAGTGTGCTTTAATGCATAATGATTCTGCTTAACGGGTCATTCGCGAAGGTTCGAGGCCGAGCTCTGTCGTTGGCAGGTTTGCGCAAATTACGGGCAGTCGCATTTTTATTTTTAAACCATGTGGCAAACCTTCCTTTCAGGGATCATTTTCTCGCTTCGGCTCCGTACTCACTGAACCAGAGTGTTTCCCCGACCATCGCGAGCGCTGTAAATTCACACGTCTCCTAACTTCTTTTGTCTTTCGCGTAAACTTCTGCCGGACTTCAGCCCCTCCGAAGCAGAAAATACTGCTGTCGCGCGCTCAGACGAGGCCGCGGAGAGCCGACGAAAACACACGCTCCCCGGGGAGCGCCGACAAACCGTGCAGACGGACTGTCGGGATCGGTCGGTCGGTATCGCCGAACGGCCCGCGAGGCGCCGGGACCTCGTGATTGCGCGGCGGAGATCGGACAGGTTCGGCCGTCTCCGTACCAGTCCGTCCAGTCCGCCCAGCGGACTTCTTCGTCTATTAGCGGGCCCGAAAAAAACATCTGATTGCCTAGCTGATATGTCACGGCGCCGTCGTCGGACTGAATGGAAAACAAACGCCCGACAGATAACGTGTTTTTCTCTAAATTGGACTCAGGTGTGTTTGTTCTCTGACAGTGAAGAGCGGGGCGTCCATTCAGGCGCGGTGGAAGTTTGCTCTCCTCTCTCGACACGCTTCGGTGATTATTAGACCTGGGATAATGCCGGAGCACTGGTTCGCCAAAGGCAGCCTCTGCCTTCGAGGCGCCACCACATGCGTCACAGTCATGCGCAGGGAGCCGTGTACACGCCGCGTGCGGAGCCGGGCAAAATTCATCACGATTCACGTCACCGGCCGTCAGCGGCCCGCAGACGTGCCCTCTTAATCCGATCCGGTGAGCCGACAAGCCGACACCGGCCGGCATTAAAGCCATCGCGCAAACGAATCACCTCGCCTCACATCTCGGCATCTGGGCTTTTTAACGGCCGAGTCGCCGGCCGCGGCCGGCGCCGTGTCGGCCGTCGGCGGCGCTGACGGACGGTGTCCTGTCGCCGTGTCGCCGCGTCGACCGGCATGAATATTCAGCCTGGCAGCGGCGTCGCCGCGCGGCGAGCCGCTGGCCCGGGCGTGACGCCGACTTCCGAGTAATTATCCGCCGCGTGTTTTAATTTCCATTTTTTCCGCGGCCGGATGAGCCGGTCGGCCACCGGCCTGCCAAGAGGCCGTCGCGCGCTCGCCGCAGAAATGGACGGCCGTGTGAAGCCGGAGGGCGGCGGCGAGGCGCGGCGCGAGTGACGCCCGGCGCCGGATCGCGCCTGACCGCGCCCCGGCCGGCGGCCAGCCTGTCGCGGAGGCCGCCCGGCGCGCGGCGGCGGCGGGCGCTCTCGCCGCCCGCGGCGCGGCCGTGCCGGACGCCGCGCTGAGGGAGAGGCCGGCCGAGTTCGGCGTGGCGACCGGGCAATGTCGCCGCCGCCGCCACTGCGGCGCACCCGGCTGTTCGTCAGCGGTCTCCAGGTCTTAACGCGTCTTTAAACGGAGCACGCACGGGCAGGCGCGGCGTGGGAGCGGGGGCGGCGTCGGCGGCGCCGCCAGGAAGGCCGGCCAACGTCGCGCGCCATTGTTTAAACGCCGCGCTTCCCACGCGACCCGGCGGCCGCCGCGCCGGAAGCGCCGCCGTCGCGTCACGTCCGCCTAAACGCCGCCGCCGACGCCGCTTCTAATGTCCTGTTATTTTCGTGTTACTTCTGTCATTTCGGACGCAATCCATGTCGACGTCCATTGTGGACGATTGGCGCCGAGCCGATGCGTGAAGCGGCGACGCGGGCGGCCGGCCGCCGCCGCCGGCGCGTCGGAAATGGGGTCTTGCCGCCGTCTGTTTCGATTCCGCCCGCGGCGGCCGCTCGGCCGGCAGGAGCGTGAAGGACGGCCTGCGGGCCCGGCCGAGCAGTGCCGGTCAGAAGCCGGTCGGCCGGCTGTTTTCGAGATTTTCTGCCGCGGGAGCTTGGTTATCGGAATACTGATTCCGATGATGTGTGTTTGTGTGACTGATGCATGGTGAAAACATCACGAACATGGGACTGGAAAGACAAGGCCACGATTCGTTAGTGATGCGGGTGATACTGCGTCACACAGCGTGCTCTCATATTTTCGGTTTCTGACGTCGCAGGTCACAAGTGAACTGAAGTGATTTGATATGCCAAGATCGGATTTGAGCGGTTCCCGTTTCTGGAAATGTTTTCTTGTCTGCGCCGACCTTACAATAATGTCCGAGATCCAGCCTTTTTTGGTCGCTACCTTGTAACAAAATCTTAGCACTGGACTTCTGCCGGCGGATTTTCGGTTCGGCTCTCGCGACTGATTCACGACCGCCGCCGTGTATTTTCGTCTGAGGCCGACGAGGTCCATCCGCTGGGCGAGATATTTTGACCGTATGTTTATTTACTCGTCACTTATCGCCCTTGCCGATATTTGTGGGGTGTTTATATCATCAAACGCACGTGCTCAGCGCCGACTCTGGCGCGCTTATGGACCTCTCTGTGGATTTAGTGCCGGCGCTGGGCACGGCTCCAGAAACAGGGCCGGTCGTAAAGGCGGCCCGGCGCCGAGGTGAGACTGGGCTTCGTCGGTGCGCGCGCGAGCGCCGACCGACGACAGCGCGAACCGTTACCTCCCGGCGCCCGGCCGACCCGCGGCGCCGCATCTGAAGCGCCGACCGGGCGCGGCTATCCGCTCGGCGAGGGGAGGACGGCGCGGGCTCCGCGGCTGCCGCCCTGGACGCGGCGTTCTCGGTTGGTTTCGGTCCGTTGGCGGCGGTGCAGTGGCGGCGCCGGTCTCCGAGCACGAGCCCGGTAGAGGCCGCGCCTGGCGGCCGGCCGCGCGCGGCCGTTGCTCCGCGCCGCGGCGTCCGTGCGGCCTCCCCGCTGACCGCCGAGTGGACTCGCCCGGCGAGTTATGGCCGGCTGGTCCTGGTAGCAAGGACCGGGCACTAAAAATTAAGTAAGAAATTAATTAGCCGCGAGGCTGCCGGGCGAGATGGATGGATGTGGATCACGGCCGGGGACGGACGGCGGGCCGGTCGCGGCGTCTGCGGCCCGATCAGTCAATCGCGCCTCCGTGAAACCGTCCGGCCGCGTTCCCAGCACTTGCATGCTCCAGCTAACAAGTCTTTGTTCACTTCGCGGAAAGCGATGTTTATCGCCGTCGGCGGCGGACAGTCATTCCGGCGCAGTTCCGCGTTTGTGGAATCACAAAGCATGAGCACGGCGGCCGTTTTTTCGCCGCTGGACGCCGCATTTGGTCGGCCACCTGGGCCGGCGCCGTCCCCGCTTCCTGAGCGGCAGCGCGCCGGCCGCCCATTGCTCGTGACGCGCGACGAGAGCCGGCCTTGGCGGCGGCTCGAACTGCGATACGATCGCCGGAGAAAGGGTGAGAAAATAATGGGCCCGCCGTGACGCCTGACGTGCGCGCCGGCCCGTACACAAATCAGCAGCGGCGGCGGCCGGCCGCGGCCGCTTTGGTCCGCTCCCGGGAGCGGCGCTCCGCCCGAATTCCGGCGGGGTCGCCGGGCCCGCCGGGCGGGACCGGGCGCAGTCCCGGGACCCAGTGCGGCCGCCGGCTCCGGCGCGGAGCGGGCGCTCCGTTAGGCCGGCCGCGCCGCGCGCCGCCGAGAGCCGCCTCCTCGGCCGGCGGCCGGCGCTGCGGCGCGGCTGGCGCGGTGTTACGTTGCAGGGTTTACGATCGCGGCCGGCACGGGCGCCGCGGGAGCCGGGCATCTCTATTGTGCGGCGCCGGGGTAGGTCGGCGCGGTCGGGTGATTCGCTGACCGCTGGGGAGTCGGCGGCGGCGGCGGGGAGCGGGGGGGGGGAGAATAGCGGCGGGGGGGGGGGCAGCGTGGCGCTCCCACTCCTCAGGGACCGTCTGGACGTATATGACGCCCGCTCCGAACACGAATGGCACAGCCCCGTCCCAGGCGACGGAAGACGGGACACGGGCGCGAGCGGCCGCCGGCTCCAGACCCTTTCGCGCGCGTCCGTCCTGTTCGTCGCGCGGCCGCCGTCCACGCCGGGCCGTGTCGGTGTGTCGCTGCGTCTCCTGCCCACTTTGTCAGGCGACATCGGCCGCCGTGGCGGCCATTGTTTCGCCGCGGCGGCGTGGGGAAACCGGCCGCGCGCGTTGCGAAAGCTGCGTCCGTATGCAGCCTTTACTGCCGGCTGCAAGAAGCCCGACGCGACCGCAGGACGGCGATGCGTGCCGCGCCGGCGGCCGCGCGGCGCCAACAGACCGCACTAATGCGTGCCGGAGCGGCGCCGGCCGACCACCGGCCGACCGCCGGGCCGACCGCCGCCGGTCCGTCCTCCCTCCCCCCCCCCCCGCTGCACAGCGCTGCTCGGCTCGCTGGGGGCCGGGGACCAGAGGTTCCGCCGTGCCGCCGCGTCGTTTGGTGTGGGGACCACGCCTGGCGCGAGGCAGGGGCGCACTGACCGATGCCGCGCTCAGCTCGCTCTCCTCCCGGGTGGCTGTGCGCCCGCGGCGTGCTCTCCGTTGTGATCTCCTCCGCACTGCCGTGATGGTCGGCTTGGATCCGTTCATGGCGGCCGGGAGGCCGTGACCCCTGTCTCCGCTGTGCGCGGGCCCGTACCGCCCGGCGCCTGGCCTGACGGCGTTGCCCTCCGTTTCAGTGGTCCTGCTCGACACGACGCTGGAGTCGACCCTCGAATGGACCCGGTACCCGTTCGGGCCGCAGTCCAAAACGCCAGGGGTGAGTACACTGGCCCGACGCCGGGAACGCCTGGGGACGACGCCGGCGCCCGGGACAGCATCGAGCTCCGTCGCGGCTGTCTCCGCCGTCTCTCCGGACGGCGCGCGACCCGCTGCTGATTGGGGTATTCGCGTAATTGAAGTTGTTACAGTCTTGGGGCGGCTGGAATGCGCGACTAGCGATTGTTTGTTGTTTTAGGCAGGTGCCGTGGATTGCATCATGCCAGCTGACCATGGCCGACTACTCGCCCCTGTCCGACGCCTGACGACATCTTATAGTTTCTCCACTTTCACCACCCAATAGAAATGCTTCCGTTTTATATTCATTCCATTTCACCTGAATCACTTGTCTCTCGTAGCGCCCATTCCTAGAGTTTCCCCCATATAAGCGTCACTATCTTCACTATCTCGTCTATATCTCCGTCCTCCCGCTCTCCCTCTGTCTCGGCTCTCTTGGCTTCGTGCTCTGTCATCCCCGCTATCTGGCTCGGCCTCTCCTCTCGCCTGTCCCATAAACTTTATATACCACCGTATAACTCATTCTTAGCAGCGTTATTACCTCGGACTCTGTATACCTTAATTGGAATGTACGCCGCCCGGCGCCGGCCGCTGCGCCCGGCAGGCAGCCTTCTTCTTCATCAACGGCGCCTCGTGTATTTCTTCAACGCCGCTAAGTGAGAAGTAGACGAGAACCCGCCGAAGAACGGATGCGGGGAGAGCGCCGGCGATTAAGCGCCGGGCCGTGAGGATGGAGAGAGAGGGCGAGGGGGAGGCGGCGGAGACGAGGCGGCAGAGAGCGGCCGCTACGGCGCGGAGCCCAGGGGACCGGGCGCTCGCTCCGCGATTTATCCGCGCCCCCAGTCAATTAGTCCGCGCGCATTAATCATTGCGCCGGGCGGGTAATTGTCAATTGAAGAGCTGTGCAGCGCGGCGCCGCGCTGCACGGGCCGGCCTGCCGCGGAATTTCCTCTCGGCGGCGGCGCCGGCGCGCCGCCGTGCGGTACGGGCGCCGCGCCGGAGCGCGCCACTTATTGCAGCCATAAATCGCTGCCTGTATATCATCATTTGGCGCTAATGCGGGGAATATAAACTAATACGGCGCGGCGGGCGTTTGTGAAATAACAGGGGCCGGTGGCCGCCGGCCCGGGCGGGGACGTGGTCAGCTGCCGCGTCAAGGTTGACAGATGAAGGGCTGGAGTTGCAGGCGGCCGCCGCCGGCTCTCCGGCGTCTACCTCGGACAGGGTCAGGCGCGACCCGCCTGGCCCGGCCCCGCCCGGCCCCCGGGAGACGGTCGCGCGGGACCTTGCCGTCCCGAGATCACGTTAGTCGCGACCCTCGGTTCCTGGGAAATGGTTTGGCGTGACTGCGCTTCTGGGAGAGGGTCTGGCACAGCTCTGCGTTACCGGGAGAGGATTCACGTCGGGGCTGTTCTGGCAGGAATAACCCTTGCAGCTTTTCTCAAATACGGACCTAAGTATTGGAATCGTCACACGGACAAACAACCCAAACTGTCAGTTTCCGCCTGCCGTCAAATCGGGATGAAGCGTCCCAGACCCTGCGTCATTGCTTCACATCTGAAGCCTAATTTCCGGTCCGGTGCGTAGTGGAGAGGTCCGCAACAGCCAAGCCGGGGCCGCCCAGGCGCTGGCCCCGGCCGGAGATTCTCATCCCCGTCAGCCGGAGCTGCAGCGCCCCGCGGCTCGCGTGCCGCGCAGAAACGGGCTGCCGGCGCTGGGCGGCCGACGCTGGCTGGACCAGTAATGACCCGGCCGCCGCGCCTCGGGCGCCGCCGAGACGACGGCCCGCCCGTTTGTGGGTCACCGCGCCGCGCGGCCGCTTTCCATCCGCGTTCGTGCGTCACTGACCTCCCTGTGTCACGAGACGCGTCAGGCCGAGTGCAGGAGCTACCCTTGGTCCGTTTTTGTTTCGCTCCCGTGAAGCGCGCTCATTTTACGTTTTGCAAAGCCTGCTTGAATAGAAATGGTCTTTCCCCTGTTACAATTGCCCCATTATTTTTACATACTCTCTGCTCCATCATAAGCGAACCATTTCTGTCTGCAAAGCGTTCTCGTGTCTCCCTGGTCACCATCCTCTTTCCAAGCCTAACAAACCGAATTCTTCGGCTCTTCTCCAAGACCGAGGATGGTAACTGCTCCGCTCTGCCTGTTCTCCTGGCATGAGCCGCACGTCTCTCGTTGCCGCTCCCTGTGCGGGCGGCCGGAGACCGGACCCGTCTCGGCGTGCAGGACCGTGCGAACGGCGCCGGCGTGCATCACATGCAGCCGGGCGGCGCGGCCACCCGCGCCCGCCCGCCGCTAATAATCGGCCGACGTCCCGAGCAGTTATGCCCGCCCGCCCCGAGCATCTCATTTTAGTCTGGCGCCGGCGCGCCGCCTCTGACGAGGAACGCACGCGCACGTGCGCGGCCGCCGCGTGCCGCGCGCGGCACGTGGACGCCGGCCCGCGGCACGTCTCGTGCGCCGCCCGCGGCGGCGCCGAGCGCCCCGTTTCGAGCCCGGTCTGGGGCGGCTGAAATGAACTCTCAGATGAGCGGAATCAAGGACCGGGGACCTCGGAGTAATTATCGTTATTGGCGGGCGATCCGCCTGATTGGTAACGTCATATCGTTGTTATTGATAACTGCGCCAGGGGCGGTTCCATTGTTGTACACCCTAAATGGCGGCAGCTGCATGGGAGGAGGCGGTCCGGCCCACTGTGTGAACCGCCTGAGTTTATGACGTCATCGCGGAGATATTTGAAGGCGATTTCGATTCAGAGGACGTTCCTGGGGGTAATTCATGGCATCTAAGTACTTTGTCAAACATTTTGTGGCACGAAAGCAGCAAGCGCTTCATCATGAAATGTTGCCTGATACTTTGCATGCTCCCATATTTGCCGAAAATTGACGTCATGTGATATGTAATCCTTGAAGTGAGGTTAATCGGATGAGGGACGTTGAGCGTGACCGGAAGGGTGTATTTATAACGCTACGCCAAGGTGTGAGTTCTGCGCTGTCAGCACTGTCGGGCTGTAAGGTGCACAAGTTTTTACCGCAAGATGGGCAGGGGCCAAAGAAGGACCAAGTGCGAAGAGACCTCAAGCAGCAGTGCATCAACAAAAAGGAGCAGCTATCACAGAAAAACAAAGACGCCCTACGCGAGGCTGCAAGCTGGCGAAAAACGAGCGACCGAGTGGCGCGCCCAGCCGGCTCCGGGGCAGAGGGTGGGAGGCGGCCGGCTGACGGCTCCGGGCAGAGCGTGGGAGGCGGCCGGCCGGCGGCTCCTACACAGGCCGGCTGGCGGCCGTTCGGCCGGACACCGACCGGCAGAGTAACACATAAATCTGCTGCCTGGCCGGCCGGCCCGCTGCCGTCTGCAGTTTGCACTAATTAGTGAGAACACTGCGCGGGTGAGCCGCCGACGCGGCCGAACGCCGCTCATTATGCCTGAGAAATTAACGAGAAAATTGCGGCCGGCCACCGGCGCCGCCACTTCGCACATTATCCCCGTCCTTCGGAGACGGCGGCGGCGCGGGCCGGCCGCATGTACCTTAATAAGGGCGGCCAATTTCGCCGCTGGCGCTGTTGCTGCGCCCGCCGTCCAGCCTGCGCCGGGTGTCGGCAGGTGGCGCCCGTCCGAGGTGTCCCCACCCACCCGGGGCCGGCGGCGGGTCAGGCGGTGCGCTGCGAGCCGCCGGCTGCTGGGTCCTCGGGCTTAGGGCGGCGGAGTCGCGGTGGGTTCCGGGCTGCAGCGCTCGTGAGAGCTCCGAGACGGTGCTCCGGGCGGTGCTCAGCGGACTCCGCTGCCGCGCTCCGAGCTCCGCGAGCCGGCGGCGTGAGATCGAGCGGCGGCGGCACCCTCCCAGGGCCGCGGCGCCGGTCCCGCGCGAGCCGACGGCCGCCGCTCTCCCACACGGCCGGCCGGCGCCGCCGACCGGCGGCGAGGTCGCCGCCTGCGAAAAGGTCACGTCGGCCGCGAGACCCGGCTGCGCCGCTGCCGACTCGCCGCCCCTCACGGCGATCAGACGCTCTCCGGGGCTCATGCAGTGCCGCCGGCCGGCCACGTCCATTTTCATTTGGGTTTAAATTGGCCGTGCCGCTGCTCATTGTGCGGCACTGGTGGCAAAGCGCGGATGATTGCGCCGGCGGGCCGGCCGCCGGGGCCGCCGGGGCCGCCACATTGCCCTGCCAAACCGGCCGGCCCCCCATCAGCGCCCGGCTGATGGCGCAAATGAAACCGGGATCACCGGGCCGTCGGCTCCCGGCTCAGTTGGGCCTGCCGGCCGACGGGGAGAAAGAGCGCGGGACCATTGGCGCATGGGGCCGAGACGAGACGAGACAAACCAGGCTGGGCTGAGCTGAACTGAGCGGAGATCATTCTTGAGTTCAGACTTGGGCCCTTCAGCGAATCGAGCAAGCGAGTGCACCGGAAGCAGAGCCGAAGAAAGGAAGCGGACCGAGCCGCGCCAAGACAACCGAGGCTGTTCCGAGTCGAGCCGGGCCGACTCGAGCTCGGCCGAGCGCAGTCCGGCCGAGCCGACTCGACGAGACTTGAGCGCACCTGAGCCGGGCAGTCGAGCCAAGCCGGAGCCAGATCGACGGAAACCGAATAAAGACATCGCCTTCTCAAAGGCGGGGCAGGCTCGGCGTGCGTTTGGGTGCCTTCTGCTGCATCCACTCCGAATTCAGAGTATCACTGTACCCGAAGCCCCGGGAGCGCGTGTCTCTGTTTTGCATGTTATTGCGTCGCTGGCCGTCAGAGGCCGTGCGCGCCGCCGGGGAGGGGCTGTTGACTGTGTTCCTCCGGCGGCCGGCGGACGCCTGTCACGTGCCGCTCCTCTAATTGCTTCCGTGAGCGAGCGCCGATCGGCGCCAGTCGGCCGTGGCCCGAGACCGGACGGCCGGCGGCCCCCTGGTGACCGTTGGTGACCGTTGGTGACCGGAGACCTGATGGCTGGTGGACCGCCGGGGGCCGCCGGAGCGCAGGGGCGGTCCGCTGCCAGAAGGAGGCCGCGCCGGCGGCTGGCCTATATCGGCGGCGGCCGCGGCGGCGCGCCGCCCGGCCCGGCCGGGTCGGAGGTCGGCTTTGTGTCACGGCGCCGGACAAAGGCGACGGCCATCAGTCGACGATTGACGCGCCGCGGGGAGCGCGCGCGCCGCGACCGCCAATCAGGCTGCGCCGCGAGGCGGCCGGGTCGCGCGCGCTGCCCGCGGCGGCGGCGGCGAGCGGCGGCGGCGGCGGCGGCGGCGGCGGCGGCTGTGGCGGCGGCGGCGGCGGCGGCGACGGCGGCGGTGGGAGGCGGCACGCGGCCCGCCGCGCTGTGACAAATGCAAGCCGACCGGCTTTGAGAAATTCGCCAGTCAGGACAGCGGCGAGCTCACCTTAAGAAATCCTCGGGGATAAATTGCCCTCCTTCTGGCCGCAGGAACTGCAGCATCACGTTGAATTCACGCGCCGCCGCGGTCGGCCGGCTGCCCGCCGCGGCCGGCGGGAGGTCGCGCCGCGATGGATCGCGGATACCCGCCGCCATATCGCGTTAATCCGGCCGATCGCTAGCGCTCGTGACCGGAACATTGATTTTATAAACGAGTAACAAATGCGCGGCCACGACTGGACCGTCTGGCGGCCGACGCCGCCTTCTGCTTTATGTTGGCCGGCGGCCGCACAACCGGTCCGCGCCGACTGCTATTTCACTTTGTAATTAGGCATTTTATTGGACGATATCTATGAGATCGAGCGGCAAGGCGGCGACGGGGCGGACTTCCTGTCTTTCGATGCGGCGCGGCTGACGTGAATGGAATCTCAACGCCGGGGGCCGATCCCCGCCGCCACCGCCGCCACCGCCGTCTCCAAACAGCCAACCGGTTTTCGGTCCGCTTCTTGCTCACGGAATCATCGGAGCTCATGACTCGAGCATTCCACGTTTGGTTGGCGCGGCCCGCCGAGCGCGGCGGCCGAGGGCGCGTCGGAAGACGAGGCGCCGCCGCCGACGACGCCGCGGGCCGCGCCGGCCGCCGCGCGACGGGATCGACGATCGGAACGGCTCCGCCGTACGACCCATTCGACTGCCGATTCCGCCCGAAGTCGCGCATTAAACCGGAATGGATCATCATTAAAGTCGAGCACATGGATCGCGACGCGAAACAGCGCCCGAAACGGCCGGTCTGTATCTACATTTACGGTCGGCGCGGAGGCCTGGCCCGATGAAGGACCGGCCTCGGGGATTCAGATTAGACGGGCCGGTCGGCGGGCGCGGCCGGCCGCTCTCGTGCCCGGCACTCATGAGGGCCGACTGGTAGCGGAATATGCAGCGCGGGATGGCCTTGGTGAGAGGCCAATGTCCTGGCAATTCACCGGATTGACGGCGGTGGACAGCGTGATTGGACAAATTGGCCCAGAGCGGTCATGCATAATTCACCGCTCGTGCGCGGCGCGAAGACAGTGCCGCCCATTTCGGGGGTCATTCGGGGACAATTCCGATCGTCAATATCGGCTCTTCTTTACAATGCGCTTCGTCGACCAATGCCTGTGCGGCTTGCTATCAGACGAGGTTTTCCGAGGTTTGGAGATGGCTGTTCTGAGGCACCCCTTCACTGGCTCAGCCCGCCCGTGCGGACCTATTTCTGGGTCTGAGTCATGGCGAAACTTTGGCCTGCACCGGTCGATCCTTCCCAACTCCATTGTGGAAACTTGACCAAAGGTGATGGCCTAATGCCAGCGGCCGCCGTTGTGGAAAACCTTGATGATTTCGAGGGGGACTTCAGGAACTTATTACTCCCAGTATGCATGTCAATGCCTCCAGAATCATTTGATGACCATGCTCCATCCACTGTCTAGCCGAATCCATCCATTATGCCCGGACGACGTTTGTATTCAGCCTCGTCCGTGACGGTGCTAGCGTCACGCGGCGTATTGAAGTCCCCAGGCCGGGTCGACCGACTCCGGCTCGGCAAGCTCAGCTGGTGCGTCGCCGCCCAAAAGGCATGCAATCCTTCCGGAAATCCGTCTTCGAGCCGCATTTTCAGTTCAACAAATAACGAATCAGAGCATCGAGGAAGCGATCAACTCCGAGTCCGGAACGGTTTGGACGAGCGCCTGACCTGCACGAGTGCGCCGGCCGCCGCCGCCGCCACCAGCGCGGCCGGAGCGACCTCGGGGCCTGCGTGGTGCGCCCCGCCCATCCCTGGCCAGATAGCTGGTCCGGCCTGGCACGGCTGGAAACGTCGGCCGGCCGGGGATTAGCCAGGTTG
The DNA here is from genome assembly GCA_030062745.1 of Capitulum mitella. Classification (NCBI taxonomy): domain Eukaryota; kingdom Metazoa; phylum Arthropoda; class Thecostraca; order Pollicipedomorpha; family Pollicipedidae; genus Capitulum; species Capitulum mitella. The sequence goes on along the minus strand of CP099849.1, from coordinate 3,707,086 downwards.
CGAGGGGCGGCCGGGGGAGCGCGGTGGCGTCTGCCGGGTCCACGGCGGGGGCAGCCGCCGCGCTGCTCCTAGCTGGTCCTTTCTGCTGGAGTCTTTGGATTCGGGTGGTCGCGCACTCAGATTCAGTTGTCGTGAGATGCCGTTGCGCACTGACGGTCTCGCGGGGTCTCGGTCTCGGTCTCGGTCCATTCGGGGACCAGGCAGCATTCAGAAGACTTTCATATTGTCTCAGTTCAGCTCACACGCCTACCATGTTCCCACATCAGACCACTTCATGCACCATTCCCGACAATCGCCAGCACTCCCGGCGACCAGCCTGCCGTCTGCAAGGCCGACGGCCGCGAGTCAATGCCCCCCGCCGGTGCGCCCGGCAGCCCCGGATCCCAGGCGCCCCCTCCCGCGCCGCCCCCGCGGCCGCGCCGTCTCCCAGGGCCGGGCGGCGCGGCCGCCGGCGCCGCCGCGATACGGCCGGCAATCACGAGCCTGCAGCCGGCCAGCGCCGGCCGGCCGTGTCCGCGGGCCTCTAATGGCCATGCTAATCTAATTAGGCATCATAATGCCGTTAGCCGGGCGGCCGGGCGTCGTTTCTCAGGTCGGCGGCGGCTGGGCGGACCGCAGCGGCGGCGGCGCGGCCGGCCGGGACCGGCCGTGCGAACCGGCCGCCGCAACGGCGCCGCCTCACGGCAGCGCCGGCCGCGCCCGACGGCCGCGCCCCGCCGGCGTCGGCGGCGGCGGCGGCGGCGGCGGCGGCGGCGGCGACGACAGGTGTGTTCGGCGTCGGCGGTCCGGCAGCCGCGGCCGCGCCCTCCGCCGCTCGGAGTCGGGTAATTAACGCTAATTGGAAGGGGTTGTGATTGGAGGCCGCCCCCGGCGCCGCCGCTGCCGGAGAGAGCGGACGGGACGGAGCCAGACCGGTCCGCTGCGGCCGCCCGTCCGCGGTCTCTCCGGCAGGATTATCTTAATTAGATATAATTCCGACGCTTTTTCGCCGGCGCAAATGCTTTCGGGCGCGCCCAGCATGACGCGGACCTGTTGTCGGCACCGCGGGGGCAAATTAAACACGGACGGCGGCCGGTACGGCGAAATGAACTACACGGGCGAGGTCACTCTCTTTGGGCTTGTTTGACACCTGGCGATGGCGGCGCAGGAGCACGCGATTGTCTACAGGGCCGCCTTTCGCTGTACTTTTGGCGTGGCTCTAATTCGTGCATACAAAGTCGATGCGGCGGCTGACAGTGCCATTTGTTGGGCTCTTTATTAGGCCGGCTCTGCCCTGCCCCTCCCCACCCATTACCGCCCCCCCACAGTCGATGCATCGGGGCTCCGTGGCGGCTCAGTGGCGGCGAGCGGGCGCTCCTTTGTGCGGTCGGCGGCGATGCTGCATTTGCATCGGCCGCGGTCGCCGCTGCGCCCGCTCTCCGGGCGGGCCCCGGAAGGCGATGTTTACTGGCGTTTGGCGCGCCGTCCGGCGTCGGCCGTCGATATTCGTCGGCGCTGCGGCGCGCCGCCGCGCCGCGCGCCGTCGTATTTTATGTGGCGCGCCGCGCCGTGGCGGTTTTATTAGTTCTCCGGCGCGGCTACGGCGCGGCCACCAGGAAACGGCGCGCCCGGGCGCCGGCGGCGGCCGCTGGTGTCGCCGGACGGGAAGCGGCCGGCGATTGGCCCGAATTAGGGCCGCCGGGGCGCACTTTAGATGCACCGAGATATTGCTTACATCATCATTACGCCGTGTAAAGAGGACGTGCCGGTGATGCGGGATGTTACAGTAAGCTGGGGAGGAAGCCTGCTGCATATAGGGGCGCTGATGAACGCCCTCGGCCGCCCCGCCCCGCCCGTTTTGAGGCAGAACGTTGACACGGGGCCAAGCGGTCGGTCGGAAGTGGTGCCGAATATGCCAGTGAATGCGATACGTGTTTGGCAGCCTAAGCTGCGAACAAAGAAGCCATTATCGCCCGATTATACAAACAATAAACGAGTGATGTACTCTGGCGCGTGATGAATACGCCGCAAACAGAATGAAAAATCGCCGGCGTCTTGGCGTTCACCTGACGGAAAAGGTCGGACGGGCCCGCTTGTTGTTGCCCGTTTAGGCTCTTGTTGTTGCCATTTACGCGAAAACATGCCCCGTTTTTGCCGGCCACTGTCAAGTGGATGGAGGACGTGCGCTTCAAGCGGGATGCGCCGTAGTGCGGGCACGTCTCCCGCCAAGGAGTGGCCGCGCAAAAACAGCGCCGTGCGCCGGCGGCCACTCGCGCGCCCGGCGCTCGGCTTCCAGGGCGGCGGACCGCCCGTCGCTCGGCCGGGCCGCCGCCGCCGGCAAAAACGCGTCCTGTTTGCTCTGGAGCGCGCCCGCCGGGAATTAGTGACCGTCGACCGGTCAAGAGTCAGGCATTCCGCGCGCCCGCCGACTGACCGCGTCTTGAGCACGTCTTATTGTCGGCGCGCCGACCCGGCCCGGTCCGGTCCGGCCCGGCTCGACTCGGCTCGACTCGGCTCGGCTCGGCTTCGGTTCGGGAGAGCGGAGAGAGGGAGAGGGATGGAGGAGGTATGGGAGCAGGCAACGGTCCGACCGCCGCCGACGGCTACGTACGTGAATGGCATGACAAAATGCATACTTAATAGGCCCAGGCTGTTGAGATGAGCTTTTTGTCCGGCCGGCACGGATCTGGGGGCAATATAAATAGTTGAAGATATTGTTTCTGTAGTTTATGCGGCACTCAGCGTCAATTACGGCAGCGCGCCGACAGATAAGTCGCGGACCGTGCCTGTCACTGCCCGACCGACAGTCTGCTCGTAGGCCGGAGCCGGGCGCCGTGATATTGCGACTCCGCGTGCAATCCGAGGTGAGAGCGCGCCGCGTTCGGGGGCAGAGGCGCCCGTCGGGTGACGTTTCGCGGAGTTTGCGAATGCCCGGCGTCGTGGCGGGGACCGTAACTGGGCTTTACTGCCTCAGATTACAACTTCCGCGCGCAGAGGCCCGGCGAAGGCACTTCGGACGACATTTGGTGCTGGCTTCGTGGAAGAGCCGGCAAGGGCATTTCTTGAGATGCGTGAATTCTTTAGTGCACTGTTTCATTATCAGACGCCGAAACTGATTTTTTTATGTTTATGTTCAGTCATTCCTCTGTCTCGCAACACCTCAGTCATTCTTTCATTCCTTTATTCCGGCGACCCTTTCTGCTTCGTTGTGTCTCCCTCTTTTGCCGTTCCACCCTGCTGACGACGACTTACGGAACTGCAGAACAGGTCTGTCGTAAACCGCCTTATACGACCATCTAATTAGCCAAACATCCCGGCGCGGGCCCTGAATTCGTGCCAGCGCCGACGAGCCCCGTTACCAACATCTGCCCCGGGACCGCTCCCTCAAAGGCTGCGCGGTCATCAGGATGTGAGCGACCTGAGTCGGGCCTTCAGCTGACGCCCGAAGTTCGCCGGCCCCCGAAGCGTTTGTCTGCTGTCGCGTTCGCCGCTGTTTGTTCGGCGCGCCCGCGTCGGGAGCCGCGCCGGCGCTTTGTCGCCGGCCGCCCGGCCCCGTAATGAAAACGAAACGCTTTGTTTTCGACGCGGCTTCCTCGCTGGATCCTCTGCGCTTGTGAGAACGAATCCGCGTTCATCCGTGCGCGTTTGCGTGCGTGCGCATGTTCTGGTGTAGGTGCGGGCTGGGCGCTGAGGTCGGTGCGTGTGTGTGTATGTAGGTGCGGGCTGGGCGCTGAGGTCGGTGCGTGTGTGTATGTAGGTGCGGGCTGGGCGCTGAGGTCGGTGCGTGTGTGTATGTAGGTGCGGGCTGGGCGCTGAGGTCGGTGCGTGTGTGTATGTAGGTGCGGGCTGGGCGCTGAGGTCGGTGATGTGTGTGTATGTAGGTGCGGGCTGGGCGCTGAGGTCGGTGATGTGTGTGTATGTAGGTGCGGGCTGGGCGCTGAGGTCGGTGATGTGTGTGTATGTAGGTGCGGGCTGGGCGCTGAGGTCGGTGCGTGTGTGTATGTAGGTGCGGGCTGGGCGCTGAGGTCGGTGGTGTGTGTATTAGTGGGGCTGGGCGCTGAGGTCGGTGATGTGTGTATGTAGGTGCGGGCTGGGCGCTGAGGTCGGTGATGTGTGTATGTAGGTGCGGGCTGGGCGCTGAGGTCGGTGATGTGTGTATGTAGATGCGGGCTGGGCGCTGAGGTCGGTGAGCGTGTGTGTGTGTGTGTACTGGTGTGCGAGGAGAGGGGAGTGGAGCGGAGGGGAAGCGTCGCCATCCATCTGCCATCGCGATTACCGCTCGGCCCGCACAACTGAACAGCGGCGCACCCTTTCGAACCGGAGCGGTGTCCTCGCGCAATTTCCAGCACGTGCCGTATTCTTGTTTATGCATCTGCCGTGACGGGCTTTTGTACGAATTCCGCAGGGGGAACCGAGGGGCTTTATTCGGCCGCCCGGCCGGCCGTTCCCTCCCCGTCCGGCCGGCTTCGAATGGCCCCTGCCGCGGCGCACACGGCTTCATCCGTCTGCTGCGCTCCGAACCGCGGCTAATGCGATCACGCGGCGCGGCCGGACCCGGCCGAATTCGCCGCATCGCCAGCCGCAGAGGCGCGCGCTAGTCGGTGACGCTCGTCTGTTTTTGCGGGCGCCGCGTGACGCCACGGCAGCGACCGCGTCACGCGGCCGGCGGCGGCCGCTCCGTCAGGTGGCGTCCGTTTCCGCCTGACCCGCGGCCGGCCTGTTGTTTACCGCGGCCCGGGCCGACTTCTAATGAAGAAAATGGCAGGTATTTTCCTCGCCCCTGGACAGTCGTATGAATATGAATAATGCACCGGGCAAAATCCAAAGCGCCTGGCCCGCTGTTTGCCGTCGATCGGGCCGGTGGCGCGGTTTTGGTCGGTTATCGATCCTCTCCGGCCGGCGAAAGGTCGACAGCTGTGGTTTGCGCGAGAATGGGGTTAGTGTCTTGTGTGGCGCAGCGGTGATGCAGTTTTCGGGCACGGCGGAACAGCAGGCGCTGGTAACAACAGGCGGCAGAATGTGGGAAGAGTGCGATGACGGATGCAGCACTATCACCAACTAGTGGACTTCTCATTATGATCGTTTCCGTTGGTTGTGCATGTGATGACAAAACAGCTATGTGCCAAATTCTGTAAAACTCAACAGAAGTGGCCTGTAAGGCTGTGGGTTGAGGCCAGTTGGTGTTAGTTAGAGTTCAGTTAGGCCAGCAGTTCTCGGCACATTCTCAACAAGCATCCACCTCCGACTTTCTGTCGGAGCTGCGCTGAATTTCCACGCGATTAAGTCGATCTTGTTCTCCCGGCCAATAAATTAGCGTCCTTTATGTTCATTGCCAGGGGGCGCCGGCGGCGTTGGAAGCAATCAAAACAGAGCATTGACCTGCGCGCCGTGTTCCCTCTGTGACGCGCATTTAAAGCACGCAGTCAGCACCGCCGGCAGCAGTCGGCTTAAGGGCGAGGGGGCGCCAGCACCCAGCGGGAGACCACGCCAAGGGTGGAGGTGCGACGGTCTGCGACACTCGTCCGGCTTCTGTGTCTGGCTTGTAATCTCGTTGGGAACGGCAAGCGACCGACCTGTGTCTTCCCCAGGGCACAGGCAGAAACATTGGGATATGGTTTCCTTCTTTCGCGTTTTTGCTTTGTGGCATCAGTGCACGCTACTTTCGCCCTTACTTGGTCAGTTTGGTTTGTCCAGTATTCTCGTGTTTTGCACGTAGCATGTCTTTCGTTTTGCCTTACATTACGCTCTGCTTTTTGCTTATTTCCCTCCCTCCGTATTTCGAAGATATTCTTGTCTTCTTTCCGGTATGTTTTTCACCCGCCTTCTCTTGCGTCCCTCGCCTTTGTTCGCTGTTGTCCTCCCTCTCCGTCGTCGGCTCACACGCAACCGCGCAGCCGCTCAGTCAGAACACCCACAGGATGGCACACGCCCGGCGCAGGTAACACACACGCCCGGCGCAGGTAACACACACGCCCGGCGCAGGTAACACACACGCCCGGCGCAGGTAACACACACGCCCGGCGCAGGTAACACACACGCCCGGCGCAGGTAACACACACGCCCGGCGCAGGTAACACACACGCCGCTGACGGGGCCACGCGAATTATCTCCGTCCTCGCCGCCCTTTGTTTATTCACCTTTCGGCCGGCGGCCGTGATCACCGTGATCCGGCGGCGAAAATTTGCCGTCCGGCCGGCCGGCGCGGCCCTAAACGTCCGAATTACGCCGCTGACGGCCGGCCGGCTCGCTCTCGGGGCGCCCCCGGCCGGCCGGCCGCTCTCCGACGCTGGGAACGGCCGCCGACGGCTGACAAATATGACCGATGGCCGGCCGACTCAAAGGAGTCCCGGCGGTCGGGGCAGCTGCCGGCCGCCGACCGCGGCCATTGCGGCGGCCGTAATGACGCCGGCCGGCGCCGCGCCGAGGTCGGCGCCGGGCTCGGCCGATGCGTGAGGGTCGGCCGCCGAGGGGTGCGCGGCGACCCGACCTTTAGGAGCAGACGTTCCGGCGCCTGCTCGGTGAGCGGGGCCGTCTTCGGGGCTGCTTCTGCCGGTCTTCGCTTTGATGTATCGCTCCCGGAGGTAGCCGCGCGGCCTTGTCCGGGGGTTCATGGCCCCGCCGCGGCCAAATCGGTCTGGTCCGGTTCATTGACGGCTGACCGGCCTCTGGACGAGGTCGGCTGCCTGTGGACGAAGGTCCGGCACCTCTGCCGAGGTTCGGCCGCCTCTGGCCGAGGGTCGGGCTCCTCCGGACGCGGGTCGGGCCGGGCGGGCGGCCATCATTTCTGCCCGGTCCCGCGGGCATGCGGCGCCGATTAACCTGGCGGGAGCGGGCGCCGGATGCGCGGCCGGGGGACCCATTACCGCCCTATTATCGGCCCGTGAGGTAGGACGGCGGCCGCGCGGAGGCCGGCGCCGCCTCGGCCGGGACGCTGACCGCCCCAGTTCCGCGAGCCCCGGCCGACCCCACGCGCGATGAGAACGGGCGGACGGACCTGTCTCATTGTCGTCCCAGTCTCGCCGGCGACGCCGTGCTCGACGGGAGCAGGCGGGCGGCCAGGCGGGGATCACCGGCGCCTGCGTCTCGCTCCTCCTCCTCAGACGAAGCGCGCTGCTCCGTAACGGAACGTGCCGTCACCGCGCTGCCGGTGACCTGGCCCAGCGGCGGCGGCGCGGTCCGCGGCGAGGGCGCGGCCCACATGCGCGGCAGACACGCAGGTCGCATTCCTGAGCTGCTCGCCGGGTCCGGGACCCGTCCAGCGTCAGGAGAAACGCCTGCTGAGGAGACCCTCTCCGTCTGGGCAATGGAGGTGCGTGGCGGTGCACCCGCTTGCCATGGATATGCCATTTTGGGGTTGTTTTTGATCGAAATGAGGTGCCGGATGGAGAGGCTTTCTTCATCGCTGATTAAGATGGTGCTGACACGGAGAAGGTCGCACTTCGACGCAACGGACGGAGAGGCCCTTTCCTGGCATCGATGTTTGTGTTCAGAATTGACATTTGTCATTAATTTATTGGATTCGGTTTATGTATTATTTAACGAAAAATGACAAATCCAAGGCAAAGTCTCGCCATTTGAATAGGCTATGTAAGATGTGCGGAACCCGTTGCCGTGCTGGGACAATCTGTTGCACCAGTTTCGTCGCCGACTCATTTCATCAAGTCGCCCAATCCCATCATGTTGACATACAGGGCAAACGGAGCGTACAGGATGGTCTTAATTAAAAGGACGTGCATCCCTACCTGCCCGCACGTCGAGACACTTGCGCTCGACAGCCCGCTGCGAAGGCGGACATGGCGAGAAGTGGATCACTTTACTGCGGGCGAGATCCGGCACCAGGCTCACGTGGCAGCGCCTGACCCGGTCCGCTTTTGTATAAAGACCATCATCCTGCCGTAGTCAAATGGATATTAATCTCCAGACCTGTGACGTAGACGACGTGTTTCTGGGCGCAGTGTTTGTAAAACGCTTTCGGGTGATAATGCAGCTCCTTTTGAAGCTAAGACGCGGGCTTCTAGTGACTGAGGAATTATGACGCCACACGGACCACGTGTTTGTCGTGTCAATGTTTGATTCATTCCCGTCACTGAGGTATTTACGTACTGTGCAAAGGAAATAGCACTTCCACCTGGCTGACGGTGATCGAGTATTTGCTGACAGAACTTTCCAGTGTATTGCAACAAGCTGCCCCGCACACTTTTTGCAACACCAATTCATGTGACGCTTGGGAAAAACAACCCTTCTTTTTTCAAACTGATACAAAAATGACGCCCACACCGACACCCGTACTTCAAATGAACGGCTTCCGACTGAGGATTAAGCCCTTATACAACAAAGAAACGGCGAAGGTGGTGCCTTTAGTTGGCTTCAAAACAGAAAAGTTTAATATCATTGCCGAATACAATGGCTTCGCTCCCTCCCTGTCTTATTCGTCGGGTTTTGTGTGAAAGCACTATGCAAAGCCAAGTGTGATTAGGACCCAGCTTCCATTTTCTGATTACTTCCTTTCTTCTTTTCTTCTCATTTTTCTGCTTCCGCTCGGGGATCAAAAGATTTCGCAACCTACTGAAATTCGCACTCCTGAAAAGCCTCGGAATTAGTTCTCCAGCCCGTATTATACCGGCGTTTTTGGGACAGTTTTCGGGAAAGTTCTGGACTTTCAGTGTGCTGAGTCTTTTTGAACGGGTCAGTTGCTGTTATATCAGCGATAACTGTATCTGAAATCGGCAAACGGTTAACCCTGTTGGCCGGTTTGAAAAAGGCTTAGGTTTGGGTCATTACTTAAGCATATTTAATTTTTTTCCTAAACATGACATTACTCATCACGGTGTGCTTTTTTACACAACTGGTTCTAGTTACGAAACTTGGAACGAGATCTGAGTAATTCAAAATGGAGACCTTTGTCCAAGATGGTGTTCGTTAGCCTTATTAGGTTGCAGAAAATTGCAATTTCATGTTGGTGTACTTAACGTCGCAACGAAGCCGCCAATGAAATGTTTTCTTAGTGTTTCGTGCCCGCTACCGTTTTTAATTACGTGTGTCGTGCAGCGTTGCTGGACCAGGAACTTATCGACTGATCCAAAGCGGATGCATACAGATAAAGGCCCCGTACAAGGCACGCGATTCAGCTGTCGCCATCGGACAGGGCTTCTGGTGTCGGCTCGGTGATGGAGTGCGGTGCAGATAAGCGCTGGGTTTCGGCCCCGGGCCACGAGAATACCAATGCCCGCCCGGGTCGGGGAGGAGGCATGCCGAGGTCTCCATGCCGGAGATTATCAGAGACGTAACTTACGCCGTTATGCCATGTTGCCGGCCCGAGAGACCCATAGCTCAGCTTGATAGCGCTGCAACTAAGTGGCCTAATGTCGGCGGTAATCAAAATACGGATGAATTAGCGAATGCGGGCCGGCTGCGGGCGGCCATTGGGTCGGCTCGATTGGCCGCACCGGTCCGCCGCGCCGCCGCTCGTAACGTAACGGCACCGGGGTCGGTCGGCCGACACCCCGGCCGTGACGTCACGGCGGCGGCATACCGGCGCGGCCGCGGCCGCCGCCCGGCGCGGAGACGGGCCGGCCGGGCGTGGCCGGCGCCGACGCGGGACGCACTCCGTGTCGGCGGCCGCGAACTCGCGTCGCCTCATGCGCCCGACGGCCCGGGCCTGAGCCGGGCCTGCCTGCTGGATTGGGCCGACTGGACGTCCGGCGTGCCGGGCGCGTCGCACGGCACGCCGGCTCCGCGCCGGCACGCATGCACGCGCCGGCGGGAACCGCGCCGACCGGCCGCGGCGACACTGCGGCCACTCCATTTCCGGGCACCATAACCAATTACCCGCCGAGTGTGTTGGCCCGACGCGGCGCGCACGGCGCGACCGCCACTGCCCGGCCGCTCTGCACACACGGAGGAAATAGATAGCGCTCTTACGACCGGCACGGCAAACACCGTCCGGCCCTCCACGCGGGCATTAGTCGGCCGGACGCGCGCGGCGCGGCGGCGCCCATGCCCTTTCCGGGCGGCCGGGCGGCGGCCGGGAGGCGCACGCCCGGCCGGACGGCGGACACGACAGCCGGCCGTGTCCCCGGCATTGTATGCAAAGCGGCCGCGCCGCGCCGCTTTTTGCCGCCGCCGGCGCGGCAAAAGCGGCGCGGCGCGTGACCCGCCGCCCGCCCGTCACGCGACCTGACCTGGACGCCGGCGCCGCGCGGCGGCGGCGCTCCGGCGGACCGCCGGGTCGTTAGACGTCCAGCGGTCCGGCGACCCGCTTCTGGCCGCCGCTGATTGGCGCGCCCCAGAAGCGACAGGTCGGCGGCGGGCAGACGAGAGGAGCAGCGGCCGCTGCCGCCGCCGCCGCCGCCGCTCCGGCAGGGTTGCACCGGGGTGCAGCCTTGCACCCAGATTATTTAATACCGTAATTGGCCCTTGGTTAACCCGCCTGCCTTTTCGATATTAATAGCCAGGTAATTTGAGGGCCTCAGGAAATATTCCTGCATTTTAATTGGGTATAACAAGATGAACGGCCGCGATAGGGCCGAGCGAGCATCTCGAGCCAGCGGATGCTGCACGCCGCTGGAAACGTGTGACGTCACTGGGCGCGGTGACGTCACTGGAGTTATCGGCGCATGCACCAGCCAAGACCGAAACGCACGCACGGCGTTTCTGGCGCACTGGGTTGCCGATGCGGAGCACGTAGCGGCAACGCGCCGGCGTATTCGCGCCGCTCGGCGTAACATTGTTCGCTGAGCCGACTCGGCTGCAAGAGCCAATGGTTTGATAATTGTGAGTTACGTCGGAGGCGCTGACCTCTCACGACCCGCCAGCGCCGGCCGCTTTATTTACCATTTTATTGGAGCGCCATTATCTCTGACAAACGCGGCCGGTGTGCCGGATTCGCTGCGCGGCGTTTCCGGCGCGCAGGCGCCGGTGCTGGCCGCAGAGTCGCTGGCTAGAGCGGTGCGGTCTGCAGCGGTCGCCGCCGCCTCCGTCCGACGCGGGCCATTTGTCAGCGGCGGCCAGAGAGCGCGCGCTCTGCGTCTGCCGCCGGCCCTGCACGCACCGGAGCTGCGTGATGCACGCGCGCCGCCGGGCGGGGCGGCGCGTCTGCCGGCGGCGGCCGGTACGGCCGGGGAGGCTGGCTGCAGGTGACCCCGTTGAGAGTGTGCCCACTGGCTGAAAACAAGAGATGGAAGGCTTGGATGGGATGAATAAGCGGTGGGAGCGTTACTGGCTTGATGACGGCAGTTAAATGACTTCACAGATATTTGCCGGTTTTGTTATTATCTAGACGGGCGTAGACTGATCGCGATTAAGATCGGACCTGAATGTATCCTTTGTAACACGGTTGTACGTGCACCCCGATTGTTATCGTTTCGAAAGTTTTCTTATCCCCAAAAACAGCCGTGGGCCTTGCGTAATTGTGGAGATTTATAGGGCAGTTTGTTTGACATTAATCACCGTCCTTCGACTGTGATAAAAAGTGGTATGTGAACCGCATTAAGAAGATTGTGCACTTTGAGATAATATCGAAAAGACTGTCGTGACAGTCTGCGTTTTTCGGCAGTAAATGTGTTACAGGACCTCATCCCCTAATCACGTCAGCTTTTTATCAATTGCTTTTTTTGGTTGCGTTTGAACACTTTATCGCTTTTCCTTGGACCAATCGTTTCGTGCGGAATCGAATTTTCTCCGAAGAATGAACTCGCCCGGAGGCCACAGACGACCGCAAAGTAGACTCCCATCGATTGGGCCCGCCTCCCCGCCAACACTGAATGCGGTGCGCCTGTGGGGAGCCAAAATCGATGCACCAACACAAATTGGTCGTTATGAAATCACTAATTGCACGCCGAGGGGCCGGAGCGCCGGTCGGCGTTTGCTCCCCTGTGTGGGCACACTCCACATGACGCTGAGCACCTCACAGGACAGCCCGCGGTCCGGCGCCTCGGCGCGACCAAGAGGCCGCCGCGGGATCGATGGCTCTTCGCAATCAAACCATCATTATGCGGTCGGTCCGCGCGCCGACGACGGCCGGCGAGTATACGCACACGTGCACCCCTCTTGGCGCTTCGCCGGGCGCCATTCTGTTGGCACGTGCAGGGCAGGGGGCGGGCGGGTGCTCGCCGCGGCCGCCGCGGCCAGGCGGGGGCGTGCGGCTGTCGCGGCGGCGCCGGCCGACCGGGTCGCCGGCTCATTAGCGGCGGGACGGCTGCCAGCGGCGAGCGGGCGCCGCGTCCCGGCGGCCGCCGCGGCCTGGCCGCCGCACCAAAGCGTCCCCGGGGCTTTTAGCCGAATAAAGGGGCGCCGCGCATACGGCAACCGGATTACGTCGCGCCCGCGATCGCCGGCGGCAGATAGGCGGCCGCCGGGGGGAGACGGCGCCTCGGGCGCCGATTGCCGGGGGCCGCTGAAAAGATGGCCCGCCGGGGAGCGGAGGGCCGGCGCTGAGTCACGCCGCGCTGATGCGGTGCGCCGGCCGACACGGGAGGCGGGCCTCGGACGCCGGGGTTTGTCGCTCGTTAGCGGGGACAATTTAACGCGACGCTCCTCCGCGCCCGATAAATTACCGCCGGCTGATATTGAGAGGGGGCCGACCGCCCATAACTCTGATTAAAGACTGATATTGTTCAGTTCTGACAGGCTCGAGGCGGGCCCGTATGCGGCGCCGGCCCCCGACGCCGCCCGCCGGCAGGCTCACCGCCTTTCAGGCTCGTCGGCGGCGCGGTCCAGCCTCGGAGAATGGTGCGCGTGCTGAATATGCCAGAGGGCCTGTCTGGCTCGATCGGATCCGTTCATTAGGCTTTTCACAAAATGCGAGCGGACGTTTTATCCGGCCAGCAGGCGGTTTCTATCTGATGCAGACTGTTCCGGTGACTGATGGCGTATTTTGTGATGGTGACATCGCGCTGTTTCCCCCAAACACTGCGGCTTTGGTATTGTGCGCAGTTTGGGGAGTTTTACTATACACAGTTTAACAAAGCGGCGAACTGATCAGGTGGCGTGATCCGATTGGTTTTTGAACGAGATTGACGGTTTTCCTGTGAGTTTCGCCTGAAGTCATGGGCTCAAACCGGCCGTCTGAATGTGTGAATCTTATTACGTTTGGTAATTACGTAGATTTCCAATTACTGGGATGACATCAGATCACGTGGCCTTGGACCAAGTGGGAAAAATCTCCGAAATGCAGTGCGATGAAATCGCTGGACGAACTGCTCCTTGGTCGTTAGGCATATTTGTGCCGGTAGCTCTTAATTTAGGCTCGTGCATACAACGCACTGTCACGAAACGTCCTTGGATCAAATTAAACAAAACTGTAGCATGCCGTACAAGGCCCGTGACTACTTCTACAAACACTCAACCCGTAATGTAAAACAAAATTTGCCGGCCCGCGTCCCGTCTTCCCAGGGTTAACTCGACGTTCATGCCCGGAAATTCCCTTTATTTGTGAAACGTGTCGCATAACCCCAATCACACGGCGGCTTACATCCACTCTTCATCGTCAAACTATCTTTCTCCGATTTTACGACTGCAATAAACCCCATTTCAAAGCGGCCCGCGGCGCGGCGCGGCGGGACTCGGCCGCCCGTGCAGCGGGCATCCCGACTCCGCCGACGGCGGCTGTCGGACGGCCTTTGACCGGGGTCCAGCGAAAATTGCCGCCGCATCGACGGCCGTCGGGGCGTCCCCGTTGGCGCGTCGGCCCCGCCGTCGGTTGCCGGCGGCGACGGCCGTCAGTGACGACAGGTGACGTCGATATGAGGGCGTCCGATCGGCGGGCTGACGCGCGGCGGGCGGACACGGGAATCGTTTCCGAGACGCCGATGCCGCGCGCGGCGATCGGCCGGAGCGGCAGTCGTTATTGGGAGCCAAATGGAGCCGGTTTTTGTCTGCGGACAAAACAGTTGTGTGCCGAGCTGAGCTTAACAGCACGGACGAGGCGGACTGTCTAAGTGGTTTGATTTGGACGGCATAGATTGAACCGATGCAGACGGATGCGAGACCTAATGGCCTTTAATGGTAAACGTGAGGCAGCGCCGAACCTGGCGTGCTCTCGATGCCCGGCGGTGAGGGACCAGCATTGCTTTGACCTATCGCGTTACCTCTGACTCCGCATTAATCGCCGTTGCCGCGGCCTCGACGTTAACGAACCTCTCCGGTTCCCGCAGTGGGTGGAGGAGAGCTTCACCAACTTCGAGAAGGGCATCAACTGGCGGTCGTACGTCGTCTGCGACGTGGCCTACCCGAACGTCAACAACTGGCTGTGGACGCCGTTCATCGAGCGCGGCGAGGCCGAGCGCATATACATCGAGCTCAAGTTCTCGATGCGCGACTGCTCGCTGTTCCCGGGCACGGCGCTCAGCTGCAAGGAGACGTTCAGCCTGCTCTACTACGAGTTCGACGCGGCGACGCGCGAGCCGCCGCCCTGGGAGCCGGAGAGCTACCGGCTGATCGACCGGATCGCGGCCGACCAGGGCCGCGCCTCCTCCAGCCAGCAGCAGGTGATCAACGTCGAGACACGCTCCATCCCCGTCACCAAGAAGGGCGTCTACTTCGCCGTGCGCGACCAGGGCGCCTGCATCTCGCTGCTGGCGGTGCGCGTCTACTACCAGACGTGCCCGAAGGTGACGGCCGGCTTCGCGCTGTTTCCGGCCACACCGACCGGCCGCGAGGAGACCATGATCAAGACGGCGCGCGGCAGCTGCGTGGCCAACGCCGTCCGCCAGGACGACGCCAAGGTGCCCAAGTACATCTGCAAGGGCAACGGCGAGTGGGAGCTGCTCGACGGCGGCTGCCTCTGCAAGCCCGGCTTCGAGTCCGACGTGGAGGACCAGAGCTGCCAAGGTGAGGCGCTGGCGCTTCGCGTTGACTGTTTTCTGACTCATCTGGTCCGGCGCAGATGGCTCTGTCACGCCCACGTGCCTTTTTGCTCCGTTACCGTAACAGGAGCCCTTTAAGTCATCGTGACGTTATTAATTTGATCCGGCGATGTCACGTGTTTGCTTTGCGAAATGCATCCCGCTCGTGTTTGCCGAGGCGTGGTGTGAGTGTATGCCGAGTGCCTGCAGCGGAATCGCCGTGTTTGCTTGTGTGTATGTCGAGACGGGAACAAAGGCCTGCAATCGTGTGCCGGCCATTCTGCCGTTACCCGCGCGCGATCCATCACTGTTTCTGTCGGTGGCTCCGAACTCCGCGTTCCCGCCGTCGCGCCGCCCTCTCCCGGGAGCAGTTTTCGCGGAAGGCGGGCGCGGCGCGAGTCGACACGCCTCGTCGAGTCCGGCGCGGCGGGACTGTCTCGCTCGTGCGAGCCGTCGGCGCCGTGGCCGATGACCTGCGTGACGCGGGGCGTCCGACCGGGCGTCACGGCCCGCACAAAGAGACGCCTTGGGACAGAGGCGACGGCCCGTCCGGTATGCCGGGCCGCCGCCGTTGCCGCCGGTTCCGCTGCGCCACGCACGAAAATCGACCGCCCGTAGACCGGAAGGGCGCGACAAGCCGGATCCCTGCGCCGTGTTGTTCTCGGCTTGTCCGTTGGGCGGCGGCGAAGAGCCGAGCCGCGCACGCAAGATGCGACGGCCCCGGCGTTTTTCGGCGCTCAGGCGGGCGGCGTAGCCGGCGCGTCGGCCCGCGCCGAATAAGCGCGGTGGCTCCGTCTGGAGAATTCGTCCCGCCCGTCCGGGAGGCTGGGCCGGTCTCGGCGGCCCGTTAGCGCGCGGGTCGCGGGCCTGCCGGCGGGCGGCGGCGCGGCCGCCGGTCGTGCGGCCGCCGCGCGCCCGCGGCCGCCGGCCGGCCATTTGCGGCCGCCCGAGACGGGAGCCAGCCGCCGGCCGCCATGTGTTGGCGATCGCCTCCGCGCCGGTCGTGATACAAATTAATTGTCCCGGGCCGCGCCGGATTGGCCGTGATTCGGCGCTTTCGCCGACAAAGCGGCTGCATGGGAAAAGAGGTGGGCCGCGTTCGGGCGATGGCCGGCGCGCGGGTTTAGTGGTGGACGGCGCGGCCGTCCGGCGGCGCTGCCGCTGCTCGCCGCGCGGATGGCGGGGCCCGCGGGTCGGCGGCGCGTCGGACCGGCTAGAACGGCCGGCCCGACCGCAGCCGGGCGTGGGCGGCCGTCGGCCCCGCGCCGGCGGACGGCGGCCGCCCGTGCCCGCCGCTCGTTACCGGACCGCGGTCTCCGCGCTCTGTACCGGCATGTCCGCCAGGCGGCGGCGCCGCGCCGTTCCGGGCCGTTCCGGGCCGTTCCGGGCCGTTCCGGGCCGTTCCGCGCCGTCCCTCGGCGTCGTTCTGCCCCCTCTGGCGACCGGTCGCCGCGCGGAGGGACGCACGCGCCCCTTTCGCCGTCTGCACGGCGGAATTATTCCATTTCTTCCAGTCATGGACGGCAATAACTCGCCGGTTATTAATAATTTCCCGGGCCATCCATAGCCGGTCGGGCTGAGGGTGCGTCGAATCGCGGCCAGATGAGGGCGATGGCGGGGCCGAGGGTCGCCGCAGCCCGGCGCCGGTCACTGTCCTGCAGCTGACCGCCCGGCCGGGCCCGGCCGCGTCAAAAACACGGCCCGAAACGGTCCCCGGTCTCCGTGAGACCCTCGCATCGGCCGTGCCGGGTGAAAATCGCAGCCGCCGGTCAGACGGGGGCCACGCGGCTTCGCGACTGACGGTGCCGTGACGACGGCGGCCCGCCGCGGCGGCTGTGCACGAGCTCGCACAAGCCCGTCGGCGGCGGCACGACGCGCGCGTAATTCATGGCGCACATTTGTTCTCGTCGGCCGCCGACGGCTGCGCGCCGCATTGTTCGGCAAATCGAACAATAAAATTAACGGGTTGGCCGACGGGCCGGTGCGCGCGGCGGCCGGGGGCCGCCTCGTGCCGGCAGGGCGGCAGGCCGCCGCCGCCTGCCGGCCGGCAATCCTCTAATTGAGCGAGACGGTACGAATTCGGGCCGCGCCACGTGACCCCGGCCGCCGGCCGCCGCAGCGGTCACGTGGCGCGCTCAGATAAACGGTCGGCACCGTTAGCGGCCGAGGCCGCCGCGGCGCGCCGGGCTCGCCGCTCCGCCGCGCGGCGCGCCGCGTTCGCCATCGCGCCGATCGGCGCGCCGAAAACGAATGGATTTTGGTCGCCCGTCGGGCGGGATTTTAGTCGGGACGAGGCCGCAGAGATACGCATCGCGTCGTAAAAACTCCGGACTGTAAACTGACCGCCCGCGAACACGAGGGCATGGCGGCGGGTCGCCGGCGGTCTCCACCAAACGCCGCCCGGTCGCCGGCGGTCGCCACCGGATGCCGCTTGGTCGCCCTGATCGCCGCGGACGGCTTATCGGCGCCGAAATCGGCCAGTCTTCCCCCGGTCGTCGGGCGATGACGGCCGTGCGGGGACGGCGCCGGGACGTGGGAACGTCGACGGTGTTCCCGCGGCTCCAGGTCCCGGCGCAGGTGACAGGTGACGGCGGGCCTTCAGCGGTGACAGACGGACCGGCCGGCGGACGGTGTCGGAGGCCGCGCGCGATAGCCGCCGCCGCCGAGGGTCGTCAGGGCGTCACTGAGCGGGTGATTTCGCCGCTCGCTCGGTGCCGGCCGCTGATGGGCCGCCGCCGCCGCCGGCCGCGCCGACCCGGCCCAGGAAATCTGACATTTCCCCGGCCGGCCGCGCCGGCCTATCTGTGTAACATATGGCGGTCATTTCTATTACAATTTCTGGCCTGCCGTCCATCTGGCCGAGATGGCTGATAATCCGGCCCGGGTCGGAGCCTTTGACATGTTATTGCACGCCCCGGCTGGTGCTCGTAAAGCTCAGATGGGGTGCGGGTAGCAATGATCGGCGCCCATGCCGGGGTCACGTGCCGACGTCTGGACTCTCCGGCAGAGGCCGTGAGTCTGAGGCCAAGGTCACGAAGAGGCGGTGCTTCCCGTCCTGCCGACTGGCATCGAGTGCGCCGGAACTGCAGTCTCTGTTGTCAGGCCATCAGCTGACTGGCGTAAATGTCGCAGCCTTGGCGCCAGGGCGGGTCGGACGATGACTTTGGTCCCGGCCGCGATGGAGACGGGGCGGTAATCTTCCGCCCGTAATAGCTGTTGTCGGCGAGCGCGGGCCAGCGCGAGTCCTCTGTCCCGCTCCGCGTCGATATCCTGCTGTCTCGGCTGGATCGACTAATGGAACTCGACTGTCCTCGTGACGCGTCCTCCTCGTGTCTTCTGCGTCCTCCTGGGACGGCCGGGATCAGCTAACGCGCCTCCTCATCGCCACGTCCTCTCCTCGGTCTGCTGAGTCCTGCTGCGCGGGACGGGCGACCGATGGCCGCCGCCGGGTCCCCTGGGCCCGGCGGGTCCCGCTGGGCCCGGCCGGGACCGCGCCCGCTCCCATTCGGGCCGGGTAATCGGCGGGGAATGGTCGGCCGGCCGGAGACCGCCGAATGATAGCGTCCACTTCCCCCGAATATCAAGCAAAAAGCTCGCCGGCCGGCCGACTTCTATTAGAGGTACGCGGATGGATGTCGGCGACGCACGCGAGCCGGCCGCCGCCGCCGCCGCCGCCGCCGCCCGCTCTGACTGGCAGTTTGGCGTCGTGGCCGCGTCGCCGAGCGTCTTTGTCTGCGCGGACGGCCGCCGTGACTCGGCGCTCTGCGATAATTTTACACCGCGTTTAGTTAGATGAGATTTCGGCAGTCGGCCGCCATTATGCCGGCGGGTCGCCGACGGCCGTCCGGGTCGGCCCGGGTCGCACCGCCGCCGCCGCCGCGCCACGCTCGCCCGTTGCGTGCGGCGAGAGGGCGCCGTCACGGTACCGACGAGAAATGAGAGCGGTAATTGGACGCCGGGCGCGGCCGGCCGTCGCTTTATTACACGACGGTCTGGCGCAATGGTCGCCGGCCAGACGGGCGGCGCCGGCGGCGGCGCGGCGGCACCCTCTCGCGCGCCGGCGGCGGCGGCGGCGGAGGGCGAGAACCGGCCGCTCGGCCGGCGACGGCGTCCGGGAGCCTGCCCTGCTGGCGGCGCTGGAACCGGCCGGCGCTGGCTGTCCGCTCTATTTACCGACCAGCCGTTTGTCCTCGTGATGTCGCATTAAGCGATACGTCATATTACCATAATGGTGGTTCTGCCCATTTAGGTATCTATCCCACTTTAATTAAACGCCGTCGCGGACACGCGGGGAGCGCGCGGCGCGCCAGGTCCGCCACCGCCGCGCCGCCAGTGCCGCGCGCCGTTTCATTAGCGTTGACGGTGGTATCAAATGACGCAGAACACCAATAAATATGGCCGGCGAGCGGCCGGCGGGAGCGATTGTTTCATCGGGTCGGCCGGGATCGCCCACCGATCTCCGGCGAGAGCGAGGGCCGCAGACCGGGCCGGCCCGCGCGGGCCCGCCGCGCCCCGCCCGGCCTGGCTCTCGGAAACCATCGGCCTCGATCTGGTCCACGATCACGCGCGGCCGGCGCCGCACAAAAACGCGGCGAAAAACCCGAAAACAATGGCAGCGACCGGCAAAAAGTGGCCGGCAAAAGTTGTCAAAAATTATCGTGGCCATCTCTGGCGCGCCATCCTTGACTCGCTTTTACTGGGCGGCGCGGGCCGCGGCCGCCGCCGGTTACCGCGGCCGCCGGGTAATTGACGACGCCGCGCGGGTAATGGCATCGCCGGCCGCACCGCACCTATTCCGGCTTCCCATCCATCGGCCGGTGGCGTCGGCCGGCGCCGGCGGCGCGGAGCTGCAGGAGGGGGTGGCGCCGAGCGCGGGCGCCGGCGCTGGGCGGCGCGCTCATGACCGCCGTGCTTTATGCAAGGCCGCGGTAATGGCGCCGATCGTGGGAGGCCGCCGGTCGCCGGCCGACGCCGTTCGGCGGGTTCACGGGATGGGCGAGCTAACGCCGCTGATGAGCTGTTTTTCGTGCTCGGCTCGTCCGCGGGGCTCGCGGAAAGGTCAGCTTTTTGCTCGCGTCGGATGACTCCGGTGGTGATGATCAGGTTTCGTTTATGTGCAAGTGGTTTCATGACCGCTAGAACCGATTTGAGGGGCGTTCAGTTCATTCACTCCTGTTACCATCCCGGCTTGCAAATGGTCTTACGTGACCAGCGCAGAGGGAAATGTCCCCCTCCCCCGCCTCAGCTTTTGTGTAGTATCCAGCTAACGAAGCCGCGCAGTTTTTTCTGTGTCCGCGAATGGAAACTGTTCAAGGGGAGTTCTGAATTAGTTGAAGGTATTAGTATGAGCAACTGGTAGACCATTAAACGATTTACGCCCCGCCCGTTGATTCGAATATCAGAATGACTTTCGGTCCGTCAGAGACTTGTTACAACTGCATCCGAAGGTTCGTCGCCGTTGGCTAACCGCATTTCCGTGTCGTATTCCAGCAGATTGCTAAATCGGTTGTACTTATTTACTAGTATTTCTGGTATGGTACTGCTTTTTTAGTATTGTTTATATGGCGCTTCTATCCTTATTGGATACTTACCATCTTGCTGGATGTTTTGCGACCAGAGGAAACCTGGAACAACTCGTTAGACGAAAAGTCTCGGAGGCCGTTACATGGGGGCCCCACCGTAAAAAAGATGAATCGGAATCGGACATTGAATGGTTACCAAGAATGATTTTTCGTCATCGTAAAATCTGTCTTGCGTTGTTTTGCTGACCATTCAAAATATTTCCGGTTTTCTCCATGTTCTGGGAATTGCTGCTGAAGAAACCGGTACGTCTGACAGATTCGGATTTCGGACGCCGTGGATATCACGAAGTTCACGCTACCCAATATCGACGGTGTGTGGTGTGCAGACCCTCTTGTGTTTTCGTCCTGTCCTCGTCATGTTTTCGTCGTTTCTTGGTCTGAAGGCACCGGTTATTGAGGTCCGTGGGTACTTACCAGGACCCGATGTCATTAGGGCCGAAAATGTGCCAACGTGGCACACCCAGACACATTACAAGATCATCAGCGCGTTCATAATCGCGCGCAGGAATGCGTACGTGCGGCTCTTCCGAACGAAACGAGGTAAAGCCGGGCCGCCGGGGCCGACGCGCCGACCATGAGTGCGCCGCCTCTGACGGCAAAGGCGACGTTCCCACAGCCCTGGCCCGGTCGTCCAGCCGAGACGACCCCGCCGCCGGAACGGGCCGGGTCCGGCACGGCGGAATGTCGGCCGGCCCGGAGCCGGCGGCCCTCTCATCACCTCTTCCGGCCCGCGACCGGCCGAGCGTTCACATGTCCTCGAGGACGCGGGTTATTATGAACCTCCTACGCCGGGGCCGTGCCCGTCGGCAACAGAACGCTGCATTCCGGGAGGGGAGGAGACGTCTGGCCTGCGAATTGGCCCCGCGAAGCATGACGGCTAGGTGACGCCGCCATCTGCGGGAATTCCCTCGCAGATGGCAACGATGTGTAGGCGGATGCTTCGACGTGCTGGAAAAAGTAATTGTTCTGTCTTCTTTGCGTCCACGTCGTGGAGACCGAGACGTACACTCCCTCAAAGAAGGTTCTGCACAAAGAGGAATGAGTTTTCCAGTCTGTGCACGTCTGCCGTCGCACGTTTCGCCATCGTCTCGTAGCCGCGCCTCTCGACCAGCCAGACGGTCCGCTCTGCGTGCCGGACGGCCTGAGGAGGCGGCGGCGCCGGCGGAAGTTCGCCGGCGGACCGTTACCGGCGATTCATCTCGGCAGGGACGGCCGAGCGCCGCGGCCGCCGCTGATTGGCGCGCCGGACCTTCACGGCCGACATCCTGCTCAGGGACCACCCGGCTGGCGGCGGCGGCCGACCGCTCTCCGCCGGCGCGCCGGTTTGTCCGCCCGTCTGCGGCGCCCGAAAGAGCGCGGCCGCCGCCGCCGCCGCGCCTGATTTGTGCGGACAATGCGCGGCCGCCGGCCGGCCGTCGTCCGTGATGATTCACGCTGCTTTCGGGAGAGTGCGGAGTAGAGCGCGAGCTGTGTCTCCGTCCCAGCAGAGGGCGTCTTACACGCGGTCTTCGGTCTCGATCGCGGGCAGTTGTAATGGAGGAGTTCAGCGACGCATGCGCATATAGCACCGAAACCGCGCAGGATTGCGGGTGTTTGGCAGCTTACACTCACACACAGTTGCCGGGTTCTGGGGGAAAACGAGGCTGTTTTTCTGGGAAGTTTAAGCTTATCCGCCGACAAAACGGGCTAAGTGGACGTTAATGAGCAATCTCCCCGGAATTCCGTGGCAGAACTCGGCTCGTTTCCGAGGCGTCGCCCTTGCGGTTGCGCCGGCGGCGAAGCGCGGCCGCCGTGCGTGACGGCAGGGATAAACGGCGCCGCCTGGGTGGGCGTCCGCCCCCGCATTCATCGCGGAACCGTCACAGGTCCGGCCGCCGGGCCCGCCGTACCCCGATTTGATGATCCTGTTTGTTCAGATTCGGCCGCGATAAGGACGGGTCAGTCCGCGTCGAGCCTTCCGCTCGCGGGACGGAGTCGCGCCCCTGGCGAGGCTACTCGGGACGGGCTCAGAGCCGGGGGACGGGCTTTCCTGCCGTCGGCGAGACGGCTCGCCTGGGGGCCGGGAAGCGGCCACCGCTCGGCCGTCGCCGCCGCGGTGTGTCGCGCTCCCCGCGACCGATCCGGCATGCATCGAAGGCGGCGCGCATGGCGCGCCGACCTCGATATATCGCCGCCGCAATAACTTATTTCGGAGAGTTATGCGCGCCGGCGCGGCCGGGGAGCCGCCGCCCGGATTTATCCCACGCCGGCGGTCGCGGCGGCGGCGGCGGCGGCGGCGGCCGTTTTTGCCGCGGCCTCCGGTGGGCCCGGCGCGTGTAAGTGTCGCGTATATCTGACCTGTGTTTTCCTCCTGTCTGCCTGCCTCCCTCTATCCTCTTTATCCCGAACCCAGGGGGTGTCGGGAGCCGCGGCGGACGGAGATCGCCACCCGTAAGGTCGAGTTTGGGCCGTCGGCCGACGGCGCATGACCCTAACGGGACGACCGCCTGCCGTGCGAGATGGCGCGATTGCAAGTCCCTTGTTGTTTATACTCGGCTAAATGCACGCCATGGAATTTCGGCCGTTTGGTGGTGTGCCTGACTGAAATACACGCGGCGGCGGGCGCGCGCTGCAGCGCGGTTTACCGTGGCCGGTGTGATAATTCCCGGACGGAGCGGATACTGCGGTCGCAGCGGGTGCGGCGACCGGCCGTTCCCAGGGAAATTAGCCGGTGGCGGCTGTCGGGACGAGTTTTCTGCGCGCGCGCCCGCCGCGCCGCCGGAACAGACCGCGCGCCGGGCGGCGGAGTGGCCGCCGCGTCTGCCGACTGCGTGAGACTGAGGTGCGTGACCGCCGCCGCGCCGCCCCGCCGCCCCGCCGCGGGGCCCGTGACGCCGTCTGGGAGCAGGCGCCGGCGCCGACGTCGTCGGTCATCCTGTTCCGATCGGCGCTTCCGTTTCTTTTTGCCGACCATTCCTCTCGGCGAACGGCAATTGTCGACGCTCGGTCTCGTTTCTTATTCATGGGACCATTAAGTCACGCTGATAGCGCAAGAATTGATGAAAACGCAGCTGATGGCTTTCCGGAAATTGAGCGGCGCTGCGCCTCTGTTCTGGCCGGGGAGGGACAATGCGGGAGACCACGCACCAGGGGCCAGTATTGTCGAGCACAGAGTGCATTTTGACGGGCACGTGGCACGCAGGGTCTGGCCGCTTTTTCGGGGGAGATAACGGAAAGGACGGAAAGGGGGCGGGGACGGCCGCGATTTATTTAGCCATTTCCAAAGGGGCGCCGCGGCTTTGGCGAGATACACAAAGTTCGTCACAGCACGCCGGAAATGAGGGATTCCGCCGGTGCGGAATTAATCGCAACTCGTCCTTACTCGTGTTTTGTGCAAGTGATTTCGGCGCAGCCCGTCTCGACGCATGGGAGGGGAGGGCGAATGAGCGACACGGCGTGGAGATGGCTGCGGCTTCCTGCAATGGAGGCCGACACCGGAGATTAGGGGGCCGAGCGGGGGTCGTAGTCTGCTGTCGAATCATCAGGCAGTCGCCCTTAAATATAGCTTAACCGCCCCGGGGCAGAGCTGGCGTCCGTAATGGGCGAGTTTAAGTAGTTTCGCAAATGGGACCTTCCAAAGTGTTGGATGCCCACATTTATCTGGGTTCATCTTAAAAGACTGCTGCCGTTTGGATGATGCTGTTCAAATTGCACTGCGACAAGTTTTCGCTGCAGGTAAAGACAAAGAGTGCAGTGGAACCCACATTGAAATGAGGATCGTCCAGCGCGCACGTTTTTCTTAAAATAACTGATCTTGTAAAGCTATTTAATGTCGTGCATAGCGGGCTCAATACTGCTTTTTTCCAAAGCGGTTTGAAGGGATCTAAGCGTTAATCTAAATCTAAGTTAGATCACCAAGCGATCTAACGATCCGCCTGGTGCACTATAGATAAAAAATGAAATGTGTGTTGATAAATCATGTCGTTATCTTTGCAATCTCGCAAAATGCTGCGTCAATCAATGGCTGAATTACATCCCTGCGACCCCCAAACTTGCAGGCCTACCTCCGTCCCCACCCCACCTCGACCTTCTGCAGCGAGACAACAAATGTATTCGGGACGAATCACCATTTTTATGGTGATGGTCGGAATCGATAGAATGCTGTTCGGGCTACCGGACGGGTCTCGTTATGGATTCAGGCGCCGGCGGGCTGCAGGCCGAGACGTTCGGCATTCCTTCGCCGGCCCGGCCCGGCCCGGTCAACTGGAATGTGCTGCAGAGGTGGGCGGCCGACCCGTGGACTCGGGCGCCCGGCCGCAGGACGGAGGGGGCTCTGCTGCCCGTCACCGACTCTGCCGCGTACTGCGGGTCCGTGCTCTTGTCAGGCGCGTGACGTGCAGCGTGCTCGGAAGGGTCAGCGGACGTTGATTTTGGGAGCATTGCACGCGGCGGAAAGTTGAAGCTCTGCCAGGGTGGAGGCAGGCTCGGCTTCTGAAGATCAGGGTTTCCAGGATGACCTTCTTTTCTTGGTGGGGTAGGATTCGCGGAACACATGGGGCCTCCACCCTAACGTGGTAGAAATGCGGCTAGTTGTCTGGTACGCGATTGCGATCTTGCAAATAATCTCGCTTTGAAGTTGGAAACTGAGTGCAGCCTGGCACGGCAGATCGGCACAACGTGCGCTCCAGCACGCATTCAGAAGTCCGGACTTGTCCCTCTGCGTTGAGGCGCGCAGCCAGCGGCTCCTCAGCCAGCAGCCGGCCGGGCGCCTGGAGCGGCCGTCTGGGTCGGCGCGGGGCGCGGCCGTCCGGCGGCCGGCAGCGGCGGTCGGGTGGCGGCGCCGCTGCCGGCAGCAACAGTGCTGTGCGAACGGCGCTCATCTGTCTGGATCGGCGGCCGGATTAGAGCGGCGGCCCCGCCCGGCTCCCGGGGAGCGAACAGGTGGTTCGTCGGGGCGCCGGGCACGTCCAGGGTCCCGCGGCGGGGTCTCACGCGGAGGCGGCAGGCGCCCCGCCCGGCGGAGAATGGGGCGGCCGCCTTTTCCAGTCCGCCGCCGTGCTGGCGGCGAGAGGAGTTCTCCGTGCGCGGCCACTCGGACGCCGCCGAGCCGTTAGCTTCCGAACGTCGCCGGCGCCGCTTGCAAGAGGACGCGGTCCGTTACGGACGACGCGTCACGGACCGGCCCGAGTGACGGTCCGTCACCACGCGGGCCGTCAGCGTGACGGGCGGCGCTGTTTTGTCCGCGTGCCGGCGCCGGACAGGTGCGACTGCGCGCGCATACGGCGATTCGTCAGCGCGCGACGGCTCGGTCTGCGGAGGAATTCGCGCGAGACGCCGCCGCCGAGCGCGGCCCGGGGCGAGACTCGGCGACGGCACGATGGGCCGCGCCGATAATGGCGCGTCAGGTTCCGCCCACCCGTCATTGTTGCCGAGGCGTTCGGCGCCGACGCGTCACTAACAGCGCTCCGGAGCTTTAAAAGCCATCCGGGCCTAACAGCGGCTCGGCGGGCTCGATTTGTGGCCGCAGGAGGCGCGACTGAAGCCGGCCTTAATTATTGATTTGTAATAACAGCGGCTTGCCGTTTGCGAAGGGCGCGTAGAAATGGCTCCGGTCGTGTGGGGCTTTTGTTGGTCGGTCCCCATAATTTCTGTGAAGCGCCGCTTCCGAAAATTGCGCCATCGCCGGTTTAATTCTCAATCTCACATAAATCTTGCTGGCCTCGGGCAGTGCTTAGTCATATTCTCGGGCAGGCCCTGTCTTTTTTGAAATTACATTTTCCTGACTTTTGGACGTTTATTAGCCAAATAAAGCATACCGAATGTAGTTCCTCGCACAAATCAGGCAGTTTATGCCGAGCTTGCCTCGGTATATCCGTCATACGTGGTTGCCATTTAAGTCGCTGCGGGGCAGCTACGAAATGACGGCGCGTCATGTCTAGTTTCCACTGTGCATCAGTTCCTGATTGTATCCTGGCACAGGCGCGGTCTGCAGCCTCTCGGTAAGCACCATCTTGCGGCGCTATAATCCTGCTGCAGTCAGCCGGTAATGCCTATCTGCATTCTGTTCCGCCTGGTTCACGGCCGTTCCGTTTCTCGTGGGATTCTATCAAGTAGCAGGAGAGCGGTCGGCGGAGGCCGGAGAGACTGCTCGTGCAGTGCTCCGGCCGTGTCCGGTCAGGGGAGGGGGAGGACTGAACGGCCCGCGGTGACCTGCGCGGGCGCGCCGTTCCGGCCGCGGCGGCGGCCTGAGCTCGTGCTCGGCGACCCCGTCTGCGGACCAGACGCTCCCCGGCTGCGCCGCGGCCGTCGGGCCGGCGGCGCTCCTTTGTGGCCGCGTCGCCGGCTGTCGCGGCGGAGGCGCGGACGGCCGCCGGGCGCCGGGCCGGGCCGCCGCCCGGTCGACGGCCGGCTGATTTAGGTGTGCACGCTGTCGCGCCGGCCGTCCGCCCTGCAGCGGCAGCCGGTAAGCTGACGGCGCCCCGCGGCGTGCCGGCCCCCACCGCGGCTTTACGAGCGCAGCGCTGCCGCCGGCGGCGCCGGCCGCGGCACGCCCCGCGGCCCGCGCGGCAGGCGGCCGACGCCCGGCGCGCCGGCAGCTCTCAGAGCCGCCCGACGCCCGGCGCGCCGGCAGCTCTCAGAGCCGCCCGACGCCCGGCGCGCCGGCAGCTCTCAGAGCCGCCCGACGAACGGGCGCGTCGCCCCCGTCCAGCCCGGCGTCGACGCGCCGGAAGCCCGCGGCCGTGACGTCTGTGTGCGGCCCTACGTCAGCCGGTGCTTTATGACCGTCGCGGCGGCCATCGGCCGGAGGACGTTTCAGGACCGGGCCGCCGCTTATGAAACATGCATCGCGGCACCGCCTTTCGGCCGGCCAGCCGACGGCAGATCGGCAGCGGTGATGGCGACCGGGGCCCGGCCGTCGCTCGCCGTATAATCGGCCATTTGTCAGTCCGCGCCGGCCGCGGCGCGGACTCGGCCGGACTCGGCCGGACTCGGACGGGACTCCGGGGCGTCCGCGGACGCTGACGTCCCGGCCGCCCGGTCCGATGGCGGTCCGCCGTCGTCGGCGAACCGAATGGCGCGGCAGACTGCGGCCGCGGCGTCGGAGGGCCTCGGAAGAGGGGCGGCTCGGCGGAAACTTTGGCCGTAATGCCGGCCGTGTCCACCATCCAGACGGCAATTTTCCGAACATAGGAGTCGGCACGCTCCAATGCGCCGGGCGCCGGGCTCATTCTGGCCGGCCTGGCTCTGACCGTGGGCCGCACAGCTCCAGGGCGCCGACACCGACCCGCGCAACAGCGCCGCCGTTGTTCGCGAACGGTGCGGGTAACGAGCCGGCGGCGGCGGCGGCGGACAGGCCGCTCTGACCGGTCCCGCAACAATGGCGCCTCTGTGCGGTTCCGTCCGGGCCGGCGCGTCCGACACGGGCAGCCGGACGGGCCTGGATGTTCGACAGGCCGCGGAGCGGCCGCACGGCCGGGAGACCGGCGCCGGGCCCGGCTCCCACGGCCGGCCGGGTCAGCGGCTGCCGACCGGCGGCCGCGCCCGCCCCCCGGGTCGGTCGCGTCGCGTCGCCGACGGCTTGCGGCGTGTTATTTCCGCCCGCGTGGCCGCGGCCGCCCGGCGACCGCCGGTCTCACGGCGGACCGGTTCGTCGTCGTGAGGCTCCGCTGCAAACCGGCGACATATTCACGCTTTTTTGGAGCGTTTTTGGACCGTTTCTGTGTACGCCCGGTCGCTGCCCTCCGTGCCTGTGACGTGCGCCACGCCAGCGAGGTCGCCACGCTCTCCTCGTCTGACATCGTCCCCGTTCCGTTTCAGTGTGCCCGCCGTCGCAGTTCAAGCACACGGTGGGAAACAGCTCGTGCCGGGCGTGCCCGGACCACAGCAGCGCGCCGTACTCGGCGTCGGTGGAGTGCCGCTGCGAGTCGGGCTACCACCGCGCGCCGCACGACGGCCGCGACCAGCCCTGCACGCGTGAGTACCCCCGGCCGGCGCCGTCAACAGGTCCCTCAGCGCCCCCTGCGCCAGCGTCTTCCGTCGGCCCTGAGTGAACCCGGGGAGGGGCTGATGCCGGCTAGTCGCCTGTCGCACGGTGGCCGCGGATCAGTGGCCTTCCGTGTGCACGGCGATCCGCTTGTCATGCACCATCTCGGAAACAGCCGGGCGGAGAAGGCCGCAACCGGCGCATCCAGAAAAGTCCCGGACCGGTACGGCGCCGCCGAGTGCGGACCGCGAGCGGACCGCGGCGCCGCCGGCCCCGTCGCGACGGCCGCCGCCGTCGACGACCCCCGGCGAGCTGACTCTTGTCCGCGCCGGCCGCCTCGCGGCCCGCCGACGCGCCGCCACTCGGCATGCATTGCGGCGCCCGCTCATGACATGACGGCTATCCGATGGGAGATTTAGAACGGGGGCGGCGGCGCGCTACCGGCCGGCCGCCCGGCCCGGGCGGCGCCGGTACGCTCAGCGAAGTCGGCCAATCGCCGGCCGCGCTAATTGGCGGCGAAACATGACCGGTCGGTGGAGCGCCGGCGGCCGCCGCTGGGGCCTCCGCTGCGCGCGGTCGACCGCCGCACGGGCGTTCGGAAGCCAGGGCCGGGCCCGGCCGAGTCACGGGGTTGGGCCGGTCCGTGTCGTTGCCGTCGGTTGTCGTGAGGTCGTTGTCCCTGGTGCCCGGCGGAAGAGGGTGTCCGCTTGCCGTGGCGTGGTTGGGCCTGGTGTGGTTGGGACCAGTTCGCTCCGTGCTGTACCTCGTCAGTTGTTGTTACTGCGTCGTTCACGTTATCAGATGTGGTCACAGTTTACCGAGCAGCATTAGAATGTCAATATGGAACGACATGTAACAGTGCTTTCCACCCATCAGATAACGTGCAGTCATCAGTTTTTTAACTTCACGTCTTGCAGCTGCCTTTGAACCGTCCATTCTTCTCGCTGGTGACCGATCATTATCTCGCGTTCTTGTCGTTCGGCTTGTCGTTATCAGCTTCCTTGTTGCAGAGCCGCCGTCGGCGCCGCAGAGCCTTGCGGTCGAGTTCGTGGACCAGAGCACGGTCGTGCTGGTCTGGCAGCCGCCGCTGTACGAGGGCGGTCGCACCGACACCACCTACTACGTGCGCTGCGCACAGTGCGGCGGCTCCGTCAGCTACTCCCCGGTCCAGGTGAGGCGTCCTCCCCTCACGCCGCCCCGGGCCGTCCGCGGCCGTCCCGCACCGTCCTCCGGGAGGCGGCGGCGCCGCGACGGCCGCCGCCGCCAGGGAGATCACATTTCTGTCCGGCGCGCGGCGACCCGGTCATTAAGGAGACGATGATGCGTTCATCAGCCGGCCCGCTCCGCCGGGATTGGCTTATCCCGCCGATTAAG
The DNA here is from genome assembly GCA_030062745.1 of Capitulum mitella. NCBI lineage: Eukaryota > Metazoa > Arthropoda > Thecostraca > Pollicipedomorpha > Pollicipedidae > Capitulum > Capitulum mitella. The sequence goes on along the minus strand of CP099849.1, from coordinate 3,677,345 downwards.
TGACGCCGACACGAAGGGAATTAGGCGTTGCGAGTTGCAGACGCCCGCCGCCCGAACCGTCTAATCCTCCAGGTTTTTTTGGGGGGGAGGGCGCCGCGATAGGTGTCGGTTGTGGGAGTTTGATCGCACCGTACGGGGACCATCGCGGAGGCGGCCGTCAGGACATGTCATCCCGTAATGGGCAATTGACAGGTGTACTCGATATTGCACTTTGATACCGAAAGTGGCAAATATGACACAAGGATTTTTAGTTTTAGCTGGGGATTTAGGTGTCACAGCTTGAAAATGCTCCTGGGCTGCCTGTGCTTTCTTTTTCAATGAAATGAAAATTAAATGATGTGGAAAATTTAGCCCTTGAACAAACAGGAATGTTTCTACCTTATCCGTGAACGAGAATTTCTAAGCTTTAGGTCAATGTTTTCGATTATGGCTTCCAAGAACTCTCAGCTCAAACGCCTATCGCTGAAACCTCAACTGCGAAGATACGGAACTTTGCGGGATTATCACCCGCTGTTTTGCGTCGAGAAACGCATCTCGCAGATCTTCTATGGCTTTCCTTTTTCAAGATTAAATTGGAGACAATTTGTTATAACGATTCGGAATCGGAAAGCACATGTTTGGGAACACATTGGAGATATTGGTAAATTGTTGCGTTATGTTAAGCTCTGGTGACGATGGTAAATTCGATCCAAACCTGTCTGACGCAGTTCTACACTGAAAGGCTATCCGTCGCTGTTCTGTGTGCAATACGCGTTTGTGGTCAATATTCCACGGTTTTTACCTGTTCGTCTTCCCGCTTGTTCTATATTCTTCGTAATTTTAGTTGGTTATCCACTCAGGGCCTGCGCGAAATTTCATACTCCATTCCTCCGTTTAGGATTCCGTTACTTTGTCTGTCTGTCTAGTCGTCCACCTGTGTTTCTGTGTGCTCCGTCTGTCTTCAGGCCTGCCAGTTTATCTATTTTCCTGAGTTTTTATCACCGTCATGTCTTGTCCGCCCGAGCCAAGCCTCCCGCCCGCGTGGCGGCCTACTTCCCTGCCCGCCTGTACGTCTACCCACCTGTCTTCCCGTCCGCCTGTCGACTTGTTCGCTTGTCCGTCTGTCCGCCCGCTGTCCTCTTATCCGCCTGTCCACCTGTCCCCTTGTCCATCTGCGTGCCTGTCCACTGTCCAGCCTGTCCGCCTGTCTGACTGTATGTGCACCCACCCGTCTGCCTGTCGGCGTGTCCGCGTGTCTGCCGCTTCGCTGTGACGCCGTATCGCGCCTGCACGATGCTAACGAGCCGGTGCGTCGGCCGGTATCAGTGGGGATCGCTCGCGCTCGGCTGGCGGCTCTGCCGGTGTCGGGGACCGCGGCCGAACTGTGACGGCGCAGGCCGCGACAGACGGCGGAAACAGCCGAGCGTCGTCGGCGGACGGCCGCCCGATCCGGCACACCGGCGCACCGACACACCGGGACAGGGCTAAGACACGTGGCAGGGGTGGGACACGATACGGACGGGACATCTGGACAGAGGCGGTGCACGGAACACGCCTAAATAGTGGGGCATTGGAGTAGAGTAAGCGCGTCAGTGACACGCGGGACGAGGGTGGGAAGCAGGACGCGGGAGATAGGCGCGATTGTGATGAAAAAAGGCCTTACGTTTCTTTTTAGCCCCGAAATAGTTGATTTCGGGATCAAGTGGAAAAGGATCAGGTCCGTGGTGCGTCTGCCGGGTCCGCGCGTCACAGCGCCACCGTCCGACGGAGGCGGCCGGAAGCGGAAGTCGTCTGCTCCGCGGACTGGTCGTTCCGGGTTCAGCTGTCACATCCACCAGCGGCCGGCCGGGTTCGGGCCGGCCAGGCGCCGATAGCAGCCCGCACGCGAAAACTTCATCTGAGCGGCGCTATCTGCGGCCCTTCATCACGCCGCGGTGCAGGTGTCGTCTTCACGAGCGGGCGCTATCGGCGCTGCGGGAGACGTCCTCAGAGTCCGTACGGTCTGACGGCGTCACCGCCGCCGGCCGGCGCCGCCGCGTCCGCCGGTGACCGGCGAGCGGACGAGCCGCCCGCGGCCGTGACGGCGCACCGGGGCCGCCGCGACCCGGCGTCACGTGACGCGGCACTGTCGCCATGCCGGACATCGGTGGTGGGCTGATTGTCGCCCAGACGACGTCGATCCGGACGACCCGCTCGCCGTCCGGATCGACGCCGTCCTGCCGGGCGTGACGGCGTGACGCCCCGTCACGGCGCGGCCGCGGCGCAATGCCTCCGACGCGCCGGCCCGCGGCCGGCCGACGACCAAACAGAGCGGCGTCGGCGGCGGGCCACCTCCCCCAATGATGCCGTCGAGTGGCCGCGCGCCGGAAAAATTGTGGTTTAACGATGCGTCGAGCCGGGGCCGCCTCGCCGCACGCCAAAGAAATCGCCCGGCCGGACGAATCGCCGTCGGCGGCGGCGGCGGTCGGATCGACCGGCGGCGATGGATGGCCGGCGCACCGCCGGCTCGGCCCTGTCGCGTGAGGGCCGGGCCGCTACTGTTATTCGTGTCGCGATGTTCGGCACCAAACACGAACTTTACGGGCCATAAATTGGACGCAAAAATCGCGTCGAGTTGGCCACACAATTTGTAGGGATTTCGGGGAGAAAAAATGGCGCTTTCTGACAACTGGAGGCCGTGAGATAAGGCGGTTCATTGCATGCAGGTTCGGTTTTCCGTCTGGATGTGACAAAACTCAGGCACCTAACTGCGACTTAAACGCTGTAGGAGTTTCCTTTTAAAGCGCAGGCAGCACCCGAATTGGCCCCTTTGGGTGCGACTCACGGATTTTGTGACGGCAACAGATCTTTACGCACAAGTTTTCTCTGGTTTTCAGCCCAGACCATGGCATCGATATAAGCTTGAAGCCTCGCGGAATCTAAAATCGTCATACAACTGTTCTCGTTTAATGCACCTGGAATACGAAAATATTGATTTCCTTCGCTGAGCGTCAATAAACTTTGAAGCCCCACAAAAATTGACGACCGATGGTATCAAGGCTGCGAACCAGTGCTAGGCCTGTAAGAATGACCCGACACGCGTGCCGCTACTCCCAATGATTTACGATTCCGCTCCTGAGCCGGCGCACGTAATGCTATCACCTCGGATCAAGTGCACCCTCTCGGCTTTAGCGCCGCCTCGCTGCACCCTCTGCAAGCCGAACGCCGTGCAGCAGCGCCGGGGCGACAGGCCGAGCTGTGACGCCGTGCCCTGTCTCGTCCGCAGGCGGGCCTCAACACGACCAAGGTGACGGTGACCGGCCTCAGTCCGGTGACGTCGTACGAGTTCCAGGTGTACAGCACCAACGGCGTGTCATCGCAGGCGGGCAGCGACGAACATGTCCAGATCAAGGTCACCACCGAGGCGTCAGGTCAGTTGCAGAGGGTAGGGACTATGCACTGAAGGATGGACATGAGAGGCCAAGTTCTGTCGCAAGGTGAAGGTGCCATACAACGTTTGACATGTTTGACGCATGCTTGACAGTGGACGACGGATATTCAGAACGCTATAAAGCAGAGAGCTGCTTCCTTGAATTCATCAAAAATTATACCACGCGCTCTCCATATTTGTAAGAGAGGGGAGGGCAAACGTCTGGGACTATGTACTGAAAAATGGGTATGAAAGGTAAGTCCTCCCACATTGAGGAGCGACGAAGGTGTTATATAAGAGTCTGCAGTGCATCGCATGTAATATTGAAGGCGTTGTAAAGCAGAGAAAAGAGTTTTGGTTCCTTGAAGGGATCCAAAAGTCCCGTCACGCGTTGCCCGGATTTGTTCGTCTGAAAGGTGCCGGCGCGCCGGTTCCTAGAGCAAGGAGTTCTCGCACAATGATGAGCGACATAGGTGTTATACAACAGTCGGCAGCGCATCGCGTGGAATATTCCAGACACTACAAAGCAGAGGATGCGGTTCGAGTTCTCTGAAAGGATCAGAAAGTCTCGTCACGCGCTGGCCAGATTTGTTCGTTTGCAGGGCGCCCGCGCACTGGTTCCCAGAGCCGGCAGCTCCCGGCACGGCAGTGTCGTTCCCATTCCCCGTAAAGATGTCCGTATCAGTCTAGCCATCCGTCGCGTGCCGACCCGAGCCCGGCCTCCCGAACGCCTCCCCGGCACGGGCCGTCTGGGCGTAGCTGGCCGCGGCACGGCACGCCGTCTGACGCGCCCGCCGACCTTGTCACCAGTGCCGTCGATGGTGTCGGAGGTCCGCGTGAGCGTGGTGCGCTCGTCCGAGGTGGAGCTCGTCTGGGAGCCGCCGGCCGACCCGCAGGAGGACGTGCGCCGCTACGAGGTCCGCTACTTCATCAAGGTACGGCCGACAGAGGCACCGCCGGACGTCTCCGACGTCAAAAGGAACCTCGCCGGCAACACATTTGCTTTCCCGTCGCGTGACTGTGGACATGATTCACGCAGCGCGGCTCGAGTTGATTCGAACAGAACTCGTCGAGAGCGGAGATGACTCAAAGGGCGCGAGCGGTGACACACGCGGCGCGAAGCCCGCCACCCTCGCTCGCCCGGCCGGGGTGGATAACCGTATTAGCCGGGGCGCGGCGGCTGGGCGCGCGGCACGTGCGGCAGCGGCTCCCCTGCGGCTGACGGGGCGGTCCGTAATCGGCTGCAGGCCGGCCCGACCGGCCCGCTTTGTGCGTGCGTGTCCGGGTCGGCGCCGCCGACCGCCGGCAGATCAGATCAGCGGCCGGCCGGCCGCGCCCGCGCCCTGACGGCCGCAGCTGAGCGGGAGTCGCTGCTGCCACTGCCGCTGTCGTCGGAGCTGCTGCTGCTGATGCTGTTGTAATTACCGACTGCCGGCAGTCGTGATTCGGGTGCATATGTTATTCAGTTTCGACGGTGCGGGTCGCCGTTCTCGGTTCTCTCCGGGGATGTGCCGCGGTTCACCACCCCATTCGGAACTGCAACACTCTGACCGTGAAGCGAGCAGAGGGCGGTAGCCGCATGCCGCCATCTGCTCTGTCTGACGCTCGTGTGTCCGCGTCTCCGGCAGGCGCAGGGCCAGGAGTCGAACACGAGCAGCGTGTTCACGGACGTGCCGCGCACGACCATCGGCAACCTGCAGCAGCGCACCGAGTACGGGTTCCAGGTGCGCGCCCGGACCAGCCGCGGCTGGGGGGAGTTCAGCGACGCCATCTACAGCACCACCGGCCAGATGCTGGGCACGGGTGAGAACCGGCTGCAATCTGTCTTCAGTCATGGGGCAGGCCGCTGGGTCATGCCCCACGCGTCAGTTCGGCTCACTCTCCGGACTTGTCTCGCGTCTCGGCGCCTGTGATGTTGGCGGCCTGAAAGGTGGCGAGGTGTCGGGGTCGCTTCCGGCAGGGAAGTGGGGTCGCGGCCGTCGCCCTCCCGGCGGAGCGGCCGCCGCGGACGCGGCGACCGAGGCGCGGCCGTGAGCCGGCCGTTCCGGATGCGCCTCTGATTTATTCGAATCATAAATTCGCCCGTGATGGGTCTCTATCTGGCGGCCGGGATTGAGGGCCGGCCCGCCGCTGTAAAATGCATGGTCCACTCTGGCCGAGATCGGGCCGGCGGCGCGGCCGGGCAGAGGTCGTCAGGCACGGGCGACAACGGCCCCGGGCGGACCGGCCGCCGGTGGTCCTGCCAGGCAGCGCGACGGCCCGCCAGGTGGCGGCCGACATCATGCATTCCCCGCACCGTCCGCGCCTTAAGCTGACGTCCGGCTCGGACGGCTGCAGCGAGCGAGACCGCGGACGTCGGACGGCAGCGCCCGCCTGTCGCCGGCGCCGAGCCGCGCCGTCTGGGCCCCGATCGGCCATGCAGCCGCGGCCGATGGCTGTCACGATATTCGGCGAACCGGCGGCCGACACGGCTGCCGTTCTGTCCGGCCGGCCGGCCCTGCCCGGCGCTAGCGTGTCCCGGCCGGGGGACGCGCCGCTGCCCGCCGCCGATACCCCTCCCGCCGCACGACAAATAAAGCGCATTGACAACAGTATGCTAAAAGGACCGCCTGCAGAGGGTCGATGCTATCCGGCGCCGCTCCCCGCTGTCCCGCTCCTGCGGGCGGCTTATCCGAGGCCGCCCGCCGGCTGTCGTTCATGTCGGTTCCGATTTGCCGCGCCGGCGTCGGCTCATCGGCGGCGCGGCGCGGCCCGGTGCCGCCCTCACGGGCCGGCGGCGGCCGGCTGTCACTTCGCGTTAGGGTCGAGACCGAGCGATGCATCCCTAGGTCTTATGCTGGAAGTGAAGGGTGCGTTGTGGCTTTGGTTCGCGACATGCTCAGAAGACTCGTGGTTGCATTGCGTGCCAGGCTTGAGTCAATGGAACTGTTCCCCACTGCGTGATGTCTCGTGACTCCCGTATCACTCCGACCTGCCGCCCCCGCCTGTCGTCTGAAGTCCCTGTCTTTCGGCAGCATATGTGGGCGAGGATGACGGCGTCAAGGTGCGGATCATCGCCGGCGCCACGGTGGCCGTCATCGCCCTGCTGGTCATCATCGTCATCATGGCCGTGCTCTTCCTCAGGAGGTGAGAGGGCAGCGGCCTCCCCCCCCCCCCTCCTGCGGCTGGGTGCACTGGGTCCGCTGCCCGGCAGCACCGTCGGGCGTACTGTTTCGGTGTTATCGTGCGGTCATTACGGTGACGTGTCGCGTGCTTTAGGCGGTGGGTGTGTTTGAACAAAGCACATGCGAATGCGATCTGACATGTGTTTGCGTTAGGAGCATTCACTGCCGGTTTGCTCCCTCGTGACCACGTTGCAATTCAGTTGCATGCAGTTTACGCTCAGTGTCCACATTGGATCTCGGCCGCATTGGATATCGTGCAAACCGTGCCACTGCTTTTCGGATCATAGGCATTGTCAGGCTGGTGTTGCATTGTTCAAGCGGAAGGTGACGATGCGTGTCTAACAGTCTGCCCCTCGTGTTTGCAGCCGAGGTAACGAAGAATGTAATAAGAAACAGCCTAGCGACTGCGATACACTGGAGTATCGCAATGGGGAAGGTACGCAGGACTAACCAGCACAGACACGCACACACTGGGTCCCCTGCACTCGCACCTCTGGGCGACGGCGAAGTCGGCGCTGGGGTGGCACCTCCAGCGCGCCGGCCGGTTTCCACCGCGTGCTCGGCGGCGCTGGAACGGTCCCGCCACAATGGGAGGCGGGCCTGGCCGGGGCCGGGAAATTATGTCAGCCGACATCGGGGCCTGTTAGCGCTGCAACAATGTTATCGTTTTGAAAAGGAAGTGTGGAAATCTGGCTCTCATTCTCTCTGCCATTCAGTGCAAGGTGCAACGCCACAGCGCGCAGATTGTCGTTTTCACTTATATCCCGATAAAAAATGGTCCGCCGTTTTCCTCCATACCTTTGCTTACCACAGCTGTTGTCCGTCGGCAACGGTAGCCAAAGTGGCCCCACCGGCCATTTGCAGGTCTGATAAACCGTGCATCCATATTCCGTGTCCCCTTCGGGCCACTCCTTTCGTGCAGCTCGACGTACTTCCGATCGGGGTCCATCGGCCGCTCCTTTGCATGGCACTCCCCGTGCCGCCGGCGGGCCGTGGCGGCCGGGCGGCGACGTGGCGTGCCGCCACCGGCCTATCTCGGCACGGCCATCAGTCGGCCGGCCGCCGGTGGAGCAGTCAGTGTCGCAGCGCGGCCACGGGCGGCGGGCCTCCGGAAACGGCCGGCGCTTGTCGCTTTTGCACGAAGGGCGCCCTCCCCTCCGGCTCATGAGGAAAGCTGGCCTCTCTTGCCGACGATGATAGGTCTCCCGCTGAACTCCGATAATTTACCCCTAGTGGCGTCTGAAGGAAAGAAAGACCCCTCACTTGCGGTGCAGCTTTGCACGATTCACATGTAGACCACTAACCACAGGTGACGGGGAAGGAAAAGGTGCAAAGTCGCCCAGAAAGGTGTAGCCCGTCTTCTGATAACTTCGGCATGTCGTAGGCCGTCGTCGCGTTTTCTGCCGTCGTGGACAGATCTGGTGCTCGACACTTGCGGGACACGCTGTCCAACACGATAGCTATCGAGTCGAGGCCTCGTTGCGACCCGGCAACGCAGACCGGCTACCGGTGGTGGCATGGCTCCCGCACTGCACCGTCGTACCACAGAACCACCACCACCACTGGACGGGGTACCCTGCACCCCTGCCTTTCCCGTCGGTGACGGCGGTTTGGCCCCAGTTGACCGGTCGTCTCTTCGTTTCATGTGGCCAGGCCTGGTTGTCACGTACAGTAAGTTGTCCGGGTCACGCGTTCGCACACACCGCTCGCTTCGCATGCGCCGCTTCCGCCCATTGGAACTCGCCGCTGTACATCTGGCTCGACGCACGGTGGACGCGTCGAGAGGGGGAGCTTGGGGAGAGCTTGGGACGAGCTTTGTATCGTGCGGCTTTAAGACGCTATCGGAGTCTAAATGCATGCAGCTGCACATTGCGAGAACTGAAGCTAGTCACGCGGCTTCATGGTTTGTATGTCTGCCATTAAATAATCATTCCGTGTAGTGCAATCACTCTGTGGTTGTCAGAATGTGCCAAGAGCTTTTCTGTGCTGCCGTTCGTGTGCATCACGCGATGTCGTAGATAGTGTCATGTTCCACTCTCTCTCTCCGCGTTCCTTCTCTGCGCGCGTCTCTCTGTTCTCTGGCGCGGCCGAAAACGTAAGCGTTTCGCAGCGGTCTGCCGTGTACATTGCGACCTCGGCCCAGTCTCTCCGCGTCTCGACTGTGGCTGTCCTGTGCCCGGGGGACGGGCTGCGCCTCCCGCCGACCCCTAGTGAGTCGGCACGCTCCTCTGTTGCAGTGCACCAAGTGGGCAACGGATCAATTGTGCAGACCCACACGGCAGGAAGTAAGTGAACGCAGCACCTGTTCGGCTCGCGTGCGCCCCGTCGGCTTTATGGCGGCGCCTTATCAGCGGCCGGATCGGGAACATGGCGGCCGAGCCGGGCCAGCGCGAGCTGTCGCCCCGGAACGAGCTGAATCAATGGCACCCAGCTGGCCGCACCGGCGACGGCCGGACGGGTCAGAGTGTAATTGCCCGGTGCATAGCCGATGGGAATGGCGTCAAAATATGCGCCTAATTAAGTTTTGCTACTGCAGTTTCGGACTGGCGGTGAAAGTTGCACGGCTGGGTCGTGGAATCCCTCCTGTTTCTGGCAGTCAGAAGGGAGGCAACTGTTTCTCTTTTGTGACATTTTATGGACTTTGACAATACTACGATGATGGCAGAAAAGCGATGGCGGTGTCGGTTTTTCATGCTTCGTTGCGAAAGGGTCTGTATGCAAAGTGTATGAATTACATGCATTAGAATGTGAGTCACGTGATTTTCGGGTACACACTCTGGTGCCCCTTTTCTCCAGCGTACTACATAAGCAATATCCATTTGTTTTGAATTGTAGGAAAACCCCTTGACAAATATCTTCTAAATTTAGGAAGACAATACGACAGTAAACTTGAAAACTGTCAATACAAAAGATCAAACAGTGTGTAAACGGAATATTCAGATGTTTTGGCATTTCATCTCGTTTCTGATGTGTGCCTTTCTCCGGATTATAAGCATGCACATGACGACTTGATGTCTGACGGCACCACACACCTCACGTTTCTATTGCAATTGCAAGAGCTGTTGGCCCCAAATTCGTGTGTAAAGTATCGATCTGTTTAGCGTTGATCCGCTGCAGCGCACCATACCATTGTGTCCAAGTAAGCCTGCCTCCATTCCTTTTCCCTCACCTTTCAAGCAATAGCCGCTTTGGCAGCAGGCTGCCTTCCCACCCTACGCGCCTCCTGTCCCTTGGCCGCAGCTGTGACCCCGCCTCTGACCTCTGCGCCGGCCCTCTGACCCGCGTCTGACCCGCCGACCTCGCGTTCTGCCGCAGTGACCACGCCGCTCTTCAATCCGGTGACGCACCAGCGCACCTACATCGACCCGCACACCTACGAGGACCCGAACCAGGCGATCCGCGAGTTCGCGCGCGAAATCGACGCCTCGCACATCATCATCGAGGCCGTCATCGGCGGCGGCGAGTTCGGAGACGTCTGCCGCGGCAAGCTCAGGGTGAGTGTTTCGAGTCCCAGGGCGAGGGTCTTTCGAGGTGGGGGTGAGGTCTGAGGTCCCCGAGTCTGGCGGCGGGATAGGGGACGGGGACGGGCGTGGTCGCAGGGTTCGGCTGTTGCCAGCCTCATTGCGCAGGTGTACATGAAGCGTTGCCACGTGCTTGAGGAAACAATGTCTGGGCTCGTTGCAATACGTTTCTCTGAACTGATGGGCTTGGGCGTCCGCTAAGGCAGAGACGTCATCTGCGTTCCGAACTTGTAAATCACGTTGGTGCTCGTCAATGTGCCTCGGTGTACCAATACTATTGGTTTAGTCCTATTCGGGCTGCTTGCGTGTGCGAGGTTCAGTGCTGATATCATCTTGGGAGTGACCCAGTATGTATGAATACGAAATGCTGCATCGATGTCCAGTAGTTCGTTGGGGATCATCCCTACAGTCGTCGCGTGACGGCCGTAATAACTCCCATATCCACACCCTCCGTTTGCGGACGCGGCCCGAAATACATCGAAAAGCGCCTGTTAATGCCCGAACTTTGGCTTAACGTGGTGTTTAAGTAGCCGGTCCTCCACGCAGTGTATCAAACCGATCAGACAGCGGCTCGAGTGCCATGTACGCAACTGAGCCCTGCCAGTTTAAGGGGCGCCATGGCATGCCGGCGGCCATTGTCGCACATTTGCCGAGCTTCCGGCCGCCTAACTTATTCAGCAGCCGACGTTGCGGCGTTTCAGGCCATTAGCGCGAAGAAACCATCTGTAACGCTGTCAGGTAACAGCAGTCGAATGTTTCCCCCCGGCCGGTCGCTGCGGGACGCCGCTGAAATACGATCTCCGGCGGCGAATAACAAACGCTGGCGCGCGGCCGCCGGCCGGGTCGCCGCCGCGGGCCTGGGTTGACCCGGCGCGCAGCGGGCGCGCCGCCGACGGCCGCCGCTGCGGCGCCGGCCGCAGCCAGCAGCGGTAACAGGTGCCGGCCGAGGTGGCCGTAAACAGCGTGGAACGTCCCGGCGACCGGCGCGCGGCCGCCGATCGACCGGCGGCCGGCCGGCCGCGGCGCGGGTCGAGGCCCAGTTCGGCAAGGCCCCCGGAGGTCGTTGGCGGGTACCGCTAACGCCGGCCCGTGAGCCCGGCTTCCCACGGACAGTCACGGCCGGGGTCGCGTGACGCGGCGCGGGAGTTCTCGGGTGTCATTGGACGGGAATGCTGCGGCCTGCTGCGGCTGGAGCTTTGAGCTGAAGCTCGTAGCGCCCGCAGAGCGTGATGTGAACTAAAAACATTCCGCGCGCCGCAACGGGACGCCGACGTCACGAATATGGGGATTGGACGTCGCCATGGGCGCGCAGGGCCTATGGCTGTGCTAGCATTTCCGTAATGTGCTGACATTGACCCTGTGGCAGTTCGAGGTTCCCCGAACGTTGCCTTGTATGCAAATAGGCCTCAGGTGCAGCCGGTATCGTACACATGCCCTGGTGCAAGCTTTGAACTCGGGAGTGCTGCAGGCAAAAGGCCCTGAGACATTCCCGCGACCTTTGCGTAACAGCTGCAAGGTCATAGGCATCACGATCGAAATAACCTGCGGCCAGCCTTCAGTGTTGTGTTCCGTGAGTTATTCATGCAGAAATATGCGTCAGTCAGCGGAAGTCGAGGCATTCTCCGCAGTATTTGTAAGGGATATAGCCGCGGAACGAACACGTCATGAAGTGCGACACATGTACAATCCTTAATGGAGACAGTTGTTTTGTGGTAGCATTACTACGAGAAAAACCTGCAAACCCCGCCTGGAATTTTCGCCAGCCGTTATCCTCGCACGGCCACAGCTGCCGCGACCTGAACCGATTTGCGCTGACCTGAGCTGACCTGCGCCGGCCTGAGCCGACCTGCGCCGGCTTGAGCTGACCTGGGCTGACGTGATGGCCGTTTACCGACAGATCCCCGGCCGGCAGGAGATCACGGTGGCCATCAAGACGCTGAAGCCGGGCTCGTCGGAGAAGGCGCGCGTCGACTTCCTGACGGAGGCCTCCATCATGGGCCAGTTCGAGCACCCGAACGTCATCTTCCTGCAGGGCGTCGTCACCAAGAGCAACCCGGTCATGATCATCACGGAGTTCATGGAGAACGGCAGCCTGGACACCTTCCTCAGGGTGAGCACATGACGCGGCGCGGTGGGCGCCGCCGATCTGCCGGGCTGAACTGCTCGGTGGTCACGTTCGAGCCGTGTAAGGGAATGTGGCGCCGGATTCGTCCGTGAGCCAAGCGGTGTCGTTGGACGAGTTCTGCAGGAAGACAATGGTCACCTGAGAGGAGGTGCCGTCACCGTATACGCGGCACTCGAGCGTCTGAAGCGTGTTGAAAATTTACGAGCAGAACGGCATCAGCGTCGTTTCAAATGACGCCGCCAATTTATTGATGTAAAACGAAGCGCATTCCTCATTAACCTGTGCGCTTCACCATAGTCATGCCTGACAACTTAAACTTAGCCTAGATCTATCACTGACGGCCCGTGTCCCTTCCCGTGCCCTGTAACCCGTTCCAGCAGACTGCCCAACGTCACGCTGACCTCTTCTCCGTCGGCAGGCGAATGACGGCAAGTTCCAGATCCTGCAGCTGGTGGGCATGCTGCGCGGCATCGCGGCCGGCATGCGGTACCTCTCCGAGATGAGCTACGTCCACCGCGACCTGGCCGCGCGCAACGTGCTGGTGAACTCGCAGCTGGTCTGCAAGATCGCCGACTTCGGCCTCAGCCGCGAGATCGAGAGCACCACCGAGGGCGCCTACACCACGCGGGTGAGCGCGCCGGCCGTGGCGTCCGGGCGGAGCACCAGCGGTGGTGTCCGCGGCGGGAGCACCAGTGGTGCTGACGGGGCGGGAGTGCCGCTGCGGTGAGCAGGCAAATGTGGCACCACGTTTTGCAGTCACAATATATGCAGCACAGCACAGCACTTGTAGTACAGTACAGAATAACATGACATAATGTGCCTCCGTTCGCTGTCGGCGATTGACAGCTCGCCATTTGACTTTCCGCGGCGGTGATTCGATTGATATGCAGGCGTTACGGACCTCTCCTTTTCAGGGCGGCAAAATTCCCGTGCGGTGGACGGCGCCGGAAGCGATAGCCTTCCGCAAGTTCACCTCCGCCTCGGACGTCTGGAGCTTCGGCATCGTCGCCTGGGAAGTCATGTCCTACGGCGAGAGGCCCTACTGGAACTGGAGCAATCAGGACGTCATCAAGAGCATAGAGAAGGGCTACAGGTGAGGCTTACGTCCCGGCTGCATGACCGCTATTTAGCGTGTTAAACACGAACCTTGAAGGAAGTACTTTGAGGTTTTGTGTTTTTAACTCACAACAGTTTTTTAATGGTGGTATAGCCCAGACATATTGTGTTGAAATGGGTAGCGTTATGATCAAAGTCCATGCCAAAGTGAGCTTGTTGCACGACCCAAGCGTTCCCAAATGTATGGTAATTTTGCCCCGGCGCCGACCCAGATGGCACTGTAAGATCTTTCGGCCGATCCTTTCGGCCTCGGGCCAAATACAGGTGCCCGTTCTGGGATTGGAGCCCTGCACCACGTATCGGTCTCTGTTCTCCGGCTCTTAATTCATCAGGCCACGGCGGCGGCGCATTCTTTGGGTCTCGCTCCCTGTCCGGGTGATTTACGTTTGTTTTCGCAAATGACCCGGTGCCAGGCCGTCTGCCACCTGGCGCCACTGCTCTGACGCACTGGGTCGCCGCCAGACTGCCGGCTCCGATGGACTGCCCCGAGGCGATGCACCAGCTGATGCTGGACACCTGGCAGAAGGAGCGCTCCCACAGGCCCTCTTTCATCAGTGTAGTGAAGACCCTGGACAACCTGATCAGCTGTCCAGACACCCTCCGCAAGGTGGCGCCCAATAGGTGAGCGGTCGGGAATAGGTGGCGCCCTGGTAGCGGGGCCGCTGTGGACCTGCTGTACGCAGAGCGTGCGTTTGGTCAGAGCTTTGCAGTTTGGGTGAGTTTATGCTGACTTTGCGTACAGCTGCGACCAGTTGCAATTTATGTCCGGAGTGGGTCGTGGTGGGCGGTACGTTTGAGCCTGCTCTTGGTACATTGTGATGATTTTGCCCCTAGTAGCGATGTAAACGCCGCGTGTTCTGTTATGGCCATTCCTTTCTTATCCTCTGTGGAACTTCTTCCAGTATCCAAGTATGTATGCTTCCTTTCTCATCATACACTTGTCCGTGTCCGATTCGGACACGGACAGGTGTATCATATTTCAAACAGATCGCGGCAGGGCCTTGCCTTGATAATGATGCCTAGATGCTAATGATAATAAGACCTTTTGATTAGCTAATGCGGCCGTAAAACGGTATTTCTGTACTTGCGTAAGATATTTCAAAACTCAAGGCTGCAATGTCTTCCATTCATAGCTGGTCAGTGGCATAACGTCTACATATGGCCTTGTCCGTACTAACGTCTCGTGTCAATACCTTCACATACTAACGGTGACGGAAAGTTTTCTCTCCCTCTCAGGCACGCGCCAGCCTACTCCCCGTACTTTACTAGGACTCACTGGGTGCAGTTTCCAACCGATTTCCCTAGGTCAGAGTTTGTACGGGCTTTCTGCATTTCGGGAGCAAGGTAGCATGAACTTTGTCTGCATTTGTTCTTGCTTGGTTTGCAGTTATATTCCTTGCACTGGTCATATTCCACGTTAGTGGTCGGAAGCTGCTTCATTTTGCATGTTTGAAGGCTTGATTCGTCGTGGTGGATACCTTTCGTTTTGTTTGCTGATAACCCATAAAATTCGTATGTTGTGTGCCTAATAGCGTTATTTTAAATCTGAAATACATACTGCTGCTAATGCTCATTCATGCTGCGGAATGTGTTGCCTTGGTTCCAGCATGTCTGCGTAGTGCTTTGTCAAATCTCAGAGGTTGTTAACACCCCTTTTAAACGTCGTCATTCAGTCCCAACAAGCATGGATACGTTTAGCGTGTCTAATACTGATTTCAACGGGCTGCATTCCACAAGTCCTTGGAACTGGCACCGTCTTGTCGCTCATTACTTCGGAGATGGAAATGGAATCCACCAAAAAATGACAATCCACAAGCGAGGAAATCTTTCCGCTTTCGGAGGCACTAAGATAATTTCGGCATGGCAAGACCTCGTTGTGTTGATGTTATAACCTGCTGACGTAATACCTCGCTCATAACGTCGTCATGATCACAGACAAGTCTAGCGCTACATGGTATCTCAGTATGACAAAGAGCATCCTTTGGTTCTATTTTTATTCAGTCTTTTATGCTGGAGTACGGAAAACAACTCGAGAATACGCAATGGCGGAAGCGTTTTCACATTTATCTTACCGGGCTTAACGTTTCTGATTAGCTCATGCACCACAGAACAATTGGGAACCGTCTTTTTTGTTCACAAACTGCGTATTGGTAGTCACTGGTTTTCTGCGATCCCTCAGAAAAGTTATTTTTTGCACTCGAATCGCACAGATAACACCATCGAATTCTGCACGCGTTGGGTTCTCCCGGCGCTGTCCGTTTGCTAATGCCCTCTCAACCCCACCGTGACCGGGACCACCGCGCCGCCAGGAACACGAACCCTCTGGCGCCCGACGCGCCCGACCTCACCCAGATCACCACCGTCGAGGAGTGGCTGGCCTCCATCAAGATGAGCCGCTACCTGGAGAACCTGCAGCGGGCCGGCATCGCCAGCATGGAGGCGGTGACGCGACTGACGCACGCCGACCTACCGGCTCTCGGCGTCACGCTCGTCGGCCACCAGAAGAAGATCATGAACAGCGTGCAGGCGCTGCGGGCGCAGATCCACGCCAACATGTCCGAGGCGTACTTCGTGTAGTGGCCGCGAGGCGGCGCTGGCGCGGCGCCGCGCCAACGGGCTTTAACGGCGCGCGCGGACGCTGCGGCGGCGCGCCGGCCGCGGATCCACCCATCAAAATGTCATGCCCTCCACGAGTGTTGTGTGCGCGCGCTGCTCCTGGGACATTCCATAAGCCGGCGGCGCCCGGCGCGGCGAACGGACGAGCGTTCGCCTTCCAAAGACGTTAATATGAAAGCCTGTGATCTTATGATAAGTGTCTGGTTGTTTCTGTGTGGCCGCCCGCCGGTCCGCGGCCGTCGTGTCAGCTGTGTCTAGTCTCCCGCTCATCTGCCGCTGCGGCCTCTGCTTCGCTCTCCCTAGACGCGTCGTCCCCGAGCTCCCTGTTTCCTTTACGGCGGGACAACATGTGATGTTAACCTTGCGTTGTAATGATTTTTATCGCTGTATTTATGTTTTTGTACAAATTGTACATTCGCCGATATGCAAACCCTTTATGGTGGTGCGTCTGCGCGCTCGTGTGGCGAGAGCGGGGCGTGTGGCGAGAACGCATGGCGCCGCGTATGGACTCCCGTGTTATTGTTTACTCACTGGAAACTATGCAGGTGGTATCAATGTGCGTGGGCGGACGTCTGTGTGCGTGCGTGCGTGTTTGCGGGCTCGCGAGCGGCACGGCGAGGTCGGAGATATCACGAGGGGGGAGTGGGCCGAGAGAGGCGGCAGATAGAATCGGCGTCCGTTCGGGCAGGCCGTGTGGCAGGTGGCCGCCCGGCGACGGTTCGGGCCACATTCTCCTGCCTCCCGCCCTGGTGGAGCCCCGACCTGCCGCCTGGCAGCGTTCGCGAGTCGCAGAGCGAGCGGTTAGACTAGTCAGAGACGAGGGACAGCCAGAACTGCACGCTCACGGCGGCCGAGTGGGGGGTGGGCGGCGCGGGACCGGGGCCCATACCGCCGACAGTAGGCGGGCCAGAGGCGTCACTCGGTGGCGAACCCTGGCCAGAGGCTAAAGGCACCCCGACTGGGGCGGAACCCTGCCCGGTGTAGGACCCTTTCTAGCGGGGCAAGGGTCGCCTGACCGGCGCCCCTGCGGTGGAGACAGCCCCTCCCCTGCCCGTGCCCGCGTACGCAACATCGCCTGGCCCGCCCGTGAGCGTCGCCCTGTGATCTTAGCTGCGTATCATGCGTCTGGATGTGATTGGTTGCGAGCCCGGCCAGAACGCCCAGGTGTTCAACGAAACGTACACGGAGAGTTCCTTTTTGGGGGCGTGGATGCGAGCGGAACGCTGCTAAATTGGGTCGTCCCTCAATAACAGGTCACTGGACATGTATTGGTTGCAGTGCACGGTTGTTGACGCACGCGTTATTGGTTGCTGGTCTCCGATGCTTAAATTTCTGCTTCCTTGGCGTGCGAGGGATCAAGTTTTTGATACATAACACTGTTGTACTATTTGTATAGAGCTTTGAGTTGAAAATAAATGATGGTATTTGTAGAGGCCTGTTTTCTCGAGCCAAGAGGTCTGTCAGGAAATGATTATGGCAGATGTAGTACTGAGAACAGTTGTGCAATTTCCCAATTTACCTCACATGTGTATCTGTTGCGAACTGCAGACCACTTACGACGCATTCCCATGGGTTGGCTTTGTTTGTGAAGCGCCGGTTTCCCAGTCACATTGCAAATCCCGCGCAGCATCTGAAGCAGACAATCAACTGTCGTTGTACATTGAGCCGTCAGCAATGATGGAACGTATCATCAATATCCCGATTGTGCATGCAGCTACAGTTAAAAGCCTGTTAACACGGGTATCACTTTATGAGCTGATTCGGAAATGGGGAACGGCAACACTTGCGTTGGTCAAGGACAGCCACATCGTTGGAAGCGGAATCAGTAAGATCTCATTTTAACTAGTCAGTTGCTCGGCTATGCCTCCGCCTTCCGCTTCCTGCGGCGGGGGGGGGGGCGAGGGGAAGGGAGATAGGAAGACGTCAGACGGTCACACCCGAACTCGCTCTGATTCAGTCGAACTGGTCGATTACTTGCAAACTGCAGCCGAATACCCTCAGTTGTGCCGCACCGAACATGTCACATTCGTGTACCTCAGTTTTTCTCTTGTGTGGCAGGTGAGCCAAAGCGCCGAAATTTCTCCGACTTGGGAAATGTCATTTTCGCTAACAAATCAGAGATCGTGCAGGCTTGCGCCTCATTGACCTGAGGTCGGTCGATTCACCTTCGGATTTACAGAGTGGGAAATCGATTCTCATTCAGATTCATTGCATTTAAAAAAGTGAATCGTTTCAATTCAGGTCCAAAGTCATGAGTACATCGATCCGGTTTTGATTCAGTTCCTATCCATATGGGCGCCATATATATATATATATATATATATATATATATATATATATATATATATATATATTGAATTATATTAAATAGTGGTCTGCAAGTAAAAAAATGTAGAAAATGTAAAAACCGTAAACAAAGTAGCCTGTTTGTCATTGTGCTCTGTGAACTTTTGGTGAACTGATTAACGGTTGATTCTTTAGATAAGTAGGCGATTTAATTCTAATTTGAACTCATTGCAGATTTAGCCAAATCGATTCAGATTCTAATTCACGACCAGTGTTAAATCCCTGAAGCCACTCAGTGTTGATCTGATTCAATTCAAAATCATCTAGAAGCGTGGATCTTAGGAACCATGAGGGCGAATACCTCCCAAAGGAATGCCAGATATACCAATACAAATATATTTGAGCGAAATGGTGACACGAGTTACGTCAGCTCATACGATACCTCTAGATTGAGTATCAGAGCACCTTAATTTCAAGCAATGCCATCCCTAAGATTTTCAATTCAGGCGGTTCTGCAACGCTCTTACATTCACGCCAGTACAAAGAAACCTAAGCCGATGACGTTTCTTAGATATTTACCTGGTACGTGTAACAGCATCATGTTGTCAGTGCCAAAACCCAAAGTAAAACTAGTCGTAAACCTTTGGAATGCTGCACCCCAGTCTCTTATTCCTACTAGGGCGTGATAAGACCGAATTTCGGGTCTTGTAACATGCGTCGCCTTCTGTTGTAGCCGATCCCCTCCTGACACCGGGAAACATTAATCGCGGCCATTTGCGCCGCGCGATAAGCCGTCTTTTTACGCGACAGCGGCCTCGACCGCCTCTGAATGGGTGCCACCGGACAGCGGCCGGCTCACGTCCTAGCCGTAAAGACCCGTGTCAGAGCACCACTGGCCAGTGTCGGCGTCGGCCTGGCCGCCAGGGCCCGGGACACGGTCACGTGGGTGTCCGCGCGCCCTAGGCGGCGCCACTCCCGCCAGCTGTGACCCAGTTGCGTGCCGACACCCTGGCGACCACTAGAATCGTTTCGCGGGCAAGGTCTTCAACGGAGGCGGCTGATCGATTAACGAACGGCTCCCGTCATGGCACCGTGACCGGCGCCCCGGCCCTGTGCCGCCTCGCGGAGGCTGCCCGTGCGAGCCGCATTATCCGCCTTCTCTCGCACGACGCCGCGCAGGCCAGCCGCCTTGCACGGTGTGCACGCGACCCCGACAGGCGTGCGAGGGCGGGGCGCGGCGGACAGGCTCTGATGTCGGCGGCAGATAAGGTGACCCGTGGACGAGGTCCCGGCCGCCGGCCCGTCCCAGGTGGCGTGATTCACCACGGTCACCGTTCCGCTCCGGTGGGGAGGGCGTCGTACATCAGGCACGGTCCAACGGCCCGCGCCGCGGCCACCGGCTGATGGAATTTATCGGGCTTTTAATTTGGCAGCCGCCAGGATTGCCAAATTCACAGATGTTATCGAGCTGTTTTGAGAGCACAGCGTAGCTCAGCCTAACCCGGAGAGCTTTCCCAGCGTCTGACGAGCGCTTACAGCGCTAACACTTAACGTATCGCTTTTTTGTATGCCGTCCGGTCAATCATAACAGTAATATCACGGCGCGAAAGCTGTCACAAACGATGCTTGTGACAGAGATTGCCTAACGTGGGAATGCGGCGTGTTGGTCACAGAAAGGCGATTTTAGCGTTAAGTGTTAATTTCAATTCAGCACGAGGCATGCCTGCGGCTGGCACTGATGCAAATCAGGTGATAGTTGGTTCCAAACCACGCGGTGGCCGGGCCACTCCTCCCACGTCTCAGCCAGCGCCGGCGGTCTCCGACCCCGCGCGGGCGCCGCCACTGCTGGCCGGAGAGGGCCGGCGGCGCGCCGGCCGGCGCCCATTTTTTCCGGGTGACCCACATCCGCGGCCGGCCGCTGCCATATCGGCGCCGCGGCCGGCCGCCGCGGCGGGTCGGCGCCGGCCGAGGTCGCGGCGCGGCCCGACCTCCGCCGCGACCTCGGCGCACCGCGGTGGTGAAACGGGCGCCGGCCGCGCGCTCGGCCGCCCCGCCCTCGGCGCCGCCGGCGTCGCCCGCCTGCCGGAAGGTCGGCCAGGACGCCGCCGGCCGCCGGATGGGGGTGTGGCCCGGTTTCCGTGTCCGCGGCCTGCTGCCGTTTTCCGATGGCGGCTCCTTGACGGCAAGGGCGGGAGTAGAGTGGCTGGCTAACGGTTCCGGTGATCTGGTCAGGCGATGGAAGCAGAGTCCCGAATGGATAAGGAGAACGCGCGCTGCGTATGGGGCTAAACGTTTAAACCATCCATGAAAAATTCCAATTTTTAATTTGAAGGAATGCGATGTGGTTTCCGTGCCGGTATCCGTACCGTAGCTTCCAAACCAGTACACCCCAGCTACGAATCCTCAGTAAGATTAGGTGTTGAATGTGCACTAAAGTAAACCTTTTGTATTGCCTGGAATGTGTTTGGGATTACTGCGAGTGAGACTTCGGGCTGGGTAGGCCAAAGTGAATCTTACGTTGTTACATAACAAATGCATATATGCGTTTTGTCCATGATGTTTTTGTCAAACGCATTATTCGCAACCAATAAGCATTGAATGGTTCGGTTTTTATCACAGGGCAGTTCCGTTATTTAAGAACGATGTGTCTTTTTTGTATCCGCGTGGTTTGACAGGGTGATGTAAAGAATCGAAGCCCATGCTAAGCAGAGCCTGTTGCATAGACTCCGACCCCTACACCTCATCACACAATGTCAGGTAATGGCTGATTTTGTGGTGAAAGATTAACGTGCTGCTAAGGGTGCGACATGGCCGTGTGGAAGTCAGTGTGACCCTCTGTCGGCCAGTCACCAGCTGACCCGCGGGCCAAATATCGCATGCGGGGCGACACGAACCCGCTTGCCAGGACGGGGAGACCAGACTTGCCTGGACCAGGAGACCACTCTACCAACCAAAGCTACCGGTCACGGTCCTCCGTCCGTCATCTGATCATATATTGATGGCGTCTTTTAAAACTCCCAGCTGCAAAGTGATGGCTGGATGTGAGGATGTGATGGCCAGACGATGGAAATTCGATCGTATTCCTGGCTGCTCTTTCCTTCTACCCTTTATTTCCCAGAACATCGCGCGACACGATCCTCACATTTGCATTGGTAACAGCCCTGGCATGGTGGCGGCTCTCAGCTGGCACCACTCAGCGGCGCCCAATGGTATCCGACCCAACCGTCACTTATTACCGGGTGGGCCGCCCGCAAATGAACACCGAGTCATAGTCATGACAGTTTTGGACAGATTACCGTGGTTTTAACCCTATTCCCGGCAGGGGGGCTGAATCCGCCCCCCTCGGGTTTTTTGCTTGCCAATTCCAGGCTTTTCAACCCAGCTTCACGACACTTGGTCACTTTTCCTAGCTCTTCTTTCTACGTGCCGTGACAAAATTCCAAAATTCTATTTTGCTCAGGGGCGGAGCCAGGCAACGTTTTTGGGAGGCACCTCATGCCATTTTTGGCCATGTTTAGGGTAAAAGGAAAATGGATGCCAAAAACAGAGTTTTAAAGATAGAACCTAAAACTTTATATGGATATATAGCTAAATAGCTGGGCAATGTGCAGATGTAATTTTGTTTATCTGAGGTCATTTTACAAGGTCAGGTCAAGGTCAAAAGTCAAAATTTGTTTTTTCGCAATAATTTCGGCGCCTTTTTTTTAATGCCAAACCCGGAATCTATATGACGTAGAAAGATGTCTTCTACTCATGTACCAAGTTTCAGCTTGATATCAGGTCGGGTCACGGAGCTATGACCTAAAATGCCAGTGCGCCTACCCTATATCGCAATAGCCATAAAATGAAATTTTTTAAATAGAGTGAATTCAAATGATTGAAAATGTTGACAGATAATATTAAATGCACATGACATCATTCCAAGTGACCCCAAGGTCACTGGAGTTCACTTGAAGTCAAAGGTCACAAGTTTATTTGAAGAACGTGTGACCATGACAGTTCCTCCTTTTTCATGTCCCTGGCGCCGCCTATGCTAACATTGTACAAACATTGTAATGCGATTTGTACTTCTTTAACATGACATGAGTAGCAGAAGCCAAAAAAAGGTGCTTGCCTCTTTTGTTCATTGAGTTGTTAGAAAACTAATCCTCCTATTTTTGAAACCCTGTGAACGCCCATGAATTTTTTGAAAATTCCAGATTTGTGGACCCATAGTAAAAGCCCTATTTATAACCTCTCGATTCATGCCAGTTTCATCGAAATCGGTCCATAAACAACGGAGTTATAAGAAGTCCAAAAGTACCCCCCATTTTGACATTTTTGCCCCCTGTATCCACAAATTTCCAAATTTTGAAGATTTCTTTTTATAAAAATGTAGTTCACGTGACGGCAAATCGATTGCCGTTTGTTGCGATGAAATCGGACAACTGGTTCTCGAGATCTCAGGGGGGGCCGAATCCGCCCCCCTGCCGGGAATCGACCATACCGTCTAGCCCTCCGGGAATAGGGTTCATACCAATAGACGCAGAATGGATTGGTTATATTTCATTACCAAATAATCATAATGCCTGACTCTGTTAAATTTCAGTCCTGAGACAAGTTTCTCAATTCAGAACATATTTATGCCTTCAGATGATTTCCTTTTTGTTTATATATCTATGACAATGAAAATTACAAAATATTCACAACTTATGATTGTCAGTTCAATTCCCAGTAAGATGGCATGCATTTTGCACAAGTAAAAATGTTCCTAAGAAAACGCCGGCGCTGCAAAGTTTGCTACCACCGCATGGAGAACCTTCTTCATTCCCAGTCTCATACGGCTGTTGGCGTTAAAGCTCTAAACATTTTCAAATGAGTTATTTTACAATGGAAAGTTACGACAGTTGTCGATACCCACTCACAAAATCTGCAAAAAATCTGAAGTTTATGCTTATTTTATTAGCCCAAAACATGAGACTTGTTTATTGTATTCGGGGGCCGTTGCAACCAAAACATTGCTCAGGATCTAAATTTTCGGATGTGTGCCTCTGCCATCAGCCTACTGGTCAGGGCCGGGAAAATGAGCACATAAAAAATGGTAATAATAATGATAATAAGCCGCTAAAACATTGTCCATTTGACTGAAACACTGCTCCGCACGCTTACCCAATGGAAAACAGAAACTGCGATATTCCGAGTTCTTCATCGGTGAGAACCGCCAGTGCAAGTGAAACCTCCAGCTTATCTCACTGTTCTTCAACTGCGTGCTACTTCTGTTCAACATAGTCATGTACTATTCTACTATACATTACCGTGTACTTCTCTTCTTGCTGTTATACAACTGAAAAGACGTCAGCTTTCGATACGGATGAATGTGACAATAAAAATAGGACGTAGGTATTTAGTTTTTATAGAAATGGCGGGGTCGGATGATAAAAACACAAAAATGTACATATCTTGCATTACATGGGGAAAATTGACGCATGAGCATTACTGCAGCACTCGGATATAGACCAAGGTAAGTACTGTCGTATTCAGCCCCGTTCCTGGTGACAGCACTGCTCTTGGTTTATCACTTCAGCCTACAATGACGCCATATCTGTCAACGTTTCTCCCTTCTTGGCCTCCCAACCATGTATTATTCATATATTTTGTCCCGCACTCGGGAAATCATGTCTATTAGCCACGTCCGTTTTTGGAAAGAACCGAGCGTCGGCATGATCAAGGTTCTTACTGGATGTATGGAAATCAATCCCTACTCGTGGGTTATTTATATTTGAGCTCGTGGTGACTAAATTCAGTCAGTTTGGTGTCAAGGATGTAGACTGAAATTCATGCTGTCAGACTTGTTCTGAATCCCTGCCGCAGGTTATTGGCCTCCTCTCCATTGACTTTTGCACCCTTCTCTGACCTGCCCATCAGATTGGTATTGCCTGAGGCAGATAGACACCAGCCGTCTGCTCAGTGCTCATTGGTTGGTCTCAGATAAGGGGAGGATTAATGCAGCTAGGCAATTCTCTGTAAGATCGACACACCCGAACACCCTCAAATCACCGATTTTGATGAAAATGATTCCATGGGGTTATCTGGGGAGCAGAAGCCGAATCTGACAATTTCAGCCCGATCAGGTCAACGGCTCAAAAGTTATGGCGTGCGGCAATCTGAACTGTGCTCTTGACAGGAGTTGTTAAAAGTGCGTTTTTCTCCACCATCAAAAGTCGTAAACTTATAAACCCATATATTTTCTGACTCCTTAAGGAATGGGCAATCCGATTCGGGTACCTGTATGACCTTAAGTCACAATTCCAGAAAATGGCTTTGTGACCTTAGGTCAGAGGTCACAAGATGACCATCGACGGGAGGGAAAGTAGTCATTTTTGTTTCGTCAATATAAAGCCTGAGGTATCTTCTTTACATCCCATTCATAAAAACTTTGGGTACGAATCATCTTCAACCTAAAATCTTGCATGTCAGTAGGCCGTGTTTGGGCTAAAATTGGCTCATGTTATGACTATTGAGTGTGTGCTGTTAACGGGATAAAAACAAAGGGTAACACAAACGATGACGCACTGAATGGAATAAATGGCAAAATATTTGATGACAAACGGAACACATGCCGAGGTTGCAACATCCACTGTAGCACTCGAAAGGGGCTAAAAGCACTAAGTACCATAACTAACACCTCTCCAGTTTCTGCCCGCGAAACGGTAAAGCTCTTCGGAGCCTCTATGTACAAGGTAAACAAAAGCAGCAAACTCAAGCAAATGTATGGCATCCTCCCTACGGTACCCTTGATAAGCAAAGATAAAATAAGAAGTGAGAAGTAAAAGCAGAAAGTAAGAGCACTGTATGAAGAAGACGACATCAGCCGCGTCTGCCCAGGTATGCGAGACTATGTATCATTTAGAAACAGTGAACGCGTGATGGTCAAGAGTGAAAAACATCTGATACTGGGCAGCCTGTGAGAGATCTACTTGGTGTTCGAAGACGACTCCTCGAACCCCCGGTCGGTTTTCAACGTTTGCGAAACTGCGTCCCAGAAACTGCGTTCTCGCTGGAAGCAGTGACACTCACTGTGTTTGTTTATGCACTCGTCATCACATCCCCAAGCTCCAGCTGGCTGCGCTGGGAGAAAGAAGTCTGACCAACAAAGATTTTGATGCGCCGCGCTGTCTGTGACATCAGAGCCAGAACGTGCATGATGGGCAAGTGTGAGTGGTGTCCAGGAGAGCAAGGGGTTCATGAGTATCTCGAGTCTCTGGAGAGTGTTCAGGCTACACCTGACGAGATCAGTTATCAGAAGTGGGTTTCAACGGACCGCTGCACCCTGGAAACAAAAGTAGAACTACTGGACGAACACCTCGGCTCACTGAGATGCAGTATTGTCTCCCTGACTACCCATCATTACGTGGCTGATCGCCAAGCTGCATATTTCAAGAAACTTATGGAACTAGGCTCTAAGCAAGAGGCTGTGCTGGTTGGAGTCTTTTCTGAAAACTAAAAACTAACTAAACGGAAAACTAGCAGTTAAACTTTTCGCTAGGTGTGAGCACCGGTACATTGTGCTAAGAAAGAAGTACATCGTAAACGGCCAAAGGCTTTGTTTTCCTGCATTTGTTGGAAGATGTATCAGTCTTGCATTCATACCTGTATTCCTGCATTTTTTTGGCAAGACGTATCAGTTGTGGGAAGGAATTAAACGTTACAGCCACTTTTTCTCATTACAGAGGGTGTTCAACCCACGGTTTAGGCCCTCTATTTATTGAAAACTATGCAATTTATTCCATTAAAGACGCCCCTTCCGTTATTACCGTCCGTTTTTATCTCGTTAGCGATATACGTCCACTTGTCATGAAATGAGCCGATTTTAGCTCAAACATGGCCTACTATCATGCAAAATCTAAAGTTGAAGATGATTGATACCCAAAATTTTTATGAATGGGATATGGAGAAAACAGCTCAGTCTGTATACTGACGAAATAAAGTAATCTCACCTAAGGTCACGGCGCCATTTTCTGTTTCTACACATTTGTATTCTACACATCTGTATTCTACACATTTACAGGGGACTGCAGGCTGTGACACAACTGGACCTTCAGACTTTCAAAATGTTGTACAGTTAAGACATTTTCAAGCGAGATGAACAAATGGAGAAAAAGGTTTACATGTTTTATGATATCAGGCTGTTGCTACACACCCGTCAAAAACACCGTCATTTTTCCCATGGTTTACTCATGGTGGCTATTCATTTACAGCTGTATGTATAAGCTGATTCCATCCGACAGCATTCAGACAATCCTCTACGTTCCGCCGACGGCTGGATAGGAGCCTTTTCTTCAATCTCAGTCTTTCCTCAGCTTCCGTGTGCTTTTTCTCACATGGCTCTTGCAGTATTTAAGAGATGTTCCGACACTACGCCGTACGTACAGTCCCGACGTATGATAAACCGCAATAGAGGAAAACGTGGTGGTTGAATGCCGCTTAGGCTGCCACAGATTTTCTGCCAACGCGCCGAAACATAATGACAATCTCGTACAAAACAACACCAAAGACAAACTTTGTCGATGTTTTCAGAACAGTTGAAAGCAGTTTTGTCTCGATGTAGTTGTCAGGCAGTCTTCAAAGGCAGTGTTCAAATGTACAGTGATCTGCTACGTGGTCGTGACCTATCTTTCAAACGCATACATTTTACGGGCTACAAAATATTAGTACTATGCTTTGCCGCGACGTCAGTTTAGCACGATTAACAGAGGCACAAAACTGGAACATCATACCTAAGAAACAAGGTTTTGACGTCTAAATGGGTAAATACAAAATGCTGCTCTTCAGATGTTTCGTTTTAGCAACAGACAAAGGCAATTCTTCTCCACTGAAAAGCTGGTTTAATAAATACGCTTCTAAGTGATGCTGTGATAAGAAGGTCAGTTGGCCACAGCGCTGGTCTTTCCGTGCTGACAAGACGAGATCGAGTCTCCTCGGCGCTCGATGTTTGGTCCGCGGGTAAGGTGATAACTAACCAATATAGGGCTAAGCTGAGTACCACACCGTCGTGTCGCACCCCTGGCGGCACGTTAAACTTTCGCCACAAAATCAACCGTTACCTTGAATTGCGCCATCGGGTGTACAGGCCCGAGTCTATGCAACAAGCTATGCTTAGCAAGGGCTCCGGTTTTCAACATCACCCCAAGAACCATTCGTGCAAAAAAAAGTGATGTAGTATTCCAGCGTTGAGATCATAAACACGCCACACACCAAAAACGCGACAAACATGTTTTTCTTTTGTTCCAGCCCTGCTTCCCACCATCATCAAATGCATAAAACGTTAAGTCAACCTGACCTGTACTCGAATTAAGTCGAATGAGCGATGACTCACAACATGCCGATTTAAAATCGATTGGGACTTAACGCATTTTTTGCGGTATGGATTTACTCAGTTCTGACCCATCAAAATGGACAAACACAATCTGATGGGAAAAAATGGTCTAATAATCGCCATTCCGATCATTTCTTAAGCAATAGTTATCGAACCAAAAGCCTTAGTGCTTAACACGAACACTGGCGATAGTCGTGGGGGTGGGGCAGGAGAATTGCCCATCCCTCATGTTTTCCCATAACATTCGCGCCAATAACGCTGGAGCGCTGAAATTGGGTCCATCTCCTGCTCACCGTCTATCTTACAGTTTCAAGAGCTGGGCTCTTGACATTTGCCTACTAAAATATTCAAATCAGTCTGTGGCATTTCGCACTACAGCCTGGCGACGCTGAGAGGCTGGTCGCACAGCCCATCCATGGACGGCGACGGGCCGCCGCACGTATGTCTGGACGTAGCACGGACACCATGTTATGTATTTAACAGGTTCTTCCGCGCAGCCAACTACAAAACATTGCCGAGAGTTAGCCTATGTGATAATCTTACAATCCAAAGCCACAGATACCGTGGGTCTCGTCAATCGAGGGCAACTAAAATCAAATGGTGAACATGAAGCATTTTGCCATGTGCTGGAGATCTCTTCATCCCATCTCAACGAAAAATTGTGAGGAGTTAGTCAAGTCAACGCATGTACTTGACCCGTACGCAAATCTGGAGGTGACTTCGACTGCATCATAAATGTCTAAACACAAAGCAGAGCAAAACTAAGTCCGAACAGTTGAAGCAGCGTGCCTAAATTCACTGAGTTAGGTGTCAACGATGTAGACTGAAATCCATGTTATCAGACTTGTTCCTGCCATGGCTCGAAATCGCCGCCGCTGGTTATTGGCCGCCTCTCCATTGATCTTTGCACCCTTCTCGCATCTAGACCTGCCCGTCCGACTTGTATTGCCTATGGCAGTTAGAAACAACCCGGCAACGTCCTCTGCTCAGTGCTCATTGTTTGGTCTCAGATAAGGCGAGGAGCAAAACAGCTACCAGAAAACCTAAGAGCAGTGGAAACCAGTAGCATGAATAAATACCTATATCCTTGACACCCAGCTGGCTGAATTTAGACACCCTCACTTGAAATCATCAAATGAAATGAAGGTCAAATAGCGAGGAGGTACCTTAGCTTTTTCCAGATGCATTATTTTCCTCCAGATAAAGCGTTCTCGATAACACTTAGTGAGGACGTATTTTGTTGACCCTGGTCGACCTCAGATGACCTCTGAAGACGAATGGATGACTTTGGATGACCTCAGATAACATAAGGATGTCGTTTGGCCTACGGATATATCATGGTATCTTGGCTATTAAGAAATCACCAGGTTGCGTTATACCCCGTGTTTACAAAACGCAGATATCAAAAATATTGAACTGCGCTGACTTGCATTAATCTGACCTTGATCAGTTCTGCTTTGCTCTAAGTTTATCATACGAATTATGGTACCACAACATTTGGCTACAATCGGTTCCGTAGATCATCAGACAGGAAACAGTGCTACTCATTGTACGTTTGACCTCGTCTGACTTCGATAGGACTGGCGCACGCAATTCAGTTTGCACATATTGCAAGATCGTTACGCAGACCTACTCACTACAATATTTCGTAGGAGACGGATAAGTAGATAATGATATAGAGAAAAAAATGTTCCCCGTACAGGTGCATGTTATTCTCAGAGGGCCACCAGCACGCATGTTCAAACAATGTGTGGTTAATAGTATAAGGCTGCTAAAAACAAAACCACCAATAAAACGGACCAATTCTGCAAAAAAGGCTGTCAAAAGAGGCACAAAGGAAATAAAACATTGGTTTGAACAGTTATAAGCTCCAAGGGTTTTCCGCACACGTGGCATTAATAACATTTGACAGAGGTTAGAAAATAAAGTCAGACATATAACGGAATTTTCCCCTTTACATCGGCAGTATCTGCACACTGGCAGACAGACGTGTAGTTTTTGCGACCATTTACATCATAATTAGAGAAAGTGAGCAACACCGTGATTCTGGCAACATTTTTCATATCTTGCTTGATTCTTAAATGAGCCCGGCCGTTTTGAAGCAAGCCATTGTACTCCATCCTTCACTGTAAGCATAAAGGTACACAAATCTGCATGCAGCGAGCGTTAGAGTTCCTCATGGCTCTCGCACTCCATATTGGTTTAAAGAAGGTTTTTGTTTTCTTTTTGTACGTAGCAGATAAACATAACTCCATGTTCATCCGCTAGACATCTGGAAGTGAGTCCATCGTTTGCTGATCCAAACTGTCTTTCTATTGCTAGATCATATACACCATTTGGCCAGCTTTTAAAATAAAGCATCTCGTCTCAGGCTCAACCTCTCGGGATTTTCTACCACAGAGGGTATACAGCCTTGTCCGTTAATCGCATTCCACACATAACTATATCGCTGTGGATCCCGATGAGCTGACACCTTTCTCCAACGCCAATTCAGTGGCATTTTTAAGACTAGTATATATTCAGGAGCCCAGCGAATAAGTCTGCAATGCCATGTAAGACGTATATGCGACTTACACTGCATTACACGCAAGGAAAACGCTGCAGGAAGACAGGAATAATACGGCGAGCTGAACTTCCATGAAATTACCAAAGTATTCTACGAAATGATAAGCATCAAACATCATTCTCACTGCACACTGAAACGGCATTCAGCAGCCAACACCTTTCCCTACAAAGCTCAAGTCTGACCGCGCCCAACCCCTCAAGTTCAAGGTGAAGACCATGAGCTGCTGTATAAAACCGCACCGACCGCCGCTCACAGCATCAGTCGACTGAACGAACTCTGTAAAACATGAAGGTGAGTTAGACGGTTTGCTAATACTCTCCGGATAAGTGCAACATTTTCTGACTTTCTCAATAGAATAGTGTATTTACCTTCCCTGCTCGCGGTCCATAGTTTGCCATTCTGTCAACATGAAAGACATTTTGTATTCCAATGTTTATCGTTGTCCAAAAGTAGATAACACAGCGTCAATGTTAGACGCTTAAAAAAAAAAAACTTAACGTAACTTTCCTTTTTCTCTCAAAGGAGGGCGCGTTCACACCGTGTAGTGTAATGATAATGGCAATGGGCTCGCACCAAAAAATGCTTATAATAATGCCATGATAATATCTAAAAATGCTATTTGAAATGTTAGAAAATGTTATATATATATAAATGTTTATATATGTTGATGTTTCATGATGGACAGCGCACATCATCTTCATACCTATGGGTCCAATTTTGCTTTCCGCAGGATGCTTCAAATCGTAACGCTAACATCGACGGTTTTCTTTTTCACCACAGATGTTCATCGTTGCCGCCGTGCTGGCCGTGGCCGCCGCAGCCCCCTCCAACAGCTACCACCCGAGGCCCGCCTACTCTCCGGCGCCCGCCTACGGACACGCCCCCACCTACCACCAGCCGTCCTACAAGGAGCCCCAGTACTACGACCAGCCCTACCAGTTTGACTACGCCGTCAACGACCACTACTCGGGCGCTGTGTTCTCCCAGAACGAGAACAGCGACACCAAGAACGTCAACGGCTACTACTCGGTGAACCTGCCCGACGGCCGTGTCCAGCACGTCAAGTACGTCGCCGACCAGGCCGGCTACGGCGGCTACAACGCTGAGGTGACCTACACTGGCGAGGCCCGCTACGATGAGTACAAGCCCAGCTACCACCCGGCTCCGGCCTACAAGCCCAGCTACCACCCGGCTTCGGCCTACAAGCCCAGCTACCACCCGGCCCCGGCTTACAAGCCCAGCTACCACCCGGCTCCGGCTTACAAGCCCAAGTACTAAATGCTTCCAGCAAGAACATGCCTGATAATATTTAAAACGAATGACTGAATCATTGATGCCTGACATGTGCGTTGTTCAGTGTTGTTGAAATAAACAGTATTTGCACCATTATTAGCTATTCATTCGGCTTAGTATTTCGTGAAAACAACTAGCGCGTCATAATGATTGCATTCAAACAACACATAAGACAAACTCAATCTATTTCGCATAGCAGTGTGATAATTCCCAAACATTCCATTCAGAAAATGAGCAGCAGATCTGACATATGCAATGATCGGCTGTTATAAAAAAGAACAGATATGATAAACCTTTTTGAAAAAAAGAAATCATGTTGCACATACGTTTCGAAATGTCGGGACATGATGTGTTTTATATCTTTATGAACGCAATAATCTCAACGCATGGACAACGTGAGCCATCGGCGCTCTCATACGGCCATTGACTTCATTGCTCACGACGCTTTCAAATGAGTAATTTTATAGTGGGAAGTTACGACACCATTCCCAATAATATGGAACTAAAACTTCCTCAGAAATCTGAAGTTTTTGTTTATTTTATTCACCCAAAACATGGAACTTGTTTATTGTATTCTGAAACCGATGTCGTGGAAACACTGCTCAGGGTTTAAATTGTGTGATTTGTTTCTTCACCATGAACCTACCGCAAAGGGCCGAGAAAGCATGCACACAGAAAAAAATCACAATAATAATAAACCACTTCAACATTCCTTATCTCACTGGAGCACTCCTCCGTACGCGTATCCAATGAAGAACAGAGACTGCGATATTCTGAGTTCATCGTCGATAGGAACCACCGATACAAAGCAAGGCTCCAGTTCCTCACTGTTGTTTTTGCTGCGTACCATTTTTGTTTTATACTGCTATATACTATTCTACTATACAGTATACTGTTCTACTATACTGTGCACAATTCTTCTTACTGTTCTCAAACTGCAAAGATATCAACTACCACCATCCACAAATGTCACAATAAACAAAGAGCGGAGCCTGATGATGAAAACATGAATAACGCACGTTCCTCGCATTACGCTAGAAAAACTGGCGTTTGAGAATTACTGCAGCACTCGGAAATACACCAAGGTAAGTATTGCCACATTCAGCCCCGTTCCTGGTGACAGCGCTACCCTTGGTTTATCACTTTAGCCTACAATGATGCCATATTTGTCAACGTTTCTCCCTTTTGAGACCGTGGATTATTTATGTATTTCAGCCCGCACCCGGCAAATCATGTTTATTAACAGCATTCCTTTTTAGAAGGAACGGACCGTCGGCAGGATCAAGGTTCTTATTGGAGGTATGGAAATCAGTTGTGGCTCGTGGGTTATGCATATTTCAGCTGTACCTGTAGCTGTGATATTCACTTGGGATCAGCGAATACAACCATGAGTAAGAATAAGAGATGGGGACTAAAATCGATAACTTTTTCTAAATCTGCGCAGTTTTCATTCACACGATTACGAAACATTGCTAGATATTATGCATCCCAAACATCCACAGCGGAGGACTGCAGGCAGTGACGCCATGGGGCCTTGAGACTTTCAGAATATTCAATGACGTACGTGTTTTATCACATAAGGGTACTCCCTTAGACTCGTCAAAATACCGTCATTTTTTCGCATGATTTATCATGGTGGCTATTCAGTTTCACCTGTGTACGAAAACTGATTCCATCCGACAGAATACAGACAATCCTCTACATTGCGCTCACGGCCTGGAAAGGATTCCTTTTTTTCAATTCTGATGTTTCTTCAACTTCCGTGTACTTTTTCTCACATGGTTCTTGCAGTGTTTAAGAGATGTTCCGACGCTACGCCGTACGTACAACTTCGGAGTATGATGAACCGCAATAGAGGAAAACGTGGTGGCTGCATGCTGCTTACGCTGCCACAGGATTTCCGCTAACGCGCCAAAACAAAAAAGCAACCTCGTACAAAACGAAAACCAAAGACAAACTTTGTCAGTGCTTTCAGAACGGCTGGCAGCAATTCAGTTGCGATGTAGTTATCGGGCCGTATTCAGGTCAAATGTACAGTGATCTGCTCGGTTATCGTAACCTACCTTTGACACGCGTACATTCTATGAGCTCAAAAGATCAGCACTATGGTTTGTCAAGCCTAAAGTTTAGCATGAATAATAGAAGCACGATACTGGAACATCATATCTATGGAACAAGGTTTCCACGCCAAAATGCGTAATCGACGCCAAAATAACCTTCTTCATGGTTCGTTTAATGAACTGACAAAGGCAATAATTCCCCCCTGAAAAGCTGGTCCAGTCAACACCCTTTTGTATGACGCTGTAATCAGAAGTTCAGGTGGTTACTGAAGTCTTTACGTGGTCTTTAGTCTTTCCTCGTCTTTCCATATAGGGATAAGTTGAGTATCATCCTGTCGTATCGCACCCTTGACGGTACGTGAAACTTTCGCCACAAAATCAGCCCACATCTGGAATTGCGCCATCGGGTATATAGACCCGAGTCTATACAACAAGTTAAACTTAACACCACCTCCGATTTATAACATCACGTCAACAATTATCCATGTAAAAAAGATTCATGTAATATTCCAGAGATTTGATATGATACGGAACACTTATGCCAAACACCGGATAAACATGTGCTTTTTGCTCCAGCGCTATTTCTTACCATCATTAAATGTATAACACGTCACGTCAACCACACCTGTGTTCGACTTAGATATTGTAAGTCAAATTAGCAATGTTTCACCGCATGCCGACTGAAAATCGATTCAAACTCAATGCATTTTTTGCCGTATGAATTATCTCAGTTCTGATTCACAAAAAAGGACAACACAACCTGGAGAAAAAAATGGTCCATTCTCCATTCCGACCAATTCCAAAGCGATGTTTATCGGAGGAAAAGCTTTAGTGCTTGACACGAGCACTGGCGTTGGTCGTGAGGGCGGTGGCGGGGCAATTGATCATCCCGTATGTTTTCCCATAACATTCGCGCCAATAATGCTGGAGGGCAGATATTTGGTCAATCTCCTGCTCACTTGCACTACAGCCCGGCAACTGGGAGGCCAGTCGCACAGCCCATCCGTCGAATTAAAAAGATCAGATTAAAACATCATTACGCAGACATCCTCCATACACAATTTCGTAAGAATCGGATAAGTAAACATTGATACAACGAGGGGAAGAATATATCCCAGAACTGGTACAGAGGACCACTAGCGCGCTTTTAGACAAGCGGTGAAAAAGGGTAACGTTGTTATAAACAAGAGCATCAATACCACGGACAAATTTGGCGGAAAGATTGGCAAAAGAGGTCCAAGGGAAAACCATTGGTTTGAACAGTTGTCAA